>JAWWEU010000125.1:18604577-18614716 GCA_035583155.1 Acropternis orthonyx | reverse complement strand
ACAATTGCCCCTCCCCCCCCCCCCCCAAAAAAAAAAAAAAAAAACCAACCAAAAAAACCCCAAACTTCTATAACCAGAAGTGCCTTCTGCTACATCTGCCCACCCTGGTAGTACACAGCTTCCCCAAGCCTATAAAATTTATTGCTGTCTGTCTTTTGTTCCTTGTTCTATGGGTTCCCTGACTAGGGAATGCCTCTTCGTCACGTGCACAGAGTCTGACAGAGCGAGACTTTGAGACGCTTTCAGCACAAGCTCAGGTAGCCCCTACACCCTGAGACAGAGGCTACAGCACAGCCCCTTTTAGCCTGCACAGTGGCTGATTTGCTTTGCTGTGTAACATAGCCTAGAGGAAACACTCCATGACCTGGAGCTCCAGACAATAATTAAGTTGTTAGTGGGTTGCCCCAGCATTACAGTAATTGCTGATTAAAGTAGGTACAGGACACCGCTGAGGCCTGGCACGCAGTAAAGCTGATCAGTTGCTCTCCTCCAAATTCACACCATCGAGCAATTTTGTTACACGCATCATTCCAGCATGCTAAGAGCTTTGCTGTTTCCTAATCAGCTGGGGCAATTTATCCAGTTTCTGGCTGTGTTTTACATCAAAACTCATTTGATTCTCTGCTATGTTGCAATACTGCTGAAGACAACCATCGTTCAAATACACTTTCCACACACATCATTCCCCTGCTTTACCAGTTTCACGTGAAAAGGGCAACACACAGCTGCGTGTGCTAATTAAGAAAGTCCTTATATACCGCGCTCAGAATACTTCTGTGCTTTGTTTCCCAGCAGTTCTCTTCTCTAACCCCACAACTGACATAGTAAAAGATTTATAATGACAATGGTATCACTGAGCACGGGTTTGAGATGGAAAGGAGGACACTTTGTCTTGTCTCATGCAAACAGCACTACATCCAGCCAGCACACACCCAGGAATCTGAGCACCAGCTGATCTTTTTACATACACAGAACAGAGAAGGGATTTGTGACATTGCTGTGTGTAAACTTGTCTTGCTACTTTATAGCTCACCAGCTCAGAACAGATTTCTGATAACAATGACCTCATCTGAGAGGGAGAGATCTCCTTCAGTCTGAAATACTGCCTAATTGGAAGAGAAGTGCCCCATGACATATTCCAAGCAAATATATTTGTATCATCAAATGCTTACCCATAGGCAGATGGCTGGAATTGCACAGTGGGGGTCCTTCTTGTAATGTGCTGCCACTAAGAGCTGTTTGAGTCAGATCCAAAACCTCTTCAAGTCAATGGAAGTTTTTTCAATTAACTTCAATAGAAGTTGGGTAGGATCCAGAGAATTAAGTGACCCTGGAGATGTGTTCTGGGTGTCTGCTGACACGCTCCAGGAGGGAATTTCCAACTCCTTTGGGTTTCTTTTTTTTAAGCAGTTCTGAAACAAGAGAGGTTTATTTTAAATTTCCATAAATTTATACTACAGGAAAATCCTATCCCTGTTGACGTGAGAGGAAATTTTACCATTTATAGGAATTTATACTTATGACTGCCATACACTCTACCCCAGGAGTTTTATCGGTTCAGAAAACTGCTCAGTTTGGCAAACAGATTCTTTCAGTACCAAACAGGCAAGGCCAAAAGTAAGTACCTAATTACTGCTCTTGAAATGCCCCCTAAAACTCTCTAGTAGCTGGAAACTTTCCACCACTCCATTTCTTGGGGTTTTATAGCAACTCTACCTATGAGATCTATTAACATCAGCCTTTCCGTTTCTCCCATTTTAAAACATTCTGCAGTTAAGCTGAAGTCTCCATAAGTTTTGCATTAACCTGGTCTACACTTTTCAGATGTCAAGTGTAGTTCAGTGTTGTTTTGCACAGAACAGAGGGACCTCCTAAGTGTTACTAAGAGCTAAGTCATGGCCCACTGACAGTAATGCAGCTTTGACAAATTTATGTGCAAGGCCATGACAGTCAGGCTTGGTGGCTTTTTGAAAGAAAAACAAAACTAAGAGTAACTTTTAGTCAAAGAAAGCAGCTTGGATATTCAGGACTCAGGCATTTCAGATAGCTAGCAAAGAAGTCTACTGGGGATACAGCAAGTAAAAGTTTCCTACATTTACCTCAGGTAATGTCTCCAGTTAAAAAAAAAGGGGGGGGGGGGGAGGGGGTAGAGGGCAGGGGAGAAGCTTGGTCAGTGGTGAACAGAATTAAAATGGTTCCTCAAGGTGACAGCCCACAAAGAAATTCTAAAGCTCCTTCTGAAGCCCTATCAAGTGGGATATTCTGTTTCCTACTCCCTGCTGGGGACCAAGGGAATTGTATTAATTGAAAAGGCAACTTTAAGGGTGCAGGACACTGTGGTGGAAGGCAGGCAGGCACAGAGCATATTAAGGATGAAGTCAAAGGAACGGGGGTGTTTAGAGAATCTCTACCCCTCCGTCTCCTTCATGTCCTCCACTGCTGTGTCTCCTGAAGTATTAAGGTGAATGAGGTGCAACTGGATGACTCTTCCAAATACAGCTGAAAGAAGCTCATCCATACTCACAGAGGTATACATACCAAGTCAGTGTTCTGTTTATTTACCTAGTATATCTGGTTTTGATTTGACCTGAAAAGTGCCAGACTCTGTCTTGGCATTTGAAAAATTAATATTCTTTTTTCTTTCCAATCCCATATTTCCCCATTTTTATAGGTAGAACACTCAGAATATTTTGAAGAGATAAAATGCTTTAAAAATTCTCTTTCAAAAAGTAAAAATTTGAGGGGGTTTTGTTGTTGTTGAAAGTGAATGCCTGTACTGGCCATTTTTAATTTGTAAACTGCTGGAAAGCCTGCACATTCATCTGGCTCTGGCTGGAAGACCTGACTTTGCACACTGCTGCAATTGCTTTCCAATGGGCATCAGACAAATGGTAGGTCATGCACTCTTCTCCCACTCCAGCTTTGTTCTGTGCCTCCCAGAGGGAGAAACACTGCCTGAGAGAGAGCCCTGAGGAGTTCTGGGGCTGCAGATCTGGTAACAAGATATCTAGAAGACCACTCTCACTTTGATGATCTCTGTCAGTTCAAGTAATTTCTGCTTATTCAAGGTTAAAGTATTAGCAGAATGGTACTGAAGAAGTCGATATTCTGTTTGCTGACATCATCAATGATATCATAGTCCTGGCATAAATATCTCTGTCATGTAACACGCTCCACAGAATCTATATCTGGACATTCCTAGACATATAACAATAGACCAAAAGGTTCAACACTAAAAGGAGATCTATTGGAAGCTTTTCAAACCAATCTCACCCAGTCTTCCAAACTGTGTCCTCAGCTACTGAAAATATTTTTGTGCTGTCAGGACAAAGTCAGCGTAAAAATCTTAACTGATGGCAATCAGTTAACTAGTTCAAAGTCTTTCCTGTATTTTGTGTCGACTAGAATGATAAATAATTTATTTCTGGAGTACCAGATCACAGAAATAAATTTCTAAAACAAAACTGCTGCAAAACACAATTATTACTCAACTCATTTTAGCAATTCGATAAATGCAGTGCAATGGCTTCCGTTAGCTATTCTCCTAGCCAAGGTCTACTACATCATTAAGTATTATTGAGTTGGGTCTGCCATTTTACTTGAAATTATGCGCCTGGCATTTTAGTCTATGGCCATAAATGCTGCAAATGTCAGTTATATAAGCATCCATCTTTTTCACTACTGTCTCCCATCAAACATTAATGGTAGGAGCTTTAATCCATTCTACACAGTCCCAGATATCTACATTTGCTAGCAAAGGAACTGTAACAGAGTGCACTGACAACTCACAGTAAGTAATTACTCTCAGAAATATCTCAGTAAACTCAATTTGCTCCCAGAGGTCTTTTAAATTATATCTAGTTAGAGCGCAATGTTTTTTCAAATGACAAGGTCACACAAAAAAGCAAAGCTCTATTTTATCTTTATCAGAGCTTTACCCCCCCACCATAAAACTGTTATAACACATAATTCCAACCAGATAGAGATATTGTGTTTTACTGTTGGAGCCCAGGAAAGCCATAAAGCAAGCAGAGTTGTTGTTTACAGTCATAATAAATTTGGAATATCATATAGCATTCTAGGTGAGGCAAACACATCTACTGATGTCAGCTGAGTGGGAAGAAGTAATTTTTTATTACTATTTTTTGAACTTTGCCAGTAAAATAATTTTATTTTGGATTTACACTAAAAAACTTCTCATGAATCAAAAAAGATTCATCTCAAACTATATTAATATAGCAGAACATACACTTTATCTCATCACCCTAGTTACCTGCCTTGGTAACTTTACAGCAAGAGGCTATTGAAAAGCAGCACAGATTATGTAGTTGACCAACACTTCTAATTTTATTACAAGTCTTGAGTTGGCATTCACATATATAATCCCAGTTTATGTAGCCATGCAATTAGGAAAATAAAAAAAAAATTACACTGCAAAAGCAGCAATATGATGGCATTTTAGCAGCAGTCATTGTGGGCAATAAAGCTGCATCTCTTATTAACAGAGATTTCAGTTTAACCGGAGAGGAGGTAGAAGCAGCCAAGCAGACCCTTCATTAGGAATATCTTTAATTTTGTTCCCACTTGAAAAACTACACCCTGAAGTGAATATGGGTTTTCATTCTTAGATCCAAGTTATCTGACACATTAAAAGTGTGCACCAAATTCTACCCAGCAGCACTGGTATATCTTAGCAAGCAACTACCTCCAAAACAAATTATCCAGGAAATTCAGAGGACAAGAGTCTACCATCACAGAAAATGCACGGTACAGGTTGAGAGCCACCATACAGAGGATGAGACACACCATCATTCTGCAAGCAGAGGTAAGCTCAAGTCTTTCCAGAAATGCATCTAAATGAACTTGCCTACTCATAGCAGAGGTCAGAAAAGCAGGAATTAATTTGGAAGAACTGATTACATCATAGTGGTGTTTGGTTTTGAGGTTTTTTGGTGTTGTGGTTTTGGGGTTTTTTGGTGGTTTTTTTTGTTTGTTTTTTAAAATCCTTTTTGTTCACAAAGATATTGTACAGGAATGATTTGGGAGATACTTGCTGGAAATTTGGAAATTTAGTGGGCATAGCAGAAAGACTGCCATAACAGTCAAGAAAGTAGTGCTTCCAATTCCATAAACTTTACCATCTTGTGTCTGACTTATTTCAGTTTTCCTTTTTGTTTTTATTTCTATGACCATCACAGGATGAGAACTGCAAAAGGTTACCACCAACAGACAATCATCGTGCTATCTTTCCCTGAAAGTTTACCTTCTTCAAGCCCTACCAATGAAAATGGGAGACCACTTCTTCTGGCAAGGGATCTTCACATTACTGTTATATTTCTTTGCATTGTTTATAGTCTAGACAATATATAAAAGGCAAATACCTAAACTAATGCTTAAAAGTACAGACCACAAAGCTATAATTTTAGCATGGTACTAGAATGGAAGAGCTGAAAAACCTCATTCAAACGTGGGGGAAAATTAAATGAACAAATTAAATTGTACCAATTTGATGGAATGTGAAATGTGAACTTTCTAAACACACCACAGCTCAACTGTGTAGTCGATGACCTCAGGCCAAAAAAGCACCCAACATCAGTCCTTTAGGCTCCCAGTGGGCTTTCTGAACATGGGTTTTGCTGCTCGGTTTCTGACAGCTAGAAACCCATACCTCTCTGACAGGGGAGGATAGAAAGACTAATAAAATCTTGCTGACATCCACTGACTGACTCTTGCTGCAACAGTGGCATCTCCTGTTATTTGCTACAGATAGAAAGGAAACTATATACAACCTTTTCCTATTTCCTCAGAGGCAGCAGTGAGTTGCTACTGCCTGAAATACAGAAGTATCTGTGTATGCAGGGAAGGGTGGAAGGACTCAGCAGAAAATTAAAACTGTCTTAAATGTATCTGCCTTAGTCCTATTAGAGGTGTTAAGGGAATGTAAGGGCACCTAATCAAGTGCCATAGCACTATCTTTTGAGAAATCTTTTAAGAGAGGCTCTCTGGACATGTTATGCCAGTGAAAATTACGAATTTCTTTATAAACAGGACAATGAGGGAGTCAGGAGCTGGGGTGGCAAAATAATTTCTTCTCTCCCAATATTTCTTTGATTGTCGCTAAGGATTTGTGGTTATGGAAAATCTTACGGATGCAAAGCCTCAGACCAGTTATTAAGGGATATATGTCCACACTCTGAAAAATCCCTTGTGAGGCACAGAAGGCAGCTGCTTTGGCACAAAGCAGAAACCACAGTGGAAGAAAGCATCTTTCCCCTTCTGAGCTATCTCTGCAAGTCAGGGCACACAGTCAGACTTGTGACTTTCTGTCCATCCACCCCACACACATAACAGTGTCTGTGGAGCACATGCTGCAGCTGTAAAAGTCATCCACAAGGAAAAAAAAAAAAAGGATAGAATAGCAAATAAAGAATTACCAGCAGAAAATGTATAGATTTCAGGTAATTTTCTGTATCCTTATACTATTTAGACTATAATTTGCATGATCAACAAGCATTGTTCCAGTCTCTTTCCTTTTCAGCATTTCTACACAGAACAGCATTAACAGAGTAAACATCTCCAAGGACTAACTTTAGAAATGCCCGACCAAGCCACCCTGCTCAAAGCTTCTCAGTTGCTGAACTCTGTGCTGAGAACTCAACAATGGTTCAGACTGTTCAATAAAACCTCAAACAGGTTGGTCAAATCTGCCAATGATCTGCATCCAGTAACTTCATGAATTGAAGTTTACCTCCCTGCAGATGTGGTCCATCTGACTTTGTGAGGAGAGCTGTGCCTTTTTATTCTAGACATAAATTTCACTATTGGCAATAGAGGTGCTCTGATTCATAACAGCTAGGAATTTGATCCCATGACTGCAAAAGCTCTGAGCTAATTTGTTGCTGGAGAAAACTGGGACAAATGTCTATACCTGTAAAACCACAGTTTGAACTCCCTCTTTCTATATTATCAAACATTTCAAAAACAACTCGTAGTCTGAGTTCTCTTTAATTATTTTTTGGCCCAGTTCTTTAGAGAATACCCAAAAAATGCTGATATATTTTAAGAAAGTTAGAACTGGCCAATAAAAAAGTTAAACAAACATAACTGCAAGTCAGATTTATCTCCTTGTGTAGAAATATGCCTTGTGCTTGAATTTATTCAAGTTTTTTGCTGAGCTCTGACTTTAAACTCAGACCTTCATTTTGTCTTGCCCCAAAAGAAATCAGAATGTTTCAAAGCCCAAATGGAAACAACATATTCAAGTTTTGCACAACAACTTTGGCTTGAGGAAAACAAAGATTTTCATGAAAAACACAGTTTTCAGTAGAAAAGCACATGGATAGAAAATTTTCAGCCAGCTCTACCAAATAACTGCATCCTTTCTTTCTGACATTTTTACCTTGCTTGTAACACTTTAGTCCACAGTGAATGCCACTGATTTTCTTGGAGCTAAGTGATGTCTTTGCAGTCAGCACCCACCAGACAGTGATGCCTGAGCCAAACCACTCCAGGAGCAAAGTCAAGTGATGCTAGGCACATGAGGTAGGACTTCCTCTTGGTTTCTTCTTTGCTTTCTAAAAACAAAGGTGAAAGGTTAGTAGTTCAACACTGACTTAATTTATCCAAGCAGAAAAAGCATTTCTAGGATGCTCCCAAGATTCTTCAGCCTATCAGACACATCATTCCTACCTCTACAGGCTATTAATTGAACTCAGAATAATGAAAAAGGGAGAGAGGTATTTCCATTTGCTTTTTCTGAGTTTCTACCTGGCAGAAGATTATCCAGAGGTCTCAGAGGTTGTTCTCTGAGAACACTGGGAGGACGGTGGTCTCTATCTCCTTAAATTTTACAGATTTCTAGATCTTTGTAAATCCTTACATGTTCAAAATCAAGACTGAATACATACTCTAAGAACTCTGAGTTAGTTCAATCACAAGTGGTCAGGCTTGGAGCAGGACTGGTGGGTAAAATTTAATGCATGCTGGTCAGTTTAGAAGACCATCCCAGTCCCTCCTCATTAACAGTCTACAAAACTACTCACTGAGCAACAGAATGTAATCAAGCTTTGGCTATCCCTCCTCATTGTCCTAGTTGTATTTTTTACTGCAACCCCACAGAGACATAACAATAATAAAACATAACAGCAAGCCTGAAATCAAAGTGATTAGATGAAAATCGAATGAAATAAACCAAATGACCAAAGCTGTTGCTTTTATTATTTTTTTACCTTTTCATCACTCCTATTCTTTTTAATGTATAGATTCCCACTTATAACTTTTCAGAACCACCAGAAAACTGAAACTATCCTATTATACCCAAAGATTTGCCACAAAAATCTAGGCTGTGCTGTCACTATTTCCCACTCTCAGACATCCCTACACAAACAAGTCTTTCAACTGAGCATTTTGTCCTCATTTTACCATTCTCAGTGTGAAAATTTCCTCTAGGCTTTCACCAAACTGAAAGATGATCAGAATTTATTGTGGTGTGCTGATAACAACCAAACACAGCAAGGGTCTCAAGATGCAGTTTCAACTGTGGCTTGTATTTCTCAAGTGCATGAAGAAAGATCACAGACAGCTGTTACCCCTTTTCAGCTCTCTGCATTAGTCAGACAAGTCACTATCTTCATGACCATGTGGCAGAGGAAATCTGCCACAGCCTGCAGCAGGGTTGGCTGTTATGAATCAAACTGTTCGGGGAAAAGCAGTGATAGGATTATTTTTCCCCTGATTTTCCACTAGCCAGCAGTTTAGAGTCAGAGCAGTGGTCAGGTGAGCACCCACGCAGCCACTTTCACCAAATAGCATAGAGTCATTCACAAAACTCAGAGAAAATCTCTTAATTCCTACAAAACTTTATCCAGATTATACCACGCTGCTGTAACAGGATGCTGGCCCATAAACAGCTACAAATGAAGTTGAATTTGTGCCACTTTGTCTTGTATAGCTAAGAACAGGCTATCATCACTTTAATGACCTAGAACACACACACAAACCACCATAAAGTTTTAACAGAATGATAAAGCCAGTCTTCACCCCTTTAAATAATCTGCATCTGGACTAGCTGTCCTGTCTATTTTCTCCTTGCCAGTTATATTGAGGGGCCATAAACAAAAGTGATTGAGAATAGCCAGTAAATTAAAGTGCAGGCAACTGAAAAGGTCAAAGTAGTATTTTTTATTACTGTCTGTCACTGGGTATATGCCATGTCAAAATTCATATACTGGTCTTTCAAGAAAACAGAAACAATAAGAAATCAATCAACATGCACTGACTGCTAAAAATGATAGCATTAAAAACAATTGTATCTCAAAAAATCAGTACATAAGAAGAAAATCTCTGTTTCCTCTTTACTGCCTTAACAGATGGAAACTCAGAGAGGGACCAAACCATGCAATAATGCACACATTTCAGCAATACTGCTGAAAAAATGAGATTGCACCCTCATCTGCAGATTGCTCGTTTTTTATGCATGTTTTGCAGTGCATCAGCATCAAGGCACAGATCCACAGCCCTAAGTGAATGTGCTGCTGCTAACAGATTTGTTGCATTTGGTTTCAACCAATGGAGGAAAATAATAGATCTCAAATGGTATCTCTTGGATTGACTTTCTGGCCTGTGCATCTCAGGAGTACCTACTATGGCCAGCACTGATCTTTGAAAACTGCACTAAACCAGGTATCATAAGTCACCATGCACAGGACAACTTGGTGTCATTAACTTGGTTAAAAATGACTGCTCCCTTACTGAGAACAGCCTGTCTGCTTTTAGTCCCTCCAAGTGCAGATGCAAAAGGACATGTTTCTTTAATCACACAAGGAAATTATTAGAAACAGGGCTGGCTAGATGAGTTCTATTTGCAGGGATCTGTTAATCTCAATCATGACTGTGAATATATAGAAAAAGAATTAGAGGGAGTTCACAATTTTGAAACATGTTATTTGTGATCAAGTCCACCAAACACTAATGAGACACAATGTCTTGCCTGCAGCACAGCCTGCTATGTTTTTTGTAACATAATTACATGTTACTGTGGCAGAACATATTTTCCTCGAGGATTTTCTTTCTTTCTATCTATCTATCTATCTATCTATCTATCTATCTATCTATCTATCTATCTATCTATCTATCTATCT
>JAWWEU010000125.1:18578346-18604477 GCA_035583155.1 Acropternis orthonyx | reverse complement strand
TCTATCTATCTATCTATCTATCTATCTATCTATCTATCTATCTATCTATCTATCTATCTATCTATCTATCTATCTACTTACCCATCATAGGGGAGTACACTAGCTATTTATAAAAACCCTGTCTTTAAACAATGATAAAAGATAAGTAGTGTCTGGTCTCACCATTTCTCTTACAACCTGACTAAATACTCAAGTTCACTGATTCAGAATAAATATATTTTCTTCTATTTTTTCCTAAAGGAGGATACAGCAACTGTTTTCACAGATGCTGGATTCATCACCACCATAATTTTATTCTCTTACAGAATGAAAAACTACTGTATTTTCATGCTGTCACTGCAGTTCTGTGGTCACAAAATAGCATCTCTCCTCTGAGAGTCCAAGAGTGTGAAATGGCCAGAGAAGATGCTTGCAGCTGGTGTGGTGAATAAGTAGTGCTTACGTCTCACCAGTTTTTACAGAGGATGAAGAGTAAGTCCTCAGACACACCACAGTGTCTCTTCTTTCACTTGGAGGAAAAAGGCACATGTAATTTTTATTATGTTGTTAAAAACACTGTCTTTTTTCATACTTTGGTCAGCTGCAGAGATAATTTCACCAAATTCTAGTTCCCACAATGGTTTTCCCTCTCAGTTATTGCTGTTACAGATAATGAAATACCATTCAACAACACAATTCTGCACTGAGCCTTCCTGAAACTGAACTAACAATCTTGTCTCAAGATTAAATACTTTGGAGGTTTAACTCAGAAGAAAAGCTGTCTGTGGAACACATGATCCAAACCTGAGGGAGACACATCAGCAAGATAAAGCAGCACGTATATTCCTGGTGTTAAGAATATAAATCCTCTAAAAATCCTGTTAGAAGCAGACCAGACTTTCCCCTACTCCTATCTCAAAAAGCCTTGAAACCAGTCTTTTCCAGCACAGGTCAACTCCCTCTTGGCTTTGCTACTATCCTCTAAAGTGTGTCCAACTGGGAAATACATCTATGAAGCTGCCACATATTTTCTGGAGACTTTCACAAGTCCTAAGGTCTCTGCAGCTTACACTCCTTTGCCCCTGTCTCCACGTACTCCATATAGTATCTGTATGATAGTTCCCAGGAAGGATGCAACCTTTCACACACGGGAGTCAACGTACAGCAGAGACAGACATACAGTCCCACATGGGAGTCACAAGATGAACAGCAAGCACAATTTCATTTTTGGGAAAAGGTACTAAAAGTCATTTTTGTCCTCTCCTTTGCATCTAACAAAACTCATTCACACATTCCATAATGATATATAAGGATCACAGATATAAACTCTGGGTATTTGTGTGCTGTTTCTATACCTTATTAGCACATACAATTATGCTAAAAACGCATATATGTAACCTTTTGTGATAAGTAATAACTGTTCCTTCATAAAAGTCTAGCTAAATTATGTCTTTGCAACCTCTTATCCAAACCACATCTTAACATGGAACAGTGATTTCCCTCCTGTTAGCCAAAAGAGAGTCTGGACTGATCCTTACTGTAGACTCTGCCACTGACTGGTCCCAGATAACAACACTGCTCTTGTCATTCACCCCCATAAAAGCCAGACCTTTGTCTCTTTGTTCAAATAACTGCTCTTTCCAAACATACATTCTCTACTTCTTTGATCTGAATTCTCAATGCTTTGGACAGCCAACAGGACTTTGCTGGAACTGCTCGTTACCTATCCAAGTGAATGCAAAGGGGAATTATCATAAAATGGTTTGGGTTGGAAGGGACCTTAAAGATCATCTGGTTCCAACCCCCTGCTGTGGGAAGGGACACCTTCCACTAGACCAGATTTCTCAGAGCTCCATCCAACCTGGCCTTGAACACTTTCAGAGATGAGGCATCCACAACTTCTCTGGGCAAGCTGTTCCAGTGTCTCACACCCTTACAGAGAAGAATGTCTTCCTAATGTCCAATCTAAATCTGCCCTTTTTCAGTCTGATAACACTACTTCTCATCCACTGCATTCCCTGATAAAGTGGCCCTCCACACTATTATACTATGTTACAGTGCTAGACCACTGCTCTAAGGTCTCCCCAGAGCCTTCTCTAGGTTAAACAACGCCAGCTCTCAGTCTGTCCTCACAGGGGAGGTGTTCCAGCTCCCTGATCATATTGGTGGCCCTTCTCCGCATCTGTTGGATCCCAGAACAGGAGGTAGTACTGCTGATGTCCCACAAGATGAAGTAGAAGGGAAGAATCACCTCCCTTAACCTGTCTGCAATAACTGCTGCATATTGTTTTCCACTTGTACTTTGAATTCTTCATAGCAGGGTAGCAAGTTGATAGGCATAAGTGATATTACTAACTAAGGGATGAATCAACAGCTTCCACTGGGTAAACTGTAGAACAAACTGTGCTCAGTTTTTTCCCTACCTATTTACAACCTAAAATTGGCTTTATGCCCCTGTATTAAAAAGAACTGCTCAAACCCTCTCTTATTTTTTGTTCAGGACTGGCAGGAGGTCATTGAAGGCTGTGAACCAGTAGGTCACAGAAAGAGAAAATCTGATGGGAAATTCTCCCAGCCTTAACTGGGTGGAATAAAAATTCAGTCTCATCCCAGCAATTAAAGTTTTAATTTTATCCCTTTGAAATCCTTCAGTTAGTATTTGTCAGTGATTTGCAGAAAGTTACCTTCCTTGGACTTAGCAGATTATCAGACTCTGCTAGAAAGAGATGGAACTTAGAGCATGGCTTCCAACAGAAGTCTCTACTCTTTTCCAATCGAGTTTCTTGTCAGTCTGACTCATATTTATCTTCTTTTCCTGCTTATTAAAGCTGCCATACTTATGACTGAAAATACTAGGAAAGGCTTTGGTCTAATCAAAGTAAATCCCCTTTTCAATCTCCTTTGCATAGGCAGTTGTTCATCAGCAGAGAGCAGAGCTAGGAGAAAGGGGCTGGGGAAAAAGAGTAAATGTGTTTCCACTGGCTCCTAGGAAGCTGATTTTTACCAATATGTCATATCCCATTCCAAAAGACTGTCTCACTGCTCACAAATATTTTGTTCTTGCTGGATGTGATCTAAATACCCAGATATCCTTACTGAAGAGCCATTGCTGTATATACATTTTCCATTTGTGGCATTCCTGAGGTTCTCTAGAATACAATAGGTGAGAAACAGACATGTTGCAAAATGCATCTGTTGCTTACCAGGGAAGTGCCATTGCTCCCAGTACCAACTGAATAGCGAGGATTATAAGGACACACACCAGGCAGTCATTTTCCTGAGCTTGCAAGCTGATGCACTTGCAGTCATACCAGGATGTGTCCCTTCATGGATAAAAATTGGGTAAAATGTTCATAGTATCTCAAAACAAAATGAAAACCCCTATGCTGAAAACCTAGTATGTACCATCTGTAGGAACTGAAGATTTTAAAGGGTGCAGAGTCACTACACTCCGCCAGACGAACATAGCAGATTAGAAAACCAAAGACTGATTTTAAATCAGTTTAAATCCTGCCAGCAGGTAGATTTAACAACTTGCTTTAAAAATACTTGTTTTCCTTCAGGAACAATTTGAACTCTTGTCCTGAACGCATGCCAGGTAGTTTTAGCAGACAGGAGGGGAAGCAGGATATATTTTAAGGGCATTTCATCTCAATACCATTAGTAGGCCAAACTGCATGGTCCAGTAGCTACAACACTAAGGCTGGAACTTATGTCACATCTAGAACCATGCCAGGGAGCATTATGCAGACTCAACTCATGGACCAAGTGCAGGAAAATGCAAAGACAGCACCCTGCTGGGCAATGTTGCTTAGCTCTGCTGGGAGCCCAGGCTTATTAATTTGCAGTATGGCACACCATGGATGTGACTGTGCTTCTCAGGCAATCCAAGGGAACGTATCAGGCTGAAGCATGATGCCATTAATGTCCCTTGCTCAGCACTGCCATGGCTGCCCCTGCATCAGGCTGCATGGCATGGCACAGAGCGACCCTTAGGAAACCCTGGCATGGCAGCCGGCTTGCACACCACACATTGCACAGGACCCTGGCAGAGGGGCCTCTCCCATACCTTGTTGGTTTTAGTTGTTTTTTGGGGTCTTTTTACGCCACTTAAAATTGTTGCTTTTTTATTTTAAGATTTTTTTTTTAATTTTTTTTAATGTTCTGGTGTTGGCAAGGCTTTCCTACTGTGGTCAGTGGCAGAGTTACACAGGTGTTCTGGGGTAACTTTCTAGGCTTCTCTAGTCCTCAGGAAGGAAGATTGAGTCTCACAAAAGATTCTGCTTAATTAGATTTGGGCCAAAACTTCTTTTCCTAGGTCAAACACTACTTCCTTATTCCACATGTGAGATGCAAACAATGTAATCCTCAAAAAAAGGTGTCTTTCATATCATGACTTGTCTTCATCTGAATAATTTCAGGACAGACTAGTTTAAGTGAAGGACAAAGCAAAGACCTGATCCTGTACAACTACACATACTGTCACTACAGAAGGCACAATAAAGCACTGCACATAACTATAGCAAAAAATTAGCAGTAAAAACTTGATCAAATCCAAAACTGTACACAAAACATTTCAGTTTTAATAAAAATAGTCTGTTTCGACAAATTATCTATCATAAAAATCTTCTGAGTTGAGGCAGCAAAGCTGCTGTGTTTTTTATCATCTGAGATGTCCCCCTTCTGGAAAACACATCTGCTGATATAAAGGGATAATTCTGACACATTGGTATCTTTCAACAAAGACCTATATGAAAATTTTCCATCAAAACCGATGAGGCAAACTGGGCTTTTGATTAAAGAGGAAAAAGCACAATTTTCTACTGAAAAAAAGCCCCAAACCCAAACATGCCAAACAAAAAAACTTCTCTAGGGCTTTTCTACTGCAGTGCTTCAAAATAAAATTATGTTCCTTCTCCTCCCCTGAGATCCCCCTCTACCCTGTTGGCCTAGCATCCCAGTTAACGTGTCCATCTCCCACCACAGACAGGGACTCTGCAGCAGAGCTGTCGCTTCTCTCCAAGGGATAATCACTAATCACGGAACATATACTTCAGATAAGGTTTCCAGCACAGAAGAAAACGGATGTAAAACTTCAGAAAGGCAAAATCAAACATGAGGGTTCATCATCTCATGTTTACTAGCGTCATTCTAGATGTGTCCTGAGCTCACTGCAAAACTGATTCCTCTCTTAACCCTTCCCTAGGTATTTGAAAGTGGTGAGAGTAGGTAGTAGTGGAAAAAAGTATTTCAATCATCAGGAAAACAGACTGATGAAGATGTAAAAGGCTAGTGGTAGATTTTTATAAGTTCCAGCCTTGAAGTTGGGTCCATTTATGTGATCCTACCTGACTTGCAATCAGTTTACTGCACTTGTTTTGGTTTGGCCATCTATTCAGGCTGAACCATGTGCCATTTCTTCTCCTCAGTCTTCCATTCCCTCATCACCTACTTCTTGTGTGAAACAGTACCCACCAAACAACACTCCCTTTTGAAATGCAGCTTCATCCTGGAATGCTTTTACCTAAACCAGGGATTAACAGGGGATATTATTCCTCACCACACCCTCACAAAATATTAAACAAAGATGTGGGTTCACCTAACCCTATATGTCTCTGGTGCTACTGCAAAAAATAATCTCTGTCAGCACTTTCAAGGGGTAATAAACCACCTGATGATCAATCTCTGGCACACTGGACAGGGCACAAGGCACAAACCCGGGGGAAAAGTTAATGACCTCTCTGCTTCTGCCTCTTGTGCAGGTGATGTTTGTAGTCAGCACCACTCTCTTGAACTCTGGCTGTCTTTAGCTCATTGCTTCCCCAAACCAGGAACTGCAGACACTGCATAAAAGAGCTCAGTGAATTATACTTTTCGCCCTTATTTTTTTTTTTTAATTCAAATGAGATTCATGTTTAAATCAGACTTTGGAGAGAGGTTCAAGGTTAATTCTTCTTCTTCTTTTTTTTTCTTTTATTTTTTTAATCCAAATGTGGCTCGCCCATCCTTTATTTCAACCTGCAAAAATACCTCTGCTCTGCATTTTCTAAAAGTTCTGGCTTTATGTCCACCCATTGCTGAGTTGCTTTGGACATACTTAGCCTGTTCTCAGCTAAGAAAGTCACCCCTAACAAGAAAATGAGAAAAGAAAAAGAGAAGGAAAAGTATGGAAAACAGACAAGTGAAACAGTCCTAATCTCAGGCCTTTTTCTACCCCAGCCACTGGTACAAAGTCAGCCCATTCTGCGAAAACAGCTCTCAAATGCCACAGAGGTGGCACCTCTGCAATTAACTTACTAATTTATTTTCTTAAAGTTACCCTGCCCATCAGACATGCTATGCTGCATTAACTAAACCCCTCTACTGCTTTCATGAGGTTTAACAAAAACAAATGCACTGTCCTGCACCTGGGTCAGGGAAATTCCCGGAATAAATACAGGCGTGGGGATGAACAGATTGAGAGCAGCCCTGCCAAGGGGACTTGGGGGTACTGGTGGATGAGAGTCTGGGCACAACCCGGCAATGTACACTCACAGCCCAGAAAGCCAATTGTATCCTGGGCTGCACCAAAAGCATGGCCAGCAGGTCAAGGGAGGTGATTCTGCTCCCCTACTGCAATCTGGGGAGACCCCCCCTGAAGAACCGTATCCAGCTCAGCTCTGGTCCCCAACAGAGGAAGGACATAGACCTGCTGCAGTAAGTCCAGAGGAGGCCACCAAGATGATTAGAGGGATGGGGCACCTCTCCTATGAAGACAGGCTGAGGGAAATGGGGTGGTTCAGCCTGGAAAAGGGAAGGCTTGGAGGTGACCCAATTGCAGCCTTCCAGTACCTAAAGGGAGCCTACAAGAAAGATGGAGAGAAACTCTTTACAAGGGCATGTTTTTACAGGACGAGGGAGAATGGCTTCAAACTGAAGGGTAGGTTTAGATGAGATGGAACACAGAAATTTTTCACAATGAGGGTAGTGAAACACCGGCACAGGTTGCCCAAAGAGGTTGTTGATTTCTCATCACTGCAAACAGATCTAGTTGAAGATCTCACTGCTCATCGCAGGGAGGTTGGACTAGGTCACCTTCAAAGGTCCCTTCCAACCCAAAACATTCTACGATTCTACTCAGCCACAGGGAGAGGAGGGGAGCTGATGGCCACATGTGTTTGGTTGGTTATGGCAGTGAAAAACACAAGCATCTATGAATTAAGCTACTGTAATAATGGATTCCCTCTTAGGTAGGACTGAGCTGAGTCCAGCAAAATGAAGCTGCATATGACTTAAGTATTTAGACAGATAAATGTGAATATCTGGGCTATAATAAAGGAGCAATTTGTGTGAAGGGAAATTGCATTATGCTTATTCAAAGTCAAATTTATTTCTTCCCTTTCTTATTAAGAATCTCATTTTAAAAATCCCAGCCCTAGGTCAGGGTTATACTTATAGGGCTGACTTCATATCTGGCAATGCAGAATTCAAAATTCCTACAAAATTCCTTGCTGTAGTCAATCAACAGCATAAGTCCCCTACTTGGGAAAAGAATTTTCTTATTTTTCTTTTAATTAAAAAATAGCCAGAGGGCATGTACCACTTAAATTACTTGCACAGAGAAAAATGCTTCTTTAAGAAATCCATTAGGAGATATGGCTTGAGAGCAACAGAAGCCCTTAAGAAGACTAAACAGAAGTTTAATTTTTTTAAGGCAATGGAGAGTAAGAGAGATATTCTGAAGAGTTTTCTTTAGCTCATTTTGGACTGTCATTTTCTGCCCTGAAGCTATAGTTGAGTTACCTCTGAGGAGATCAAGAGAGAGCTGTTGGGAGAAAGAGTCAGTCACTTAGCAGAATGGGGAAGGAACTTGGCTGTGTGTGGATCTCTGCCAATCTGGGGTTGTCTAAAATATGCAAACCTTGGACCCAAGTCAGTTCCAAAAACACAACCCAATGATAACTACAGTATTTGGCTTGCACATCAGCTGGCATTTTTATGACATACATACTGTTAGTTGGCATAAAGCACCTGGAAGCTCTAATGCAAACAAGAGTAGCAAACAACCTCCACTGCTTCCCAAAAAAACAAAAGGGAAAAAAGCAAAATCCCAGAATCACACACAACTTTTGGCTTCCCAGAGCCACACTGCACTGAGGATCTGGAGCCCCCCTTACCTGCAAGCAAAGTGACCTCATGCTCCAGCAGCCTGTCTGCCTGCCCTAGGGGAAGATTTAAAGGCCTTGTGCCATCTGAACACAGAAACAGAAAGATGGGAGCCAAAGAGCACCATGAGCTGTCATTTTTAGCTGGTAGGTGGGCAGTCAACAGCACCAGGTTGTGTTGAGTCAGTCAGAGCCAACAGCATTTCAATCAGAGTCTACACTTACAAGGGACTCTGTTAAGTGGCACACACCCTTCCCTGGCTAGGCTGGTATGCAATTCCAGTAAAACAGGACCTGACAGACAGGCTGTTCCGCAATTTCTTTTAGGGAAGCATGGGAATATGGCATACTCTACTCCATCCCTCTCTCTCCTAATTTTCTTCTGATATCCCTCAGTTTCATGTAAATGAGGCAGAATTCTCCTGCACCTCACTCTGTAGTAACAACATGGGAAAAAAATGCCCCGAAATGGAAGATTAGGTTCAGAATTATCCTTCCTTTGAGAGGCAATGACCACATAACAGTGTTACACTCTAGTTAGGCTTAAAAGCAAAGCCTCAAATTAGAGAACAGATCATTTCAGTGACCAGACAATAGGCTTAAATAACTGAGATTTTCATGCAAAAATATGGATGGGCCCATTTCAATACTAACAAGCTGTTGTCTTGGCCTATCTGCAGAATAACTGAAAAGGAATAGATGAAGTCTCAGCTGTGACTTTTGAACTACTCTTCTTCAAATGGATGAGGGGGACAGTGGGCGGGGCAGAAAAACCTGATGAGGGTAATGCTGAAGAAAAACAATGTCACACAGAAGGAGGGATTTCTCCCTCATCACCAGGACAGCAATTTCTTTCTTGCCTAGCTACTAGATGAGACCTTCCCTAGCTTTGTGCCAAGAGCCCTCTGCAGCCCTCTGGGCATAGATGAAGACCAAGGAGTACCTATCACTCCAAGTCCCGACCTCTGGTTTGCTAAGGAATATGAAGGAATTCAGCCCAGTTGAACAGAGAACAAAACAAAAAGGCGTTCAAATTTTATATTGAAAATTGTTACAGTCACTTATGCTTTCCACTTTGTGACACTAATAGATTAGAACAGGATTTCTCAACTTTTGCTAATGTGTGGATACTCTTTTGGCCTACCTGTTTGCATGTGATCCTGTGTCAGCAGCAGAGAAGTTCTTCCCGGCCAGGAGCACAGGCTGCAGTTCCAGGGTGTGAACATTTCCTTCCCACTCCAGCACGCTAAAACTGAGAAGTGAGCAGAAATTGAAGACAGTGAGCCGCTAGCAACCGAGTGTAAGCACTTAGAGTTTGTGACTTGGATCTCATGGCCCTGCCCTGGACCAGGAACGAATGTTGCCAGCTCAGAGAAGATGGAGTTGATTCAGACTGCTGCTGACACTTTCATTGTTCTTTTTAGACTTTCCCAGCTACAGGCAACAGCATCATGTAGATGGCACTGATGGCTGAAATAAAAGAAACTTGACTTCACTAGGTGTAACGTATCTTGGGGCAACAAACAGTCTGCAAGAGAAAGAAGCCTTGACTGTGACCCTACCAGGACTTGTGTCCTCTGGCCAGCTTTGCCAGAATGTGTGATTTACAGCTGGAGCTGAGTGCAGGGGAAGTGGCCCATTATGAGAAAATTAAAGCTACATCATTCCTTAACTGACTGCATGTTTCATGCCACTTGTGCATGCAGTCATCTGGGAAGTGGCAGCAGAAAGTTGTGTGGTGGTAAACTTAAAAAACTATCTTTCAGGTGAAACTGCCACCACAGCAGCAGTGGTTTATGCTGACACATTAAACTTCACATGGAGAGCAAAGAGCTGCACCATAAGCTCTATTCAAAGGCAGCTGTAAGAAGCTGTCACCTCTTTATTGTCAGTTACCAGCTCTGATCTTACCCAAGTGACCTTAACATTCACTAACCTATCAAAAATAATACAGATCTGACCTGGGAAGTTTGATCCCGTGACTGCTGAAGCTGGATTTTCCCTCCACACCTCCTGCCGCTAACAACCTCTGGGATGTAAAGAGCATTTTCAATGGCTCAAAGAAACCTTTTCAATACAGGACAAAAGAAAAAGGATTTCTCAAGCCAAACATAGAAATCTTGCCATGTGCTAAAATGTCTTTAATTTATTTGTATTTTTTAACTACAGGGCCTTTAGCCATCTAACAGGCCCTGTAAAATGAGGTAAGCATTACCCTTTCTAGACATGTATCTTGCCATCTTCTCAAGCTCTATGTACAGACTCCAGACCTCAACCTTTTTAAGGCTTTAAACCTGATGTGTAGAGGAAATAAGACCAAGCCCATTTTCAAAAGCACAGGGCAGCCCCTTGTACAAGATGAGGCAGAAAACATGCTTGCAGCAGCCACTTTAGACACCCATGGCACACACGTTATCAGTTAGAGAAGAAAGAGATATATTCTGCTGGGATAATTAGGAGATTAAGTGAAAGTAATGCAGTTATGTTTCCCTGCTTGTTTAAAAGAGTGGAAGCTGAAGAGAGAATTTAATGTTGGTTTTCACTACAAGAGATAAAAAGCGACAGGGACATAATAAATATAACACCTTTTGCCTGGGTTGCCTGGGATACAGCATCTAGGAAAGATAGACAGAGTGGGTGAACTACAAACCAGTCCCAATTCTCACAGCAATCACTGCCACCAGAATGCATTCATGTTGTGCCATTTTCCATCTTGTTATAATCTTTGTCACAAGAATGAGGTTATTGGACAGGAAAGGCTTTTCCATATTGGCTTTAGAAGTATTGCTGCCATTTCCTTGATCTTTTCAATATTCTACAATTGATCCATTTGCCATCCCAATTTTCCCTTGTTTACAGCCTCTGTACCTTGTAGCTGACCAGGCAATTTGAATAGATAAAGGACCACTGAAAAATCCCTGCCTTGTACTACTCTGTTCTGCCAGAGTAATCAAAGATCAGGAGGCACATCTTTCCGCTTGTATAAATAGGTGTAACTTCAATTGTGCCAGTTGGGTTTATTCTCTGCTGCAGGCCTTGAGTGAGCAAGGTCCATTCTGCAGTCTACTGAACAGGTCTACAGAAATGCCAAAATAAACTGAAAGTTTCCATAAAAAGACACAGAATTACAATGTCTTGTTCTCTCTGTGGCATTTCTGGTGAAATAAAAAATTCTAAATAGATTCTGCCCCCCAAAAATTCACAAATAATGAAGAGGGAAATCAGTAAGATTTTCATTCTTTAAAATAATTCTTAAATTCAGATTAGTCTGTACTGGATGTAGGACTCTGAACCTCTTGACAATGCTGAGAGCAGTGTTTTGTAAAGGCACAAAATCCTAAACAACTTGTTAAAGTCTGCCATAGCTTAATTCAGTCTTTCCATCTACTTCACTGGATCTTTAGAGTACTCCTTTAGCCTGCAGCTTCATTTTTCTCCTGTAAAAGGGAAATAATGGTAATTTTTTTCCATCTCATTTACTTATATTCACAATTTCTAGGACAGAGGCTATGAATTCTGGCATGCTTAACACTCCAAATAGGCAAGTAATTTCAAAATCTACTTTGCCCCAACATAGCCTTGCTACCAATGGCAGAAGTTGTTAAAATAGATTGCCTAACCAGAAGCATGGGTCAGAATTCCCTGCAAGTGAAAAACTTCTCTCTTTCTACATTAAGTAGCATGTAATGTATGGAAAACCTAGTCTCTGTCCCGTTAGGGAAATAACAACCCTTTCACCTGCTGAAACATGAGCTTCTCCTTTCAAGAACCAGCACTGACAGAGCCCCTCTGGCAGCACCTCTCCCACTCATTTGGGGCACTTCCTATGGAGCACCACAGTGTTGTGAGGATCCTGTGGAGGCAGCTCTGCCCAAACACATTTGCAGTGAGGAGTCCTGGATGGTGCATCAGCACCAAAATTGTCATCACGAGCCTCGTGCTCCTCTTCGGCAGTGAGAGTGTCATTTGTGCTGAGAGAGCAAGGGATGAAGAGGCTGCCTTCAAGCTCCAACCTGCCAGCTGCTGTTGTAACTATCAGGCAGTTTGCAAAGACTGTATGGAAATTTATAGCAAAATAATCAACTGGGGGGAGGAAAGCTCTCCCCAAGTGAGTGAGACACTTCCTGCATTGATTGCAGCACAGTGAAGGTCAGCACGGAGCTGTTCTATAGAGGCTGCTTAGTTTTTTAAGCTGAAGAAAAGTGTTTTCTGTTTGTAGTCCTACATCAGAGATTTAAAAGGGTTACACTGTGTAAACATGCAACATACCTTCTACCACATAGGATAAAGCATAAACACTCAAAATTACAATACCTTTGAACTTCCCAGATCAATCTGAATGAACTACATACATCATTTTAAGTTTACAATACACTTCTTGACTTCAAAGGAGGGGGAGAAAAAAAAAGTGTACTTTTTTAATCAGGCTGATCAGAAGTACTGCTGTGACATCTCTTCTATGGAGTTTCAATAATTCAGTGATTTTCTTTTAAATTGCAGTATTTTGTATATTTTAATCTCTTGTTTCATTTGGCTGCCTTTGAATTTGTTTCCAGGGAGCTCTTGTGTTAGAATCTTGGTACTGTTTTTTTGCTATTGGTTTGGCATTTTAGAATTTCAATGTTCATAAAAAACCTGAACTGGGAATAACTTGGTTTCATATTAGTAAAATCAATTGATTGAAGGAAATTCAGCAAAGAATCACCAAAAAAAAAATAAAATCACTTCATACTCGTCTGATTTATTGTGGACCTGTTTCTCTCCCTCTGGAGTTAACTTTGAGATCACTTTATTTACTCCTAAACAGCTCATATGCATTGAATAGAGCCATACAGTTTAGGACCAGTGCACAGACTTGCCAGAAAAAAGCTGCTTCACTTTCTCCATCTACATTGGCTTAGTGAGTGGGGAAGCCATTGATTTAGAGGAACATGCTTAACTCACGTAGATCAGTCTAGCTGCCTTTATATCATCTGGGTTAGGCTGCTTTTCACAGAAGCATAGAATGGTTTGGGTTGGAAGGGACCTTAAAGATCACCTAGTTCCAAGCCCCTTGCCATGGGCAGGGACATCTTCCACTAGACCAGGTTGCTCAGAGCTCCATCCAGCCTGGCCTTGAACACTTCCAGGGATGGGGCACCCACAGCTTCTCTGGGAAATCTGTTGCAGTGCTTTACCACCCTCACAGTAAAGAATTTTTTCCTAATATCCAATCTAAACCCTTTTAGTTTGAATCCATTCCCCCTTGTCTTGTTACTACATGCTCTTGTAAAAAGTCCTTCTCTGTCTTCCTTGTAGGCTCCCTTCATTAGTTAAGATTCAGTCCCTTGTTTTTCCTTTAATTTCCTAACAATTTCAGTAATGTGCAAATTATGCTAGAATACTAAAGTAGCACAGCTTCTTTTCTAACCCTGTGCAGCAAGCAGAGGTCACTAGGTAAGCTTTTTCTTCTTTGCTCTCTGAATTTTAATTGTCATTATTTCACAGCCTGGTTCTAATTTCCAACACTAATTTATAATGAAATCTCTGTATTTTGCTTAGCTCCTGGCTTTATATTTCTTGCTTGCTGGGTTGCTCTGGATATTGTTAGCTGACTCCCTGCTGAGAAACTCCACATAATTGCAAAAAAATTTTGCATTGCCCTTCCCCAAAGGTTTTCCAGGTAGAATTAGCTAGAATCAGATTTCTGCCCCACAACTCAGCACCCTTTCCTCTTTTTGCCTTATCTCTGGTTAACACAGTGAATAAACCAAATGCACAGATCTTAAAATTATGCAAAACTTGCAATAATCTGGGTACTAATTATGAAAAAAGAGTTGGCCAAGGTTGCCACTGAAGCAGCTAGTTGGAATAGTTGCTAAAGGCAATGGAATGGTGGCATCTAGAAAGACCATATGCCAGTAGTTTTCAGTCAGAATGAGGCACCCAGATGTTTCCATGCAATCCTCCCACCAAGAGTGCCCAATGCTATGGTTCATTTGCTAACAAGGAGGCTTGAGGCAGACACCTTCCCCAGCTCTGTTCACTGTGGGTGCTGGGAACAGCCAAAATGTAGGCAGTAGGGTCCTTTCTGCAAGTTGGGAACTATTTCTGCAAGAGAGAGTCTCACAAGCTGGCTCTGAATCAAAGACATTTCAAACATCAGCCCTGCAAGCTTCACTTAAATGCAGCAAGTGCAAGCTCAGTCATCACTGAAAGACTTTTACAACAGAAGGCAGATAGGAGCAGCAGTGACACTGCCTAACCAGGGATGAGATATCCCCTTCACCAGCCTCTGCAGTGTGACAGGGCTGCAAGGCAACTGGGAACACACTCAGCAGAGCACACAGCCATCTCACATGTCACTTGTTCAGCTCTATCACTCCTTCGTAGTTTTAAGTTAAATGGATCATTGCTAGAGCTCCAGTCCACCAGTCCTTGCTTCGGTTAGCCAATGGAAATAATTCCCATGAGTAAGGTCTAAGCAGTCTGGTCTGCAAGATCCCGCCCTTCACTCTAGCCCAGCACCACCATTGTGCTGTGTTTGATTTATGGTTAATATTCCTGTCAGCACCACAGGCCTTTGACACTCAAACCACATTACTCAATTCCACCTACCGCTGCCAATAACAAGCGCTGAAGTTTCAGTTCCCAGAAGTTTGATATGTGAAGCTGAAGAATAGTTAGATTATCACCAGTTATGCAGACAGCACATTTGACAGCCTCGCAATGATGTTTTCAGCTGTCAGTTATTGCAGCTACAGTGGGGAAACCACAAAAGGGGCATGCACTGAATATGCACTATGAAGACATCTACTTTGGAAGAGGCAGGCTTCTGGATAAATACATTTTATAACATAATTGTGGCAACTCAAAATCATCATCTTTATGTCTTGGCAGAGAGGTGGTTTTCTATGCAAATTAATTATAGTAAGCTTGACTCACATTAACACTAAAAGAGATGGTGGGCATGAACATTTTCAGCACTAATTCTGTGTTGTAGAAAACTCTTACATGACAAATGTCTATAGTGCTACAGTTTACCTCTGCAGACAACAGTTGTAACTAAACTGCGATATCTGGTTGATTAAAAGAAATAAATCTTTTCCCACTTAAAAGATTTGCCAGTATAAAGGGAAATCACAATTACAGAGGTCAATATTTCAACTTATATGGACACATTTGCAGTTTCTCAAACCAAGAAATCCACATCACTAATATCTTAAAAATTATGGCTTAAGTAGATTATTGTTGGGGCTGGGGAAGAGGAGGGGCTTAAATTGGACACAGTTTACTCTGATTATTGTGATGAAAGGGTAACAGAGAAACATTAAGAGACACATCTGGATTGAAAAATTCTTTGAAAATAGCATCTTAGTTTCTTTGAATCCTACCTTTAGATAACAGTACAGAGTTTGTTTGCAGATGCTACAAAATAAATAATGTAGAACCCTATTGCTAGTCACTGTTTTTGCCCAACACATGCTGGCAGGTTCCTATTTGACTGAGCTGTCAAAAGTACCTATCATTGTTGTCATGTAATTTTCCCCATTGTTCCAATAAAACTTGGAGCAAACATGCAAATTTTAAGTGACCAAAAATAACAGTTCAGGGTTGTTTCAAGAATACAACAAGCTTACCCTGGGTACTCTGCCCCCATTAAATTAGTCTACTGTTATTTAAAAAGCTGGTGTGTATTTTATTTGAGTACCTACCAGGCTGAACATGAGCTATTGTATTCCAACACAGCCAATGTTAGCATCTCTGATCTCACTGAAGATGTAAGCATAGATACTTGTCTTCAGTCCTGAAGAAGCTTGGACCATTTCAGTAAGGACCGCAGAAATGCCAGAGAGCTGCCAGTATCTGATAACTATTTTTGCTTCCTCTGCTACTAATCCTGCAACACAGAGGAAGTATCCCAAATTAAGCCTGACAAAACACTGGCAAAAGCATCCAGAGGGACTGTGGGATTTTCATTCTTGGAAATACTCAAAACTTAACTGGACAAGACTCAAGAAACCTGCTTTTACAGAACCTGCTTTGAGCAAAGGGATGGATCAGAAACATCCAGAGACCACTTCCAAATTATATTGTGTCCAAATTTTAGGAAGGTTTTGAACTCAAGAGGGCTCTCTGCTGCCACTTCCATAACTGCTGGAGAATCAACAGTATCACAAATCATCCCCATCCCACAGTGAACAGTCCAAGACAGGTAGATAAACAGCCTGTACATTACTCTTCCTGATACATGTTTTCCCCTGTGAAGAAGTGCTCTGATTTTATTCATATACTCAGGAACAGGTTTTAGAGAAAAGGCCCATAACCAGTATTATCTCACTTGTGCTATTTCCTCACCACAGTGTGGATTTTAGACCAGGACACTCAAGAAAGGTGAAGGTGAGTTTCCCAATCCTAATTTCCTGCAAAACTAATAGAGAAAGAACGGGTATCTTCAATTTGGGGATGATTGCATGCATTTCTTAGCAGCTGCAATGAAGGTTTTTTGCAAGAATAAACAGGCAAAGTGCTGCTTTAGGCAGCATTTCAGCTATTTTTCCAAGATTTCTTTTCTTTAATGTGGTCATCAGAAAAAAGCCTACTAGATTTATCACATGAGTAAAAGGGACCTTGGGGCACAGTGGCTGAGCAATATAAACCAATGCTTGGAATTCTGCATGTTGTACTAATGGTTCTGCTACCCACAGCATTTTGACCAGCAGGCCCTGGGCATGTGGTGCTACTCATGTGAGTTCAGCAGCAGCACACACGGCTGGAGATTTGCACAGTGGGGACTCATCTCTTAAAAAATAGAAATGAACCAGGCAGCAGCAGTGAGAATGTTCCCATTGATATGGAAAGTAGCACAATATGAACAGCAAACATGCTAATAGCACAGGCAGACAGGTGTGCAGCAGAAGAATAAAAATGGTGCAGTCCTCTGTTGAGCAACTTATATTCAAGATTTATTGATTCTATCTCCCACCAAATGAGAAATAAGTGAAGCAAATCAAAGCATAAGCTAAACGGAGCAGAACAACATGAAACCTGTGCGGGATGAGCAGCTCAGTGCCCACTGCCTGAGGCAATCTGCTGCTGAAGGATAACGTGCCAATGCTAATCAGATGATCAGTTCCCCTTCCCATTAGGCATTCTGCTAACTCAACAGATAAGCCTTCACTCTCCTATGGTTCCTCTAGGAATGCCAGCTCAACCTGGGAGGCAGCCCTGTTTCCCTTCTGAGCTACATTTCAATATTCCTGTTATTCTTCATTATCAAGTGCAGTCCTGGAGATGCTGACACCACCACCACACCCCAACCCCATGGTACTGAGCATTAGCCAGCCCGCAGCACTGCACTGCCAGCCTTCCAAATGCTGCCAAATGCCTTGCCCTTTTAACAAAAAATATGTGATCCTGCAGAGCATGGGCTGCGAAAAGACTGTGTGCTGATCCCTGACTGGAGAGAAGACTAAGTTACAGCAGGGATGGTAGAGTATGATCAGAAACAAGGTACAATTACTTCATAGACTGAGAATCTTTCCTGTGCTCAGAGCCCAAAAAGCTTTCAAGCAGATTTTGCTGGTCACATGCTCACATTTTATCCAGCACTAATGCATTAACAAAAATCCCAAAAATCCTAAAAAGACAAAACAACACCACAGCAGACTGTAGAAGAAGTACAATTGAAGACTGCATCAGTTTCAAGGCCATGAAATTTCCCAGCTCATCTTACTCAAAAGTACATACAACACTGCTTTCAGGCCAGGAAAAGAGAGAAATGCTCTCTTTGGAACACCTCACGGGACCACAGAGCAAGAAGACACACAACAGATTTTATCCATGTTCAATGTTGCCTGCTGAATGGTTGGGCTGGCTTCAAGGACCCAATCCAAAGCTCTTGGAAGCCACTGGTTTCCACTGGGCTTTGAATACACCCCAGTAACTGATATGTAAAGTAATGGTCAAGTGAGAGGAATGATGTACAGAGTATAAAAACCCTTCTGCACACTAAGTAGGATTGATTCATTCTGGTAGGTGCTCAATCATCTGCTAACAAAAAAATATAAATATGTTCTTGTGTGTATATTCTCTATTGAAGAAGATATATTCCAGAATGAGTAATGTTATTCAACTGCCAAGACAGACATGTCACTCACCATGTCAGATATATCACATACAAGCTCTGACACATTGACTGCTAAATGAGACAGATCAGCTATTACACTGAACACATCAGCCCTTAAGTGGCTGTACTCACAACTGGGTCAGACATGCAGAATGCTCAAAGTTACCACCTACTGATTCAGAGATAATTTAGTAAGCTGCATCTACACAGACTGCCTTTCCCACCACAATCCATAATAAGGTAAGCTTGATATAATGTGCCTGTCTGGAATCAAACTCATTGCTGTGCAACAGCCATTAATGGAAAATATATCACCTTTGAAAATTCGGCTTTCTGGGGACATGCTAAGCATGTGACTGGGTGAAGTCACTGTCAGAAAATGTTACGGACCACAGCAGCTACACAGGAATAGTTTGTTTTTTTTCTTTTTTCTGCAAAGTTGATTATTACTCTTCAAACATAGAAGACACCAGCCAAACTGTTCAAGTAATTAGAACCAGGGATTCAGCACTGTAAGAACAGAAGCACTTTCTCTAGCATAAAGACCTAGCATCAGTCTTTTGTATCAGCTTTCAGAGACATTTCTGAAAAATTTAGCAAGCAAGAAAACAAAAAATTTCCCCCAGGACAAGCAGAGCTCAGA
This sequence comes from Acropternis orthonyx, assembly GCA_035583155.1. NCBI lineage: Eukaryota > Metazoa > Chordata > Aves > Passeriformes > Rhinocryptidae > Acropternis > Acropternis orthonyx. The sequence goes on along the minus strand of JAWWEU010000125.1, from coordinate 18,585,603 downwards.
TACTTGGTCACTGCTGATGCCTATACTACAGGATAAGGTAATTATTTATCCATGTGTTTAAATACCTACTTTCTTAAAGCTCAGGAGCACAGATTTACCCACTGAATGAGATGGCCTGGAGTTGACTTATTGCTGATATTGGCCTTTTGTGAGTGAGATAAGGGGGATTATTGAACATTAATCCGCATTTACTTTTACACCCCTTTCCAACAGTGCCAGTGCAAATACACTTTGGGAAGGAAAGTAGAATGCAGAGACTAGGGATGAACAGGCTGCCCAGCACTGTGTTTCTCAGTTCTGCATGATTACAGACACTCATCTGTTTTTCTGTGCCTACCTAATATAGATCAGGTAATAAAACATGCTTTCTTTTCTTCCGAAGCCACTAGTTCAAATCAATAATTATTGCCATGTAAACAGGAAACAAGGGACTTTGCACTTTCTTACACATTACTCTTATTCAGTTCAAACTATCCAAGAATCTGACCTCTTCATGGCAGTGCTTGCCAGATGATGCCCACCTGGATCCATGTCAGCACACTTGCCTTCTCATGGCACCAGGAACTGAACCTGCAGAACAGGGAACACTGCTGGATTACAGATCAGACCAGTGTGAAGGACAGGACAAGAACAGATGAAGCAGGGGACTATCCACAGGACTGCATACAGGTATTACCTGTATTTTCAAAGTTGTAATTTTGCAAATACAGCCACAATGAATAAAGGGCCTGTTCGGTGCCACAAAAAAGAATGGAAGTAGCCAAACCTGAATGCAGGAGTATCTTAACCTTCAGACACCCCTTCTTCTCCACAGGACTGCCCTAAGAAAATGCTTCCCCCTCATTTGCAGGTTTGATAGTAACCCACCCTGCCAGGCTTAACTATTCCCTAGTCCCCAGCATACCTCTTGCCTCAGGGTCATTTTGTTTCACCTGGAGATTCAAGCAACCACCTAGAACTCCTTCTAAACTGTTAGCTCACTGTCCTCTCCCACATTGCACCCAGTCACACATGCTGTGGCTCTTGTTTTGTGAGAAGCAGGAGAGACAACTGTTCCTTATCATCCCCTATGCATGAGGGAACAAAGCTGTAACACCTGGGAATTAAGTCACAGTCCTCACTACAATTAGGACATAGTTTTGCTTTTGTGGTGTGGACCATGTGTATCTTCTGCGCATTAAGACAATACTAATCACACTGGAAACTATCAAGGGTCCTAGTTGAAAGAGCTGCTTAGAGAGGAAGCATAAATCTATCCAATTTCAGGAGGACACTCAAATATACACATCGCAAGTAGACTACAGCCCCTGCTAAAACTTTCAGAGCTGGAAGCAGGGCTGTTCTAAGTTAAGACTGTAACAACGCTGTTGGACCTCTGTCATCATCAACGCCGGTTTCCAGAAGGGACCTACTCCAAATGACCCCACCTCATCTCAGCAAAGATACTGTATTTCACGCACAATGCCACCTCTGCTAGATCTCACTCTCTGCATCTCATCAATTAATGATGAACTAAGAAGCATAAATCAACTGCAAATAAAAAGGTGCAAAAGGGCCAGATCTAAAAACTATCTATGCCAGTTGCCCGCACGGAAAATCATGGGAACAGAGAGAGGTTAAGCCCTTCAGTGCCTCTGTTTATACAGCTGGTTAATAGGAGCTGAACTCCATGAAAAATCTAGTTCGTGGTCTATGGTTTAATTTTGTCCATTCATTTCCTTTCAGTAAGTAATATCTCTTTTGTTATTTTAATTTAGTCTTTGGGGTTTAGTCTTTTACATTAATTTTAATATTCATTGAATAGAAACAAACTGATACATCAACTGTTAAGCACATGGGGTTCCACCTAGAGAGGTTTATAGCTGAGGTTTCTCTAAAACACAGAACCCTGAACAGAGGCATAGCAAAAGACACACAGGTGAGGGAAGTGAGAAAATGCAAGTGATGATGACAGTACACTTTTCTGATGAGACCTAATATTACTAACACATATAACACTTGCAACTGATGCAAAAAAAAGCAACTGCACTTGGCTTCTCTTTTGTTTGGATTCTTGATGACATTTTTCCTCCTAATAGCCAGCACATTTAAAAACCTACCAAAAAATCACAGCTTCTTTTTAGCACCTCTTCCTTCCCAGAATGGTGGCGCAGTGCAGAAAGCCGCAGTGCCCCTCCAACCCCCATTATTCTGAAATGGTAATTTCTTCCCAGCAACACGGTTGCACAATCTGGAATTATGGAGACTGACATTTATTGACCCATTTGCTAGCCAACATCAAGAAGACCAGCAAGTAAAGCTGCCCAAGAGACATTGCTCAGATACTGCTTTCAGCAGCTTATAAATTTACTATCATTTTATCACTTGAACTGAATTATGTTGCACCAGGTATTTTCCTCACAACAAGCACTATTAAAAAAAACAGTAAGAGGAGTGAAAACTGTTTTATTTTGCCTGCACTGAAACTTTGAGAAGATCCACTATGATCTTGGTATGGGTTTTTTTCTGTGTTTTGGAATCTCTGCTGTCTAACATGCAAAAGCTGTTCTGAGATGGGGATTGTGCCTACTTCCTGTGAGTTCTCTAGAAGGCAGTAACAGGCAGATTCATATAGCAAGCTTTGTATGGATGACCAGCAGGTAGAGGAGAGAGACTCTTATTAACATTGCAGTAACTAAGTCTCTTCAAAACCTCTGTCCTCTCTGTGAGATCTGGGTAAAACTGGTCAATAGACTCAGAATTTACCAAAGTACAGTTAGAGCAGGTATAAAAGGGACAGGCAGACCATGATTTCAGTAGCTTTACATTCTTAAGAAAAACCTCTCAGGCTTAGAAAGTCTTAGTTTTCTGTATTCAGTTTTAGCTCTTCATGTGCTGAAAGAACAGGTTTTGCACTTCATGCAAAAATGGCCTGTATGACAGAGATGGGATATGCCCCAAGTAAAAAAAATCCACCAGAATCTTAGCAACGTGCTAAAAGTCAACAGTTGAAATGAAGTAGCCGAATTTAGGAAGAAATCTAGGCAGAGACTAACTTGTTCTGATGAGATGGGATAGCAGAGAGACACAGGGCTGGCTGGACAGAGGCCATTGGCATCCAGAAATACAGGATCTTATATGAAGTCAAATCTTGTATGAGACAAATTTTTTACAAGAAATAATACTTTAAATGTCATGCCTGGTGTTGTAGTTCTTCATACCAGCTTGTTCCATGGCTTTTGTTTTAGGGCAGGACACACCCAGTATTAATGGTATGGTTTAGCTTAGTAAACCTGATGACACAACAGGTAATAAGATGGAATCAAAAGCTCTGTGAATCTGAATGAAAACCTCATTGCAGGGAGGAGTCCACTTCTTCAGTCGATTCCCATATGCTTCACTGCAGCAGGTTCAATTTTTTAGTAGAGGATAAAACCCACCTATTTCGCACTGTGATCTGTTGTGTCATACAGTAAAATTGCCAGCCATGCAGAAAACATGACAGCAGGCTGTATTTCAGACTGAAGTCTAAAGATATATTTCTGAGCACAAAGTCTTCTCTTAGTGTAATGGGTTACTTCTTGTTACAGTAGATCTGTTCGTGTGTCTCGCTGTGTTCAGCGCAATAAACAACATCTGTAGCTGTTCATTGGGTGATCTCTGGAGACAAACGGTTTTGATAGTTGAGTTTAAAAGTGGGCAATAATAGATATTACGGTGAGATGGTAATTGAAAAAAAAGCTTTGGCAACAACCTCTACTCAAAGTTCAGCACAGTGGAGTATTTTAATCAGTCCTTTTTAAAAACAAAACAAAACATTAGCTTTTGCTTGCCTGAGCATTTAGGGGCCACTAGAATATTCCCCCAGATAAGCTGGCCAAAGCTGCATTTATGAAGCAGTCAGGACTTGCAGAAGCCTTGTTCTTGGTCTAATCCAAGTTTGCATCAAATAAGGTTACCCAGCTCAGTCCGTGACATGTGAGCCACTCTGGTGTAGCCTCAGCCTTACTTGGCTGCTGCATCCCACACTACCACAGGCAGTTTGGCTGCTTTGGCAGGATCAGGTGTGCAGAACATGACCCACCTCTGAATCACCAATAAAAGCAACATCCAGGGAATACCACTGCAGTGTTCAGCTGAGCAACAGCTGCCCCAGCTCCTCTTCCTGGTCACAAGCCCCCATTTCTCCTGCCCGCAGAATCATTCAGAACCATCTACCTTTTTCCATCCCTTTTTGTCAAAAAAGTTGGAGAAGAAATCTTCAGAAATGGAGACAGTAAAAAAAGAAATAGCCCAGGTGCCATCACCTCTTTCAACACCACTGTTTTTTTCAGTCAACTCACTAATCGTGGGTCAACTTTCATGGTCCTAAGGGTGGAAATCTCCATAATCTTCTTACTGCAGAATTTGGTTATAATTTTTAACACTTTCTCAAGTGCACAAGACTTGCTTTGCTTCCCCTTTAGAAGATGCAAATGATGCCTACACTTCTGCATCTTCCTAAAGAGTTAGCACATGCCCTATTACCAACATGAGAAATCTGCCTCAATCCCAAATACAAAATTGCTGGCACTCCCACACAGTCCAAGAAGCAGTGACTGTGAACATTTTGCTCAGGTTTTTCATAGCCACACCACATATATTAGGAATGAAGTGCAGGTCAAAAAGTCTGGGAATTCACTTCCTAGCTTAGCAGCTTGAGGCTCTGCCTCAGGGCCTTTCACACCAGCAGCTATTAACTACAAAGTTGTTGTGACCTGTGCTGGTCATTATTGTTAATTATGGAATTCCTCTATTCACACAACCCCATACTAAAAGCTTTTCCTACCAGACTCCTTCTACCATCATGCAGGACCAGGTTGCTATGACTATCATACCTGTAGAAGCACAAAGTAGTGCACAGCAGACTCTTACCAAAAGCCAGACTGCTATACTTAATCCACACTGCCTCCAGTAGCACAGATGAGGCAAAAAGGGCTAAAGCCGTGCTCAGTGATGTCTTGCTCCCGTATTTGCAGGGATTCAGGCTGCCCACAGTCTGGATGTGTATAGAGCCAGAGCTGTTCACCCATGCCTAGGCAGATGAGATCTTACTATCTGGTTAAGAAAACACAGGATGGATGGCATTTATGGATTCATGCAAGACTCTTCCTCAAAGGGTAAGGACAATTTGAAAAGACAGGAAAAGTGACAGTAAATCTACAATTTTCAGAGCAAGCTACCTACATCTCCTGGTTTTCTATTGCACGTGATCTGTGAGCTGACTGATGTGCTGTGCTTGTGCTGTCTTACAGCAGACAACAGCTGAAGCAAAAAAGGGGATGGAGAGCACTTTCCAGAACAAGTACATGAAAGCTGGAAATGACCAGAGTGTAACAGAGAGTCTTTATGCATACAACTACAACCATCACAATAATGTCATTCTTGTTCATATTTTGCAGGTTTCTAATTCAGTAAGGCCAAAGAGGCCATCTCCTGCCCTTACCTAAAGACAATTTTGATTCACAGCTTTCAGCTCACCCAGGTGGAAGATCTTCAAAGCTCTTCTCACTCCTGTGCCATTTCTTCACTATGCTCCTGCAGGAGAGGAATCAGATAAGTGGCTGCTACTCAGCAACATCTGCATATGTCATAAAGCAAAAAATATCCTCCCACTTCCATCAGGAATTGCTGCAAGATGCAACTATCTTTGCAGATGGTTATCCCTAATTGCCCCTGGAGGATACACTCACTAACTCTTAGGTATCAGTCAGCAATTCAAATCCAGAGTCTTTATTTCATCAAAACTTGGTTTGTCCTGCACTCTGTAGTTTCTTTAGGAAAAACATCCAGGAAATATCTCTCTTCATAAATCCAGCTAAAAGGTCCCTGGGAGGTAATATGATTTCAGACTGTAGCAAATAATTTCTAATAATTTATATCTATTATGACATGATTATAAAAGCCAAGGAGTTATCCTGAAAGCTATCTGAAATGTGAGTTCACTGTGCCTTTCACTTCTTGAAAATTTTATATGCTCTATTACTGTGGGGTTGGACTCTTCAGGCTAAATAAAGCTTCCTCTTGCTTGTCCAAACTGAAATGTAAAATAACACAGGGGAAACAAGCATTTCTCTTCTACACAGCAGCACATACAGAACTTTTTCACTGAAAAAGCAGTGAAGCCTCTGGGTCATTCTTCTCTCTGTCAAAAGACTGGTTAAAAGTATATGTTAATGCTCCCTGCCAATTTTTCTTCTCTTAGCCTCTTCTTTCCAGGACTTTCATTATGTTCCCCTTTCTATGTAGTTTTAAAATATTTCCTTGTTTGACAATTTTGCTGAAGGCAATTATGTTACTTCCCTTCTCCTGAGCTCAATATACAAGAGCAGAAGTGGTACACTGTACATATGGTTAAGATCTGTTTTAAAAACACTTGCAGATTGCTATCAAATTTTTCTGTGTGGCTTGTCATTTACATTTAGCAGACTCTGTGAAGCTCCAACACTCTGCTGTGGGATAGGCCCTTATTTTAAACTCAAGAGATGAAGTTCCTGTTGTTCAGCATAAGAGCCTGTTCTGTATTAAACTGAAACAAGAGAAACATATTTAGAAACGAGCAAGAAAAATACACATCCTGGGATGACAGCACAGCTTCTTGTGTTCAGGAGACAAGACCATTCACCTTTCTGATGAGGACATGGTTCTTATTTTCAGTTGGTCATTACAAAAAAGGCACATGACTGATCATGGGGGGTACATCTCCAGGGCACTCCCCTCTGTGCCTAACAGTTTGACATTCACTTGCCACTGGCAGCCAAATTGCAGTGGAAGTCCTGCTGCAGGACTCAGCTGCTTTGGCTAAACACAAACCACTTTACCTGCTTTGGAGTTATCAAAGCCAACATACAAGTAATTGCATAAGCGGAAGAGTTTTTGAAGTTTGGTTTCTGAGTTCTTTCACTGACTACATCTCTATTGCATGTGGATTCACTGGTGTACAATTATACAGCTGATCTCAAATTTCAGTCCTTCTCTTTAGTGGGGCACTCATAACAGTGAAGTCCTTTACTTGACCACATATTTTCAGAATGCAGAAAACTCAGCAAGCTCAAGACTCCTCTTCCTTAAAATCAGGTTGAACTAAGCTACTACGTTAAAATATTACCAAGGTGGAAAGTTCAAAAAAAATCAAGCCAAAACAAAGGCTATGCAATGAGTGGGAAACCCAAGGAGCTGACTGATATGAGAAATTAAATAAGATGCAAATAAAAGTAAAATTAAAAAAAATTAAATATA
>JAWWEU010000125.1:18488606-18578246 GCA_035583155.1 Acropternis orthonyx | reverse complement strand
AAAAAGCAAATAAAATAGTTATACTGACCATGGGAAGGGTCTCAGTCCTCATTTGCAGCCAATGTGCTTTCCCTACCCAAGGCCCAATACTGCCTTGCTGCCTGGGTGATGTGTATATTCAAGTCTGCATGTTCCTACTATGTGTCTCGCAGATTCTGCTCATGGTGCTCCAGGTAGGAGGAGAGTTATAACACAGGATGAATTCACAAGACAGCAATGTTTTGTCTTCAACATGAGACACTCTCTCCTTTTGGTGCTGTCCTGTTACCCTCCCGAATATCACTTAAGAGGTATTTTCTTTCTCAGCCATCCCAAAATATCCGTTCTACTGGGGAAAAAAACCCACTGTGCCTCAATATAAGCACATCTCATTTGTACTCTTTTGGGAAAAGGTAGTGCAGCCAGGCCCTTGGCATCAGCCTGGTTCACAACAATCCCACAGCAGGAAGTATGACACAGGCATGCCCATCTCACTTGATCCCAACAAAAAACCTGGGTAAATTTAAGTGAATTGAAGGACATAATAAAATAATGGCCAGACTTCATGAACGAAGATCTGGGGAAGGGCTCTCCCCACTTGGGTGTGTGCCCTTCCAGCCTGTGCAATGCATTTTTTAGGTGAGGCACAGTGTGCGCAGAACTGGCCCCACCGTTTAAGTCCTAAGGTCCATTTGCCACGGTCAAGCGAGCTTGGACAGTGACAGTGAAATCCTCGGGTCTGTCTACAGCACCCGGTACTAACCGGGTCTGGCCCTGCTGAGCATCCGAGATCTGACGGGATCGGAGGGCAGGGAGGCATTTAACTGCCCAGGGGACAGTCCCTCCTGAGACTCGAACTCTGGCCCTTGGGATTCAGAGTCCAGAGTACTAACCATTACGCCATGGGACCGCCCTTATTGAAGGAAATATAAGTGCATAAATTGTTTAAATTTTGAGAGTTTGAAATGACAACTTTAAGGTCACATTATTTTAGTTTTTCTGTTAATTTCTGCTTCTTCTAAACACTGTCAAAGACTTTCCCTATTAGAGGCATTTAAAATCACATGCAAGCCATTTAGGTGCACAATATACATTGCCACAGCACAAAGGACATTTGGAAAGCTGAAATTGGATGAACTTTGCAAGAAAAAGTCAGCTTGGGGAAAGTTATTTCTATGTATCACTGCCAAGTTTAAGTAATACAGTAATGATATGGGACTGGACACATAAAACACCATCTGTGTAATTAAAATATACACAAAGGTGATATGCAGACAAGTATCATCTGAATATTAACAGAGTAAAAAAGGCAAAAAAAAATTAACCTTTCATGGACACACTGATGTCAGAGACAGGTGTTACAGAAGAATAGGGAAGTCGGCTTCTTTAAGACTCACACCACACATACGTCTCCTCTGGCCAAGCTCATGCTGCAGGTCATAACAACATTTTAGCAGCAATTCTGTAGTGCATTTAATGCTTACGCAACTTAAAGCTTAGGCTCTGTGCTTGTAAATCCCTAAACTCACATATAATGCGCCTAAGTGCTTTTCCTCACTTCACACAAGTGTGCTGCTGTCTCTCCCATCACTAATAAGAAACCATATTGCATTTTCCTGATCTCCTTATAGTACTGTGTATGTAGTCTCACATACAGTAAAAGTTGGCCTTGCAAAACAAATGGTGCAACATGGCTCTAACATTATAAAATCAGGGACTGAATTATTACTGTTGATAAAAAAATTCTGTCAAGTTCCTTGTAACTCAGTTCTCCATCCCAGACTGATCAGAAGGTGGCAGTATTTCAAAACATTACTTTTCGGTTTTACCAGAGGGGCATTTATTTGTTAATTGACTACTTGTTAATAATGAATTGTATTATTCCTAACATTTAAAGGTCAAGAGCTGTGGCTCCTAGTGGCTGAGGTGCAGTGGAAGCAGTAACCTGCATTACACTGCAGTTTTGAAGAGAGTCTGGTGAATCCAGTAGTATGGGGGCATACACAGGGCTGCTCTTGCTTTCTAATGGCTTTTATTTTCGCTAAAATATTTGTTAGATTCTTTTACAGAAATGACCATTTCTATGAAATATAAGAATTTCCAAGGTGTTCAAGGCTTGTTCTTGTGTCCCAGAGCAGTCCCTAAATTCAACAATGTTACTGGGAAATACGTTGCCCGATTTGTACCCCGTACCTTCTACAGATTTAGATAAACTATCCCTTTGCACTTTCAAAATGCCATCCTTTGTTTTAACAACAGTTGCACACACTGTGAACTGCTCTTCCTGAAACAAAAAATATCCTATTCTTGTGTTTGAGCTGCCACTGCTTTGCTTTCTACCCCTGTACAACAGAAAGCAGATTTTAACACAAGCCTTTAGCACCTATCACTTTACATACACAGGAACGTTCACACTCTGCAGAAAGACATTCACTGAACAGCTTCATAGCAAATCTACCTGTGGCTTGAAGCTCCATATAATAGCTCTGGATCACCTAGGAGCTAGTGTATTGAGGAAAACCACTGCAAAAAATGTGTGAGCCTACAGTCTAGCTTTCCCACGTACATGGCCCCAGCAGTGAAGCTGTCTGATCGAATTAAAAGCAAGGTGAAAGAGAACAGAAAAGTCTGCCTTCACCTGGCAAGTAAATCAGCAAAGATTCCTATAGAAATAGAAAGTATGACAGAAGAATCTTTGCCTCCAACGTTATTCCTCCATTATATACTTCACTTTTAACATGGTTTTATCCAGTAACTCTAGAAATACCACTCCAGATTACAGAGGAGAGAGGAGAGAAGCTACAGACTAAAAATACGGTTGCTCAGACTAATACACCTTCCTCCTTATCTTTCTCTCTGCATAACTATAGGAATCATGCAGAAAAGAGGAACGTTTTGTTGGTGATTTGTTGAGCCTACTTACTGTGTCAAATCACCTGTGCTAAGATATTTAAGGAAATTATTAAATATCACAAAAACCACTCATGAGACCAAACCACAGTGAAAATATCTAAGCAAACAAAATAGTTTAGCAAGCTGAAATAAGAACACGGAATACTGTAGTATTCCGAAATCAGTCTTAGATTGCCATAGGCTTGGACTAACATTTCCCCAGTGCTCATGGAGGAGTTTGTTTGGATTTACAAAAGCTGTATAAAATCATAGAATCATAGAACATCCTGAGTTGAAAGGGACCCACAAGGATCATCAAGTCCAGCTCCTGATCCTGCACAAGACAACCCCAAGAATCACATCATGTGTCTGAGAGCATTGAATTGCTATGAATATGGATTGGATTCTCAGCTTCCCTTGAATAACACTGATCAGCATGACTTCAATATTCTGGGTTTGCCTGGGAAAATTATTTCAGGTACTGAATGTTGAATATAGTTTAAATTTTACTCACATTGAATCCATGCAAAACAGAGACATTTAGTGGATCTGCCTGATTTCTATAGCAAGGCAACTAAAAGGAAGTTTTATCCACCTTTACTTTGATAAGGGACAATTAGACAGGGAGTCATGGAGTTAAAATGCTGAATGATTTACATCCCCAAATACCAAGAAAAGAAAATAAAATTCTGTTTCTATTTCTTCAGAGCAATTAAGACTGCCAGCTGCCTGGGCAAAAAAACCAAGCAAGCCCACTATCTCCAGCTAATGTTTTGTTATAGTCACTGCTTGACAATAATTTTTGTCAAAGAGCCACATTCTGTAAACACTTGACAGCGGTCTCCACTGCCTTGCTTTGCTCCCGTGGCGAAGCATGAAGTGAAACAGCAATGCAGGAATAATACCACAGTTGCTTGCTCTCCTCTGACAATAGCCAGGCTTCTTTGGAAGGACCTCCGTGTTGGCAGGCTGCTTTTCATTACAGCAAGGTGGCCAATTTCAGATATCACATGCAGCTGAAAAATTGTGAGTAAACTGCCATTACTTGCAGTAGGAACCGAAAGGGCTTTGACTTGCAGAAGGGGAGATCACAGGCCAACAAGAAATTCTTTTTTATTTACATGGACTGGAGAGAAAATGAGGGTTCATGGCCTCCATTGCAGCAATCCTTTGTTCTGTTATCTCCTTATACAATAGTGGGAGAGCCAAATACATTTCATTTGTACTCAGAGATGAGAGTTACCCCCGTGCTCAGTTATACTGGACAAAGCTCTATTGAATTGGCCAGGACAAAAGCAGGCAGTTTTTATTAAGCATGGATTCATCTTACAATGCCGTGGTTTCTGAGGCACAAGTTTTACAAGAACTTAAGCATCTTTTTGCTTAGTGCTTCAGTGTTTAACTGATTGAGTAGCTCAACTCTGACAGGGAGTTAGGCACACAGAAGGCCAAGCTCTATTTGTTTCTGCCATTGCTTAGAGGTTTTCTGTACAGCCAAGGGCAGGCAGCAGTTCGCCACCTCTCTCCATGTGCAAAGTCAGCTAGGTTGGAACCAATAGGAATCCCCAAGGTTCTATACATCCGTCTTTAGGAACCCAGATTCTACCAAGTCTGGCTCTAAATGACTAAAGAGAACAAATCTCATTAGGGGTCACATGACAAGAAAAGCCGGTTTTGCTCTTCTGAAAATCCTACATACCTCTTGATTTCACAACAGTTCTATATCATGGCCAGGAAGGAGTTAAAGTATTCTCTGTACAGTGGTTAATGCTAGAGTGAATTTTCCTCATACTGGTTTCTAATACACTTAAGTTTCCAGAGAGGGATGTTTTTGCATTGGTATGATGCAGGTTAGAAGAAAACAGCTCTTCAGTGGCTGTGCCAGGCGAGGCACTGCCACACACAGCTTGACTACGCTGATACTAAATGCTTTGATTTTCCTCCTAAACAACACTGATTGAAAAAGCAAGAGCAAGGCGAAGTCTCATTACACGGACAAAAGGAGGTAGAGGGAACATGAGGCATCTTACTGGGTGGGCTCTCCTTTTTGCCCCCTTTTTTTTTCCTGGATGTGAGTTTTAAAATGGGTTATATTTTGCCTGCAGCAATTTCTTTTAATAACTGCAATTATTCTCTCCCATTGTTCTGACTCTCACAAGCAAATTAGGGAAATTCAAAGGCAATTTTCATGATTGTTTGTTGTCAGGGTCTTATGAATGGCTGTTCCATTTCACTGGGACGTTTCATTAAATAAATAATGAGTATGGCACAAGAGTCATAAAGAGTCAGAGATCAGTTCATTTAGGGACAGATGCTGCTTGGTGCTTAGGTGAGCAGGCAGCACACACAGCAGGACTCCCTCCAACTAGACATATTTACAGCTTTCACGTTTAAGAAAGGGAATGTGCTCCCCCCACACTCAAGTGTGCATCTTTAAAGACCTCATTTAACATGCTTTTCATGCCTTACCCAGAAATTCATGAAAAGAGGGGGTAGTATTGGGAGGTTTCACATCCCCTCCTCTCTCAGTGCTTGCATAGCAGGCAGAGAAGTTGCAGGCCACACAAAGTGCAACCTGAATAAATAGCACCAGGACCTCATGATGTGGGAAGTAACATTCACAACGTGAGCATAACAACAGCAAGACTACATGTCTGGAAAAAATCCAAAGTCATAGCCTCTAAAAAAGACTCAAGCATCCATTTATCCTGCTCAAAATATCATGCAAATATGTTACTAAGTGGCATTCATCAATGACAGAGGATCAGGAACACATGCCAAATCATTTCATGTTCAATCTGGCTGGAGGAAAGTGAATGTACAAGGCAAACTTAAGCTAAAGCCTTCCAAACACTCCCATATCTCTAAGGTTTTTAACATATAAGAGGACTAATTCCCACTTCCATCAGCATGTACATACTCCTCTGCTAGATCACTGTAGAGACAAGCCAGGTATAAAAGACAAGCCTAATGTTTTTAGCCTGGTTTAGTTTTTTTAAACCTCTGATCAACTGCAATCAAATCCAGCAAAGTGGGAGAAATCCCAGTCTAAGTTGCATAAAATTAAATTGGATTCAATACATCCAGCATTGTGCTGATGTCCTACTGGACTGTAGAGGCTCAACAGCATCAGGTATCTTTATAAATGTTCCCAGTTGGCACTCATAATTAGCCACGAGGCAGGCATCTGCTTGATACTGAACTTCAACTCCAGTTTTTGCTGAATTACTTTACTACAATTTTAATGTTGATGAGGGAAGACAGAGAAATTAGAAGTTTCAGTAAAACACCTGTAACCTGACAAACAATTTACATGCAGAATTGTCTCTGCTCATCTAATATCACTTGTGCCTCACAGATTTTGTGCAACCCACCTTGGCTACAGACAGAAATCAAACCATTCTCCTCCTCCTGAATGACTCAGCAGGGAGAAAGTCAGAGACATTGATAAAATATCTATCAAATTCCAGTGCTCTGAAGAGGCTCTACTTCATAGACACAGCTTGGCAACCCATGTCACCTAGAGCTTCTTCTCAGAGATCTATGCTTAGGAGAAATTCTAAAAGCCCAGAGGCAAAAAATTAACTCTGGCAGGAAGAAATTATCAAACTCTCCTCCATCTACTTATCCCAAGGCAACCTGAGCTGGGTTCTGAAAACCTTATTCTGTTCTCAGCAGCTCTTCTCACATAAGGACTGTGGATCACAATCTAAATAACCACTTTTTATAACTTTTACTGCAGTGTTCAGAATCTTCTTTATCTGCCTTTGCAACAGGCAACCATGCAGAGTTTAGTCTATAAACTTGCTTTAGCCTCATGTTCTCCTGAACTCTCCAGGACTATAGACTGATGTATAAGAAGAATTTGTTTTTCTATCTTTGGGTAGAAGTTCTCTTCAGAAAATAGCTATATATGTGTTCACTCAAAACAATATGTAGGTTACTGATATCATTTATAAAAACAAAGAACATTTGTGCAAAAAAACCCCCAAACCCTGATCTTGTGACTCTTGAATTTTAGCTATGAGGGTCTGCATCACTCCTTGTAGTAGTATCTCATCATGCAAAAACAACTTACAGGTAATTTTTTCCTCGTCCTCTTTGCCTCAAGTGTGTGCTCCAGGCAGCAGGCATGCCCCACTGCCCTGTGCTCTCTCTGCTTACTGATAACCTCTTCCATCCAGGCATGCTCCTGGCAAGATCTCCTTTCTCCTCCCCATCCCAGTGGACTCATCTCTGTCAGACAGCAGCAACCAGGACAAGACAGACAAGTACATCTCTTTTGACTGCAAAACGTGTGTAAAACAATACCAGAAATACAGATTTTATTCAGTAGCAGGGCTTTGCCAACCAGCCTAAACACCAAGCTGTGGGTTCTGCAGCCTCATGTCTATGTTTGAGTGAGAGCAGGGGTGATGCCAGATGGCGAGACACAACAGGACACAGGCAGCCTTGGCACAGCCTTCCCCAGTGCCTTCTATGTTTGCCTCAGACAGTGGGTCAGGCTGTGACTGTTGCAGAATCCTTTCCTGTGTACCCAGTCCTCTTTAAACAATCAGCTCCTGTTCTCTGCCTTTAGCTCAGCATGTCCCTATCATCTTCTCACATTCTGGAGATCACAAAGTCCCTGCTGCCTCACAGACCACATGAGTAAAAAAGCCCTCTGCACCCTTTCTCCTCTACACAGCTATGCCAAGAGAGAGGTGACTGGACATCAGTCACAGGGATCCTTAAACTTTTTGCCTGAAAATTTCTAGCCCAGTCTTTTGCTAATATTTACATAACTGTGATACTATTCCCTTTCCTCTGTGTTATGAAGAAATTAGCAGAAGAAAATAAACTATATTGGTTTTGCATCTATTCAGACTTTTTCCCCCCAAAAATCTAAGCCTTCATGAAGGAGGAGAGAGAACCCTAGGCAAAACAAATCGGTAAAGTTACCCATGGACACTTAGACCATTCTATACTTTTGTTTTGTTCTTTCTCACTCTCCAGTAAACTGAATTTATAAATTGAAGGTAGAAAAGTAATCAATGCTTTCTAGAACCATTATTGGAAAAACCTAATGATCAACAACTCTGTTAGTAAAAAACCCCGAAGTCTTAACACTGTAGCCTCCTGCAATGGCATTCTTATGCTGGCTTTGCTGTCCCTGGTCAATAGAAAGTTAGTTTATGATAATTTAAAAAAGATTACAATGTTGGTTGTGAAGAACCATAAACAGTGGTAGAAGTGCTAGAAAAAATAAGGCTGGGGAGCTAAAGAGAAATAATAATTTTAAGCAGTCTGGATGTAACTTCTTTTATTCCAAATGAGACTTGACCATTAAGCACAATTTTAAATAGCACAGCCTTGCCATCCCAATATACATCTGAACTCCTAAAAGGGTGTTTTCAATAGAGAGCTTTATTTAGCAAAGGGCCTGATCCAAAGCCACTTTATGTAAGGGCATTTTCCTGCTGATTGGAACAAATGAAGCCATGAAACAAGGGCAACTACTAAAAGTAGACAGAAAACTAAGAGGAGATATAACAGCAATAATCAAATATATAAAAGGTTGCAGGAAAAAGGGACCAATCTATTCTCCACTTCTGGGGTAGACAAGATAAAAATAACAGGTAACTTACAACAAGAAACACTTGCATTTCACAAGAAAAAAAACCCACCTTGTTAACAGTAAAGCACTGGACTTTGTTACAAGATGAAGGAGTTTTCTCTTTCCCCGACTTCAGAAGAGCTACCAGATAACTTGAGTAGTGGCTGAAGCACATCTGACTCTCCTTGGGCACTGGAAGTCCCTTGCCTGCCTCACTTCTGGGAATTCTTCCATGTCCACTATTCTAAACTGCAGCAGTTGATTACAGGATGAAAAACCCCAAATCCTTCCATGATCACCAGTACCTAAGCCTCCTGTGTTTCACATGGAAAGTTATGGGCGATAACAACACAGTTATTAGCATTACTCTTATCCTGGAGTGTAGAAGGAGGGTGATCACTATGGAAAGAGAGAGCTACGGGGCCCTATAGGTACTAGGAACAAGTAGTAAAATCTCTGCAGACCTCCTGTTTCCAACCTGAGAAGCACTCCTCCTGGTGTAAAATACAGACACCCAGTCCAAGTTCTTCAATCAGCCAGCAGCCAAACACTTAGGATAAGATGTAAGAATGGAGTATATTCATATACTTCAGCGCTTTCAGAGACTACAGCCACATTGCAGAATTTGTGCCAGGTTTGCAAGTGGGCAGAGTTAAGGGCTAGAGCTGCCTCGCCTTTTTGTGAAAGCACATGCACCAGAAGACCTGAAGAGACTTCTAAGTCTTTTGAGCTGTATTGCACTAGATGGGAGAGAGGTACCTCTGCAGAGGAACAACAAACATCTGCTGGATGAGGCAGATCAAAGATGTGACAATAAACCTCCCCTAAAAGAAACCTCACATTCTTTTGTCCCAGCTAATTCAACAGTATAACTGCGTCTGGAGATAGCTCTTACCTCTGAGTAAGAATTAACTGTGGTTACAGAAACACAGCCTTCCCTCCAACCGCACTTTCAGTGTAAGCAAAGACTTTGAACACTGTGCTTCATGCCTCCTCTGGAGCTTCAGGGGATTCCCTCCCACTCCTGCCTATGCCTTCGTGGTCTGCCCATATGCTTTTCCCTGAGACAAGCAGGGTCCTTGCCACACCCACAGCTCTCCCACTACACCGCTTGCTCCTTCTGGTAGATACAGACATTGCAGGAAAAACTGTGGCCTTGAAGTGGACATTCTCCTAACAGTAAATGAAGCACACAGCAACATATTCAACACTGCCCAGGAGATTTAGAGGCCTAATTGTAACTGGAAATGAGACAATCTCTGCACAGTGCCACTTCTGCAAACAGGACTTGAATCTCAGGTGGCACAGGCACCCTTGCATATCCTATTCCACATTAAAACAAAAATAAGAGCCAATTCATAAAGAAAGTTTATGTCTGGTTTTATAGTCCTATTTGGCATTTGGATGCCAAACATGTATTTCATAAAGAGTTGATAAAGAGTTAATCTGCATGTTAATACATAGTAACTCAGTTGTTATGGAGTCCAGCCATTGCACAGGTTACTTGCAAGTTTGGCTTGCAGCCATTACAGCACCTTCAGCTGATGAGCTAATAACCTCTGTAATACACACCATCCACTACTGGAGCCACCTATGCTTTCAATCTATCATTTATTGCCTTTTCTAAACTATAGATAGACCCTTAATATAAAGAATGACCATTTTATGTTTGCTTGCCTGAATATATACGAGCACTCAGCTACATCATTAAAATAATTTTACTGCTAAGGCATACCTAATATTCCAAACAGATAGAGCAGAATTTAAATTAGGTGAAAAAAGAGGTGGTGATTCCTTACAAAAAGCTTTGGAGATGTGACAGGAAAGAAGAACATGGATTTGTACAAAATAACAAGCCCATAAAAATATGAACTTTACTGAAAATTTTTGTGAGCTTTGACTGAATCTCCGTTCACTTTTAGTTATGATTTTGCATTATCCTTGAAATTTCCGTGTTCTTCTGGGCACAGGAGAAAAAGTACTGAAATATCACCACTAACATACCAGCTGTTTTTAGGTCAATGCCAAAGCTTAAACAAAAGGACATGCTTGCTACAATCCTAAACTGCCTCACATCAAGGAGAACTGATAATTAAGGAAGCTGAGAGCAAAAGGTGAAGAAGGAGGCTCTGTGTTAAAAATCCTATCCAAGTACAGGCATGTACCTTTTATTTTTGTAAAGGCTCAGGTCCTGGAATCATGGGATGGGAGAGGGAAACCTCCTTTGTTTTCTACAAATTTATTTCTCATTTTGTAATTACAAAGAGAGGCCCACATCCATGACTCAAAGGGAATTAAAAATGGTTCAATGTCATCAGTGCTTTAAAATGTCTTTCCACAAACATGATGCACAAATGTTTGGGTGGGGAAGCTTTGCAAACAGGCACCGAGACATGAGAACACTGGAGGGTCTACTGCTCAGTGAAACAAAGCACCCTTTTTCTAGTCTCCCTTCACCTACCTCAACACAAACAGTTCTCCAATGCAGCTAGAATGTTTCTCCTTGTCCATGGCACTCTGACACTACTGTGGTTTTCACTCAAATTTGTCCCTGGCACTAACAGACAGATTTTTGTCTTACCTGGAGGCTGGGCCATGAAATTCCTTTTGCTCAGTGGCGTAGTGGTGGTGGTGGTGGGCATCCAACTATTCTCTGGCAGAGAAAGTGAAGCTCTTTTCTTTCACCTGTAACAGTCTTGGTGGGAAACTCAGTTCTGACAATTTAGCCAATCTGCTTCTGTGATCCCCTCCTTGCAGCTGGAGAAGTGCTGAGCCTGAAAAAAAGACAAAAGATGCTATCCTGAGAAGCTGAGAGACACAGGAGCTGACTTGGAAGCCCTTGGTGGGGACTTGCACGCGAAGTATGAGATTTGACAGTAGCCTCCCCTTTGCCCTTCAGTTTACCACCTGCTCTGCACTGATGCAAAGATTCAATTCTTTTGCGAAACACAAAGCTGTGAAACTTCAGAAATTAAATCCATGCAATGCGATCCTCTTGCCTCCTTTTTCACAGAGCTGTCAAAATAATGATATATTCATGGTGTTTTACTTGATGTGTGAAATTTCAAGCACACAGATATGAATCAAAGCATTCTGTGCT
Organism: Acropternis orthonyx; assembly: GCA_035583155.1. NCBI lineage: Eukaryota > Metazoa > Chordata > Aves > Passeriformes > Rhinocryptidae > Acropternis > Acropternis orthonyx. Next base: position 18,566,679 of record JAWWEU010000125.1, on the reverse strand, counting down.
ATTTATCCTCTCAAAAGGATTTTGAGCTGCTTTCTTTTAATAGATGGAAACTATAATTTTAGAAGGTGGGTAGTGAAACTTCTTTTTACACTTGAGTGGACAGCTCAAGGTGATAAGGGAAGTGCTTGGGAAGCACAGCAAGCAAAAATGTTTTATGTGCAGTTACACATGGCCATTCCATGTCTTGTCTGATTTAAGGGAGAAGAATCTGAAGTGGAAGAATGCATATGTGCATACAACCATGTATATCCATCATTGTTCTCCTCTGGAAGCTGCATAGTAATTGCAATGTCACAATTCAGCAGCAGGGAAGTGGCAAATCTGTGCCACTGTTTTATGTCTTTGCCTTAGACAGATGTGGCACCACCAGCTCAGCTGTGCTGCCCAGCTTTACTGCAGTGAAGCAGCCACCTTGTTCAAGGCATGGCTTTGGGCTACCTTCAATTCACAGGCACATATAAAGTAAGAAATATGTCAGTAGAATTGGTTCAGACTGACATGTTTAGTAAAGAGATCCTTTTCTGTTCCTCACAGACCTTTAAAGCACAGCTAAAACCAGTTAAGACTGGCTTTGTATGGGAATGCGTTTACTATTTCTTAATTTCTTTATGCATTGAATGCAGTCAGATTAGAGTGGGAAAACATCAGGCCATGCATACAAAATGCATGATGACTTACAAAGTTGGACCAAAGTTCCCAGCTGAGTAAACTGGCACAGACACTTTGACTTTTTGGACTTTGATGGATTTATAGCCAGCTCAAGACCAGGGCATATTGCCACAGACATTATACTCTGTAGGAGAGTTTTTCCTTTTGCATTTGCTCTGCTTCTAGAGCTCATCACCATTTTCAGCCATAGATGGAACAGCACAATGCTAGTGTAATCTAAACAGCCTGTATTAACACTGAAATGAAGATGGAGTGAACCAGCTTTTGGGTACCACTCTACTGTGGATTTGTACTACAGAACTGAAACCCCACAAAACAAATAAAAATGTACTCAAAACCTACAGGAATCAATCAAGAAACTGCTTTGTTGGGTGGGGGTGTGGGTGGGTGTGTGAACTTGAGTATTTTAAATGTCTTCTATAGAATATGGACTTCAATAATGACTGAAAAGACTACAACATAAGTCATTTAAAATATCTGTCATGCGACTTTTCTACAAACAACTACTCATAAGTGTAAATATTTTTGGAAATATGTAATTCTTACCAACAATTTATTTGCTATCCCTGACAAATCTTTTAACACAGCTGCAAAAGATGCAACAGTTTTTCGAGATCTCAAATCTCCCCGACAACCAATTACGTTGATTGAAAATTAGCTATTTCCTTCACCAATTTCCCACCAATCAGGACAATATCACTGCACAGGTTCCTAATCAGGATTCATTAGGGTGGATGCAAAAAAGTTTTACGAGGTCTCCTTTTGGATTACTTCACACTATTCTTTAGGATAAGAGAGCTGACTTCCAAAAAATAAAATAAAATCAGATCAAAAGAGTAAAGTATATATGAGTGATATACAGGAAAAAAAAAGTAATTGCGTTTACAGGAACAGATACCTGAGGATAGAATTTTCTACAAAACAGCTATCTCCTCAGTGTAACTCTTTACAGAACAGTCCTGTAAAACAGAAAACCAAATCACCTCATAGGAGGTTATTTATATATTATATATTTTATATATATAACCTCATAGTCACATCACAGACTCTAAGAGAACTAAATTCCACCTATGGAATTTTGTATAGAAGAGGAGCATAATCAGTTAGTTACCCTAATTAACTCTGTTTGGTTTGTATTAATTTAAAGAGGACCTTAATGAATGTCATAAAAATCTTATGTATTTCCTCTCTGCCTTCAGAGACTTTAGTTTTAGCAAAAAAAACTTAGTGTAACATTTAACTTCAGACACAAGGGAAACTACTGAAATGGCTGTTCAGTTTCTACCTGAATTTATTGGTGCTCTTTAAAATGCCAGTGCTAACGGCTATTTTTCTTTCATAAAAGATGGGGCAAATATCTTGACATGCTGCTGGAACTGGTAAGCAGCTCCCAGGCATGCCTACGGCAGCAGACCAAGTTAATTCTGTGCCTGTCATCAGACCTTGCAAAATTGGATGTCATGTGCTGAAGCAAGTTACAGCATCTGCAGGGCATTTTACTACTGGAGATTGTGTCTTGCAGCAATGTGACATGAGACACACTGGGAATTACCCCCAGTGTGCACCTCACATGATTTTCAGTTCCCACTTTCTACAGCTTCCAGTGTAGACTCTTCAGTATATTCATAAGCCTGTTTGACCTTGAAATTTTTGGAGGTTTAGTTCTCCAAGTATTCCCTCTCTACCAAGACTGAGGTCCAGGCACTGAGTTTTGCAGTCTCCCCTTTTTTGGCTGCAAAAGACTTGATTGCTTTTGACTCTTTCACCTCTCTTTAAGGATATCCAAAACTAGACAGTAAACTTTGCCAAGACAGGAATTACTGACTCCTCCTAAACAGATATGGAGAAGATTCCTTATAACGAAGATTTCCCCAGAAGAAAATCTATCTCTTTATTAAGTAAAGTGGCTATTTTAAAAATTTCCATAGGCATGCTTTAATGATGAGCCATTTTGATTAATGCAGTGCATTTTCTTATAAGATATTCTCATAGTATTTGATGCTGGTTTTGCTCTACACTTTCTATCGCTAGTCAGACTGTTGCACTTTCTTTTTATTTTGTTTCTCAACTTTAATTAATTTGGCAATTTTTTTTTTAATGTGTCCCTTTTCCGTGAAAGCTGATTAACAAAATACAACTTGTGAAGTTAAAGACATAATCTAAGAAGTAGATCACAGGTATGAAAAGTACCCAGACAAGTACACACACACTGACAGCAAATTAAAAAAAGATTAAAGAAGGTATTTATTATCCCTTGTATGCCAAGTATTAAAGTACTGGCCTCTGATTATCAGTGAGAAGGCAGATCATTCTCCTCATTTTAAACATATTCATCAGACTATTCTTTCCTCAAAACTGAAAATCAAGGTGAAGGTATGGATGTACATCAGTGCAGGTATGTCAACATTAAACCATTTTCAGCTTGACAGATATTATATAGCCACAGAGTCATCTCCTCTTTTGGTTGGCATGGCAAATTTTGAAAGGCTGAATTTCATGGCTTAATAAGAGAAACTGAGAAAGCAGAGGATGAAGAAAACAAAAAAGGGAAAAAACCCTGCTCCAAAACCAACAATTCTCTCTCTCTCTATAGAAAGAGCTTTATAATCATGCATTTCCTAACCCTGTGAACACCTCCCCAGGGGCAAGGAGTACATATGCTTTCTTTTCTTTTTTTCAGCTGGTACAGTTTTAGATTCAGATTAAGCACATGACCCCCAAACTCCTTCCACCCAGCACAGTCCCAAAGCCCTGCATATTCACAGAGGCTATCACTGCAATATTACACTGTTGATTAATAGGGACAATTTAGGGTGATAATCTCACTTCATTGCATTCATAAGAACTGAATCATGGGGGTCTTTTCATCTGCTTTTCATCTCTAAGAACCTAAGAAATTTTACCACATTCAGTGACTTAATAGATGATGTGGCTTAGAACTACATTGCACAACAGCAGAGAACCCTGGAGATACACTCACTTGTCATAATATATAAAGCTTCTTCCAAATCCGTTGTGCGTGGCTTTACACTGTTCACTGCAGACCTTGAAGGAAGAAAGGAGTCTTTTCTTGTCTCATTGCTCCCAGGATGACGTTTGAAAGCTGGCAAATGAAATATTGGAAAGGAGTCTGAGTTCTGTTATATATTTGTTTTTCTCTAAGAAACAGAATGGAAAATGGCTTCACAGAAAGTTACTTCAGAGCAGAATTATGAATGCTATTTACAGAATACCCTAGGCATTAATATTTTACTTGTACAGGTATGTTTGCTAGAAAGAAAAGGATGCACATCTCTTGTACAATATTAATCAATACAGCATCCCAAGATATGAAGTTGCAGAGTCAGACACCTGTGTGAAATGAAGAAAAGCTCAGCTACTAACTTCAGCTGCAGTGAGAAACAGGTCCCTGACAGCCTGGCTGACCAGCTCTGGTGCTTCAGCAGCATCAGGCACTCAAGTGAGCTTCAAATCATCTGTAAGCAGGTATGCCAGTACTAAATACCCATAGTCTCTTTTTAGGGAAAAGAAATTAGTGAAGATTTTTCTCCTTAGTGACTTCAGTTTTTATGGGTCTTGATTTTCTGGCCACATCGTTAGAAAATGACAAAAAAACCCAAACCCCAACACATTTTTAAGATATTTTTTTTGAAGTGACATCAAAGGAACAGCCCTTTCTCACGTTTGCCCACATGTCAAGCACACAAAATGGGAGGTGTTGGCTCTGTTCTTTTTGCTTTTATTACTATAAATATACATAAATGAAAATACACTATCCAGCAGCAGCCTAAAACTTTTGACTGCTCAAACTGCCACAAGAAATCTCCTTCCAAATGGCTTATGAGTGAATGATATACATAGATTTAACCTTTATATATGGTAACACAAAAGCTGAGTGGCATTTTCATTTTATATTTGTGGAAATATGACAAGACAAGCTCAAGCTAGTCTACATATTTTTTAACTTGGCATCTCAAGGATGCAAAATCCCACTTATCATTAGGATTTCTGAGAGCATCTCATGTGAATCACCAGTTAAATCCTGCACTTCTGTCCTCTGTGAATGCAACCATTAACATTATATGACAGTACTAGTTAGGAACAGAGAAGGGAATTAATGTTATTCAGGTGATGTTTTCTCCTGAATGTTGTTTCACTTTTCAATGCTCAACTCACAGTCTCTGCTTTTTCATGTTTTCCTTTCATTCATATATGGTGTATATGCATGCATAAGTTCTGATATTTTAAAAATATAAGCTGAACTCTCTTTCCAACCCGAAAAGCCAGTATGTGGGACCACACTGGCATTGATAAGGGCAGCTGGAGGACTGGAACGCAGACTGCCATGTGAGCCACAAGAATAACATGAAACAGCCAAACCTACAGGTCATACTCAAGAATTTCAGGTGTCACACCCCTGCTCAGTGGCTGGCAGGGCTCTTCGCCTGGTTAATTAAAATCCCAAGATATGGGAGGAAGGATTCAAGCAGGAAACCAACATCATCAGTTTGTCCCACTGCATGCTCAGCTCAGATCTCCACTGGCAATGCAATGGTGGGGTCTCCAAGAAACCTCACCATCTCCTGCTTCTGTATGACTCTAATGTCTCTGAAAAATATGATATGCCCCATGGCTGTCAGCCAAGTGAAGGTATTTTGAAAGCAGCCTGAAGGCTTGGCATGACTAATTCTGAAACAATGATCAGCCCTCTGCTCTCCCCAGTCAAGGCAAAGACACTAACTTTGTTCAGGGCCTCGTACAACCTCACCTTCTTTCACACGCCCCGAAATGGATTGTCAGGCTTCCGCCTTTCTGACTCACTCCAGGTTGTGAGCCCAAGATAACACCTTGACTCTTAGGTTCCAACTTGAAGTATTTCCATCCCCATGCATGTGTTACAGACCATCTACCAAACTAAGTTTCAGAATCACTGTGTGTTTGTGAAAACTCCCTTACTTATTTGTAGAACTTGTAACTTGAAAAATGTTGTTATAAAATGTTACAACATACATAAAGAGTACTCATTTAAAAAGCAAAGCTATAAATGTAGTAATTCCTAGGAACCTGCATACATCACTTGGATTCATTTGGAGCTTGTAAGAAACCTGAGAAGTAAAACCTTTAAAAGTTTGATAAATACCTTTCCAAAAATCACTTAATTAAGGGAAAAATAAAAAAGCCTGTACAGAAAACTTCAGGCTGGTGAACAGATCAGTGGGCTGTACAAAGGCATCACTATGCTCCAATTCCAGCACACTGTTACAACCTGTGCCCCAATTCCATAGGTATATTGATTTCTGAAGACAGAAACAGATACAAATACATGAGGTAAACATCAACGTCCAATACACAAAAACTGCACAAACACGCATGAACACATATCCCAAATATACAGATGTTCCCTCTCTCGTATTCTCTTTCTCTTGTATGTATTTTCAGAGAGCACTGGTATATGTGTACGGTGTGTATGACATGGTGACATTTGCTTCTAACAGCATGAGCCTTTTGTTCTCATTTTGCTTACCTGTCACTTCCTCTTAATCATGCGACTGATGCAGTTATAACCTAATACAACTAGAAGGCACTGCCAAATGCTTAATAATTTGCAGACTTCTCTTCCTTCACTGCAGTCTTGGAGTGCAAGTGGCACAGAAGAAGCATGCTTGAACTCTCTTGACCTGGACAGCTGCTTGAATAATGGCTCAAAAATTAACACCAACTAAAAAAAGTGTTGAAGGCAAACTTTTGGCATGGGTCCTTCTTTGTTCCTTTGCAGATTTCAAGTACCTTCTTAAGAAAATTAATGTAAATAGAGTAGACTGAAATGTAAAGATTAGGAACAAAGCACAAAATTGTGTATAAACAAACTCCTTTCATACAATGAATCCACAGATAAAGAAGACTTCTTTGATGTTAAAATAATTTTGAGGGTCTGAAAAATGTTCAGGCAGAAATAAACACCGGTTAGAGTGGTTACTGTATTGCCTTTACCTCCCTCAAAACATTGCCCAATGTGACTGAGGCAAGCAATGACAACACCAGCAATGGTAAATAAAAAATCCTACTTTCCTCTTTTATTCTGGCATTACTTCCATTTAATTCAGCCCAGAAAATTATAAGCAGTTCAGTTCCTTCTGATAAAAATACTGTTACCAAAAATATTAGTTCTACATTTTCCAAGTCTGAAATTCCACACCGACACCTAACTCTACGTCTGCAAAATGTCTCGAAAGCTGTGTAACCCCAGTGCCAGTGACAACAGCTGTCCCATAGCACCCTGCAGACGGCTTTCCCAGGTGAAAGGCCAAACCTAATGCCACATTAGGGACATTCTAATCCTTTGAGCCTGCCTGTGGATGACAAAGCACAGGGACTCCCCACAACTTTTTCCAAGCTCTTTTTTTTCCTACAGATGATGAGGATGCTGGGGGCAAGTACAGATCTTGCTTCCCTTAGCAAGGAAATGCCACAGAAACTCCTCAGAGAGGTATCCCTTATATGCCAATCCACTACCTGTAGAAAGAGCTTGGGCACACAATAGGAGATGCCTTGCAGATGATATGGTCCCATAGGAGAGGGAAACTAAGGCCAGATGTCTAGAAGTGTCAGGACAGGTACATCAGAGCAGATTTCACCAGTGTCTATTCACTTAAAAATGTTACTAGGCACCTCACTGGATTTAAATACAATTTTACTCTCCCGTTCAAAGCTGGATGCCAATTTTTCTTTTCCCAAGCAAGCAGACCTCTGCAGAGCAGGTAATCAGGCAGATGGGACCATGCAGTCAGGGACCTCACAGCAATGGAGGCTGCAGGGTTACTCTGGTCTCCCAAACATTTGATAAAATTTCTTTTTCTTGTGTCTATATGTCAGTTTGAGCATGCAGTAGGAGAATAACAATACCCTGTTAAGACCACATCTGAAGTCCCCTGAAACACCTCTTCAGGTCTGCTAAATGATGAAGAGCTGGAGGGGACACAGCTAACTCCAAACAAAGTGAAAGGTTAAAGGTGCCATTGCAACTGTCAGTCATGTCCATATGCAATTGCTGATATCAATCTCCACTGAAAGCTGGCTGCAGAGCAACACAGGCAACATTTCCAGCTGCAGAGAAACATAAACAACATTTTCAGCTGTAGCTGGCACTGTCAGCCCTGTCTGCTTCCCCTGCCCTCTGCTGTGCTTGCTGCAATGCCTTTAGGAACACAAGCAGTACAACTGCATAAAGCTAACTGCTTGTGGCACTTTATCAGCTTTAAAGTGTGTTCTAGGGAACTAATTACACTAACAGGAAAAGCAAATACATGAAAGATTGATCAGACTTTAACAAAAAATGAACGTGTGCCTCCTCAATGATCAGGCAGTTTGAGAAGGATCAAATACAGCTACTGTCCTCCTGCCATGAACCTTGGCAAAAATGGGATCAAAATACTGTTTAAAACCATCCCTTCCTTCTAAAGCAGAGCCTACCTCTTTCCTTTACTTTCCACTATTGTTTTCTTCCTCCTTTGCCATGATCTCTTTTATGGCTCTTTACTTTTCAATGAAAAATACTTCCTGTGCTAAGCAGGAGGGCAAGACACAGGTTCCACCAGACCAGACGCAAAGCCCAGGCTGTACTGGCAGGACACAGCAAGGACAGTGCAGGAGTGCTGGTGACTGAATGCCATGGGCTCAGACTTGGACCAGACATGTGGTGTGTCTCATACCAGCCACTGCTGGACCTTCATCTGGCTCTTTATATTTTGGACAAATTCTGCTTCTTATGCTGATAGTGATTATCAGACTCTGATCAATACTAAAGAAGCAGCTATAAGAGTTCTCTATTAATAAACCTGACTCTTTTATTTTTTTCCTTGCTATTCTGATGCCACCTGAATGCAGGCACGATTATAAATCACAGAAAAACATGCTATTAATCAAGGAACAAGGATGTTCTACATGAAGAATGGCCATTCATAGGTAGAGCAGTCTCCTGTTTTATTTGTAGTGCTTCTTCATGAAGAGAGCAGGTGAAAGGAGAAACTCCCAGTGGGTTCCTCCTTTAAATCCTAGCCCCAGGCTTTCCTAGTTTTCTCTCTCTGGCACAGAAATTAAGCATACAGTAGTGCTTTTTCCACCACTGATATATGTCAATGACCAGTAGCTATTGCATTTCATTAAAGATATAGGCATACAGTGATTTACACTCACATGAAAGGTCCTTTTACACGGTCTTATTGACATAAGGGACTCTGATTTATTCAAAAGAAACGCTGTAAGCAAAGTAATCTCTGAAAGACAGAATTCTCTTCAATTTTTTTTTAATTCTTCCTATTTGTGTGTGTGCATTGCATGTGACTTTTACATTCACTGCAAGAACTTTACACTTTAAAATATGTTTTTAAAAAAACCAGTAGGGGTAGTTTATATCAGAACTTTCAAACTCCCAAGGCATTTTAATGGTAAAACCATTCTCTGCCACTTACTTTATATCACTGTCTAAATTACACCTTCCTATTCTGTTGTTAATTATTTCCTTCTTCTTTGAAGATGAGTAAATGGCTTTTGTGATTTATTCCTGAAGGCATTTATAAAACCTGCCCAGGTAATAAACAACAAAACATATAGTTTCCAATGTCAGCAAATGGTCATACTTATGAAAGGCCTGTGAATATATTTTTAATTTTTTTTTTATTCAGAAGTATTAAAAGCTATCATGTTATTATTACTTTTACTTCATGTAATTATTTCTATAATATCCAATGTTTGGATGTATGTCAAACAACTGAAAGTTGCACAGTTAATTTTCTATTTCTTGACTAGGCAAGCATTTCATAGTCACTTAAAATATATACACATGGATGTAAAGTTATTTTTCGTATTAATCCTTGCAACTGTCTCTGAAATACACTTTTTGTCTCCTCTCCTGACAGAGAAGCCAGAATATGGTTACATTATAAATTTTCCTGGCATTTGCCTTTAAATCTTTCTGAGCAAATTTCATTAAAGCCATTTATTATGAGGTAGTTTACTTAGCAAGAAATTTCATATTTAGTTGTATATCTTTCTGAGACTAGCCAACAAATCTGAAGCCTTATATGGATCTTTCTAAATAAACTCAGTGATAGTGTAACTCAATAAATGTTTTGGCCTGTCAATTTTTCCACAGATTTTCTTTGCCATTTGAAGATTATCTTCAGAAAACTGCTAAAATATGAGTGACATTTCAAAGAATCCTTAAAAATATATTCATCTATATTAACTGCATAAAGACAAGAAACGAGCTCACAGCAAGTGGCAGATTCACCATCCTCTACAACAAATAATTACAGGAGTGTGGAGTATATACAGAAAATCACATACCCTACAGCAAAGCAGGATATTAGATTTGCCTGGTTATACGTAAGCCATCAACTGGCTTATGGCTGCACTACTTATGAGTTATACTGTCCTTCAAGATACAACTCACATTTTTCTTAATGCCACATGACACATTCAATTTAAATCAAGATATGGCAGAGAAAAACGCTGTCCCTAACAAGTGACTCAAGTATCTAATATTTTTTTGGTCTTCATATTCCGAGTATGGGGAATTTAAATGCAGTTCAGAAGCTTTCATTTAGTACATCTGAGATTTCTTTACTTACCGTATAGGAAAATCACATCACTGCAAATCTCTCAAGGTGAACTATCTGCTCTGCAAGTAGCCAGGGGAAAGGCTTATTTTTAAAACAGGGATGATTATTGCTGATGACTGTGCTACAACTATGGAAAAATGTTTAGGGATGCACTCACTTGTGGCACTCATTACACCTCCATCTATGTTCCCAGTCCACCAGAATGAAGGCTTCAAGCACTGTTCTCACCATCCCATCTAAAGGACGACACAGATTAGAAAATAGGGATATAAAAAATAATCAAGACTGCTTCATGTAAGAAGAGGCTTTACAGATATGGATAGCTGAACTTGGGGGGAAGACGGCAAAGGGGTATTTTAATAGAGATCCATGTGATCAAGAATGGGGGAAGATAAATATGAAGCTGTTTTTGTTTGCAGCTTTTCCTATCAATGAGATGGAAACATCCAAGGAAATGACAACACAGCAAGTTCAAAAGAAACAAGAGGTTCTCCTTCTATGCAGCACAATGGGATATTATACAAGCTGAAAAATAAAGAGGATTAAAAAATGGATTAGCTGAATTCCTGGAGACAGGTCTCTCAAGCACTAGTAAATACTATAACCCAGTTGCAACCCTTGATCTAGGCAGACCCTTAACTAGAGACTGCCAGAAGTTGGGAAGCTATCCAAGGGACAGGTCAATCACAACATGCTATGTTTGTTAACTCCCTCCCTGAACATCTGCAAGGGGACCTTGCTGTGGGAATAGGATGGTGTGAGAAACACTTTTGCACTCATCTGACACAGCCACGCTCTATTCCTCAGCTGCCTGCAAAAACTCTGCTTCAAAGCTGGTTCTGCCACTGTTCAGAGCAACCACTGTTTTGGGCCTGTCAGAAGTTGAAAAAACGCCAGCTTCGTACTTCAGCGTAAAACAATGGCATAAAAATTAATCTCCTGGCAGAATTAATAGGATACTTCAGCCAAATTCACATGAAGCAGGCTATGCTTAGACTCTGGAGAACTTCTTTCAGGATTTTTTGAAGTTTCAGTATTTTATGTAGTGCCGGGACACCCCACTGAGTAACAGTGATGAGGAGGGTGTCCCACCTGCTCTGCTTGCACCTTCACAGAGTGATTGCTTGGCTCTAACTGTGCATAATCTCAGGGAAAGCTTTCCAGGAAGCTCCTTGGCAATGGGAGAGGCAACTCTATGTAAAGTATCCCTCCATGGGCACCAGAGAAGGATGTTTAGTCTCCAAGTGAGATGGCATGCAGGGGTCATTGCATGCCCCTGTTCCTGCTGCTGCTTCAGTTTTTAGGTTTTGCTGAGCTCTCAGTGTGCTCCAGGTAGTCTTCTAGGGCTGGGGTATAAACTGAGATAGGCATTTCAACTCTTTACACGTGCCTTAAATTCTTTTCATAGTAAAAGTATTTCTGAATCTGCTCTAGGGAAGCAACTGGCCCTACTTCTGTGCAAACCATTCTCACACTGGTGTTTTTAGTTACTCAACTAAACTAATTTAGTTATTGATGTCAAAAGTCCAGTGAAATACACTGCCCATATGAGCCCGAGCATCAATAACTTTCCAGGTGGACTATAGCTAAAGACACAGCTATACCAAACCAAACCCAAAACATACTGCAAGAAAGGAATTGCTCAATGAAATTGGGTGATATTCAAGTGATGTGACAAGATTGACATAACACTCCCAATCAGCTTCAACATACAGGCAAACAAAAAACCCCAAAGGAATACAAGAGCAAACCTTTCCAGTTCTTTGTTGTCACTGGGGCTTGCCACAGTTACACTTTCAATTCAGATTTGAAGTAGACAATAGGCAGAAATCTAAAATAGGCAGAAATCTTCCACTTTGTATCAAGGCTGAATCAAAAGCCATCCAGATATTTTTAAAACATTACAAATCTCATTCAAAGTTTTAAGCACCGTGTGCCTATCAGCCATCTGCTAGTGTTGGATAGGATCAGTAGGAAAATAAATATTTTAGTATGAATTCAATTACTACCTCTTTTTACTGAGGCAAAATAAAATCTCTTTATAATACTATGAAATGCAACCAGTTGCAATGGGTAATGGGCAAATTCTTGCACTTAAGGGACTGTGGCTCAATTCCATTATCTGCCAATCAGGGTGCTAATCACAGAACAAATTGCCTGCTACTGAGTAGGAAGGAAACACAGAAAAAGGAAAACAACAACAACAAAAAAATCCCACAGCTCAAGAAAACAACAAAAAAAGACAGACAGAAAGAATAAAACAATTGCCCTTTAAGTGAAAACTATGCAATGCAAGAGTGCAAAACTGGTAACAGCCCTAGATCCCACAGCTTGCCTTAGAAGTGAAAAGAGATTCCAAATATTACCTTGAAGGAATAATACATGATTACAAACACATCAAAAGCACAATCTGCTGGGAAGGAGGGAACAAAGATAATTAAAAATACTCTGAGAAATGCATTTTCTAAAAGCAGCCATGAAATCAGTTCATTGGTAACCTACTCCAATATATCTAGCAGGCACTTAGTGGAGTACATTAGTGACAGAAACACATTCACAAAAGAATATAGGTAAGAAGAGGTCAAATCTTAAATCAGTGCCAGTACATTGACTTTGGAGGAACATCACTGATATTTATCATGATAGGGTCTGACCCAGAAAAGCTGAGTAATAGTGTTCCCAGGAATCCTGAGTCCATAATAATGACAAAGATAGGTATTGCCTACAGAAAATGTTTCTTCAAGTACACAGGGCACACACGGAAACCACCCACCCCATCAGCCACATGCAGTGTGCACAGAAAGCACTGGCTCATGAAGATGGACTAAACACAGAACATCTACTCATGAGCACATAACACATACAGGGATGCAACTCACACCGTTGGATCCTGTGTGGGAAATGACAGGTTCATGCATATGCTGCAGTTTCCAATATTCTCCAGTGGCATTTTCCACAGAGGCTGCAAGTCCCTGTGCATTCACGTTAAGCCTACTCACATAATGCTTGCTTCTTTCTGTTGCTGTTTGCACATCTTTAGATGGGGTACAGATCCCCAGAGAGATGAACACCACAGGCTGAACATTGTCAATGTTACATATAGAGAAAATGGATGTGGACCAGCTACTTCCACCTCTGTACCCACACTGTCATCCTAGCAGTGTTACTTTCCACCAAAACTCACCTTTCCCTTACAGGCACCAAAGCAACTTGGAAGCACAGACCTGCTAATGCACCCACTGTTCCCTCAGCTCTTTCTGTACTTCTTCCTTGCAGGTCAGAAAGCCTCAGCTACTCATAATTTCACAAAAGCTGCTAGTTACTGTATATATTTTTTGTGACAAGAAAACTAAAAAGAAGACAGGATATCCATAACTGAGAGGTGCTTTTTCTTGAAAGGCACTCCTAGTCCTGGTGAAAGAGCTATCGAGCAAATCTTGTAACAAAATTAATCTGTGTCACTTCTGTAATAAAAATACAACAGTTGCACGGTTCATTTTACAGCACAATTGATAAATCGATTGGAACCTTTCCTGCAGAGCTAATAGCGCCAGACACAACTTCTCCAAACTTTTCCAAGAGAAAGTGTAGCATCAGCACTATCCACTCAAGGAGAGGACCAAACAAGTTTGCCAATAAACCTGAACAAGCCGAAGGGAAAATCCACCAGTAGGCACGACAGTCAAGAAAGCTTTAGTCAAGTCAATGTGCATGCTGGACCTAGTGGGAATCTGGGTCTAGTTCCTGGCTCTGCTGTAAACTTCCTTTGTGACCTTGGAGCTCCCTCAGCAAGCTGCCTTCTCAGTTGGTAAGGAGACACTGAAATAGGAGGCTGAATGTCTGCTGTGACAATATCTTGCTTTCAAAGCAGGGAAGAAGAACGAGAAAATGTTTTCTGTATGGAGTATCCAACTGTACCATGAACTATTTCTTGCCTAGCAATGTGCAGCACAGAACACATGTTGAGGCTTTGAAGCTGGTCTTGGTCCACTGACTGTATTTTAATACAAACAATAATGAACAAAAAACATTTTTCAAAGAGTCTTTTTCTGGCTGAACGTAAAAATTACAAATGCAGTAGACAAAGTCACAGTGTTTCTTAAACATATCTATAAAATTACTTTGAAGTATGAGAGAGTAGTTTATTATTTCAAAGTGGTACAGCCTTAAACACTGGGAAAATATTCCCCATATTTCCCCCCATTCTCTAACAATGGCAATGAATGTCATAAATCTCATTTTAAATCTAGTGGTATGTACACATAAAAAGTGTTACATTTATTCTGAGACTACAAAAGATTACTCTGAACAAGTCTCAGGCTAAATATATTTATATGCAGTGATAAAGCCTTGTTCCACATTAAAATCATGCAGACAGCTTATGAATTCAAGGTTTCACCAATGTAAATAAAAGAAAGTCCTGTTATAAAAATGGAATTGAAAATAGAGCAATGATGGACTAAAACTCTGAGGTAAATTAAAGACTCGATAAAAGTCTCCCATCTTCAGTGAAAGGTACAGTGACAGAAGTGAGATTGTAAATCACTTCATGTGGCTACATTTTCTAAGAAACTTTTAAAATGAATTATCCTTTGAGAGTCACAGTCAAGCACACATACATAAGAAAAGATTATATTAAAGGGGAAGGTAACAAGGTGTTGCTTTTCGGTATTGCTGCTCATGGTTTTGCCTGTGTGATTCCCACTAAACAAAAGAGCCACTCTCTTCAGATCTCTTTCAGCTCTGAAAGGTGCTGGTGTGATCCTAACAAGCTCAGCTGACAATGGCAGGCAGCCAAGGATGCTTGGCCAGCCACGCTGCCCATAGTGAGAAGTGCTGTAGGATCTCTGCAGGCTGCTTTTCTCCTTCTCCCTTAGCCCATCCTGTAAGCCCTGAAAGGCATGGGAGAGAAAATCACACCAAGTCTCACTGACACAGAGCCTGAAGCATTGCCAAGCAGCCCCCGCATGCAGCTTCAAGCTCCAGCCCCGCCCAGGCCCAGTTCTTTGCTGCCCCACATGCCACACCAACGTATTTCAACTTTCAGTGCTCTGATCCAGCCCCTACACACATCAGTAGCTCCATGATTCTTACCTGCTCCATTGCTGGGTCTCCTCAGATGGCCACTGCAGCTATCCCAGCATACTCAGTTGCTTTTCCTCCCTTCTCTTTCCCCCACCACTCAATTTTCAGATCCATTTCTTCATTTCTGCCCTACCCAGCCTCATGAACCGGGCTGCTGTTCTATCTCTTTCTTCAGTTGTGACAAATGCAAGGTTTTCAGACTCCAGCTGTCCTTTAATTCACTCTCAGTAGAAATCCTATACCCTCCAACTCCTGCTGGAAAAGTATGAGTCCAATAGACTCACACAGGACAGAGAAAAGATCATAGTGCTCCTCAGAGCTTGAACTAATGCATATCTGGTCCTTCCCAAGAAACTCCTGTCTACAACCAGAGGATAGGTGAAAGGAACTCTCTGCTCCCAAAAAAGGTATTTACTTCTCATGCACTTTGGGAAGAGAAGAAAGGACACAACAGAAAACAAATATCTTCTGGAAAATAAAAGAGCTAAAGATAAGAGAGTGGCAGGTATCCCACTGGCTAATTCACTAATGCTCTTGAGGTGCCTTTGTTCCAGCTGAATTCCTAAGTTACAATTTGTTTGACCTAGAGCTTTTTTGCATTCAACTAGCCTTTAATAATTTATAAAAACTAAAACTCTAATAAGAAATAATGACCATAAGTCACCAGTGGAAATCAGAAGGCAACAGTTTGAACTAGGATCTCTTAAACCACGTGTGCTGGTCCCAAACAAATATATTTTTTTTGAGTGAAGAAAACCTTCCTACAGAAAAAGCCAATGAAACCAATGTGCTTCTGGAAAAAAAGGCCCTGAGCTGTCCATGACACACAGGCCAGAACTGGCAGGAGGGAGCTGGACTTTCTTTTCTGCAACCTGTATAGCCACTGCCTCAGCTCCAGGCTGAAGGATTGAGGCAACAGGGCTGAGCATCAGAAATATCTGAGAAAGGAGTCTGAAGAGACACATGAAGAACAGAGGAGAAAGTAGAGAAAAAGCAGACAAGAATAGTGGATGGGAGAGAGAACACAAAAAGGAAGACAAAGAACAGCAAGAACAATGCAAAAGGGGGCAGATAAAGGGAAAGAGAAGAGGAGCAAGACAGAAAATCCATCTTGCCAGAAGCAAACATTTCTTATCAGTTAGAGAAGTGGTACCTCTGAAAAATCCAATTTCAAATGTCAGAAGAGGAGTGATAGGAAAGGAATGAATCACCTACATAAAGGTACAAGTTCTTTAATGATTGAAAATCAACACTTGGAGGTGCAGAGAAGTCTGAAGGACGTAGGATTTTGAAATGAAGGTGGGGATAGCTTTAGGAGTGGGAAATCTTTTATCATTTGAGGTAAGGTAGTAAGTAGGTTGACCAGCTTTAAAGCTCTATCCACACCTCTTCAGGTTATCCAG
The DNA here is from genome assembly GCA_035583155.1 of Acropternis orthonyx. Lineage (NCBI taxonomy): Eukaryota > Metazoa > Chordata > Aves > Passeriformes > Rhinocryptidae > Acropternis > Acropternis orthonyx. The sequence goes on along the minus strand of JAWWEU010000125.1, from coordinate 18,549,902 downwards.
CTTTAGTCTGATTGTCATTGACACTCACAGGTATTTTTGCATACAAGAGAGATTAGTGATCTCAGCCTAATGCCAAGTGAAGTCTATCTTGCAGGTTTAGAAAAGCCAACATCTATTTCTCCTGGTGCATCAACAGGTACACCTACTTGGTGATGTCATATTCAAGGGTATCTGGAGTCACCCTGTGGCACTTGCTTAGACTTCCTAATCCCCAATGCTAGAGGCATTGCACACTGGCAGCAGTGGAAAGTCCAGCAAGGCTCTTCTCACAGTGTATTAGGAGCATACTCCCCTGCTTTCAGCTCATACCCTGCACATGGCCTTTGAAAGGAGAAAAACCTCATAATTAGGCTCTAAATCAGGCCTTAAAAATGGTACTTAAGCACTTTCCTAAGGCTAAGATTCCCTGATGATGAAGAAGGGACCATTTCAATATTTTTGTGTTATTTCTTGTACACAATGAATTGTAGCTATATAGAGAGTATACCACTACCCAAAAAGGGCTGAATATTAACAGGGAGAAGAGAAAGAGAGAGACAGAATAAGCATAGTCACTGAAACCCTTTGTTATCTATATCCAAGGCAGGGAATGCAGACCTTCTCTGGTGAATGCTTTACACCAAAAATAACAGATATCAGAAAATATCAGCTCAGAGAATCAGTGGCATACAGGAACTGTACACAGATTCATCGATTAATCAATAGAACCTCAACACACTATTTATCCAATAATGGAAGTTTCTTTGTTTTTTTAAGAAAAAAGTAATATAAGACTGCAGTTTTATGCCTCATAATTGAATTTGGATGAGAATAGGAAGGCATATTGAATGAATCACCCCTTGCAGAATCAATCTGCAAGAACATTTTAAGACACTGGGTACCAGTTAGTTGGAAAACAGCTATACAGCTTCTCACCTAGCTGTAAGACCAAAATACAACCATGAAAGAGAGATAAAGTTTTTATATTCACTGCCTATACTTCAAAACTTATAACAGCAACAGTGTTGAGCTTGCTTTTTTTTCCCCCCTAAACTATTTTTCTTTGGAAATAGAGCAAAACACCAGAAAAATCTGTATGTGGCAAAAATCCATGTCACCACAGCATAGATTGCTGAATGGCAGCAAACTGGCTGCCAGCCCTTCAGAATAAACGCATGCACCATCTGCAGGAGGCTGGAATATCTCTTCTGGCCTAATTTTTGGAAGATGCCTAAAAAAGGGACAGCACAACTTGGAAAAAACTCTTTGTCCTATCTGTGGAATAGAATGAAAGATGAATGGGATTTTGCCTGTGGGGAAATTCTGTGCTCAGCAACACAAAATACTTTTGGCTGCTACACAGACAGCAGCAAGGCGATGTTACAAAGATGACAGCCAACTGTGCCCTTTAATTGCTAGGCCATCATGTAACATAATTTTGCTATGTTATTTGAAGCATACACAAAACACAGCTAACACAGTTTTTTAAGATACTGATGAAATAGCATTTGTTACTTTCAAAGCTTCTTTGACAAGACAGGAATACTTCATGCTGGGAAGGCTGCCACCATGGGATCATGGCTTTCCAGAAGTGTAAAACACCCATTTCTGAAACTGCAGACCTGTCACACACCAGACTTGAAATTTCATGACAGTTTATCAATTTGGATTTTTTTTTCTTTGCTTTGTTTTTAAGGAACAGAGTGGTACTTCCCTTACTGAATCCAACCTAAGAATTAAAAGAAATTATGCTTTTCACATAAGACCCAAGATTTTGATTATTGTGAGTTTAGATGAAGAAAGCAGATGCTTTCTGTCAAGCTGATAGAGGTACATTATTTTCTGGGGTTTAAACTAGAAAGAACAAAACCAGTAAAACAAACCAAGTTACCCAAAAATGTAAAATGTTAGAATGAGCTTTTGAAAGCTGTCAGTATCTCCTTGGAATTATAAGAGAATTTAAACTGTGAATTGTCACTGATTTGGATTAATGTCTCCCACTCAAAATAACCATAGTGCTTGTAATTTACTTGCAACAGGACTAAAGCTCTGCAGTGGCACTGGATCGATTTACATCAGTGGGAACACTCACTCTTACTGTGTATATAAGCAGCTACCACTCATAAAGTAATGGAAGTGCCCACATTTGAAATGAGACAGAAAGCAGGGGCTGCTCTCATGAAACACAGCCCCATCTAATACATTTGCTGTCCTATTTTTCAGTCTCCAAGCTTGCAAACAAGTGACAGGAACCATAAAACATGTGACAGATTACCAGAAGGGAATGTGCACTTTTCCGAGTGCTATGACACAACGTACAGGTTACTTTTAAACATTCAGTTTAATATTAATTAAACGAACTTATTTAAAAACACTTCCCCCATCACTGTCAGTAACTCAGTGTTCAGTATCCATCTATGTTCTTGATACCTGAAGGGCACAGTGGTGCTGCTGGCTTACAGAGAACATTGGCTGGGTGAGGAATGCTTTATGCTTCTATTAAAATACTATTTTACAAATAGTTTCCCATGTGAAACTATTGGGTGAGCTAAAGTAAGGACTGGCAATAGAATTCCCTTCAAGAGGATACCAAAATAGAGCATGTTCATTTACCTTCTAATAAATATCCTTCCTACAGGACCAAATACAAGCAGCTGCAGAATACAGAATCAATGCTAATGAGATAAGACTGTTTCGTCTTGACCTAACTCCCACAGAAATTTCTGTCACACCCACAGAATCAATAGGAGCCAATCAGAGGCAAATATAGTGTTGTACCACTTTAAGACTGCACAGCTTGACAATTCCCAGGCCAATTAGTTGAAAACATAACTTCTACAAGTACCTCTATGGCCTTAATAACAAAGTGATGCTCAGCTAAGTGCCATAAAGCTCTGCCTTGGCTTGGGTGAGTGTCACAAAGGAACAAGTTCTCCAAGCTCTTATTTGATGACATATTGATACCAAATAAGAGCTCCAGAGAAAATTACTCAAACACAAGTCAAGGAAGGTCTCAGTGACTTTGCGTTGCCACACATCTCTGCACACCACAACTGTGAGAAAACTCCTGTTTGGTATTGCCGTTATGGTAGAAGTTTCCACTAACATAAAGGCAAGTAGCAGAAAACCTCGTAAGAAACAGGGAAAAGACCACTTTGCTGCAGCAAGAAAATGAAATCCTATAAACTTTCAACCTGTGATGCTGCCTATAGCCCAAGATATTAGTTCTCTAACAGTGCCTTGAACTTCTTACAAAGTCAAAGAAACTTGGCCCAAGAGCTGGTGCTGCTGCTACTTTGCCAATAACAATAACTATTTTCTAGTCTGGCAGTTCAGGTTTGCAAATCCCCCAGTCAGAGAGTTGCTAAACAATACTCTAATCCCCAGAGAGTGCCTGCAGGAACTGATACTTGTACACTTGGAAGCAGAAAATTTCTCTTTATCCACTTTCTAAAGCTTTCTGAATACAAAAAATAAAAACATAAATTAAGGTCTGGCAATCAGTGACTGAAGAAAGCATTTTGCCTCTGGCTAATCCAGTTTATTGAAAAGATGGTCACTTTGTGATCTCAACTACTTCCACAGATTTGTTACATTACTCTTTTACTTTCTTCCACTTCGGCAGAGTGCCACTTCAGGCTACTGATAAAGTTTGCTTCTGCCCCTTCTCATTGATTGATCACTGTAGCAAATGGCTCTCTAATAATTTTAAGGACACTCCTTGTAATAGCAAATACTGTCATAAAGAAATGTCCTAGGATTTTGTTCTACTTGGAAGTGAAAATATAACCTAAAGGGATGATTAAATCTTCTCTCTTCCTAGATAGCTTCAGGTACTACTTTACAGAGAGATACCCCAAGCTAGACATCTGTTCAACCTTTCAGAGTAACCAAAGCAGCACTTATATTACTTAAGGCTTCCAGAAAAAGAACATATATTCTCTTAGGATGTCTGTGTCTTTTCTTGTTTTCATTATGGTACCTGAAATAATTTTAGGGTGCCACAAGCACAGGACTGAGCACATGGAATTCCTGGGGATCAATTCAGAATCTGTGATATGGGACAGAATAACTGAGGTAGGTTTTGCTCTTTTATAAATTAGTTGTCCTAAGTTCCTTCTGTAGAGACTGGAGACAGTCCTAGCCTGAACTGCATCCTGGAAGGGCCTGTCTCTCTTCTTTTTCTCTCTCTTCTTTTTTTTTTTTTTTTTTTTAAAGCCCACAGAGGGAACATGGGGTTAGACAAAACACATACCTCAGAATTAATCTAAAATTAGATAGGTCTTCATTTTACAATCCATTTTAGCCAAGAAAGATCACTCCTGAGAGATGGAGCAAAGGTGAGCAGCATGAACCAGAGTAGCAACATCCCTTTGTACTCATAAAGGTCTATGGCTATTTCAAAAAACACAGGCACATGAAGCCTATTCAAAATTAAGATAATTAACACACCCAACTTGCAGGAGATGAATTTCTTAATCCCTGGTAAGGCCATTCTACTTTTGAAATACTAAACAGCTCTGTCAATCTTGTCCAACATCCTAGGTGTCAAGAAGCTTACTTCTCTGACGGACTCCAAGCATCTGCTTAGTTGCCAAACCTTGACCTCTCCACGGCACCCTCTGAAGCAGTGGCAGGTGCAAGCACTGTTGCCAGTGTGGCCTAACAGCAATGGAACCTCAAAAAAGCTCTGCTTTCAGTCAGCTCCTTTCTGGAGGGGTATACTAACAGTATGTCAGCTGTAACTGGCCTTCAGTACTTCATCTTCATCTGTAACATAGGGATAATAATTTCTACCCTCTGCTATTTTAATCTGCAGTTTGTAAGTATCCAAGTTTAAGAAGCAAAATTGCAAATGTTCCTATTCCTACAATCAGAGCAACTTTAAAGTAGAATAAGGGTCTTGCTAATAACATTTTATAGACAGTATTCAATGTGAATGTCAGGGACATTCTGAATATCAGGGAGCAAAAATATAATAGACACATTTTTACAGTGAGAGAAGGGAGCAGAGAGATATGAGATCAAAATCTGAGTCAGTTGGAATGATGCAGATATTGTTCAGAAAATGTCAATTATTTTTCTTGGGGTATATTAAGCACGCAGAATTTTCTACTTATATAGGGGTTGGTGGTTCTAGGGCAAGGAGCTGCGTTTGCTTTCTGCAAATTAGGAGTTTTCTTCATTCTAGTTTATGTAAAAACTGAAAGAGTTTGTGGTTTTTGAAAACTGGAAACTCAAAAGATTTGCAAGAAACACAGTTCCATACCTTGATGGTTTTTCATTAAAATTTTTGCTTGGGGGTGGGGAAGCCACTAAAATACCATTTCCATAAATACATTGAGCAACTTCATGAGGTAAACATTTGGGGAAATTAGTGAAAATAAAAACTTGAAATAAAAAATACTGAAACGGACCTTGGATGGACAATAGCAAGAGCCTAGATAAATAACAGTGGGGTTGCAGGTCATAGTGTTGGCCTGAATTTCTCTTGTGCTTCTCAGTGACATATCTAGGAGGAGACAGAGTTAGGATGTGTTAATAAGGGTTTATGTCTAAGCTGCTGACACCTGGGAGAAGGCATTCAACTGCCCACAAATCTGTGCAGGCTATTAGCTACAGACAGGGAGAAAGTCTTCTTATCTATATAAAAAAGCTCCAACTTTTTATTCAGGAAAAAGCAAACGCCAAATACTACCCATAAAACCCCACAAGTTTAAATAAGGAGAAAATATTTCAGTTTGGGGGAGGGAGAGTGGAAGAGCATGGAGGAGATAAGGAAAAAACAGAGGGGAAAAAAAAAAAGGTTTTTTTGTTGGGATTTGTTTTAACAATTCCAAAACTTCCTGAAATGGGCTTTAACAAAACACTAGATTTTAACAGGAAATTTCCTACCAGCTAAAGTGTGATCAAAGATAAGCACCATTTTACAGATGAAGTCCACATTAACAAAACAGTTAGAAAAGATTACAAAACCAGAGGTTATGAACATGAGTGACAATGGGAACTGGTTTTGAACTCTCAGAAGGAAATAATGAAGACAAGCTCTCCAAAGAAATCGAGAAAACCAAGATGAAACCTAAGTTCCAGGGAAAACATTGTAAGTGAACTAAGACACCTGCCCAGCACATGTCTTAGCAATTTCCACAAGTCCAGGTTGAGAACACGATCTGCTAGCCACCAATGCTGTTTTAAAACTAATGGGCTGTACCCCACCTTCTAACCTGTTTAGAACTGAGGCAAAACCTCCAGTAAAGTGGTGGGTGATCCATCACATGGTATATGTAATACTGCAAAGAAACACTATGGAGAGAAAAATTCTGCACTAGAGGGGAGATGGATGGGGAGGTCAATAAATCCTTTTCTTCTGTAATTTCTGTAATTAAGCAGAGCACATTGCTCATTCTTATGATTCCAACATAATCCTGCTGTTGTCTTGACGGTACAGGATTAGCAGATTCTGACTGAAAATGCACCAAAGAAAGCTTTCTATTTGCTTTCACAGACAAATCCAGAGTTCACATCAGGAGGGAAAGAATCCAATGGTGTGTGAGGGATTTTGGCCTTATCTTTCCAATTCTAGCATATTGCTTTATTTGAGCTTTATTGAAACAGCTTTAAAGCTGGAGCTAAGGCAGGAGGGAGGGGAGGGGAGGAACAGAACACACCATATTTTCTATTGCAAAGAGAGATGCAAAACCCCATCTGATATCGTGCAGCTTCAGTAACCCCAATATATACTACCAGAGACGCATGCGTCTATTAGAAAGCAGGTACAGAACCAGAGAATAACACTGCCTTCTGCTAAGAAGTATTTACCAGTGCTAGCCTTTGCTAACAGATGTTCATGGTATCCAATGAAAGCAGAGCCCTGAACAGATACTTACCATCACATTAATGGTTCTCCTGAACTCATTTTAACTACCTTTTCCAGACCTGAGTGAGTTCTTCCCTTTCCTTTTTTCCTCTCACTTTCAAATGAGCTAAGTAAACCTGGATCTTTGTTGTTTTGAGGGGTTTAAGTGTCAGGCTCCCTAAGTTCCACATCTCTGGGATTCCCACAGCAGCAGCTTTCACTGAAGCCTGCCCAGCTCCATGACCCATTGCCTCCTCTAAATGACTGTGGTGTCAGTGACTGGAGATGGAGGGGAAGAAAAAGTCTATCTTAGTCATGCTGAAGCATGAGAAATACCAGAAACAATGTGTGTGTCACTGAGAGACAGCTGGTAAACACCAGTGTGCTTTCAGACCTTCTGCTGATTCCTGCAGATCTTCTCTCTCACTACACAGACAGAAATTGTAAGATCTGTTTATTGAGAATTTCACATATGGGATAGCCTATCTTTAATAATTCACTGTCAGAAGAACACATTCTCGTCATGCTTTTCTACACTCTGGTAGAAGTATAGAAATACGCAATTTCCCTTATATTTTTCCTACTTGCTATATCACAGAGATGGCAAATCTTTTCCTTAGTGAGAGCCAAGACTTCTTTCTAACACCTTTGGCCATGATAATAGTATAGATCTGCTACAGCATAGAAAACTAAATGGTTATAGGCCACATACAACTGGATGGCAGGTTGCTCCTGGGCCATGGACCAGGAATTTGCTATCCCTTGTGGTTGGTAAGGCAGCTGAGGACCTGCTGTAAAGGAAAACACCGTTTTCCTTCTAAAAAACATCAATAGAAAATGAAATATTTGACATCTTTGAGAACAAAGTACTCTTCACCTGCCATTGGCAAGGAGTTTGCTCACTGGGGTTCAGTTGTCTAGCAGCTGCACAAACATTTTAAGTAAAATGTATGGCATTATCTTCACTTCTGAAAGTTGGCTTAATCTGATCAATAAACTATCACAGTTATAATTCACAGAAAAAGATTCTCTTGAGGCACTATCACAAAGTGATAGTCTCTTTTAAGATCTTATCCCAGAGTCTCCATGACTCCATGTGAATGCAGGCCGACAGCTGATACCAACACTGCTAGAAATGCTTTAGACAGTCAGTGATGCTTCCACTTGAATGGTAAATGCAAAGAATTTCTGCTTAGAAAGTGTTAAGGTGCTTAAGTTTTATTAGGGACCCTACAACATTAGGTAAGTTACTTGAGAAAGCTCTAAATGATTTTGGAAGCACTGAAGAAGTGGCAAACAATGGAAGGAGAGATGTGCTTCTGTTGTGATGGCTCTGCAGTCAGCAGCCTGCTAGGCAGAAATTCCTACGACTCCAGGAAGGGTTTGCCTTGGGAGCATCAGTATCCTCCAGCTTGAGAGGTGCAAGGCTTTTTGGTGCACTTCCACTGTGAGCCAATACTAGCAGTACTTACACTACATACAAAGATTGCTGAAATGACATTTGAGAGGCTTAGAAGAGTACAAAGGTTGAGGAAACAACCTGTTTCTTGAACCTAGATAGTGTTAAAAGAAAAGGGAATCTCAATTTCCACCCCCCCTCAATGGATACACAAGAAGTCTCTGAGTTTGCTGCGCTGAGCCTTGGTCTCTCAGTCTTGTTCCTTGGTGCAGAGTAAATTGCATACTCTTCACCCAGGGCCACCACACCAACTCATGCATCATCTTGTCTTGCTCTCAAGAACAAGACATCAAGGCAATTTATGCACTGAGCTCCAAAACTGCAGCCTAAACTGGACTTACCTTCTCTTGTGCCAGCTGCTGATTCTGGATCTCTGCAGCCACACAAGGTAACATCTTGCCTGAAGCTTGTGCTATAGAAGCATCACAGAAAGCCATGAAGCACAAAGGACTACCCCTAGTACTCCCATCTAGTATTGCTTTTACCCATTTCCTCCCTCTCAATTCAAGAAGTTTCATCTGAAGACAAGAGATTACTAACTCTTCATTCCTGTGATAGCTTTTTGTGTATTGGTATGGCACCTAACACCTCAGATCTCAGATGATATTTTTTCATTGTAACTAATACTCAAAGTTTGGCCGGTGGACTGCAGAAAACCACAAGCTACTTTCACTTCACCTGAAGATATCATCAATCCCATGCAAATGAGGGACAGATATATTTGTTTATCTACACAAGCAAGGACTTTAAATTCAAAGGAAGTGACAGTAATTCAGATAATACACAACCACTGTGCAAAATTATGTGCTGAGGTGCTGCCATTACTCTTTCGCTAATCTGCAATATGCAGAAACTGTGAATTTAATGAGCTTCATAATTATTTTGTTCTCAAAATTCCTTCCTTTTTGGTAATGACATTATTTCAAATGATATTTTTTACACTGTGTCCCTAGTCAATCATGTAAATTCTCTGAAAGATGTACCTCAAGTAAAACAGTGAAACCAAGAGAGAGGAGGAGAGGTTGATTTATCTCAAGGACTTTGCACCTTAAATAGTCAGTAAAATATTAAACATCCCTATCAATAACAGGTGGATCGTATTATAAGCTGCCTCATAACCGAAGTTCTTAGGAACAAATTGTCATCTTCCTGAAAAGGTGTCAAGAATTTCATTTAATCCTTTTTATAGTGGTGACCATCAATCTATCTTAATGTTTATTGGAGAGAAAATAATTGTCTTTTCTTTTTGGCAATGGTATTTCATTATATGCAGTAGGATAAATAACTGCAATTCAAAGCAAAATGAGATGAAAACGTTCCTGTAATTTTTCTCTTGGTTTCTTTTCTTCTTCTTTTTTAATTTCATTATTAAAAAAATTATAATTAAATTAAGCTTGATTCTTATTTAAATGTGCATCTTAAAGAGAAAGCAGAGAAATTACTCTCGTTTTCAAAGTTGTTATATCCCAATTGATCTTCTTCACATTGGCATTATTATCTGATTGTGAAGATATATGCATTTATCAAAAGCTGGAGCCATCTGTCTCAATTCTATGTAATTTCATTACATATTCATCATTTATCTAGTCTGAGTGTGTGACATGAGACCCTACTGACTAGCATTTCTATACTTATTATCACTTCACACTGTGTTTGGATGGACACAAGGCTGTCAACTTCCATTAATCTACTTTTGATGTAAAAATCATCATCTTGGAATAAGCCTCAGAGCTCCTGCATAATCAGTCCACACTGCTACATAAATGTAGAGACACCAGCATTTTTATAAAAGAGCCTGAAGCATTTATTCATGCTTGTCTTTCACCGCATGCAGATGTCACTCTGCAGATGCATCTGGGGAATGGAAGTATAAATCTCAGCAGATTGACACACCTGGGTACGCAGACACTCACTGCCCAAAGGTTACTGTGACTCTCATGAATGTGGAGATGGGCTGGAGTTAATGGATGCAAGTGGGGTTTTCTAACTTAAGTCACAGTTGCTGGAAGGTCCAACATAATTACAGAGTAGGGGCTGGAGCAACCCATCACGAAGCTAAAAGTATTTACCTTCAGCCTATCAGATTAACTTGTTCACTTCAACAGACTTTGGAGAAGCCGTTGTCTGCATGACAATGTTTTGAAAGCTTGATAGTGTAACCAGTCGTCTCCCCAGAGAAGTGGTCACAGCACCAAGCCTGACAGAGTTCAAGAAGGGTTTGGACAATACTCTCAGGCACATGGTGTGACTTGGGGATGGTCCTGTGAGGGGCTAGGAGCTGGACTTGATGATCCTTCTGGATCCCTTTCAATGCAGCATATCCTGTGATTCTGCAATCTTCTGAACCTCTTTATTGCTTAATGCAGCCATTCCTTTTGCTTTACCTGAGTTCAAGTCTCAGTGGGGACCGTCCCCATGGCAGCTAAATGCCTCCCTGCCATCCAATCCTGTCAGATCTTGGATGCTCAGCAGGGTCAGCCCTGGTTAGTACCATCTACTGTAGACAGTCCTGAGGATTTCACTGTCACTGTCCGAGCTTGCTCGGCCGTGGCAAATGGACCTTAGGACTTAAACAGTGGGGCCAGTTCTGCGAACGCTGTGCCTCACCTGAAAAATCCACTGCACAGGCTGGAAGGGCACACCCACGGGGGGAGAGCCCTTCCCAAGATCTTCGTTCGCGAAGTCTGGCCATACATACATACATACATACATGTGTGTTTTGAAGGAGAGAGACCATTGGGGGAGACAAGCTGTGAGACAGGTTCTCCCTGGGCACAGGTAACTGGCACCAGCTGACAGCCTGGACTCTGCATGCTTCCCCTGTTCATCTACTGCATTGAAATAAAGATAATAGAGCTAACAAAAGATGGTTCATTATTCATGTGGACCTGAACTCAGATTTTGAAAATTAAGTAAAGTGATGGTTACCACTGCACAGACAATTATTTGTCTGCTTCACATGAATTTAATTTGAGTGTATCCAATTCCAGGTTGCCAACTCTTTTTGTGAGTGTTGTAGTGAACATGCTACCAGGCAAGAGTGTGTGCTTAAATGTATGTCTGCTACAGAATACTTAAATAAGTGGAATTGCATTTTCTGAACATGAATATTCACACTGCAAATGCCATTTTAAGAAGAATCAGACTTATCCTATCTGGAAACACAAAGATAGGCTATGATTTGTCTGTCAAAAGGATATATATCAAAACATGTCTCAAACTGCACATTAGGCACACTTGAAATTTATGAAGCATCCACAGGGATGGTAAGAGACAGGATTTTATTCCCAATGGCTAACTATCAGCTCTGCTGCTTTTCAGAAATTGGTTTTCATTGCTGTTTTCCCATCAGTTAAATGGGGATGAGAGCACTCACCTTCGTCTGTGAATTGCTCTGATCTCTACCAGGCAAAAAAGTTCTGTATCACAAATCAACATCAGTAACAGTCAGCTCAGTTACACAAGTGACAAGGACTTATTAACTCACGAGCAGTTAAAAAGAAAGGCTGCAGTTGACTAATGCACCTTGCCAATAACCAGAGGTCTGTTTGAATAGTTCGATGCACTGAGACAGAGCCTAAACTCCCAGGACAGCTGTTGAACCCACTGGCCGGATACTCGTGGTGGCTGGCATTCTCCTTCTGCTGGGTGCAGACATTTGGACAGGGAAAGAGAGCACAGAAGTTCACATGTGGTAAATTCACATCCCACTTGATGGAGTCTCACCATCCATCTTGATGCAGACAGACCTTATGCTGACAGCTTCTTACCCAAAGGAATCATAGATTCACAGAATCACAGAATATTTTAAGTTGAAAAGGACCCACAAAGATCATCTAAGTCCAACTCCTGGCCCTATGCAGGACAATCTCAAGAGTCACATCATGTGCCTGAGAGTATTGTCCAAATACTTTGTGAACTGTCAGCCTTGGTGCTGCGACCGCTGCCCTGGATACCCTGTTCCGGTGCCCAACCACTCTCAGGATGAAGAGCCTTTTTCTAATATCCAACCTAAACCTCCCCTGACACAGCTTCATGCCATTCCCTCAGGTCCTGTCACTGGTCACCAGAGAGAGAAAATCAGTGCCTGCCCCTCCTCTTACACTCCTTCCAATGAGGCATAGCACATTTTAACATGTGGAAACCATGTCTGGGAAAATCTAAGTGATGCTGAAAACACTGATGGATCCTACTCCCAAACCACAGCGTGGGAAGTCATGAAAACCCTCTGAAAGCATTAGGTCAACAGTGAAAGCAAAATCCCATCATCACCTATACTAGATGGATCAAAAACCTAGGACTTGAGTTCCAGAGAGAAGTATTACCTGATCATGCACAAGCTGGTTGGATGTGGTGGCATGTAGTATGACTAGATATGTACAAGTATGAGGTGTTTGATCCCAATGTGCAGTCCGAGAAGACAGTGCTGCAGGGTGAAAACCATCACAGTACCCAAAGCAAACGTGCTGTTCCTGTGGGAAGCAATGCAGGGGTGCATACAGTCCTTGACGTAGCTCTGAGCCTGCTAATACATGTGCACAGGGTGGGGGGGCTCAGGGCTCACTGGCTCTGCAGCAGTGCTGCCAAGAGACCTCAGCTGTGCATTCAGCTCTGGCAACAGAGCAGACGATGCTGGCATAGGGCTTATAGCACCACAACACACCGTGCAGTCTGCAAATGCTGTAAATCACTCAGATGCCTCAGATGGGTAAGGGTTTTCTCACCCACAATCTTTCTAAAACCAACTTCCTGACCACTGAAAGCTATTAAACACTCCATTACATCACAAATTAACTGTAACAATGTGTTCAAGAGCTAGTTGGGATAACTAAAGTACTTTTCCCTTCCTTACTGTATAGGGAAATTGTTCCTTTCTGTATTTTACCAGTCTTATGCAGTTCCACTGAATGGTCCTATTCTGCCCAATAATGGTTGCCTATACCTTAGTTCTTTAGCTAATTTTTCATGACTGATCAGTTTCTCCTTTGTTTAAGAGGGGCTTCACTGTTTTTGCAAAATAAATTGCAGTTCTGACTCTGCATTAAGGCGTATTCTAACAATTAAATTATTTAACTCAAAGATCTAGTTCACTTTAGTTTAGCACACTTGTGCCTGTGAATATACACTGCATTTGAAATGACTTTACGAAAGTCATGGATTCTGGCAATAAGCCCTCATGTAACTGTAATGTTTAGATATGTGTTGGTCAGAATTACAAAGAGAACATGTGCCAAGCACCTTTGGAAATTTGGTAATTTGTAATTGTAACTGATAGCGCTTGTCTTCAATTTAATTGCAATCAAAAGATTTTAGTTTCCCTTTCGCCGAGCATTCCTGTTAGTTCTGATCATTATAGTGAATACTTCCTAAAAATTAAGCCATCTACACAAATCTGTCCCCAAAATAAGTGGTGGAAACAAATTATAACAGCTCCCTGTCACTTCATGGGTATCTATATCGTCACTAGATTTATGTTCTAATGCTACATTATTACCTATTACCACAGTTGTTAAAACCTTACTTTTCATGCTAATGAAAATGATGAAAGACAGGGAGTTTGACATAAATACTGTAATAAGAACCATATTAATGTGACAGACGATTGCTCCTCTGTGACAGACTATGAAATCCTTTGCTAGAGTTACAGAAGGTTCATTTACATGTCTGCTCATCTATCTCTCCCTACAGGCAAGCAAGGGACTCATGCTCAGTACTGGAATGGAATGAGAATCAGAAGATGGCTAAAATGCACAAATGGTCATCCTACGAAGAAAATGCATCCCAAGGCATACTCTTCCTAAGTGATCATAAGCATAAAATGTCAGTTACAGGACCTAAGATCAGACTCCTAACACCTCTTTTCAGGCATCTAATTACACACCTCTAGGCAAAACTTCCAAAATTTAGGACAGAAGCAGCACTACCAGCAAGATGTGATTTGTGCTCCTAAGCCACATCCCTCTGTTTTGAATTTGCAGCACTTTTCATTCACTAAATTTGACAGGAGTGTTGCCATCTTCCAGTCAGGCTCTACCACCTCAATTCTTTCCAGGGCCCTCCTAGTAATTTTCACAGGTTGCATGTGTGCTCTGTTTCTGAGAAATATGTCCTGATCATCCTCAAAGAGAGACCTGGGTAACAGGCAAAAAGAAAGCCAAGGTAGTTTTATATTCCTAGGCACAGATGATCAGGGAAAGGGCACTGAAAGGCAAAGTGCAACCACTCATTGGCCATCTGCCTGTTGGAGCATTCTGTTTAGTAACAGAAGATACAGAAATATCATCATGTCATACAACAACCTTTTTGCTGACCACACTCAAGCTGATTTCAGCCCAACCACCTACTTGGATAATTTAACTCCAACTCATGCTGCTACGTGATCTGCTACTGTCACAGTAACTTTGACAGTGCATGATTGGTGCCAGAGGCAGACTACTCCATCAAGAGACAACAATTCTCCCTAACTACCTTTATCAAAAACAAACTCCCCCCAAAAAACCAAAAACCCAAACAAAAAACCAAAAAACCCAGAAAAACTCCAAAAAACCCAACCAAAACAACTCCCACAAAAATCCAACACTCCATAAATTAAAACAATAATAAATCCAGACTTATTTCTATATCCTTTCCACCAGCAAAATGTTTTACTTATAGAAATATTTATTTTCTTTTTAGAGCCTCTCTCCTTGCAAAGAGAAAGAAAATAGCAATCACATAGATAATTTATTATTAAAACTCTCATTTACTGATAACATGCACACAAAGATTGCTTTCCCCATTTTGAACAAAGTAAACATGGTATCTGTTAGAGGGACTCTCTGAAGGTTCCTTATCTTTTCCCATCTTTGCTGTCTCTCTATCCCCTCTTGCTTTATTTCGATTAGCTTTCTCTAAACTTGGTTATATTAGCATACTTTTCTACGCTTCAAATGTTCTTGTGTTTGTTCTTTGGCCCTCCTTGAGCAGGTGGCTAGGACTGATTTTGTCTTGAAAATTTGTCTTGAAAGGTGAATTTATTATTCTCCTCAGCAAGGAAAGTAACTTGAAAAAGAAGGAGGGGCGGGGTGGGGGGTGGGGAGGGAAAGGCTCTCTCTCATCTGTTTCCTATCCTTGAAAAACCGAATGAAGTGAAATTTCTGAGACTGCTTGTGGCATCACCTTTCACTCTACAGTTTAGCACATTTTGCTTTAGCAGCAGTTCAAAAGTTCACTCTCCTACATCTGATGCCTTCTGCTCACTACAAATGTCTGCAGTACAGCAAGAAGTTAAAAACATTAAAATACTACAGCACAAAGGAACACCCAGACCCCATAAAGTTCATACTAGCATGCTTAAGCTTAAACAGAATCACACAAAATTCCGACATACTCATTTGCTGTGTAACATATGATCAGTTAAAGCTGAAGTTTAAGCTTTTCTGGTTTACATCTACTTTCATCAAACATGTTTATATTTTTAAGTTTTCCTCTGCAGGGTGCCAGGTCTGAAATTTTAATGTTTGTGAAAAGGGGCAAAGGCAAATTATTTAGCAATAAACTAGCATCTTCTGAGCTTCTAGCAAAACCCTCAAAGCCTGTCAGTGGGGTTATGAGATGCAATACATACTGTATCCTTCCAGTGCCCTGAGGGAAAACATTGAGACACAGAAAATGGCCCCAAGATTGTCAGAAAAAGAGGGTTTTCCAGTACAGCTTATGAGCACTATTTGCATGAAATCAGTTAGGTAAGAAAGCCCAATACTAAGGGCCTGCTCTTTACTCCAAGTATGCAGCCACAGTATCACGAAACAAGAATGGAAACTGAGCAATGATTACAGGAATCTGCTTGCTCAGGGTCACAGAGAACATCCTCACATATCAGTCACCCACCTCCTTCTGCTGTGCTTAACCCATCGGGTCACGTGCCTTGCAAAAGGAGTCGCATTGCCCGTGTTAAATATTGTATTTGTATGGCACCTTTCCTTCTAGTCTAATTTTTTTTTTTGAGTACAGATGATACTGTCTTTCATGTCTTGTGCTTGCCTTCTCTATGGGATGCTGCAAAGTCAGCAAGCTTTGATAAAGCCATGAAGTGAGGACCTTTGCATGACTGCAGGGTTAGTGTGGGACTCCCAGCTCTTGTGCACTGGGGAACAGAGCCCTGACAATGATTTATTTGTCAGTGCACTATACTGACAGCCAAATCACCCAGAGAACAAGTAAGAAATAAAAGGGCAGAGGGAAAATATTTGGGTTTGAAATTGTTCTGAAAATTTCTCATAAAAAAAAAAATCAATTACAAACCAACAAAATGTTGCGTATGTCTAAGGCTATGTACACTGGCCTGCAGCAAGGAGCAAAGTCATTTGTCTTCAAGGCAGTGATCAGAGACAAAAATAAGAGTGCCCTTTTCCTGCTCTCCCCACTTGAAAATCCTAAGCAAATTGAGTTGATAATTTGATTTCACAGTTTTCAAGAAACCACTTAAATTATTGGTCCAATAGGTTTGTGATACCAATTTTCAAACTGCTTCCAAGGGTCCCTTCTCAGACAAGTTCTGCGTCCTGAGTTTAAAATTTCAACTAAAAAAAAATATATCAAAAAAAAATATCAAAAATAACTTCAGAAAATAGCAGAGAGGAGGATGCTGCTTGTGGAAAGCTGAGGCCACAGCAGACTAAGGCTCAACTACTCGGAAACATTTAGCAAAGCACTTTCCATTTTCAACCACTCTGGGTAGGTACTGACTACATGGTCTTTCAGACACAGATATGACTCTCCTTATTCAGGTGGGGAAATAATGACTTCTAGTGCCCTTTAGAAAACTAGAAATAATGAAAAACCTTGCCTTAGTGGTGGAAGCTTCCCAGGCAACGTGACTGGTTGCAGACTTCATCACTAAATGTCTTTACAATGTTTTCAACCTCACCACTGAACCAAGCATGGTGTCTGCTTTAGTCAGCACGTTGCACATCTCTGCCAGACACTTTAACCCCTGCTCTTTGGAAGGAAACAGAACTAGGAGTAATGATTTTCTCATTTTTAAAGCAAAATATGAAATCAGCATAATGTTATTTCTCAAAAATTAATACTTACTAGGAGCATGACATTATCTTATTAAAGAAAATTGTCTTCCTAATTTTCAACCAAAAGTCTTATATAATGCAGCAGTTGTATTTCTCATTATCAGCTCTTCTTAAGCTAAAAATTCAAACACCAACTGACATGACTCAGTGTTTACCCTTCCAAAGCACAGGAGCTAAAGGCAGAAATGATCCATGCAAGAACCTTAAAGAAGGATTTGCCCTGAAAAAATGGTCACATTAAATCAGGATCTTATTCAACAGATTAGTTCACCTCATGTACTCAGACACACCTGCTCATTTTCTTATGAAAAACTAACTTTTTATCAATATTCTCTGACAACTACTGGCACAGCTGCCCAGGAATTAACTATCTATTCTTTCCTGCAATCACATGAATCCTTTCTATTTTTCTATCCATCCCTGTGCTGCCAACTATAACTATTCTAAACTTACAAGTGAGGCCATAATATTACAAAACTTGCTTAAAACCGAATAAAGAAGAAAATTCCTTCTTTCTTACCTTTTTTTTCAATGTTCAATGTAAGGTGATTTTCAAGCATCTCTTTGGGGCTACAGACTTTGTTGACTTGATTTAGAAAGACAAGATCACAGGAGAAATAAGGTACTCCAAGAACCATAATAAATTCAGAAGAGATGCTCAAAGCAGTGTATACCTGGAGACGCCTGATCTACTCATCCTGAAGCTATATTTAAGCGCAGCACTGAACAAGTAACTTTCAAAGCACAGACACATTTTGTAAAGGAAACCTGCTCCTGTGATGTGACCTATGTAAATCAATGAGTTAAGGTAACTTTACAAGTAAAGGACTTGGTCTGGTATTTCTCACCTACAAAACTTCCACCCCAAAATGATGCTGCAGAGATTGTTGGGTCTGAGCTCAGCCTTCCACTGAATAGCAGTCCAGGCACTATACACCCAGCAGACCAAGGAGAAGAAACAGCATCTCCTCAGGGTGAACTGGCTTTCAAGTGGCCTCTGCATAATACCCTACCTTCTGTGAGCAGCTGTGGAGAGAAAGCAAGGTGTGATGGCTCCAAGCCTCATTGCTCTATAAACACAACTTAGAGTAAAAACTATTGAAATCAAAGCAACCAGGAGCTTACCTTTCGTAGCAGAATTTTCTGTGCATAGAAATACTGTAAAATAAACCTTTTTTGATGTAAAACCTGTTTTATAAAGGGTAAAATTACTATGTTTATATGCGGGTCATGACAGAATAATGTATTTGACTCAAACAGTTACAGTAAATTTTTACACCATAAAACGTTCTGCACATCAGACAGGAAGTTCCTTCCTTTTCATATTTGTGAAGTTCAGTATGGAAGCTTAAAAGCAAGCAATTTGAGCAGATGTGGTGCTGATGGGACTCTGCTCGTTCTAGAATTACACGTTATGCTATCATAAGGGAGACTAAAGAAACAGCTTTCAAGATGAAATTCCTTCAGCATGCTGGTGTATAGCATGTGGGATGTACAGTTCTTGTACCACATTTCTTTCTTTTTTTTTTTTCTTTAAATAGCAAAGTGTTTGTAACACACACACAGAGAAAAGCCCCAAGAGATGCAGAGCTTTGAAGAGCAATATGAAATAGTTTCTGCTCAACCCAGTGAGCAAATTCCATCACCCTCAAATAAAAATGGGAAAAGCATAATCCCACTGAGTAGAAATGTGGAAATACCTCCATTATTGGCAAAATAACTGCAAGATCACTCTCTCCCCACACCAACAGATCTTTCAAATGATACTTCAACATTTTAATTAAGCACACCTGGCCTGCACAACTATTTACATTACACGGTACCTAAACTTTCTAACAGATGATCAGATTTCTCAGTATTGTCAGTGTAGAAAGATGGGGCATGAACTGACTACGCTCTGGTTCATGTGGCCTCAAAACTGGAAGATTTGGAAAATTCCCAAAAAGTGATTTCTTGTCAGGATTTCTAGGTGGGCACTGCACTGATGCAAACTTACATCTACCAGACAAGTACACAGCCCTCATTTCTAATAATGAGTGCATTGTGGTGACCTATCTCATTTGCTTACAATGACTTGGACAGAGATAAATAGAAACAGACATCACAAAAACTTAGAATGTCCATATCACTGTTAAATTATTCAGTGTATCAGAGAAGATGTCTCAGAAGAAAATCTGTGAAAACTGTACTTTGGTTTGTAAACCCTTTTTATTGTAGGGTTAGGAGGAGTTCTTCATCTTAACATATAATTAAACTTAATGGGAAATGTTTAATTAAATTAGGAAACATGAGAAAATTCCCTCAGGCAACAAGATCTGTGATTACAGCGTTGCAGAAAGCCTAAACAAGGCTTAACATATTGTAGGGCGCACGGGGCCAAAGCTTTTGGACTATTTTTAACATGTTGCAGAACACTGGTAATTAGAAATAGGAAATGTTAAGTAAGCTCATGCCAGGTTCACACGGGGAATCTCATCAAGTAATAATTGAACAGCTTCCGCTACTACAGGGTGATACACACTCAGTTTTAGGAAAACACCAGCCCACGTCATTAGCATCTGGATTCAGACTTTGGGAGCTTGGAATTTCGGGATCGTAAGAATAGTGCAGAAGGCTTATCATTACTATGAGCAAAACAGATCCAGAGTGTCCACTAGTTTCCTAACACTCAGGCCCATCTCAACACTGAGGTTTTAATTTCAACTTCACAATCTCCTGAAATTTCTGATGAAAACTGTGTAGACTATATGTATGTATGAGCTAAAAATGCCGAATAACTGTGAGATGGAAAGGAAAATGTGAATTATTTGTAAAGCAGTACAAGACTCAAAATTAGTTATTAAATTACCCATAAAAAAAGCTAAGCAAGCACATTACACACAGATGGATATATAACAAAATCAATAGTAACCAGAAAATGCACAGATAAAAAGATCTGACCAAAAATTCCTGTAAGGCAAAAGGTTTCCCCTTGGGTCAAGTGGGTAGGTTTCCCCTGATGTAAACTGACATAGCTTCACTAACAGTGAAGCTTTCTGTTCTCAGATCCTGTGGATTGCACACAGACCCACTGTCATCTCACCTTCACCATGTTACATGCTGAAATCACTTGTGAGCCACTGATTTCTGTGACAACTGAAACCATCACCACAGCAAGTAAAAAACCCAACCAAACCAAAAACATATATGAAACCTAAGCAAAACATTTACACAGGCAAGTATATATTTAGCAGAGATAATCAAAGATTTGTATCCCACAGACTGCATGCACTAATGCTCCACAAGCTAGAAAACTATTGCCAAGCAAAGCTATTGTTATAAATCCCTTGGTCTTTTAAGGGCAATCATTCATCTCTCATTTCACCAGAATTCTTCTTGCTCTGTAATTTCACAAATAGTCATAAATCACCACAACATCAAGCAAAACCCCTACTGTACTAAATGCAAAGATAATAACAGAAAGAGCACTTTAATGAGACACATAATTATGCTGTACTGTAAAATTCTGGAACGGCTTCTTTCAATTTTTTTCATTTACTTATCTTCCTCCTCTAATCTGCTTGGGGTTCGGGTTTGGTGTTTTTGGCTACTTCCCCTAAATAATCTACTAGAAGGGCCTCCCAACCCTGGGAACTATCTTTTTCTGTACAGGAACCTATTTAGCACCACTTCCTCAGCATGAAGTCCTAAGGGTAGCTGACAGTGCATGAAGACACCTAACTCAAATAGACAAATCTCCAAAATGATGAGTTCCTGTCAGTTCCTGGTGGATGGATAAAAAGGGATGAAGCATGTGGAATATCTGCATCTGAAGACAGAAAAAAAATTAAGGTATTTTTGATAATCTAGTTCTGTCTTCTCCTTTTACCACCTCCTTTTCTGGTTTCCTACCTACTTGTTTCTTTTCTTCAGTGTGGTAGGCAAATGGAAGCATCAAGGACACGTTCAGGTTTCAAAATTACTTCATTTAAAAAGCAGTAGAATGTGTTTGCTGGGAGAAAAAGGTATCTGTCATCTTTAAACAAGAATTTGCAATCATCATCTCTCCGTTACTTGAATGTACAATAAGCAGGTACAATTATTTTGCAACAATAAGAAGAGGGAGAATTAAATTTAAGGCCTGCTTCCAGCAAAAATATCCTAAAGTAGCACCATTTTCTGCAGAACTGCAGTTGCAGCACAAGCTACTCAAAACAAAAGGTTTGCTCCTTTAGTTTTTAAATAAAAACATAAGCATTTGTGTTCTTCACTTGGACAAATTCTATACCCTTCAATCTTTTGTCCTCACCCTATACCACGCTCAAAATGGAGAAAAAGTATGAATGCTCTTGAACTTGGGACAATATAGTATCAAGATCACCGAATGCGCTGCAAAAGCCTGCTGGGTTTGAGCCTGCAGTAATTCTTGAGTGGCAAATCCACTTCACCCTCAGAAACTCTCTTCCAATTATAAAGTCTCAGCAGCAAAAAAATTTAGCAAACCCATCAAGTATATTAAGACTGTTACCTCCAGATCTTTTGGGTTTGTAGGATCTCAACAAAATGCATTGCACAAGGTGGTGTTAAATTATCACTTACTTAAAGTCAGACATTGATAAAACATTACATTTTGCATCCCCACAGGTCTGCAGTCCCCTGTCCACATCAAGGGTACCGTGTGTATTTCTAGGGTGCAGTCAGACTCCCTAGACACAGTGCAAGGTTTGGTGACATGTCAAGCAGAACCCACATTGTTGACAGGTTTCCACAGCACAAACCTGAGTTTGCTGCCATTGCTTTTGTCAGTCTTCTCTTCAACTAATGTATTCTACCACCCCATTTTGTAACAAGAATTGCCCGTAATACACTCTCAGCCTCCATGTCCTTCCTGGCTTTGGTACCTACATGCACTAGCTAAATGTTAGGTTTGAGACATTGTGCCAAAACTTATAGAACTGCTAAAATATTCTAAGACAGCCCTAATGGTTCTGGGCACGTTCGGGGTGTTGTGCTGGCCAGAAAATCATACCCAGTTTCCGCTTTTAACTCATATCATATCATATCATATCATATCATATCATATCATATCATATCATATCATATCATATCATATCATATCATCTCCCCTGCATTAGTGAGTTTAAAATGTCCCTGTTGTTCCAGCTATAACCAAGGGGTAGAACTGGTGCTGTTTCTTGTCACACAAACACAGAAGTCTAAGTCGTGGTCAACTCTAGTCCAAACACACCCCTCATTAAAATGCTCTTCTTTCTATTACCTATAATAGGGATTGATTGCATGTGTGGGGTCTTGTCTGATGGCAGTGTGGGGTTTCTGAAAAGACAAGAGAAAGCAGCAGCATCTTTTTAAGAAAAGAGGTCTGTGCTTTGCCTCATAAGACCTTGGGCTTCTAAAATACTAACTTTACTTGACAGTATATTTCCAGTTTGTGCAGCTTTAAGCTTAACTGTCTGTCAGAAAATTATATAAATCTGATTGCCCCTGTCAGAGCCAGATATGCTTTAGCTCTCAGACTTCCCAGAAATGATGCTACTTATCCTTTGGAGATGGAAGTGGTGTACTGCCAGTACAACCAGCATCTCATTA
This sequence comes from Acropternis orthonyx, assembly GCA_035583155.1. Lineage (NCBI taxonomy): Eukaryota > Metazoa > Chordata > Aves > Passeriformes > Rhinocryptidae > Acropternis > Acropternis orthonyx. The sequence goes on along the minus strand of JAWWEU010000125.1, from coordinate 18,526,957 downwards.
CGGAGCCTGATGCAGTTAATGATGTTTTGCACAACACTGCATTCATTTGGGAACACACTAACAGAAGAAGAGGCAGCAATAGCCACCCGACACACAGGGCAGTGGACCGATGAGTGATCTGCTTGGAACCATGGAAGGTGGGGGGCGAGTTTGCTGAAAGTTCCAATCTCGACAGACAACTGTACTTGTAAACCCAGAACAGCTCCATCTGCTTATATTGAGAAAATTCCTGGAGAGGGATCATCTGAACCAAAGCATATTCCCATGGTGGCCATGACACAAACCATGGCCTCTCCAAAAGCTAGGCCTAGAGAAGACCTCCACGTGCTGGCTAGCACCACTTCTGCTCTGCAGCAGGATCAGCTTGATGGAATATTTGTCTTTCAAGTAAAGTCCAGGCATGCTTGAGCATGTATATACACTACACTAAGAAAGTCTCTCCTCCCTTTTTACTATGTTCAGCACTGTATTGGCAGCTCTTGGATACAGAAACGACTCAGTACCTGGCCTTTCATTTCCCCCCACACCCATCCTCTCAAAAAAAAAAAAAAAAAAAAAAAAAAAAGAAGAAGAAAGAAGAATAGGGCTCCACATTCATGTATTTGGACCAGGATGGTCCTGTTAACTCTCCTACCTCCTCCTCTGAGCTGAGTGTTTGTATATATTCTCACAGAAAATTTGCAAAATTTCTGTTGTTTCCAGCAGGTAACAGACCTATTCATATTATTAAGACAGAATCAAGAGGGGGAAAATAGCAAGACAAGATCTAGAGTCTGATTTGTGTGGAATTTTCCATTTGGTTCACCAAAACATACACCAAATGTTTCCATTCAAGTTCAAATTACATTTTTCCCCCCCAATGCAATCTTAGTTAGGTCCTGCTGTACATACACATTTTGACAGCCTTTAATTAAAAGAACCATCTGTTACATTTCTACAGTGTCTCAAATATTAGCTTATGTAGGCCCCACAAATTCAGAAGTCTTGGTAAAAAGCTGATCGAGGAACCTACATAAGCAGAATGATTAACTGCAAGACTGTTTGACTTATGAGTCTGTTTGACGTTTTTTTGAGGTATGCCTTGTCAGAGCGACCTTCACATATAAGAGGAGTCCTTTAAACAAACCAGTAAGTAATGACAATTGCAACACTAATAACCATTCTATGAAAGTTTCTTCCTAGGAATAAAAATAACACTAGTTTTTATCACATGCTGGCTTTTTCAGCATAATTTTTCTATCTTTGAGTAATGACTTGGGTATAAAATAAAACTGGTAATTTGCTATACTCAAGTTTTCACTCTCACAACTGCTACGCTTTAAGCTGTGTCTTCTGAAACCTAGATTTTGCATATGCCTCAGAAGTACTGCAAGGTATTACTGTTCTGCTTCTGAGAGCTTTAAAGTGCTCAAAAACGGTTAAGGTCCCCCAATGACAAGCAATATCACATGAATTCTCCACATGCTGGCAGAGCATCTGCTAAAACCAATTAGGTCATTACTCAATTTCTCAATTTTTTATTTAAGATGAGAGAAAAAATACAAACCTTAAAAGTTTCCTGTATTATTCCAATAAAGCCAGTCCCTTTAGCAAATAAACTGAGTGAAATTAACAGAATGAGGCCTGTCAACAGGACCTTTATATTAAAAAAAAAATAAATAACATCAAAATGGCATGTAGTTGTGAGAATGTCCTGGGCATTTAATCTCAAGACTATTCTACTCTTTTTGAACAGGTTCTTAGACTCATTGTAGGCTGTATTTAATCCTGCAATTCCTGGTGCACTGTGATGTAAAAACATTGAAACCTTGATCGTTACCAAGCATCTCATTTCCCCACCTTAATTTAGGTCTAAAAATAATAGTTTCACAGCCTTAACAGCTCAAATATTTCCCCATTAGCAAAAAGCTAATTCCTGAGCTCATTCCAGGGGCAATTAAGTCAGAAAAGCAATTAAGGTTTCAGAAATCCCTGACAGTAGGAAAGGTTTAACCTAATATTCACAAGTACATGAAAACAAAACATATTTTAGGGTTATTAGAAGAATATGGCCTCAGACTGTGACCAAGAACTCACAAAAGCGGAGTTATTAATAGCCTTGCTGTGTGAAGCGTGTTTCCACCTCAGGTGTCATGTAGGTCCTGGAAAGCAAACTGTCAGCTCAGTGTTGAATTAGCCCATGCCACAAGGTCAGCTGAAGAAATTTCTTGCTTGAGAACAGCCCTCTGAATGGGCTGTGGACCACCTAGGCTGTCCATTTAGCTGAAGGTCTGCTACCTGTCCAAGAGCTCCTATCCATCCTTTGGCAATGTCACCCAGCAGAGCTTCCCTTCTTCAAGAGGCCTTGCTAATGGCAGAAGGTTTAGGTCCTCAGTCTCACCATCACCAGCTAAGCTGCACCACGTGCAAATACTGGAGTTATGCCAGTTCATCCCCCTCTTTCTTACTCAGATGCTCCTTCTGCCAAAGTAGGATGAAAAAGAGAAGGGCCTGGGAAGAAGAGTGTAGCAGAAATGAGTGGCTTTTATGCCAGAAATGTAAGCCTTCTTCCAACAATAATCTGCATGATCTAAGAGGTGGGGAGCAGAAATATGAAGTTTAGAGGGAAAGTCCTCAGGTACTTTACACAATAGGAACAATTTTTTCTTCCTGAATTTTCAGACACCTACACACAGAGTAATTGATCTTCAACCTTGTGTAAACTCCCTCACCAGTCAGCTTAAAGTAAATTTGGAGGCTGGATTCAGTTAAACCCCCTTTCCTTGAACCTTGCATTCAGCCTGACCTCCCAGTATAAACTGAGATGGCCACGTGAATGAGCTTTCTTGCAAGAGTGTCAGTATTTCCCATTAGCGGTCAGACTAAGAAGCCAATGAAATATGCTTCACTCAGCACTTTTGCTGGTCTGCAGTAGGTTCCAGCCAGCCCCTGGAAGGGCAGATGCAAACAACAACAAATTAAAACTAGAAGGGGAGCAGTTTTTTATTTCAGCTGCAATGACACTGTTACAAAGCACAGGCTACAGAGGCATATAAGATCAAGAACTCCTTGTAGTTTAACATATCACAAATACAAAGAGAAGTGTATCCTAACCCAAGTTGCTCCACAATTCATAAAACCAAATGTGTATGGGAAGAGAAGAATACTTGCAAGAGGGGTGGTTGTTTTCCATGGTTTGGCAACAACAAAGCCACAAATCCCAAACCCCTTGCTGTTTGTGTCAATACTTGCTGGCAGTTCTCTCTGACCAGAACCTCACATGAGTCCACCAGTACTTTCCCTGTATGTCACACTGTCACAATTTTCACACTGTTGATGCCACAGTTCCCTTATTGGTTCCAAGGCTCCTAAAAACCCCTCCAGAACTAGGCAGTCATCATCTAAAAATAATCATCACCAGCATGCACCCATGCATCGAGCCAGGTTATTGCACACTGCAGAGCAAAGAGATGCCATCTGTGAACCCAAGCCAGTTTATGCCAGCTGAACCTCCAACACAACTGTGACTCCCTGTCCCAAAACATGATTCTTGGCACCCTGTACTGTAGGGTTTCCTTTGCAGCAGTTGTTATAAACAGTATTTAAAAACAGAAGGAAAAAAGCTCATAGCCTAGCTGATAGCATATAATGAATTAGTTGTGCTTTTAATCTTCTTGTTACATGTTTTCTAATTCAGGAATCTTTGCTGCTGGCACAGCTGGGCACAGATTTAAAACATTCAAACACACACACGTGCCATCTCTCCTCATCTTGTTTTCAGCTAAAACTGCAGTTTTCCATATCTATCAGCCCCAGAAACACAATCAGCAGAAAGGCACCTCCATGCTCTCCACACACGAAGAGAGATGTTTGAACACCTCCTGGGGATGCATGGATGACCAAGAAGCACAGATCTTGTTGTCATTTCTTGCTCAAGTCAAGTTCTATAGAGATGACTTGAATGAAGATGCCAGCCTGCTTGGCAAGGATAATAAAACTGATGAATAATGATACATCATCTGTGACAGAAATTCCATTCACTGAACAGATTTGACAGTACAGTAAGGTTATTATGCATTATTTTTAGTACTAGAAATCAATAGCACTATTGTCCTTTTCAGTTCAATTTGATTTAGATGAAGCTCAATGTGCAGAGAATAATGAGGAACACTGCCTCACATTAAATGGAAAGAGAAATCATGTTCTTAGCAGGGTGTGTTTTATGATAAGGTGATTGTTCTGCAAACAGCTTCTTATTTCAATATTTTGGATGTTTAAACAAAGTGTGTACTCGAGACAGATGGAAGTCTTCTAGGAAATATATTTCCTCAGCACAAAAATGACAAATGCTTCTGTGAAGAAAGCTGTCAACATGACTCTCAAAGGCTTGCTGTAGAGAAGATGGACACTGAACTCCTGAGGGAGGAAGACTCTGCTGAAGAATAATTCTGTGACCTGGCCATCTTTCCAAGCTTGAGTTTGAGTTTCTTGTTCTAACAAGGGCTTGAGCCTTGGGCTTCCATCATGGGAACAGGTATCCCAGTCTATCCTAGTGTCTCATTCTTGGTGAAAAACTTTGCAAAGAGGTCACTTTATTTTACCAAAGAATAGTTTTTTTCATATATTCTTTTAAATGTCAAACAGCTTTTGCAAGGAAGAAAACCCACTTTCTCCTAATCAAGGGGAGAAGCAGGACAAATTTTCCTTATAAAGCTCTGTCAGAGGACTTCAGTTTTCATCTGTTGATGCAAGCAACTAAAAAGGTCACAGTTCCACCCTCCACAAAAATAAATGCTAGTTACCTCCTCTTCTCTTCCAAACAAAATAGATACAGCCACTTTGTACTACAACACTGGGTGACAAATTGCCCAATCATGCCCTGTCTTTCCCCAGTCCTAGAAGATCTACTTGACTGCTACTCAGGTTTTGCTCCCACCGTCTTTTGAAATTGCACCTGTGTTGCACAAAAATCTGCTCTGCGTGAAAAATAAACAAATGAGGGACTTCCTGGTAATAATTATACCAATCTGGCTCCTATTTCATTAAGTACATTTATTAAATCAGTTAAATAACAATAACAAAATTTTCTTGCTGTGCATTCCTTTAGAGTTGCAACTCATTTCCCTGCTTCTCCTCCTGAGGTTTATAAAGACCCAGGAGAGCCTAGGTGACAGCTGAGGACGTGGAAGAATGGCAACACATGCAATGCTTCTGGAAGGAGCTAGCTGAATGTGCACACCCTTCTATGAGATACTATGCCACTTAAACAGGGTCTCTTAACAGTATCCATTGACCTGTTCTGTCCACGGAGCCCAGTCAAGTAGCAAGAGGTGGTTCTAGTTGAAGAGCTCCGCCATACAGAGCCTGTGGGGGTTTCCACAGACTTTGAAAAAGCTGGAAAAGGAATAAAAACTGTGGCCAGAGTTACAGCTAGGCTGACACCTTGCATTCAAGGCTCACCTGGAAGCCATTCAGTGTGGCTGCAGCACTCATTCCACGCCTTAAAGAAAGACAATAAAGACCCCTTGTGCCAGTAGATGGCACTCGGTTAATGACCTACACACACTTAACAGCCAATTCTGCACTATTCTGCACAATTTCTGCGGTAAATACAGAGCCTACAGCTCTTTCTGTCTGCTCTGTGGAAGAAGCAGCATTTCACTGACAAAAGACACCCACCCCTAGACCCTTTGTTTCACACACAATGAAGTTCAGCTCCTCTCTGTACTGACCTAGGCTGTGCTGGTTGATGCCCATCCTGCCCATCTGCAACCCACTCCTAGGCACAGGCAGGAGGATAATGCCCTGCTTACTAGACATCCATCTTCTTACATCTTCATCTGCAGCACACGACTGATGTGGGACCATTTTGCTTTGAAGACAAACAGAAGTTTGAACAGACTAGACTCGAGAGAAAGAAGTTACACAATTATTGCTCAAGGGAGAAGGTGGCAACTTGCAGAATAACAGGATGTGCTGTAAGTTTTGAATTACACACCGCCATCAGCCAATGCCAGTACACCCCAGAGAACTCATTCTCTTGTCTGCAGGAACCCAGCCCCTACACACCAGCAGTGCAACATCTTGGCAAGGCATTTTGTCACTGTACTGATACACAAACACAAACTACAAGAATATTTCAGTTCTGTCACAGAGATTCAGAACAAAAGAGGAAACCAATGTTTTTGAAGATATGACATAAAGCCAGAGCTCTTCAGTAAAAGAAAAAAAATTAGCTTTGCAGCACTCATTCTCTTCAATACAACTGTCAGTCCTACTACGGCTTTTCTCAGACACTCAGCACACCAATGAAGGGCAACTTCATAGCAATTTTAAGTCACAGAAACACTGTACCTGAAACATTATTATATTCTTGCTGTCATCATCCTAATTAAGACCACTTCGTCGCTCCCAAGGGGCAGCCTTGACTATGGGCACCACTGGATGCCTTCAAACAGAAGGCATTTCCTCTGAAAGCAGCATTCCTGTCTCACAGAACAGCAGACATCTCACTTGTTTGCTTACAACACCTTTCTCCTTTTGGTACAGAAAGTAGCAAATGATCCTCCTTTGCTTTGATCCCACTTTGCTATACTATCATGCTTTAAATGACTTTCGTGTTAAGTATGTAGGACAGGAGAGAAAAAAAAAAAGTAAAAAAAGAAGAATGAAAAAAGGCTCCTGGAAAATAGGACACCATGAGTGCCTCCACTAGAATGAATATAAACCAGGCATCCAGAGGCAAGAGAGGGTGACAGTTTCCACATGCTCATGCTTTTGTGTTTATCCCAATAAATAGCCTCACTTTGATATCCTGCCCAAACTGAGGTGCCCAATAACAGATTGCAAGCAGCATCTCACCAATTTTGACAGCAAAACGCTCCTTTAAGGAATATTAGCCACAAAACACAACTCAGGACATACAGAGCTGAAATTCCAGGTCTGTCATAAAACGATGAGAAAATTTATTGATTTCTCAGTTTGGAAAAAGCCAGCCTCAAACCAGAAAGCTCATTTTTCTCCATCGGAGACTGAAAACACATATTTCTGGTAGTTATAAAGCTTTCAAGTAATGAGGCTTCAGGCTGCATTACCAATCAAAATCCGTTAAATGGTCTACTTAATATAGCATAAAAAATGCATAAGCATTCAAATGAAGTTTAACAAAAATCTAACCCACTTGGAGTTACTGAAATTCTGCTAAGGCTTTAATAGAGCTTGAACTTATTCACTCCAAGTCAGTGAAAAGCTACAAACAATGTTGTTTACAGCAGGAATGAAAAACTTTTTCCATTAGACAGCAGGTGCCTATTTGAATTTTCCACTCCTGTGAATATATGATTTATGGTTGGAGTGACAGATTCAAAATCTGGCCTGGAGAGTGACTACTGTACACAAATTCCACTTTGTGGAAGTAACTTCAAATTCTACGTACTGGCAAAGGCTCTCCCCCCGCCTCAGTCTGCCTTCTGTGCATGTGTAAAATGCCCTCTAATGAGCACAGATTAGATCACAAGCTGAGCATGTCAAGAGCAAAATTGTTGTGAAAAGGCAAATGTCTAAGACAGAAAAGGGAGGCAAGTCTATGTGGTGCAAAACCTTGTCCTTCTTCCCTGCTCCACACAGGTTTTAGCACTGTTTCTACTTTTAGGTGCCATAAAACAAGAAAGCTAGTCGCCATTATCAAGCAATCCAAAATAAGTTATTAAAATCAAGAAGGTTTGGAAAACTTGCCATTCTCAGATATAATCTCCACAAGTATTTTAGTAAAAAGCTATTTTCTCACATGAATTTTCCATAAGCACAAGCATAAAAAGTGATAATCCAAAAATTCAGACAGTGTTTTTACATATAAATGCAAGCTCATTAAAAAAAAAAAAGAAGTCTATTTAAAACCTCTGCAGCTGCCCATAAGCACCCAAGTGCCTGAGCATACAGAAAAAGACAAATATTAATGGAACATCATTAGAAATCCTTGCAGTGGACCATGCTGCTGTTGAAAATACAAAGAACTAGCAAACACAAAGAAAAATGTTTCTGGTGTTCAAACAAGAATTTCAGATTTCAGTGTCCATTTCTGGATAAGCTACTCCTTTCTCCTGTATAACTGTGCTGCTCTGTCTTTGAGGTATATGATAGGGCAGGGACTTGGCAAACGCAAGAGAGCACAAAACACAGGTATTTTTAAAACTGCTTTTGCAGCTGAGCAAGCTGAAATACTGTACAGACTGTCACTACAGATGTGGTTAGTGAAACCTAAAATTCTGGAGCAGTTGCAACCTTATTTTCTCTAAAAGTTGCTTTTCACCTCTTATTTGCTATTGATTTTGAGTGACCTTACTGTCCATTTGTGAAAGAGCAATGATGCCTTTCATCCCACATCCATTTGAAATGGTTGATATCAGCAAGCTTATACAGCTGTAAAGCAGATACATGGCTGTGCACTTTTATTTGTGGATTTGTGCATTCAATCAAGTGGCTTTTTGTGGCTTCATAATGACCCTCTCACAAATTCTTTGAGATTGTTTATCTGTAGAGATACCCATGCTAGAAAGCAGAGTAATTTGTCCAGACCTCTGGGAAGTGTCAGAGTGATTAACAGGACATGGGTGGAGTAGACAACCGTTACTGAGAAAATGGACCTTGTTAGTAAAGCTGACTGCATCCAGGTTTCGGGATCCCCTTAGCCATCACTAAGGCATGACATACCTTTATCCCCTCAGTAGCATCATCTTCTGCCTTCCATTGCCAAGCGGCGTCCTCTTTCACCCCCTTCCCTCCATTTTCCAAAGAGCACCAAGCTGAGAGGAGCTGTTCTACCACCCACAGCTGGCCCATCTACCCTGCTGTGGCAGCAGCAGCATAGCTTTAGCCAAGAAGCTCCAGGAGGAGGAATCTGGGGCTTGTGGTTTAATGCCAGCTGGCAACTAAGTACCATGCAGCTGCTTGCTCACTTGCTCCCCACACACTGCCGGTGGGGATAATCGAAAAGATAAATCTTGTGGGTTGAGATAAGAATAATTTAATAATTGAAATAAAATATTATACTAACCATCATGATCATATTATACTAATAATACTAAATTATTGTAATAATAATTTTAAGAATAAAGAGAGGGAGAGTAACAGAACACAAACAAAACAAGAGATGCACAATACAGTTTCTCACCACCTGCTGACCAATGCCCAGCCCAGCCCTGAGCAGTGATCAGCAACTTCCAGATAATTCCCCCAGTTTATATACTGAACCTGAGATTCTGCGGTGTGGAATATCCCTTTGGCTTGTTTAGGTCAGCTGTCTTGGCAGTGGTCCATCACAGCTTCTTGTGCACTTGCTCACAGGCAGAGCATGGGAAACTGCAAAGTCATTGACTTAGGGTAAGCACTACTTAACAACAACTGAAACATCAGTGTGTTATCAACATTATTCTCATACTAAATCCAAAATAGAGCACAGCACTAGCTACTAGAAAGAAAATTAACTCTGTTCCAGCTGCAACCAGGACAGGGCTCCAGTCAACATCTCCCAGAAATTCTCTTCTGACACTCTGCCCATAATGGCAGCAACATATAGGAGGGATACCCTCATTGAGTTGCTTGTAGGAGTACAATGAACTAGGTCTTGGTTTCTGAAGCCTTTTAAATTATACACTGAAATTTTCCTACTCCTTGCCTCCACTGGCTGTAAGACAGAGTCCTAAATCCATACAGGTCACCCAATGTGGGCAGTTCTGAAGAACTGAAGTTCTGTTTAATAGATCTGTCTAATGAATGGCTTTTTTCCCCTTGTTCTGCTACAAAGTTTCTGTACAACATATGATACAGATATGCTTTTTCGTCTTAGTAGGTCAGACCGAAAGACTTGGATAGTAAGTTGGTCTCGGGAACCACTGACTTGCAATCTTCTTTGCTGAAGGTTATTTGCACACACTGAATTAAATGTCCACACTACAAAATTTGACAGATGGAACCTGTTGTGTTGACTTTTTAAAAAGAGTTTTCTTGAAGAGGATGAGCAAGCAAAGAGGCACTTATATTAGCACATCATTGAGATAATATACTCCAATTTCCCCAAAGCAATCAAAGATGGAACAATGTGATGATCACATTAAGGTCATGAGTAAGATCAAATCAATAAATTGAGAAGTTCAAGCAATTAAATCATCAATAGATCAGACTAAAATCAAACAACACAAATTACAGTAAATGTAAACTTTTTTTGTTCAAACCTCCCTTTGGAAGGGGGCATGAAAAGAATTTCTTTGTAGTTTGAGCCTATCTCCACTTTCAACAGTAAGTGCACTGACCTGACTGAGGAAAAGCACAGATGGATGCTTATGTCGTACAACATGACTTGAATGCTAGCTCTGGTCTAATGTCCTTGCAAGAAGCTTTAAGAAAGCACCATATTATAAAAACTTTTCTGCCTCCTCTCACTTCCTGACCTGATTCCAGAGGGTGTGCTGGAGTGCTGTATCCTTGTGGATGGACCCTGGCAAAGCCAGGAGAAATGTCTTCTTCCACTAAACTCACCTAGACAATCAGTGATAAAAGAATGACCATACTCTAACCATTTCTGCTATGATTATCTCAAAGTGGTTTCTCTCTCTTAACAACTAATTTGTTGTCCTGCCCTGTCAGCTGGCCTCCAGACATACGTCCTCCCATACAAATACATTAGGCTTTGGATAATATCTAGGAGGAGTTCTCAAATACATCCCTCTTACTGGGAGTTCTGTAGACCTCCTACTCAATATCTCTCCTCTTCACTAAGGGATCAAGATAGCTTTAGGGATACAGACTGCATTCATTTTATCCCCTTCTGATTCATGGGATAGAACTGCCCATTTTTTCCCATAAAAATGAACAAACTTTCCTCAGGTAAAAAGTACCTCTGTATTAAGCTGTCACCATCTTCCATAGTTCACTAGCAAAACAGTAACAATTCCCTTTGTGCAAAGAAAAATGTAATTCATTGGTCTACTTCACCGTTAAACATTTCTGATCCTGAATATTGCTCATGCATCATGCACTTTGCATCAAGTATGTTTGCTGATGCAGACTGACACAGAATATATACAGCTGTATCAGACACAATCCCTCTAAAATGAACCATGCCAAGGAGACTGATGTCAGCCACTTTCTCCAAAGCATTCTGCAACACAAGGTAACTCCTCCAATCAGATAACGTCCCTGCAACCTGTTCTGTTTACTTTAAAGGTGCTGTGCAGTTCCCTGCATCTTGCTTTATCATGTCTTCATTTAATTTCTCTGCCACTCCAAGTCACTTAGGATATTTCCTTCTTTGGCAGCACAACGAAGAATTTCAAATCATACACAGAAAGAGTTTTGGGTAGCACTGCTTTTTAACACAGTAAAATCTACCACTAATTAGGTCACCGGAAACCATTTGAGCCAGTGAGCTTATACAAAGTGCCAGTCTCAGAAACACACACCTCACTTGGGCGCTGCTTTGTTCCACCAGCACCTCAGTAGCAGTGGGGCTCTTAAGGTCCTGCAACCAGGAATATGGCAACAAATTATAGACTGCTGCACACAGAAAGGGGTAGGTTCAGATGACCCACAGAAATGAGTCCATGGCATGTGAAGGGAGGCCAGCTAGCCACCAGCTACTGAACCACCTAGAAGGTGATGATTTGAACTGCAGTGACACTCTTCACTGTGAACTTTCATTCTGGGACAGATCTTTGATATACCATTTCCTTTCAATTTTCCCACCCAAAAAAATGGTTTTATAGCTTATGAGTTACCACAGAAGTAAAAGCAAAACCTTGCTAGCGATGAAAGCTTTGATTTATTAATTTTACTCTTTGTTTACCTATACATTACTGACATGCCATTGCTTGCTTTTACAGGAGAGGTAACAAAAAGCCTTGCAACCATTGCTCAGCTCTACAGTACCAATACTGCTGCTGCACTGCTTGGATAAGGATATTCATTGCCCCTTGGACCAACTTCAGCTGCCAAGTAAGTACACCCATGAATCGTCACTGGAAAGGGATGGACTTTTGCAGCTGTTTTCCTGCAATAAGGAAAAAAAAGGGACTGTAGGAGAACATGCTGATGAGTGGGGTGTTGGTCTGCCTTGTCATCCTGGTCCCCTTCATATAACCTATAATTAACAAATGAGGTACAAAGCTGTTTGAAAGTAATTTACAGAAGAAACAGTAGATTGGCTAAGACTAGTGTGCCCTGAAGCCCATTATCTTGTGTCTGATAATGTCTAGTGACAAGATGCTCAGAGGAAAGTGAAGGAATACTGGTGTAGACAAATTTGGCTAAATTTTTATTCTGTTGAAGCCCTCCTTCTTAACCCAAGTATTTTGTATAACTTTGAAGCACATGGTCAAGTAAGTCTTCCATTATTAATTCTGCACTGCCCATAAAGCTTTCATTTTTAGGTCTGTAAAATTTCGCTACTTTTCCAGCATTTTTCCTAGTCTACAACAGATTAAGGTTTGGTGCAGATGAGAATGCAGTCCTTATTCTTAAAGTAACTCACCCATTACTTGTGGTAAGCCTCTGCAATCACAGTGGAAGCCACTATCTCAGTATACTTAAGAATGTAAGTCACTTTTTGAATAGTGTGCTGTTTCATGAATGAATTATCACATAGAAAACTGCTAGTTGACATATATTGTCTGTAATGCAGGCAGTGCTGTCTGCTACAAATATGCTGCAAATTATCAACATTACTGAGTTCTAGATAAAAAATGAGGAATTAAACTGATGAATGTCACAAGATCCTCTGGGTAACATGATCCATCATGAAAGATTAAACAGAGGTATCCTATGGATCAGATCCATTTTAGTCAGAGATTATGATGCAAATTCTTTCACAGAATAAATTTACTCCACCTGGGCTACAGTAGATTTCTGTGATCAGATCTACTTGTTCAGGTCACGGCTGCATGTCCTGTTTCTGATCATATCACAACCAGCTGTGTAGTTACCACACAAAGTAAATGCTATACACTTCCCATTGACTACAGAAATAACTGTGCCTTTCAGCAAATCAAACACAAGGCTACAGATATTAACCCTGCAAGTATCCAGCAGAAATATTTTTTAATCTAAGGTGTGACAGGCTCATAAATAATTTACAAGGAGTTTTGACTTTATATTATCTGAGTAATATATCTAGGGGGAAGGACTGGAATCAGTGGTGTGGGCTATTCCCCTCTGAGAACTGTAATAAATTTCTTACATAATAATCTGTTGTGAAAAATATTCTGGTTGTCACGCTTCATACACTGGAGGCATTCTAAGTGGCCTGCCACTGAGTCCCCATTGGATGATAACACTGTCCAAATTTCTCATCATTTCACACTTTCACTCCATAGCTGTGTGCTTGTTACAGCCCGCTGCTATAAAAATGATTTTTAATGGAAAAGATCTGACAGAAACTTTATGCTTTCTTGACAAAATTTTTATTGGGCTGAATACTGGAGTATTACTGACGTAGCTTTGGACAGGCAGCTATGAGCTGAGGAATTTTGATTTGGGAGGAGGGTAGGGAGGAAGTTTTTATTACTATCCTTATATCCTGAAATTAAATGCCCTCACAGTAGAGGAAGAACCTTGGATGCTGCTATCAGAGAATGGTATGATCCCTTGGGGCTTATCAACACACTCACATTATCAGGGAGAAGCAAAATCACATATTTTTTCTGCAGAAGTTTAACACACTCCAAAATCTCATGCCCCTTTATCACCATAATACATAACTACCTCCTAGTCTTGTAGTGATCCTCAGCTGATGCCTGCAAAGTGGGAACTGGGCAGAGACTAATGAATCCATTCCCTGCTGCCTTCCTGAATGTGAGATTTGGGCTCATTGCACCTCCTTGCCATCAGCAAACTGGGGTATATATGCCAGGCTAAATCTCATGTTGTAACTACGCAAACTGAAGCCAAGCAGCACAAATTGTCCTAATTACTGATAGCCACAGTCACTCCCTCATCTTTGTCCTTCCCTCACAGCAGCATGCCCTTGAACACTTCTTTGTGCTGACAGAACTGTCTTGGAGTACCAAATAAGAGAAAAGACAGAAAAAAAAAAAGGGGGGGAAAAACCCCCAAAATCCACAAGCCACTTTTTTTTTTAGCAGTAGGGTCATGGCAGCCATTAGTTAACTTGACTCAGCTGCAGTGAAACCAGGATCTGCCCTGTGAAACTAGGAGAGTACAGAGGTGATTACCAGGAGCCAAGCTGCCCAGTCAGCCCAGATTTGGTGCCTCTGCATGCTCTCTGTGACAGATAGTTCAGGAAGGAGCTGCACACAGCGATCCACGATCTTGGCAACACAGGACCATTAAAGACATGTTAATCTGTTTCCCATCATGACCCTTAGGGTGCATGTGCAGAAGCTTCTTCCCCGGCTTCTTCCCCACTGCTCCATACACTTTGGTCAGGGCAAGTATGTAGGACACCCTTCTTGCTGAGTGCTGGGGAAAGAGCTGTGACTGTCCAGCCTCTTAACAATGTCATGTAGCACCCTGCCACGAGGAGAAACCAGGACTGCTCTATGAACTGTACCTTCCATTTCTACCATCTTAGTAAGCAGCAGCACCACAAAGCAAGCAAGTTTTACTGCAGACAAACTCAGTAACAAACCTCAGGGAGTTATGCACATTAGGAAGCATAGTCTGACCTTCAGAACTTCTGACTAACTCCTTCAGACTTCTGAGAAGTAGGACATTTGTTTAGTTTCACCAGGAAATTTTTAATGTTGAAGTCTAACATTCAGATGCAGCCTAAAGATGTTAGGTCTGGATTTATGGAAGTATTTAAGGGCTTAAAGATGCAGATACAGACAGTAGCAGAATTTTGAAAAATGCCTAAGTGCCTAATATTATGAAAATCCTCTGAAAATCTGACTAGCTAGATATCTGTATCTCGAAGCGCCTAATGCTGAAATGACCAAAGTTCGCAGTCCCCCAACAGTCTCTTAGAAATACTGCTGAATATCTGGCCTTAAGGAGTTGATGGCTTTTTAAAAGACTTAAAGAGTTTGGCTCAGACACTGAGCAGGATTTACATGGCTATAGGACATGTAGATACTTTCCCATCTTAAATCTGGCCCTTGGTGTACATATTGCTGCTTCCCTGCTTTTTTATGGTTGTGCTTTTCCGTAGCTGATATTGTGTGGTATGAAAATGCCAATGCTACTTTGCTGACATCTATAAGCTGAAAAAAAAAAAAAAGATAAACACTTAAAAGAGCTTTCTGATAAAGCCAGATCAACAGTAATTGAAATTACGTGCTTAATCAAAAGTACTGCATCAAGCAGCAGACTGCATAGAGGCTTCTTCGCTAAGTATATGTTGACCTAGTAGAAATCAGTATCTATTGAAATGAAGATTAATTAAAATTTATAAGCAGAATTTACAACTGTGAGCTGTCCCTCAAGGGGCTCCTCAGTTGTATGAAAAGTAACATTTACCAGGAAAAATATTTCAGAACTTCAACTTAGAAATAAAGAGCATGCAGCTCCATCCCTTAATTCAGAATACGACCTTTTGCCCTAAAGACTTCTGAACTATCTCCTAAGACTTGCAAAGACTCGCACTGCTCACACTCAACGTGACTGGCTCGGCTTTGCAGGGTAAGGATAACACATGGTCATTTGATTCAATCTGTGCAACTCAAATGGCAAGAGGGGAGTCACTTATCTAAAAAATTACTTGATGAATATTAACACAGCTTCCCCCCAAAAAACACTTACTAAAATCATTATTTCCCTCTTCTCTCATGAGCTATGGCACAAACTTGTTTACCTCGCTTGCCATACTGTGGATTACAGCAATACAACATTGTTGGCAGTTAATAGAGGCACTTCTCTCTCAGTAGTAAAGCTTGCTCATTCAGTACCTACAAGTCAACAGGGCTATGTTAGTGCATTAAAGGACATTGAAAAGGAAATTGTCAACTGCACACTGTCCACTGAAAGTGCTAGGCACTGAATACTTAAGGCTGGGTCTTCCTTCTCGTAGTAACACTAACAGCTATGACAACACCATACCATTTGCATTGTCTGAAATAAGGCCCTGCCCACTGGAACAGCACTGGTAAAACAAAAAGAGATGTAACAGCACCTGATTATATCAAAAGGCCTTTGCTCTGTGCTAGTCTGGTTACAGGTACTCACTGGATGTCAAGCCTCTTTGCTGTGAGTTAGTGGTGTGAGGTTTTACGAATACAGGCAGACCAGTCAGGCAGCAGCCACTCGGACACCTGTCACCAGGAGCCCAGAGTGCTGAAAGCCCAAGGCCCGGATTTACTTTCCTGACAAGCTGTGTCACAACAGTTGCTTCATGATGCCAGCATTTATATGTCACTGGCAGGTCTGTCTGGAAAATAAAAACTGTATTTCATCACAAACACTCAGACTCTGACATTTGGTTCTGTTCCACGAACAGGAGGATATGAAGAAGTTTCATGGAAAAATTCTGAAGCAACATGCAACCTGAATCTGCTTTTCCAGAATAACCAAAGCAGTTTCCTGGGACATGAAAAGCAAAGGAAAACACATAGGACTACAGATGCAGCTGAAAGCAGTCCTGCTAAATGCTCACAAGCTATTGAATCAGTCACTGTGCCCTCATCAACGCTTAAGTATCCACTGTGTCCATGAAGAAGAAATCCAGCAAGACAGACTGCAGTAAAGTTTTAAAAAAACCCTCAAATCCCTGTTCCAAATTACAGTAAGCATATCTTTATGCCTGGCAACTGTGGGCAAAAATGTCAACTAACTAGCTGTGTAGAGGGGCCTCCTTTCTTTTATTTGCTCTGGCCAGAAATATCATATTGAATCTGAAGCAAACCTGATTTTGAAACAATTCTGATTCAGAGTATCATCAACCCCTTGGATTTGAGATAAGATTTTCTCCTCTTTGAAACACCAACTGGAACCATTAAGAAATGTTGCTGAATAGACTCAAAGGCAGTCAGAAAGGGAAACCAAGGCTAGCAAAAAAAATCTCAGCAGCAATATAAAAAGCAAAAGAACAGCCATTCAAGGGAATTTATGTTTTCATTTATTATCATAGTACCTTTCCCTACTCAGAGGGAGATTGAAAATAAATGACATGCTCAAGTGAAATACTGAATGGATCAGGTTTTTGTGTTGTGAATATAAAATCACATCTGGTTTAAAGTACTGTGGGAGAACTAAAGCTTCAGATGAAATTCTGTTTTCATTTTCACACGAAGATCCTGCTGCAATAGCAACAGGATATACACTTTGGAGATCAGAGAAGACAGTTCTAGGATGATTTACTTTAAATCACTTGACTCACCAATAAGCCTGCAGCCAATATACTGGCTCAGAATTCAGACCCATTAGAGAGTTCTGTACTGTTAGGTTTAAGCTACAAAGCACCAAGCTGTACAACCCAACTGTGTCTTAATTCACAGATGGATCAAAACCTGCTTAAAAAGTATGGAAGAAAGTATACAGATTTAGACCAAGAATTCTACCCAGGATACCATCTCTGACAACAGACAGTACTGATGATTAGGAATGTAGATTGGGGTACTCAACATGTTTAAGAGAGATTTCTCTTAATAATGGCCATGCACTGTTTAAAAATCTCCTGAGCCAGAGGTTACATGGGAACTGCACTGTTTGCTGGTCTCATAAATGACAACAACTTTCTGTAACACCAACTCTGTAGCATCCTGAAGCATCGAGCTGCATGCTTGTAGGGAGTAGAGAAAGGTGTAGGGAAAGCCTTCCTTTTATTCGCCATTTCTCTCCCCATCTAGAGGGTCATAATCAAATTAGTCCCTTCTCAGGCCATTCAGCTTAGTACAGAGCCTTTTGCCACCTGGTCAGCCAGGTTAATACACTAATAGAGGTTATTTGTGTGTGTTTCACAGGCTAGAGTGAACTTCACCTAAATACAAGTCTCATTATCAACTAGTGAAAAGGCTGAGTGATGTGGTGGGGTGACCTTTGCAGACCTTGAGTAATGGGCCAGCTCCTTTGTGGCTGAGGAAGAAGCTTGAGACAGCAGGGCATGGTGTGAAGGGGCAAAATGTCTCACACTGATTTGCCAAGGTACAGCTTCTGTACATTGTGGCCACACCGTGGTAAATGCGGTCCCTCTTCTCCTCCTCCTCTACTGGTTGGCTGAGCCACTTATTACCCTGTTTATGCTTCAGCATAGCAACCCTTGCCCTTTCATTGCTCACAAATGCCCTGAAAGTCCTCTTGCTGTTGACCCAAGAGAGGTGAATCACAAAAGCTGTCTAAAACAGGTTGAATTTGATGGCCCTCCAAGCCCTCTGCAAGAGCCATTTGCTTGGCAAGTTGACAGGTTTTCAGAGATAATGGCGATTAATGCAATGACAATTTGCATGTGTGTAACTGAGTCACAAGCTGACCAGTTTCATTTGCTGCTGCCAAACAACCACCTTCTAGGGTTGCTGAGTGTATTATGTTGTTTGAAGGTTTAGTACATGTCGTCATGCCACGAACTCCTGGGTCAGCATTGTACTGTGATACGAAAAGGAGCAGCACAGAAACAGCAGTCAACACAGGCTTACAAATTCAGTCTGTAAATGCTCCCAGGAGAAATTAGCCCATACTGAGGTCTAGACTACTGTGACATGACAGCAACTGAGATCCCAAAAGACACCGTTTGGGGGATCTGTGCCCTTCTGTCACAAACTGCTATGTGTGAAAACCGCAGGAAGGATTAACAATCCCTGAAGCACTAACCGTTAGCAAACAAGGACTATAGACTGCTTGGCTTCTGTCCAATAACCCTTGAAATCACGCTTAAAGAGATGGAAATCCAAGAGACATTGTGCTCCTTAAATCCCTGCTATTTTCAGGGATAGTCTTGTCCCAGTACATACGAAATCCCACAAAGCAAACTTCAAACACTTTCTGTTCCCAATCCTCCTCCATACTCCCCCTTCTCCCCTGCCTCCCACCTTCAAAAAAAAAAAGTTGCTCCTTAGAAGTTTCTTAACACAAATGACTACTTTTAAAACACATCATAGTTCAAAACACACAGCACACTGAGGGGTCTAAATAGATGCAGAGGGAGCTAGGCAGGGCAGCCAGATGGAGGAGTTGGCTCACAACAGGCTTGCAACATTCATGCACCACTCCAGATTTTACTGACTTAGGAGTAAAGGTTTGATTACTCTACCATGATACATACAACCAGCTGTAACCACTGTCAGGACACAAGAATACAGGCTGTGGGCAAACAGGGGGGAAAAAAAAAAAAGAAAAGAAAAAAAAAAAAAAGAAAAGAAAACTTACCTACCCTCAGGTCTGAAAACTGTTATTCAGAATGACTTTATTAATGAACCCAAAACACCCATGAAGAGTCAATGGTCTTTTAATTCCTACTCAAAATGTCACAGGAGGAAGAAGCAGAAAGCAGAGGGTGACATCATAAATTAACTTTCACCTACCACACACTGCAGCAGAGGGTTGCTTTCCTCACTTTCCATTTAAGAAGGTACCCACGAGACCAAGTGAGCTTACTGCCTCATTGTGACCCTGAGGTGCTGTGGCTGATTTAACAAAATGAAAGAGAAAATTACGTGCCTAACTGTGTGCAGCAGATCAGTAGCAGAACTGAGAGCCCAGACCACTGCCTCCCAGTCCTCTCCTAGCAACAAACCACCGGCACTCTCCCTGGCTTTTGCTCCTGCTTCACGTTCTTGCAGAGAATGAGCTATAGAGTCCTTGCACTGATTCACACCCATCTGTATTTAGGTATTTTTTCCCAATGCTTTGCACGGAAGAAGGTATGTCTGAAGTTTTTTGCATGATGAATCAAAATCCATCCTGGTACTCCCACCAGGTAACACTGACTGGAAAGCAAACCGAGTATTTTGACATACTTGATGTGTTTGTGCTTATAAAGTCCACACAGCCATACCTGGTAAATCACAAAGAGAACCTATTTTCCCCCTGCTTTCTGCCACGTAAGCAAGAGTTCCCTCTTCCTTAGTGAACAGGTTGTGTTACGATCAGCATGGGACATGCATATACAAGTTTTATAGCTTTGGTGATTTCCTTCCAAATCTTTTGTTATTACATTAAACTACCACTAAAAGATACAATCGTTAATACTTATGTTTGATATGCTTGTTTCATCTAAATTAAGAACACCTTCTTGATTACAATTTCTAAGTCTGCAAGAGAAACTTCACACTACTGCAAATGTCTCCAGCTATTACCTTTCACACAATACACATATAGTAACAAGAGTGTAGCAAAAAATTCACTGTCAGGTGATAACTGTGAACACAGTCCAAAGACTACATGTACCAATATAGTTAAATACGTGGTATCAGTTATATTAAAGATCACTGAATCCATGTGCGCAAGTGCAACCCTTGAAATTAGAGCAATTTTAGAAATATTCTAAATGAAATTTCTTTATGGGAGTAAAGTAAGTCACTGCCACATTTAGTTGGAGGTGGTAGCTTGAACTGCTAATCCACTGGCTAGGAATCTAAAAGCAGTAGATCCTACAGGGCAGATCCTACCCCTCTGCTGTCTGGAAAAAAAGGTCTACCACATGCCCTTGTCTTTTGACAACACCCTATGCAGAAGATCTATCTCTTGGCAGATGTCAGAAGAAATTTCATCCCCATCCTCTAGCTCTGACCCTACAATGAACTTTCTGTACCTGTACCAAGTCCTCCATCACCAGATGCTGGCTGGGAATGAGGTTTTAATGAGCTCTGAGCCCCTCTGCATGACAAACTGTCTTTCAGGGTTACATGATAAATGTCATTGTCAGTGCTGTGGATTACATTCCTTAAATTACATGACAAAACCAGGCAGCATGGAAGGAAGATAGTGATATCTGTCAATATGTATGTGTATAATTGATTCAGTCCTATTGCTTTTTAAAATTTCTTGTTCTGATAAGAAGGAGAAGAACCTGAAACTATAAACATCTGCTTGTTTTGTATGACTATAAATAGTGGAGGAAAAAACAGAGTTGTGAAATGCACTCCATATTTGGGGAGCTAGATAATGTACATAAAAGGAACTTTATTTTAAATCTTTAGTTTCATGGATGACATACATTGTTTAGACTGTAATTAGACTGGAATTACACCTCCTTCCCCTGACTATTCACTCAAATAAAACCAGCATTTACTGTGGTTGCATTCACATTCATTTTCTGCTCCCTCTCTACGGATACTTCGGGCAAGTGAATTTCCTGGCAAGGATATTATGGAAGCAGCAAGTTTTAATTTAACATTGGAGAACATAGACAGAAGGTGCATGTTAAACTCATAAACACATCTAGCAGAAACTTGCTTTAAAGAACTATTCTCATTATACTCTGGACTCAGTAAAGTGCTGAGGAACAAACTTACCTTTAAGCATTTTATGGAGTCCCTTTGAAATCTGTTTTAATATTTTCCTGAACTGGAACCTCCATCTGGGGAGAGAAACAATACCTTGCTATAAGTGATGTGTCTAATAAAAACGAATCAGCACAGCTTGCATTTTGATTGCCAATTACCTGCAATCAACTGCTTAGAAAAACTCTACAATCAAGAAAAATGCTTAGAAATATTCATTAAAAATATCTGTGAACAACTTGAAGTGTATACAGGAAAGAATACCTATAAACAAGTTCAATTGAATACAGGAAACAAAACATAAAATTGTTGCCAAATACGGCATGAGGTGAGACTTCAGGTAATTTATTAATTTCTTTTTTATCAGTAATTTACTCCACTCTTATTGTAAAGCTATACAAACTAAAAATTCAGTTTGCTGTTTGAAATGCTAACAGTGCAATTAATACCAGTGGCTAGTTTTGGAATACGTTACAATAAAATGCTTTATTTGAATGCATCTATAGTCACCATCAAAAAACTTCATTAAGTCTCAGTTACAACTGCTACTCAGAATTGAAGTTAGGCAGAATGTATCATAAATACTGAAGAAAAATTAAGCCTATAAAAAGCATGGCAAGTAATAGAAAGGGAAACAAGATAAATATTCAAAGACATTTCCATTTCATGCACACTTCTGAATAACTGTGAGAGTGAAAAGTACCAAAAATGCTAAAACAGGCATAAAAAAATAACTGACCCTAAAACTGGCCCTCAATCAAGCTGAAAGAACACGCTTACTCAGCATCTTTGTTATGAGAGGATATTTAAAAGGTTCAAAGACAGAAACATTCAAGTTCCAGTGAAAGCTGAGAGGCTTTGCACACCTAATTCTCATTTGGGTCCTAAAAATCTTCCCCTGGTTCTTGAGAAGTTGGATAAAAGATTAAAGACAAATTAAAAGTTAAATTGCCCAGTTGCTCCTGACACCTCTTTTTCAAAAAAGCTTTTTTGAAAAAAATAAAAGTTTTTAAGAGAAAATTTCTATTTTAATAGAATTGTTTCCATCTTTTCATGAAGGTTAAGAAGAAATGGAACATTTTGATGGGCCTGCGAAAGTCTAAAAAAATAGCAGATGTTTTTCATGGAAAATAAGTACCACTCCGCTCAGGGATACTGGATCATCTATTAAGGACCCTATCTAAGCAAACAGCTGCTAGAAACATGCCACTGTTCAGTTCAGGGGCATATCCATCTGAAAGTAATCCCATCAGCAAGACTGCTGCCTGGGTTTTCTGTCTGCTGTTGCTAATTGAGCAACACTTACGAAGTTACTTCACTTGCACCCAACTGCAAACATTTGAGCTGACATTAGGAGCCTATCTCCTTTCTCTCAACGTTACTAACAGAGATCCACTTGCCATGTATACACCATCAACAGACAGAAAGGAATACTTTAGTAAACGTAGTGTTATGGAAGCTGTGTCAGCTGTTTCAGAAAGTATCCAATGGATGTATATGAGAGGTATATTCAGACATGTCTTGTTCAGTCACAAAGCAGATGTGAGCGTGGACAGAAAGATCAACAAAAAGATTTTATTGCTGACTCCAAATCTTACAGTTGTCTGCCAAATGTAGCAGGTCATAGCACTTTACAGTTTCTTGTCATGCTGAAACCACAGTCAAATTCAAGGCACATTTTGCCACAAAAATCAAAAAGGCTGTCACTGCTGCTCCCAGTGACTTTCCTGTTTTTGTCATACAGTTTGGCACCATTTATTCTTCTATTATTTCTTTCCTAAGAGGAAAATATAATTTATATTAAGTAAGCGACAAAAACCTTTACTTCTTTTAAGGAGGAGAATGAATTTAGGAAGAAGGGGAATTGGATAATGGCTGTATTATTCATAGGAACGCATATCTAATTTATATAGTGCTGCTAGTATGCCATCTAAATTTGCTGTAACTTCAATTAAGCCCATTTAAGTAATGAAAAGAACTACTCTACTGTGTCTGAATATTAATTTCATGGTCTGTTTTACATATCAGAGAGTAAAAACATATTCCTAATTCATAGTTATTTTACAACAATTACTAGCAAAACTTTTCAAGGTGCAAAAGTCCACTCAAACAATATTGTTCCTACATCCTATGATCAGATAAGTACTGGACAGGACCTTGGGACAAAAATATCACACAGAGATTAAATCTGCATGAAAGCATTTAGCTGTTTGTCTGGAGGAGATGGAATTTTTGACACATTAACTAACCCTCAAGACCCAGAATTTTCTGCAAAAATCAAGCCCTACAGATGTCACTAAACTGGAAATCCATAAAATCAGTTAACAACTTTGAAAAACTTGGGCATTTGAAACCCTTTAGAAAATACGGAATAATTAATAAATAAAAGCTTACTTCAAGATTTTCTAAAAGAATGTTAAAATGAGGTTAGACAATCTCAGTTCAAGACAACAAATATCATTCATATTGGGAACCAATTTTGGAGAGGGGGTGACATGTTTTTGAAAGAGAGGGCAAGGAAAGTGAAAAATCATTAAATAATATATTAAACCAATGTCTATTTCTGCATTTTAACCAACTCTAAAGTGCATAACACGTATATATCCCAATACTCTTTTTGCTCTCCAGATTGGTGTGTGTGCTCAGCTCAAAGCAAGAAACTCCCACACTTAACAGCACAATGAAGTGGGTGCATAAGCCTTTGCAGGATGGAGTCCAATCTCATCAAGTACACAGAAGGACTGACAAAAGAACTGCAGAAGAAGTGGTAAGTAACTGTGCAAGTAACTCTCCATGTAGTTAATGACTCCAGCCAGGTAGGAACTCAAGCAGCTGTTATTTGTATTGGTAGTATTCACACACACAAGCATTTGCAACTTTTTCCAATCCATTAGTTCTTTGCTAAGTCATATGCAATTAATTCTCTTTTACTTTCTCAGTTTTTTCTCCCTAAAGCTACCCTTTGCAGGTCATTGCTCCTCTTCCTAGCTAGCAATAGATAAAATAAATCTACTGAGCACAGTTACCACGACATTTTGGAAAGCTTGAATGTTACGCTATCAAATATATCACAACAGTAAATGTGACATCCAGCAAGCAAGGGAAGAAAGAAGCTAAAGATAAGATTGATGCCACAGGAGTTATTTATGCAAAGAGTTGGGATTTCATCACCTGCATCTCTTGTGTAACAGAGAAGCTGTCCATTTGACTCTCTTTAGACAGTCCAGCTCCTACCAGGAGGCTCACACGAAAGTGAGGTAATTTGAGAGTTAGTGCTGACACACTGCTTGCCCTTACATTCCTCAAGGAAATTAAGTCATCAAGACTGGAGAGACACAGACATATATGTTCCTCATTTCTTAAGACTTGATATTCCTGGATTGGTACTTTTCCTTGGTGGTAATTTCTTAGACATTGAAATTACTAAGCAGCAAGTAAGAGCAATTTTCTTTGAATGTTGATGCCTCAAAAGATGCCCTTTGTTCTTTATACTAACTTATCAAAAAGAAATGAAACAGACCAAAGAAGGGGAAAAACTGACCCCAATATAACAGACCATATAAGGAAAGACTCTGTACAGATCATCATCTAGAGATGAAGAAATCAGGGAGCAAAGAAATCAAAAATGCATACATGCCATATTTTTCTAGATCTTCTAGTGCATACAAAGGCTCAAGTTGTCAGGTAAGCTTTCAGTCTTACCCACTGACCTCAGAAATGTGTACCCTTTCTGGCTTTGTGATTAAGATCCCTTTCCTGTACCTCAAATCTTCCCTGTCATGAATTGTTTGGCTTAATTTTTCTATTATCCCCTTCAATTACTGCTTGTGAATGGATGCAATTCTCTTACTACTTAGGTAGGCAGCTATGTAAAAGTAGCTTTTAAAAATCAGAGCCAGTGTTCTCAGACATGATCTCCCACTGCACAGGTCCCACAGCCTCCAGCTTGTTTTTGTTGGAGCAAGAGCAATCTCCAAAATACTGCAGTTCAGCCATGCCTGGATGGAGATTGCTCCAGCCCTCCTTTCAGACACCCGGCCTGGGAGGCTGAGCTTCTGATAAGGGCAGAGCCTCCAAAGCAGGATTTACAGAAAAAAAAGTCCAGTTTGTTCTCCAGCATGTTCCTCACAGTGCCCACAGAGTGCTGCCCAGTAGCTCAGGAAATATGGTACTTAGTAATAAGACCATGGGCTTTGTACCGAGCTTGCCAGGCCTCAGGACTGGGACATCTCTGCCTTAGTTTTTTTGGAATGTATCATGACATTTTTCCCCCTGAGATGCTCAATAAAACACCATTTTTTTTTGAAAATCAGAGGACAGCAGAGCCAGAATGGAAGAGTATGGCATGAACAATACAGGTACAGCCCATCAAGAATTTGATCATCTTAGAACAACAAGGTCACATGCCCAAATTTCCCGCTTTCTGAGGGTGAAGTTGGGACAGGGGAACCAAGAAAGGCAAACACAGACAATACATGAGCATAAGACATAAAATATCTGAAAGTTTAAAGCCCAGTGCTCCAACAACGCACCAAGATTCTAAAGCCCTCTCCTTGTCCACCTAAGACATTTAAGCCTCTGCTGTTCCTTTGACTAGGCTCTGGGCTTGCCAGCAGCACAGCAGTGATTGTCACTGTTTCCATCACCAGCTCCGGGCTAATTCAAGCAGTGTTAGCAACAGTGCTACAGCAGGGCAGACCAGAATACAGACTGACAAATGGGGTGTTGTTACAGTCAAGCAGTCACTGCCATTGCAGCTGCCAGAGCAAGCAGGTTGAAAACAATAGTATGATAGCTATCTGACCATGAGATGCCTTACTTTATGCACACAGGCATCAAAACCACAGTGTGTGCCTTAAAGAATGAGTTAGCGAGATTCTGCTCATATTGCAAAACCTTCGAGCATTCCCAGTCATTCCCCAGATATTGCTACCCAAGAGAAATGAAAGGTAACGATGATTAAAATGTAGAGGAAAAAACAGATCTTAATAGCAGTTATATATTAAATACCCATTAAAACTTACCCTTTAGAAATACAGGAGTAAACAGTTAAGGTCACTCAAGCTGTTAAAAATGTCACTTTCTCGCATTTGTGCCAAGAAAACTTTAAACAACACTGCTTTGTACAGTATTAAAGAGGTCAAGAATCAGATACACACGTTCATCACAAGATGAATGGATTATAAATAGAATTTTAAGATGGCAATAAAATCGTTCATTACACTTTTTAAATTAAAAGATGGAGTGAAAAAGGCGGCCAGTGTAATAATTGCTATGAATAGCCACAGCTGGCAAGCAGCTGGATTTCAAATGGGCTTTCTTTCCCAAATGCCAAAAGCACTAATTCATTGCTCTGACTGCCCATGTGAATTACTACTTTTGCAAACATTGTCTATTAGCATGATATACACAGTCCCTGCATGTTCTGTGCAGAGCACACTGTATTAATCTGGGGAATGGCAGAAGAGAGGGAACCGGTATGACCTACATCATCAGAGGCATCTCTACAAGCACAACACTGACATAACATTGCATCCAAGATAAGCCCATTTCTGCTGGAAACAGAAGGTTTTGAAACAAAAGGTGACCTCTGATAAAATTAAAACCCTGCACCTGCACTTTGGGGAAAAACACCTTGTTCATAAAGACTGTGATTCAAAGGCAGACAACAGTCATGCACGCAAGCCCAGATTCCCAGCCAACCTCAGAGAACAGGATTAACTTAAACCAGCAAAGCCCGAACAATTTACAGTGATGTTTTCTCTCCTTACATTAAACATCTTTCTACAGTTACCACTAAAGTATTTATCAGTGTCTATAAAAGTGAGCCGATGCCAAAATGTATCACCTTCCCACCTTAATTGCACAAATTAAGCTCCACATATCTGCTGGCAAAGGTCAATGTTGTTGCAGCAGCAGTTAAGGTATCCCCAAGAGCTGAGTTCCACTGTGTGTTCTGGATAAGCAGAACAGATTGCTTTGGGCATCTCCAGACCTAAGGGGTCTTCAGTATCATCTGCCACAAATAACATCATAATAACGTTGCTGTAGCTGCAGCGGTCTAAGAATACAGAGGCATGATAAAGTTCACAATTACAGATCTCAAGATCTATGTCTATACTTTCCAAAAAAGCTCCCCTATACTTTTTCAGCTGTGAAGGATAATAGATTTAGCTGGCCCTGGACTGCATCAGTGCAAAGATTAGAGGAACTCTTGCAGTTCTTTCCAGTTCTAATTTCTGTGAATCTCTGAAATCACAACACAGCCTTGACATTTGAGATGAGGAGGGTTTAATAGAGCGTAGGATTCAGAGATTCTGAGGAAAAAGCAGCACAGATCAAAGAATTACACCCTCCTAGCACACAAAATCTGTCTAGGCTGATGCAGGAAAGTTACTGTGGCTGCTGAGATAATAAGTGAAAGGCAGGGCAGGCACAGGACGTGCCTATATTATTCCATCAACCACGGCAGGGTCTGGGAATCTATGTTCCACTGCAAACACCAGTGAGAGCAGCAGCTGTCTTAAAAGCTCTATTTAAAAATAGAGCATGTGGACACATTTGTAGTGTGGCAGTGCAGTATGTTCAGGAAGAATGCCAACTATAAAGTTATCTTTGAGGAATAAAAAATCCTCAAAATAAAAAGGAGTAAATAACAGGCATCTTCTGAAATTAGAGTCCGAGTTCATGTTGGTCAGGACACTGAAAAAGAATTCTCCCTTTGATTGCTACTAGCTGGCCTAAAAACATTAATTTTTGGCTTGTCAGTGAAATCTGCTAACTAGTATAATAGTCCACCTTGACAAAACAATAATAATTTATCATAATTACACTCAACTGGTAAGTTTTTCCCCAAGCCAGTGAAAACTGTCAATTCAATAAAGAATACTACCCCTACAGGTACTGAACACACAGACACACACACACACACAGAGTAGCAGTGTACTCTTCATTCTAGAAAGAGAAGAGCCTTGTACCATCGCCTATTACTGCCTGTACTTACATATTCATTAACACTATACAAGGGCAGCCTGTGGTCTTCAACCTTTTTCTTGCAGGACTAATGCTTGTATTGCCACACTACCACTGAAAGAATTAAAACACAGGCAGGCTGACTTGCTCACATTCACATGACAACATAGCCTGAGTATGAAGTTAAACCTGCATCTCCAAACTGAAGACAATGCTGTCTACCTTCCTTCCTTGGTAACAAGTGCTTGTGTAAAATTCTGTCACTAGGCTGCTGTAGTGAAGGGAATTACTGCAGTGTTTACACAAACCTTGGGCTATCACAGTTTCCCCCTGTCTGGCCATCAGTCCATTTTCCTGGATAAGAAATGGTTTAATATCTGTTCTGCAGGGGAGATCAAAACTACCAAGTAATCAGAAGGCGGATGCTTCAGTGAGCACTAGAACTACGCTGGGCTAACTGGAGAAGCTGGAAACACTCTTCCATAGAATGCAACACCAAAAGACTGAGTATTAAAAGTAAAACAAAACACAGGTGTATTTTAAATTTGTTCATCATCTTGAAGCTAAGGGAGAGAGGGAATAGATTCCCAGACAGCATGACTCATTGGAGGTCAGCTGGTCCTGCTCAAAAAGAAGCTGACACTAACACCATATCATTAAAGTCGCTTCTGGATGCATCGCTTCCCCTAAAGGTTAACTTGGACACATCTCACATTCTTCCCAAGCCACATTGCTCAAAATGTACTCTCAGTCTCACAGGATCTCAGGACTCACAGGTGATTCAGGCTTCCTGAGTCACAGGTGCATATATTAGCCCCATAAATTTCTCCAGTTGTTTCTTTTAAAATCATGTAAACCGTCAGCATTTATGTTGAAGCAAGAGTTCTATGGGAACCCACAACAGAAAGTCCGTATGATATATGAGAACCATGGCAGGGGGAGGGAGCTATATTTTTATGCAACTTTCTTTGTAACTTCCCAGTTGTAAATAAATCCTTGAAGATGTTACCACAAAGGCTATTTCACTAGCTTTAAAAGAACTCATATATCCTCTACAGTAAAATATTATGCTTAGCTGATTTTTAATTTTTTTTTCCAGTTTTACCCCTGACTCACTCCAATGTTCTGATTTCTAGCATGAGCCAACATGTATAAACCAGGCAGAGAGTCTTTGTTCCTAATACTGCTTCTTAACTCTGCTCATCCAGGTTTATACCCTGTGGTATGTGGTAATAAGAATGGATAAACCAATTCAAAGCTGAAAGTACATCAAAAGCCATATACAGCCACAGGATAGACAGAAATCAACAGAGTCCAATGAATCATATTTCTCCTGTCAGAATTTTCTTGAACCTTAGCTTATTGGAGATCTTACTGAGACTTAAACATGAAACACAGTCTGCAATCCTATAAGAAAGAGCTGGGGGAAAGGATCTAGACTGTATTTCACAATTATCTTTTTCCCATTAATTACTAAGTATTTTGTAATCTACATACTACTTTTTACAGCTTGTTTGTTTGTTTTTGGGGTTTGTTTGTTTCTTTTAGCCTAGAAAGCTGACCTTACAAGTGAAAAAAACACTGCTATGCACTCTTAATGACACAAATTTAGGTATTTCATGCATTTGGCATCAAAACAGTTCCCTCTCCTTACATACTGAACATGAAGAAACAGAAAACTAGAAGAAAGATACATGCATTCTTATGCTTCTTTTATATAATTTTCACAACTGAATTTTTTCGGGGCTAGGATAACTAGGAGCCAAGAAAATTGATGTTATGACACACATTTTTCAAGAGCAGACAGTTTGAACCCATCCTTCATGCTCAGATACTTTTTTTAATTCCCCCACTGAAGAAAACTCAGGACTGACCATTCTTGTGTTGGAAAATATAGACCTTCTGATGTACCTTTAGCTGACAGTGCACATGCACGTGGCACGGTGTGAGGTACAGGTAAGCAGCTGAGACAGCTGTCTGCTTGCTTGGTTGGGTTTCGTTTTTACTTTAAAGAGAACACAAGCACTCCATCAGGACAATGTTAGTCTCAGGACCTTGCCACAGCAGCTCCCCAGTTTTTGAGGACCTGAGCTTTTCTCCAGTTTGTTTTTTTTTTGTTTGTTTGTTTTCTTTAATGAAAACAAGTTCATTAGAACAGCTAATGGAAATTGGCACCATGGCAAGTTTGTAGGGGAGAGTGTAAGTCAGTAAAGAAAACTCAGCCTGAGAGGGGGATCAACAAGAGATACAGGGAAAAGTATTTTCTCAGTCATGAGAAGAAATGCAATGCAAAATTTGGAGTGTTGGTAGCACAGCTATTGTGTTGGTTAATGAGAGAGATTAAGTGTGGTGAAGCTTTTGCTAGGCTGGAAGTTTTAAGCAGCTTTTCTGCTGGTTCACCACCCGCAAACACCACCCTCAGCATGGAACCTGAATCCATCAAAATGCAGTTGAGACTGCTGGTTTATTTGGACAAGCCACATAGAAAGGGAATCCAGCTGGCTGGAGACTCAGTGTGGTCCTTGTATAAACTCTCATTCATTCTGTTCCTTTAAAAAGAATAAAAAGATCCTAAATAAACACCCTGTACATGAAATTGTTCTCAAGGAAAGGATGAGGTGTAAATGAGAGATATTAGATTTGTTACTTAATACAGTACTGGAGGGTGTTAATGTATAAGACCTCAGAAGGAACACCTACAGAGTACAGGGAGAAACACATGACTGTTCAGGACAATACTCTAGCAGAAATTTAAGAACACTTCAGCACTGCATAGGTTATAGAGGCTTTCTTCACCTGGAGCCCCCAGTAACACATTAATTTATGCCAAGAGGAAGGGGGAACACTGTGACCAATGCTAAACATTCCACACCTAGAACAGCATATTTAGAAATTTAGACTCCCTGCGCTTCCTATACAATCAATGAAAAAAGATTTATACAAAAAACAACACAGAAAGTGTTTCCCAAAGTTTCCTTCACAGTCAATGGAGAAAAATCAACCTACTTTTTGCACAAGAAAACTCAACTGCTTGCAATAGACTGCAGGTATGAACCTCCTTCTGCAGCACAACACACAGGTGTTTGAGCATATACATCTTGGAAGACAAGAAATGAGCTCAAATATTTCCAAAAAGTGGTATGGAACATGGTCCAAGGTAGACATATCAAAATAAAGTGGTACCAGGACTTGCAACATCTGCCTGCCTTTTCACTGGGTAGTATTCTCTCTCTACCTATTCAGACAGGATAGAGAAGGTGGAAGTGTACAGTTTTTGCGCATCTCCAGCTGAAGCACCTAATTCCCTTCTCTGTATCAGCATCCAGCTCTAATGACTGGTGTACAATAAGGAATCACTATTTCACAACCATAGGAACCATTCAGGAAAAGAGGCTGGAGTTAATCAGGAAAGCAACAGTACTTCCTAAACTTGCATTATTTATTGACCCTTATTTTCTGTGCTCTTTCTATTCCAATTCCCCCATTTGCTCTACTTTTATCTGCCACAGATAACCAGGATTTTTTGTCTTAAGCAAAGCTTTGCAGGCTTCCTTGTGCCAGCCTTCCTCCCTTGGGTAGGAACAAAACACAGAACTCAAGTATTTTTTTTTTGCAGCTGTACCTTTTTTTAACCCACAGAGGTGTCTCTCAAGGATCAAACCCAACCAGGTTTGAGAAGTTGCACAATAAAAGCATAGTCAGCCACTGTACAGTATTTAACTTTGCAAAATGCAAATCCACGTGGGTCCTATTGAATACTATGTGTGCTTCACTCAAAGTAACCAACCACCTCATCGGAGAGCACTGCGACCATACGTGCCCAAAGTTTTTTGC
This sequence comes from Acropternis orthonyx, assembly GCA_035583155.1. NCBI lineage: Eukaryota > Metazoa > Chordata > Aves > Passeriformes > Rhinocryptidae > Acropternis > Acropternis orthonyx. The sequence goes on along the minus strand of JAWWEU010000125.1, from coordinate 18,494,792 downwards.
TTAGTACTAGCCAGGGCTGTACTTCCAGGAGTAAGTCCATAGTACCTCCAAGAAAGCTAAACAGGGTACAAACACCTGCACAACCTTTAAGATTTATGGATATTGCCTCTAACACATGGCATGAAGATAGAGATCACTGCAGAGAAAACATTTGTCTTCTCTGTTGCAAGCTTGCCCATTCTGAGTACAGAATCATTCAAATATGGATAGTTGAGTCCAACTTTTAATAAGCAACCTGTAAGACAATTGCCAGGTGCTTTTTAGCATATTTAACCTTCCTTAATACTGCAGATTTGGAAAAACAAAGCACATCATCACTGTGCTCAACTACATTTATGTTCTGTCAGAATCAAGATTCAACCATCTTCCACACATACTCATTAGCTCCACTTGGCTGTATCAGTTACATTTTGTCAATTCACGCTTTCAACTATCTTCTCAACTCACACTTTCAACTGCCTTTAGGCAGAGACTTTAATTCTCAAACATGAACACAGTTGTACCCAAGTGGGCCAGTCAGCTCCCCATTTTAAGGGGAATTAATAGACCAAATGAAAACAGAAGTGGTTTCCAAATTTAAAAAGCAGCCTATAATTTGCTGGGACTTTGTTTATTCAGGCACATAAATAAATTAAAAATACCTTGATTTTGAAAGAGAAAGGTTAAATTTGAACATACATTTCCCACAGGACTCCTGGAAAGAGACAGGTAATAACATTTAGCAAGTCACACCAGAGTGCAGTCACTCTGAGGAGCACTGTGTAAGATGCAGAGCAAACCAGAAGATCAAGTTCCTAACCATGTTAGCTGTTTTATAGGATCCAAACAGAGCATACAACAGTCCCCCAAGTCAGCAAGCAAAATGGGGGCAAATAAAACTTGGGACACAAAAATTCAAAATGCCACCTTCAACCTTCACTGAATTACAATTTAAAGCTAGTTTCACAATGTGGGGACTGAAATGACACAGAAACATCAAGTAGGTCCTTGATTTAACAAACACACAAGAAAAAATTAAAATAAAATGAAAGGAAAGATTGGCCTTGAAAAGGTGCAGTGTGCTGAGGAGAAGTCAGCTGTTATCAGATAGCCTGATCTCTCCCCCATCCATTCTCTTTCTGGTTTTTGTCTTCTTCAGTTGATTAGGTGATTTATTCTCCAAGACTGCTTTTTTTCTTCTTCTAAATAAACAAAGCAATTTTCACTACATTGCCCTGTTTCCTTGCAGACTACAGACATTACCTTAATAAACTGATTATACATTCATATTAATGAGAAACTGTTTTATCTGCCTGTAATTGGTGCACTACAGACCATGGCCCATTCCTAATGTCACCTACACTGAATTGATAAAGCATATATACTCAGCTTCTAAGGTAAGAACTTCAAAGGTGAGAAAGTAAAAGCATGATTTTGATAATGTAATCTGGAAACTGCACTGGAAAAAAGGGAAACAAATTATGTAAATCAATAACTGTTTATTCTGCATTATTAAATGAGATACTGCAGATTGTAGAGGTTTCTGGAATCAGCTGGACTGCTACTCAAGTGATTATAAGCAGAACAAAGTCCCAGCAGCTTAAGCAGCAGTGTTTTAGAAATAAAAAAAAAAATTCAGAATCAAAGGAGGGGAAAATGCTTCCTGCTGTTGGTTCATCTTTTTTTTTCTCTGTTAAGAAAAGTAACATAAACAAACAGCAGAAATTCATGATGACTGACACAAGAAATTTAGAAAAAAAAAAATCAGGAACACTCTGAACTGCCTGTGTGTTGTCGATGAACTGAATAGAGGCATTTCAACAGATGAGATCCCTGACCAGAGCAGAGGATTTCTGAAGATCAGCATTACCTGAAAAACCCAGATATAATTCTACACCATAAATAAAAATGAGACTATTTTTTCTAACAAACCTTATGGTGAAAAATTGTTGCTTTATATGAAAGAAAATATTGTCTCCATATCAGGAGTTAAAAGCCTGTTTTCAATAGCCAGGTACTCATTTCAGTTTAGGCAAGAAATCAACATTTGCCTTATTTTTGATAATCACTTAGACTTGAAACACTGTACTTCTCCAGAGGTTAGTGTGGCAGCTGAACTACACCTCAATTTTTAAGGAAGCCAGGGAAAGTTCAGCAGTCATACTCGATCTGTGATTCAGTACTGTGGTTGAAGAGACTTTTTTCCTCAGATGAATCTTTCTTCACAGCTTTCTTGATGCCTGCAGGGTGCCTCTTCCAGCAACCTTTTGACATTCATGACTCCTCTTCTCAAAAGATATTCATCCAAGCCGGAAGCATTCAGCTTTCAGCAATTCCTACAAGGGACACACAAGATGCTCTGAGCATCCTGTGGGTGACCAACAGCCTGTGGCCTTTGGTTCATGTGCCAGCGTTTTGGGGTGTGGTCCGGTCTTTCCTTCCTGATAGTTTACTAGCCCGGCTTTGCCTGGAAGCCACTAAAGCCTTTCTGTCCTACAGAGATCTGGAATACCTAATACCAAATCTGGCTTTACTGCCAGACAGAAACATGCCCTCTTGTTTTCACAGAAACCTGCTAGTTTTTCTTCATTGCACACTCCTGCTTGCACACTCAAGGTTAAGAAGCTTGAAAAGTTTGTGGTTGCTGTCTGCTCAGAACAGCAAAGAATATTATTGGACTTGTCTTCTTTTTTAGCTTGTGGCATTTTCCAATGTCTGGATCATGTATGTGTTTTTTTGAACCACGAAAGATCCACAGGGATACAGGTTTCTGGCAGCACTCATACATTTTCTTATTGTTTTGAAGTGGTATAGGGTTTTTGGCATGGCCAGAAGGTGTGTGAACTTTTTCAAGTGTTATGTTTGAAGGCACCATGTTTGAGGATACAAGTCATATGCAAGTGTCCTAAGAGGAGTCCACAATGTGAGCAGGATCTGTCAATCTCTCCTTGCTCTTAACATCTGCCAACTTTACCAATGTATTCAGAAAACAGAAGAAACTACATTACATGTACAAATGCATTACAGTCTTCTCCTGCCTGTGAGAGTGTGGTAAGATAAGCAGAATTCAATTAAAGTTTATAGTGCACTTTACCAGGAGGGAAATTTTGATGCAATCATAATAAAAATATCAGATAGGAAGGTTGTCATAATGGCACCAAACTATGCAGAGACAACACAGAGAAAGGAGGGTCTTTGCTGTGCATGTCAGACCTAAAATACATTTCAAGCTATCCCTGAAGGCCTCTGCTTTGACCTATTACCCAGATAAAATCAATCTCAACAGCAGAAGGAAATACTGTACACAGACTCTGGTGCTTTAGATGTTTTGTCATAAACAAAAAGAATTCAAAGACTTCATTCAAAGAATTTCATTTTTGTTCTTCCCATGAGATTTTCTGAATGAACATCAGGATTCTGAGATTAAGGATTTTAATTAAAGTAGTATAAATTAAAATCTAACCATTCACTACCACTTGTGTCAAAGCTCATTAAAAATATGAGGCTGCCCTTTGTCCCCACCCAGTACCTCCTGGCATCCTACAGAGCCAGTGTCAGAGGAGATAAGAAGTATTCCTGGACATTTTTCGTCTGCATCACTGTGTAAAATATCTATTTAGCTCTTTCTATAGGGACTTCTGCAGGTTCAGGGATAGCAAGATCACAGCCACATACAAATGATATCCACATTTAAACACAACCTTCCAAGAGAGGCCAAAACACCACAGTGATTTACTGATTTTTTTCAAAAGCAAAAGGTCAGAGGTGGGTGGGATTTTTTTTTTCCATAAAAAAAAAAGGGGGGTGGGTGGGTGGGGGCAAAACATAGATGGATTTTCAAGAATGCCTGTTGCTAGTGATATTCCATCCCCTGATAGTCTTATCCCACCATGGGCGAAATGTTTAGGACTGAAGGTCCATGGATAAAACATCTACACACATATAAAGCTGTGTCAAAGACTTGCATCCACAGAACAACTTCCCACAGGATTTTTACCCATGTTTTAATTGATTTCAGCTTTCCAGGGTGACATAAGCTTTACCAAGCTCCCCTGAGCAAGGAGGAGATCAAACACATGCCCATTATGGCAGCCAGAAGACAGCCCTGGAGAAACACCTGGAGGACCCCAGCTGAGCAAGAAGAGCCTGCTAAACTGTGCACCCTGGGCTCATGCCCCAGTCTGTGTGCTGTTACCAAGGAGAGCTCTTGGCAAGTTTATCTGCATGTTACATCAACACACCAGAGTTCAAATTTTTCTAGAAACCTTTAAATGGTTCAATTATCTTTTGGGGAAGACAGGAGAGGCACTGAGAACATGGAAATTTGGTTTTATTTTATAGAATCGTTAAATGGTTTGGGTTGGAAGGGACCTTTAAAGGTCATCCAGTCCAACTCACCTGCAATGAGCAGGAACATCTTCAACCAGATGAGCTTGTTCAGAGACCTATCCAGCGCAACGCTGAGTGTTTCAAGGGATGGGACATCTCTCTGAGCAACCTATTCTAGTAGTTCACCACACACATGATTAATAATTACTTCCTTATATCTAACGTCTTAGTTTACAACTATTACCCCATGTCTTATTGCAACAGGCCTACTGAAAAGTTTGTCCCCTTCTTTCTTATAAACCCCCTTTAGGTACTGGAAGGCTCCTGTAAGCTTTTGCTCTTCAAGCTGAACAACCTCCACTCTCAGCCTGTCCGAGTAGGAGAGGTGCTCCATCCCTCTGATCATTTTGGTGGTCCTGCTCTGGGACCTCCTCCATCACGTCCACATCTTTCCTGTACTGAGGAACCCAGAGCTGGATGCAGCCATCCAGGTGGGATCTCACAAGAGTGAAGTGGAGGAACAGAATCATCTCCCTTAACTTCCCTCACCTGCACTTCCTTTAGCCACACTGCTTGTGATGCAGCCCAGAATACAATTGGCTTTCTGGGCTGCAAGTGCACATTGCTGGGTCATGTCCAGCCTCTCATCAACCAGCACCCCCAAGTCCTTCTCAGCAGGGCTGTTCTCATTCTGTTCAACCCATAGCCTTTATTGATAATAGGGAATATCCTGACACAGATGCAGGACCTTATACCTGGCTTTACTGAACCTCATGAGATTCCGATGGACCTACTCCTCGAGCTTGTCCAGTTCCTTCTGGACGGCATCCCTTCCTTCAGGTGTGTCAACACATCACACACCTTGGTGTCATCTGCAAACTTGCTGAGGTTGTGCTCGATCCAGCTGTCTGTGTCATTGATGAAGACTCTAAATGACACACTAGGCCCAACATGGATCCCTGAGGAACAACAGCACTCATCACTGAACTCCAATTGGACATCGGGCACTGCTCTTTGGGTGTTAGCACTCTGGCAATTTCTTATCCACTGAAAAGTCCATACATCAAGTCTGTATCTCTCCAGTTTAGAGAGAATGTTAATAACATTCCATTTCTTGACTCAGTTTCTCAGGCTGTAAGAATTTATAAATATCACACAGACCATGATGCAGTCCCTCTGTTCAGAACATAAAAGTAATACAGTGTGTCAGGCAAAAGGTCTTTCTGAGCCAGTATCCTCTCACTGACAACTACCAAAAGCAGATGTCTATGTAAAAAGGGTAAGAACAGACCAAACATGTTTAGTAATTCCCCCCATCAAGAAACCTCCCCAGGACTCTGGGGAACCATTTGTTTCCTGCATGAATTCATCAAGTCTTTCACACAAACCATGATACTTTTAGTATTCATAACGTTCTGTTACAAAGACTTCCAGAGTATAATTAAACCTCACACGAAAACTGTATTTGTTTCTTTAGAACCTGGACCATAGATTCCTGTAGTGAAACTGACTGTACTTAAATGAGCCCTGTCACCTTTCCCATACCACTCAGTGTTGTTACCCACCATCACATTCCCCGCAAGATCTCTGACAAGCCCTAACCATTCGCTCAAACTTTTCCAAGTTGCACCACATCCTTTTGAGATGAAGGGAGCAGAACCAATAGGGTTTTCAATATGCAAGCCACAGCTTTGTACAGTACCGTCATTTTTTTTCTCCTTTCTATTCTACTTTTAATATTGCAAGTGCTGCTCTGCTTTTTGACTTCTGAGCTGATGTGTTCAGAGAATACTCTGTCATGATGAAGCAGGGCAAAACCTAGGACCCTGAAGAGTTAGCACAAAATTCTTGGGAGATGTTTAGCTAGAAGTCAGGATC
>JAWWEU010000125.1:18472667-18488506 GCA_035583155.1 Acropternis orthonyx | reverse complement strand
CCCAAGAGTTCCCCAACGTTGCTTTAATAAATACCTCGGCTGCATAGAGATCCAAATTGTCTATGTGCAGTTTTCTATGCCTTTTTGGGGGCACGAATTCTCGGCATCGATGAGCCCAGATCTACCTCCCAGGGACTTAATGGCCAGTCCATCACATAATATGTGAAACTAAGAATTTTTTTTCCCCCACCCATGCATCACTTAACATTTATGTATGTTTAATTTAATCTGCTTATCTATTGCCCAGCCACTGAGTCTCATAGGGTCCTTCCATAATTTTTCGGTCAGCCTTCATCTTTACTATTGTGAATAATGTTTATCGACAGCACTAATTCATGTCCTTAGTAACAGTTCGTCCCTTTTCCATTTCATTTATGAATACATTGAGAATGAATAGATGAATATGAATGAGTATCAGCACTGATCCCTGCACAAACCCTTTGGAACTCCACTGGTAATGTTTTTGCTACTGTGAAAACAGATCACAGAGTCCTACTTCCTTTTTATACCTTTTAAAATTGTCTTTGGGTTGCTAAATAAATGGTCAGGTACACAAACCTCAGATGTGACAACTGCTCTGTTTTCTTAAAAGCCTTCATGTTTGAGATCTTGTTGAAAGGACTGCAAACATAATTTCACTCCACCTTCAACAGGGTTGAAATTCAACTATGAATTTTGCTTTAGTTGTGCTGCTGGTTTTGGGCTTTTTAGGTTGTTTTCTGAAACAAATCAATTAGATCTAAGAAAATATGTTCTAACTCACCAAATAGAAACTTTACTTAAACTTTCCACAAGAAGTTTGTTTTTTTTTTTTTAAATCAAAATCACAAAGTCATGCACTACCATCACAGTACACACCCAAAACTGTTGAAAAGAAACAAAAAGAAGGCTGAGGCTGCCTGCAGCTTCAGCAAAGACTTGTATTTTGTTGCACATACACAAAACTGCCCCTTGCTTAGTGCATTGTGCTTATTTCAAAGTGCAGCATTGCACTGGATGCTGTGCAATAAAACAAAACCCAGGCTAAGTAGAAGTATTTATCTCAAGAGGAGTGAGAAGATTATTCCCACTTATCAAAATACTTCAGTGAAGTAGAAATATACATTGACCAGGACACAAAAGACCAGTAATCAGTCTGATTCTCCTCGTACTCTCCCACATCAGGATCGATGCCAGCAGAGCTGGAGCAGTACAGAGCTCCAGCTGTGTTAAATATCCGGGGTTATGGAGATTTTTCTCACAATCCAGGATTTAGAATCATGATGTTCGACCTCCTCCTGCTGCCTAATTGTTGTGTTTAGTTCACACAGAAAACACATTATCTTCTATGCTCACACAACAACATCCATCTCTACATGAAGCCAAACAGTTAACTTGGGAGAGAAGGCTGACATGGCCCTCCTCTCCCATGTGTCTGGAGCCAGCTCAAACTAAAGTGTCTCAGCTTCAGCAGCAATAGCACTCAAATTGACTGGGGTTGGATGAGGCTGTAAGCAACTTGGTCTACTGGAAGGTGTCCCTGTCCATGGCAGGGGGGTTGTAACTAGATGATCTTTAAGGTCCCTTCCACTCCCAACCCTTCTATGATTCTATGAGATGATAACAAGCAGCTCTTTAATATCAAACTTGAAGGAAGCCCTACTCTGAGGAATCGCCATGCTGTAAGCAGCACCAGCACTAGAAGGATGGATGGCTGCCACTACAACAAGATGTCTTGGATGACAGTAAGAGCAGACCAGTACGGTGTGGTTGAAGGCTACAGCAACACTGAGAGGGAAGCCAGAGGATGATCAGAGGGATTTTGTGCAAGGTGGATGCCATGAATTGTCCTTCACTCATGAACAAAGTCACAAATTCCCCTGTAATTTCTATTCTGAAGTGCAATACGGGCTTTCAACACCAGATAATAATTTTGGGGTCTGCATTGCTACATTGCATTTCTGGTTGTGCCAACCACACCCTGTCTTGAAGGATTCAAAGGCATCATCCTGAACATTGAGTTTCAGCTGGTAGGGAAGTACACAAACCTTGTATTTTGTCAATTTCAACACAAAGCATCATGTCTTTTTATTGCTTTACATCAAAAAGAAATACAAATAAGTTAAAAAATGTTTGAGATGGACATGTGCAGCTGAAACATTGTAACCAAAATCTGAAAAAAATGCTGACTCAAATTCTCCTGTACTTGCTTACTCAAAGGAAATTGGGTTTGATTGTCCTCTTGCTTACACTACTCTGAAGTGTCAAGTAACTCTATTAAAGACAATGGAGCTGTACTTAAACATATCCTCTGGGAACAAATTAGACCTGCGATTTTCATGGCATGCAAATTTCCAATCTACTTCTACATGATTAATCGCATTTTTAACATCTGTAGATAATTTGTTTCTTCCAAAACTACTATCATTGCACTGGCTATTACTACCCTTTTATGAACACTTTTTAGACAGTTTTTTCACCTACACCTCATCTGTGTGGGAGGTGATATATCACAGGCTTTGTGGAATCTAAATTCCTGAATCTGTAAACTCTGAAAATCTTATCCTGAAAAAAATAATGTATTCAATTAATGAAAAGTAGCAGCATTTCTCTTAAGGTTCTTTTCCATCCCATCACTGTCAGATTTTTAATATTTTAGAGGGAAAACCAGAAAATTTCAAGACAAGCCTCAAAACTGTAATTAACATGAAATGCTTTGAGTATTTATAGCTGGCTATTCCCATTTAGCAGTCTATATTAATTGGACTTTTATTACATCAATCTCTTTTGTTAGGAAGGAGGAGAGAAACTTAATCATGGTATTAATGCTATCAGATACTGGGGAGAGGAACAGTCATAGCTGCATCTCCAAAGATGGAAATAATATTCAAAACAGCCATGCAAATCCATACACCAAATTAAAGGTTGCTAGTTACCTTCAGAACAGCAAATGCTTATACTTAAATTGTCATCACATGTTTATGTTGTGCAATCTTGGTAAAATATTGAAGAAAGCTTTGTTTTGATTAGAAAAACACTTTTTAAAGGGTCTGCATAATCTGGCACTATAGATTGTACCACTCTCTTGAAAAACATCCAAGTGCAAACCACGAAGATCCGTATTTTTTTCCCCCTTTTCCCCTAAAAGAAATAACTACACAATAATTCCTTCTGTCTGTGTTTATATTCTTTCTCCCATCAGACAGCTAATAGCCACACCAGCTGTTTAGGGGGAAAAAAAAGAAAGGAGAAAAGTCTATCTCAGAATATCTTCACACACCTTTCCCCTTATTTCCCCTCTCTCTCCAAAAGCAGTAGAAGAAAAAGAAATATGCCTGAGATTAATTCTTATCACCAACCCTGCAGGGCTGTCATGTTAGGAGTTCCTGAAGCTATTTCTTCTGACTTTTCCACCTGCTGAATCTGGAGGTGGCAACAAGGAAAAAGAAAAAACCAAAGGCTTATTCACCAAACAGCAATTAAATATGAAGTGGCAGTGCCTGCCTTTACTTGGAGCACCTGGCAGCAAGAGATGAGACTGCAGCAGGACAGAGGTTTGCTTCCAGCTCCTAATTGCTCTCTACAAGCCTTTCAGAGAGTGACAGAAGACTGAACAATAGCTGGTACCTTAAACCTCCCTTTCTAGCTGTATTTGTCTGCCTCTTGGCTTTCTCCTCCTTTTTGCCTCCACTCGTTCTTTCTGTCTGCAGTTTTCCCTGCTTTTGCAGCTCACTGTCTGCCAGGCTAGAGCAGACACTGATGCCCTTCCACAGAGTGCCAGGCTGTACCAGCCCTTCTCCAGACCTGGGATCGATCACATGTGTTCAGAGAACCTCACCACAGGATCCCGGAGATCCTTCTGCTGAAGGCAAAGACCACCCTGACCTCTGACACAGTGATGCTTTTTATGGCTGCCCTAATCCTTGGCCACTAGAGCCTCTCTGTAGCCCTGCTGTTGCTGGACCAGGCTAAGCAGGCAAGGGGAGATACAGCTTGCACACCTTTAACCCAAGCTTCAGGGTATGTGGCTCTGACCCACTTAAAAATTGCCCAACAACTGTTAAATCCCTTATTACCATGACCTGCCACTTAACTAAGGGCAGAAATAAAGCCACACCTTGTTCCCTGTCCTCATTATATTCCTCCTCCAATTCCAGAATTCCCTTTTCTGTATCTGATATCAAATTTATATGCTGAGTTATGACTGCTGACCCAAGTCCATTACACACAGAGAACTCTGCAGGTTGACCCCTAATCCATGACAGAGCCCCCTGGGTCTTTGGATCCTGACAAGAGAGAGATACTATAATTTTTTCAGGCACCAGATTGTCCTGTAAAGCCAAAGTTCTGAAGCACCCACTGGAGCTGCCTGCATCTCTGATGCTGCCTGCACCTCCTTTTTGACAGTCTTCTTTCAGCTTCTACCTTCCACCTGAGACTGGAACACGTGTGGCAAGCCAGGACTGAGGTCACTGAAAACCAGCTATAAACTTGGTTAGGGATGTAAATGTTCTAAATGCTTGTTGTTAATTCATTTGCTTCAAATAAAATGCAAAGCAGACAGACTGGACAGGAGCTTATGGGAGTGTCTGACTCCAAGAACAAAAACATCCAAGGAAAATCACATCCATAAAGTCATAACCAAAGGATTATGCACAGGGTTCAGTCAGAGATCTTGTGAACTGATTCCACAGCATTTCACTCAGACCTGGCAAGACAACACTTCTCCACCTCCCCACACACCACACGGCTCCCAGCACCACTGCGCGCAAAAAAAAAAAAAAGAAATCTTCCTACTGGCTGCCACTGTAAGACCTCATGAGCTAAATTCTCTGCAACACTGGTGGTGTGAACAGGGAGAGGTCCCCACTTCATTCTTGAAGCAGATGAAAGGAATCTGAGGTTTCATTTAGTCATCAGCAAACTCCTGAGAGTTACATATTGCGGAGGACAAGCGAAAGAAATGGTTTATTTTGGAGTAAACAAAATGAGGAAGTGAGACTAATTGTGCTGGGAACTTCTATTAAGAAGAGAAGTCTGAGGATGGGGGGAAAGAGAGTGTGACACAGGTCTCATTCAATAGCATCTGTGTCTTCTCCACATGTTTACTAATCAGGACTGCCTGCTATTCTTTGAGAATATTCCAAAACCCCTTTGAATGCATCCAAAAAAAGTCCACAGTAAAGGACAACAGGACTCAAAGCAAGAATTGGGCATGGGAACAAGATTAAACCACAACTAGGAAGCTCCAATGGACATTTCCCTACAAACAGATCTAGAAGTTGGCCCTCCTCAAGTACCAAAACATGAGGGTAGGTTCAAGTATATATATAACAGCATCTCTCCAGAGACATTTCGCTCAGCACCAAGATGAATCAGGTTTTAAGTCGGCTTCTAATCAGAGCCAAAAAATCTGCCACATGAGGCAATTATGTTTCACTTTGTGAGCACAGATTTTGTTCAGCATTACCAGCACTGAAAAATCAAGACTGAAAGTTATCTTAAATAAAATATGGAGAAAAATTCTCAGTCTATACCAAAGTATTTTTATGTTTTCCATAGCTTCAAAAACATATGGGTAGCTCATATGGCACTTTGGAAAGGTTAAATGAATAGGGGAGTTTGAAACACCTCAAATTTCTTCCATTTCATCTCATCTCCTTTATCATCATTTCTGCAATGACTCCAAAATCCCCCTGGCATTCAGAAAGTGCTCAAAAGGGCAAGAAATGTTTTAAGACATTGCTCCTTGAAAATCGATTGAAACCAAGTGAACAAACGCCTTGCTTTAGCTTGGACAGTTGTTCAGAAATGTTCCTGGCTGCAATCCTACTTACAGATTCATTGTATTCCCAAGAACGAACATAAGCAGCTGGTGAAATGAGATTAGTCAGACTCACATCTCTACTTCTCATTCCAATAGTAACACTTGGCTATGACCCCTAGGATGGAGGTGACAGCTCAAATTCAGCCAAACAATCCAGGCCTACAGTTGATCTGAAGGCTCAGATCCTCTGAAATTCATTAGCCAGATGATGCAAGCTCTGCACCACCTCTTTTTAGATAGTTCAGAGCAGCAGAATATCCCACTGCCTCCTTCTTGAGACAACTTAAATAAAATGCAGCTTCTAAATAAAACCTCTCATGTCATTTAGTAGAAACAAATGCACTGAGGAGGAAGGGGGAGACCAAAAAAAAAAAAAAAAACAACGAAAAAAAAAAAAAAAAAAAAGAAAAAAACCACCCAAACCCCACCACAACAAATGGATGACAACAGATATGTGATCAGTCATAGATAGGTAAAAGCAGCAAAATATATGCAACTGTTCAAGATTGGGAGAGATGTGCTGATATTTCACATTTTAGGTTTAAACTTAAAAATTAAAAAAAAAGACAGAATGCATCTGATGGCATTTAACAATTTGAGGTAAGAGCTAAACAACTGAAAATCACATGCATACAGTCAATTCATTAAAATAAGCTATTACAGCCAAGAATTTCCTAATCAGATAATTAGTAGCTTCTAATGCAATTAAGTTTACACAGCCAGCTAGCATAATTAAAAAACATAACTGAAACAGAACCATTATCACAGGACAAGTGTCTTTGTCTGATTTTTATTTTTCTTTTGAAAGCTTTAGCCAAAATTGAATGTCCAAGGGAAACATGTAGACTCCATTTAAATGCTAGATGCATTTCCACAGGAGATCAGAGGTTATTCTCAGAGTGGAAGATGAAAAAATTCATCCAAGTGATACAAGAATATTTTAAAACTTTATTATAATTATGCTGTTCTACAGTTTTGTTGGGGCTGTTGGCTGAATTTACCGTCTAACTATCTGCTCTCCAAAGAGCTGGCACCTGCTCCCAGATTCCATGCCAGGGAAAGGCTCACACTACTAGAAGGCAGATCAGGCAGAACACTCTAAAGAGCAGCTCCTTCAGCTGCGGGACCTACAACAAACAGGCAACAGACAGCCTTAGGGGTAATTAAAGTTTCAGGTCCCGCAGTTTCATGTCCCTAGCTCTGTCACATACCCACTATTTCTGTTCTAGTGGATCCTTGCAAAACAAAATCAACTGATTTTGACTGTTCCCCGCAGCTTGGGCGACAATCAGATTTAAGAGAGCGGTCAGTTACTGTTTTGGTGGTGAGTTCTCGATTATATTTCTCTTGCTGTGCAGGGAGAGCATATGTATTTTCAGGCTCCTATTCCTCTCAGAGGTTGTTTCCTGGTGCATCAGGACAATCCACATACCTCTGACTGAAGAAATGAGAAAAACCCTCAAAAAAACAAACATGCAGGCAAACAATATTTGTATTCAAGTCTACAGTTGCAAGTGATGAAACAGTTTCAACCTCTTTCATAAAGTAGAATTTTGTGGGGGTTTCTATATAAAGAGGGGTCTATACCTGAACTCATTTATCTACACCTTTACAGCCAGTAAATGAAAGACCTGGGGAGATGGAACCTATCCTACTTGCTGATGTTGGCAGAGAGCAATCTGACCTATCTTGTAAGCATTCTGCCCAGAATCTCTGTAGAAACAGTTCTGTAAGATGCAATAATCTCTGCCAAACCTGGAAGCCGAAACACCTAGCCTAGAAGAGATGCCACATGTGCTGTGGTGGCAGTTCAATGACTTGCAGACACTGTTTTCATGCAGAAGGACTTGAAGACTGAATTAATGCAAGCGGATGGAAGCACCCTTGCTGCAGAAGAACGTGATAAACTTGTACAGCTATCTTTGCACTGTAATAAATAAGCATGCTTTTCTTCTTGTCTATTTGTGGAAAACAGTAACATACCTTTTACACTATTGAAATATGGAGGTTTATTTACATTCCCCTAGAACTGAATCAGGTCTAGCTGTCACCCATGATAGTGCAATTTAAAGCTGTGGACTGCTGTGCAATGCAAAAGGAAATAAAAGGGACCTCCATAAATATGCAGTGCTCAAAAGGAACAACAAAAGAAATTAATCTCACTGGAGCAAGGGGAACATGGGAAAATCACTTTTAAGTCTTTTCAAGTCACCCAGCAGTGGCAACCAGGCTTAGCAAACCCAAATGAGGTAGAACTGCACTGGACTGATGGACAGTATCACATTTCGCATCTGTTCTGTCACCTGTGTAGCCAAAGCAATGAAAAGGAAAAGACTTCCCCCAAGGAAATATTTGCATGGGATTCACAGCAAGAGATGAGACCAAAACTGAAGGGACTCTGACACCTGCAAATATTTCAGCTTAGACCAAAATAAAACAAATAAATTAAGCCACACAAGATGGTACTCAATAGGTTTCTCATATCTTTTCTTGTAGGGTACTTAAAGTTAAAGGCTCCAAAGAGCAAGATAGGTCATGCAAACTCTGACACATAAAAAGATCTTGTTCAAAAGGTTGTCTAGATGGAGGACCTTCCAGAAGTCACTAAACTTTTCTGTATTTCCTTCCCCTAAAAATCTAGTTAGACCTGGGATAACTCAAGGGCGCTAGGGCAATCCTGTTTTTCCCTGTGTGGGGTGAAAATGTGAACACTATTTCCCTTTTTTGCATAATACAGAGGCCTTACAAATGGTAGCATAACGATGTAACACAAATCTTTGTCCATATCATGTTTTCTCTGATCAATCCAAAAGTGATACAAATCAAGAGCAAATCTCTTCTGATAAGCTACACAGGACAGCACACGTGCTGCTGCCATCAGCTCTGCTGGCACTTATTGCCTGTTCACGTGCTGAGTCCAGAGAGATCAGTGACTCCCTTGCAAAAGCTAACATTGTTCTTGCTAGAAAGGGCTAGTTTATGGAGCTGGATCTGAACACAGCCTCAGAGGCCGGGTGGCTTTCTGGCCCTCCTTTGATGGGGCTGGTACACTTCAGAGAAAAACCAAAACCAAACCAACATGTAACTGACATAACTACTTGGTCTCACCAAAGTGGCTGTGTTAGTTAACAGTAGCAGGACCCTGATGAGATTTAATTTCATTCCCTTTGTTCTGGCTTCATCAGCAAATGTATGAAAGGATGGCAACAAGCCAACAAATTTTCTAGCTGTGTACCTGTCTGTAAATCTCATTGTTCTCTCCAGGAGCAAGCCTCTATGCCTAAGACAGCTTTCTGTCCTTGTGCTCCATTAGGACTGATTTGTCACACAACAGGAGCTGCTGGGAGCCTGATCCATCCCTGTTTTGCAGCCTCCTAGCTCCTTTAGAAACTAGCCCAACAGGAAGCCAACAGAGCCAGGGAAACAGCTATCTTGCTGACATCCCATCTACCTGTTTTCTCAGACTAGAGAAGCCCCACACCATTATTTCCCCAGCCCATTTGATTTTAACTCTTCAAACTGTCTATTTAGGATCTATTTTGGGATGTGAAAGGGACAACCAACTGATGCTGTCTTCCTTTGGTCCTGGTAGATGTCAGCTCCATCCTTCCAACAATTGATTAATGATTTAAGTGGGCCTTGCTCCACTGGAAGAAATTTGGAGGTGTCAGAATTACTGAGTCTCAGGAAACTGACTGTGCTAGTTAAAAGGAGCAGGGGCCACAATCCACACTACTTCTTTATCTGTGGAATTTTTTGCTAGACTGTTTCACCTGAAATTATTTGGAAGGAATGTGCACATCACATCCCACCAAGTGAGTAATGCACGTTTTCTATGCCTTTACCAAACCCTTGGCTCTACAGAAGCTGATACACTTCTTATGGAAAATAGCCAACCTCAGTTCAATTATTACATGAAGAGATTCCATGGAAAAGCAAGCAGTTAAGAAGAAGAGGAAAAGCTGTCCCCTGCCCAGGGGGAATGTATGCTTTCCTCCTGTTTTCTTCTGCCTGAAAAGAAAACACACAGGACCTTTAAGTGCTTCCCCCCTTTCATCTGTCTTTCCATTGACCTCCTCAAGGGAAAAGAGAAGGTGGAGCAGCCCTCCCTTCCATTACCCTTTAACACAGTGACTTTCTGAAGCATTATTTCCCCGATGGATTTCCTCATTTTTGCAGCCTGCTCCACATGGCAATGGTATTTTACATTTTTGCGTACTGCTGCAGCAGTGGCATTTACTTCTGCTTTCTAATTACCTCTTTCTGCTAAGCAGCATTCTCTAAGTGTTAAATAGTATAACCACCACTGAAAAAAGAGCACTCTGAAGTCCAGCTCCTGATTTCTCACAAGCATACACCAAATAATGCTGCTAACAGAGTTCTGATATCGGTCTTCTTCCTCTAGTTAAATATGTGAATAAGAGACTGCAAACTCAAAATTTTAATGGGTGGAAATAATTCCTCTGCACTTTGTACTTGTTTTCTTGTCTTTTCTCTCATCTAGCAAAGCATCTGATGAGGAATTTTTTAAAGTATTTTTTGCTTCATCTCAGCATGTGGCCAACTTCGAAGAAACAGCTGAAGTTTCACGTGAGAAAGTGTAAGCAATGTTTCAAACACATTTTGTGTCAACACCTTCCTCTGTCTCAGTAAACCTGGGCTAAGGCACTCAATGCAAATCATCTCTCAAGCTGCTGAAAGAACTTTAATATGTTGACTGCAGTGCAGGCTTTCTCAGATTTGTAAATACAGATTTGTTATGCTTTGTTTTACTGTGTGCTTCAGAGAGAGCATGCCCACACACCTGCCAAATAAATACCACTGCTCCCTCTCTTACAAACATTGAGAGATTAAAATTAATTTTGTTTCATCCAAAAGGATCATAGAAACCTGCATGATAGATTATCCTCTGCACATTCAATTCCTTTTTATATTTATATTTATATCTATATTTATTTATATTTATATTTATATAAAAGTAAAATAAGTTGCTCCAAAACCTCAGGGAAGCAGGTTCTTTTACATATAGGGAGATTTTGTTGCCCTATCTCTTCCCATCAGATTGGGGATCATGAAGTTCCTGAGCAAAAATAGCTCTTTTGTTCTGACAAGACAGCTTGACAAATCCAATCATATTCACAGGAGTGTGTGTGACCCATACAACTCATAAGAAACAATTCTCAGGTCAGAGACAAGGAAAAGCTGTAAGAGCAAGCAGGCAAGGTTACGAGAAGAACAGAGGCTCGGCTTTGCTGTGTGTTTTGTTTTGAGCCTGGACTGGCCCCAGCAAAGAGTTAAATGTGATTTCTAAGCCCCATCCAGGTTTCCTTTATAGCAGATTGGGAGAATGTGCTGCATTATAAACAAACTTCCACTGCAAGCCCTGAGCCCCTGCAGGCTGCCCTCCTAATAACAAGTAGTCTGTGAACCATCCAGCCTGCTTTCCTGCAGGGTGCTCCCGTCCAGATTCTCTAGTGCCTAATTAAAGTAGCTGGGCTCCTGCTGCCCTCTTCTCCACTGTGGAGCCATCAATTTGGATGTCATTCTTCTCCACCACATCATGAGTTCTCAGTTATGTTTTAGGAACATTTTATTCTGCAATCTCTGCCCTTCAGCTAACTTTGGTTCTAAGTGGTGAGCAAATTCAAATGCTGCTGAGGGAGCAGGAAGGCAAACAACCTCATGAGTCCCATATCTCCATGAAACCTGCTCATAAGCATGGCTAGGGGACCTGCCACCCTTCAATGGGGAGACTTGCCTTCCCTCGGTCTGCTTACACCCTCTGACAGACCTGTCACCTTCTGCTTTCACAGCAGTCTGTGACCCTGCTGTGTTTTCAGTATTACTCTGTGCTTGCTGAAAGGCAGGGAGCAGACAGGCCCACATTTGTTCATGGTACCAGTCTCTGAAGGAATGATTTTAGCAAGGATATTCTTGTACAGTATAGGCCTTACAGGAGCAGATGGACACTTTCTGCCATGCTATATTGGTCAGCAGTTGGTAAGGTGTCATAGGTTGCCCCAACAAACATTTATTTCTTTTTTCAACCACCTACTATCTTTTAGTACCTTCAGTCAGAGGTGGAGACATTGTTCAGCGTTACCATATCCCCACCACCTCCTGGATGGCAGTACAGCTGAGCAGTCACTATGGGATGGATCTAGCAGCGACACTAAAATGTTATCAGTGCTTTGGGGAAATAGTGTGGCTCATACTTTTCAGAAGGGAATAAGCCTTATTTGTCACCCCCAGTTTCCTGCATGAAACTCTTTGTCTGTACAGAAGCCAGCTGAAGGCATTTTCAAACTGAAGACTTCATAATTTAGCGGCCTCATTTTCACAGAGAGGTTGTTTCTGTGCCCACAAGTAAAGGTTTGCAATTCCCAAGAAAGGAGAGCTTAAAGACTGTTTTTCATGTTTTAGCCTGTCTGGCAAATCTTCTTCTCTTCACTAAGTCTGAAAAGTTACCTGTAGGTATCTGAATAATCAGAGGAATGAAGCCTACTGCACATACTCAGCTTGAAAGCTTACTTCAGTCCAGATGGAGACACACAGTTACAAGCCTCGGAGTAGGCTCCTCTGGCAGTTTCTGGGTTAGAGTTATTAAATTATGACTTAGGGTCTCAATGAATTTTGTGATATGGTTAAAAGGGCATTTTGCAACGGGATGACTTCACAGCCCAAAACACTCCTCTCCTGCCAATAAACAGAAACTGCTGTGCCACTGCAAACAGTGACAGGAGATTATCAACTTGATTTGCTTTGCTCTTTCCCGTGGTGGGGTGATACCATATACCTCCATGTGGTATCCATTCAATAACTACACAAACAAGAATACAAAGGGGTTTGATTTAGTTACCTGTAATTGGAAGGATGTGCCTCTAACCCTATGGCTCAGTGCTGTCTGACTGCTTTAATTGCAGCCAGCGGAAGAACTCCCTTTGATTTTAATGGGAACTAGCACGACACTGATGCTGTACCAATCTCATCCTGGATGCTGTAATATGGTGATTGCAAATCCAGTATGAGAGAGACTGCACTACATTACATAAGCAGCCTTTCATTACACATATTTACAATACGAAATGCAAAATATCAGTATTATAATTTCAGTCCAGGAGTTTCTGTTAACCCGAGTTATATGACACAAAATCATTATTTAGAAATCACACAGCAATTTGACATGGGTAGGAGGGGGCCCAGTGTCCGCCTAATGATCTCAAACAGCATGAACAAGAATAGATGAATAGGAATTGTTAGCTTATTATTTACACAGCATTTCTCAAAACACCAAGAAACTCTACCAAGTAAATGAAGACAGCAAACTGTAACACAAGGAAAGAGAAAATAGTGAGCTTTAAAAGGAAATTTAAATTATTCACAGAAATCTCAATCCTGCTGCCTGCAGAGAACACAAATTACTACCGGTTTACATGCACACAGCACACACTTTCCTGTCCTGAAGCAATACATAGCTCACTCAAACTCTGCCATCTCCTTCAGTTAATACCTTATTCCATAATACCTCAGTATGTCTTTGAAATTATGGCCACAATGAATTGCATTGCTGCACAGGAATTCACCCTTCAAAAGAGAAAGTTAGTCCATACAATGACCCCAGTGCTGAGAAAGAAGAAATACTCAGAAGAAGCAAACCATGCAAATGATTTTAAATAATTTTTTTTTTTTAAAAAAGGGTCTCTTTTTGCACAGTACATCCCCCAGCAATGAAAGAGAGACATCTGAAATCAAAAATAAGCACATTATCTCCGTGTTTTGGACTACTGCTTACAGGTTTATAACACTGGATTGAAAGAAAAATGTTTTCAGCTGAATGCAGAAGCCATACCATCTTGGTGTAAAACTGAGGAAAAAAGCCAGTCTGTGCACCAGGCTGGCAGGAACTGTCACAACAGAGAGAAATGCTACTGCCCCAACTCCATTACAAGCAGCATGGGGACATCCAACCTACTGCTCCTCAGCTGCCTGTAGCTTCTTGCTACCCAACCCTCCACAGGCAAAAACACAGGATGTACTTGAGTTGCTTGCCCCAAAACAGCTGCAATGACACCTCACAAATAGGTCATGTAGGTGTCTTATCCTTGAGTGCTTCGTGGCAGGGGAGATGAATTCATAACTCCTGTGCTTATATGTCAGAGGGGAAATGGGAAGAAGAAAGTCTGATAAGCAATTCAGCAGATACAGAAGGGTGGTCCCCTGCCAAAAAAAGGAGGTACCCAGCAGTGCCTCCCACAGCAGGAACCTGGCCCCAAGGTGCAAGCCAGAATTTGAGTAAGAAGAGAAAGAAAGAAGCAAAGCTATGAAAGCTGCCCTCACCTCAACTAGTTTGCCTCCTAGCTAGGGCTCAGCTAGTAATTGATTTTTTTGGTTGAGTAACTGGACTGGAAACCTTTGAAAATGTTGGTATGTGCAAGCATGTGTAGAAAGATGCTGATCCTAAAAAACTATTAGTTTTGCACCAAAAATATTTCTCCTCAACAATTAATGGAAAAAGCATAAAAATACTTAATCCTAAACTCATTACTTTACTTTTAAAATTGAAAACTTAATAAATTAAACCTTAAGCTGAAATGAAAATATTTTGAAATGCAGTTGCACAATATTTTGTTCTGAACAGAGTCACTGTGTAAGGATTTTTTCCATTTCTGTTTCTGACAGTCCAGAAACACCATATTTTTCATAAATCAAACTACCTAAAATGACTAATTTGATTGGTTTAGTTTACTTAATGAAATACAAGTACAACAGGCAGGTTGTGTGAGACCTCCCAAAGAGCCTGTAAACTGAAGAGGTGTGGTCAGAAACCCTCCAGGCTCTCTCATGCTGTGCTGTACAGCTACGAGTGCAAAACTCCCAGTCCCTTCTTCAGTCATGCGGATTGCAATAATAGAATCACTACTGAAGCAATAGCAATGGCAAAGGAGATGTAACCCAGCCAGCACAGGGACGAATTTTCATTTTGGGTAAAGCTTGAAGCACCCAAATAAAGCTAACCATGTGCTTTGTGTTTGCAGTCTTAACACAACTGACATTCTGATTTCTCATAAATAGTCTAAGTGCTTTCTTTCTGAGAAATGTATCAAAGGCTGTAAAATGAGGTGCTAGAATACTTAACTGCCAGCACCCATCAAACAGTATCATTACAGTGTATATAAAAGTCTCCTGGGGGATAGGTTGGACATAAAAATTCAGCTGGATCATTAGGAGCCGATGGTTTAACTGAGAAAGCAATATAAGTCTTCAAGTTGGCAACAGAAAGACATAAACTGAGTTGGAGGAATTATTTAATGACTAGTAGACCAATAAGAGAAGTATTTCATTGCACTGTAAGATACTCTGCATCATAAGAAAGCTCCAATTATTAAATACGAGTTGTAAGGGTCTTTCTAACCTGCAGCTAATTCCTGTCACATCAGTGACACCAGTGCCCAAAAACTGTAAGACAAACAAGTGTGAACAAGAAGAGTCAGAAGAGGCCAAAAGCTCTGAGTATTGAGCCTCTCTGGTACCAGACACAACAGAAAACTTTGGACCCTGTATGCATTGTGCATAATTTTGCACATATGAGAAGCAACCTCTTTGCACTCTATATGGCCTGAGGATGTATATATAGGATACTAGTAAGTATATATAACCAAAGGCTGCATTCAAACACCCAAAGTCACTGGGATGAAGCGTTTTGCCTTGACTCATACAGGGCAGAGTCCAGTATCCCATTCATCTGCATCCCAAGACATCTGCTCCAATTTCCTGCCAAAACTGTAGTAACTACACAGCTCAACAAGCTGGGCCCTGGATTGCTGTGGCGCAGATGTGCAGTCTGTGCTGTCCCACCTCTTCCCCTGGACTCCAGGAGACATTCCCTGCACTCTTCTTCCTCAGCTTCCCCATCCCAATACACAGATGTTATGGGTTTAAGGTTGCAGAATTTTCCTTTTCCCTCACCCACCTGGACTGGGAGTGAAGCCCGGAGCAGAGGGGAGGGGGGAGCTTCCGGGGGAGGGAGGAAGGA
>JAWWEU010000125.1:18461525-18472567 GCA_035583155.1 Acropternis orthonyx | reverse complement strand
CTTGGTGTGATTAATTGTGTGGAGTCCTCTGTTCTATTAGCCCTCAGATATCTTAGTTTTCTTTTCAAACTAAGACAACAGAGAAAACTGTCTCTCCTGCAGAGCACTGATGGGAAACCTAAGGGACATACAGGCTATGCCTAGTGTATCACACTTGGCATGTTTAATTAAGACAAAATACTAAAAACTAGCTTTTTCTTAGCTGCAGAAAAATACATGCTCAGTCAGTTCCCACCGGCTTTCAAGGTGAGCATAAGCCCAAATGTCACTACAAACCAACTTTTTTCCCCAACTATCTATATACGTCAGGTAGGCAGGAGACAGTAGCATTTTTAGATCCTGTCCTTTTTCTCTCTGGGCCAGAGAACAAAGCAAAGAACACAGACCTAGTGGCAGGAGTTCCTGAGTGGTAAGGCCGTGAGGAACTCCCTTGCTGCTCACAACACAGAATGAAAGAAATATGCTATAAAAATGCATGCATGTTTGGTCGTGAGAGCCATGTAGCCCAATTTGGCTGCAAAACAATCACACTGTAGACCTTGGTTTTGGAACTACACAGTGATTTCTTATTGTCTGTGATGCTGCTAGACTTCTCCATGGCCCTTGAGCCAGGTCATTCTCTACACGTACTTTCATGACTCACAGCAATGGGAGGAACATTGAGATGGCAAAACATCATCTAGCAGTGAGTGGGAAGTTTTAAAAATGACCAGCATTAGTTCCTGTTGAAGCACTTTGAATTTCAGAAGCAACTTTTCAGTTAGGTGAGTGAGTGCAAAATGCGGAAATGGTACTCATGAAAGAAACCTCAGACACAAGATTATCAGACTTGAGTGAAGCAGAGTACAGTCACTTCTGAGCTATGATTTTTTTAACCTGCCCTCATCAGAGAGGATTCTTGGAAGATAACAAAATGTTCCTAAAAATCTCAATGGGAAAAACCAAACAATTCTTTTTGCAAAACATGTTTGGTTTATAGCCTTTCAACCTTGCAAACATGTAATGTGTTCTGTGAAATCATCATTCTTATGATCTCAAGGCTAGCAGAGACAGTCTTGGTAACTGAATCACGATTTAGATTCCCAGAAATCTCTGTTGAAATGGGAAGCATACGAGCACTAGAGATACCAATAATGTGCATAAGCATACACGGTACAAAATTATCAAAATACTACCAGAAATAAGCGTGTGACAAATGTAGATCTTGAAAAGATATGACAGGACCATCTTTATTGTTCATGACAGATATGGCAGTGACAAGTCTGAGTGGAGAGGCTCATATTCCACATGGTCCTTTACACCAAATGCATGTGTTTTGCCATTTGGTCAATACTTGCTCCTCCTAGGAAAAAAATGTTTTTATTTGGGAGCTTAAAACCTCATTTGATTGCTGCATAGTTTTAATTTTCTGCAGAGGACTGAGATTTTACTTGCTGCTATTCAAAACACAAATGAGCTAAAGTGAGGGAAAACGATGGGCATTTGATTTCTCAGTGAAAATCCTGCTAATGTGCCTACCTGGCAAAAAATATCCTTCTGGGATGGATTTTCAGGATGCTTACAGCTTCAAGGGTGGGCACACTACTGGCCAGCACTGATTCCGGGGTGGAGTCTGCCAGGGGACTTGCTTTTTTGTTCCAATTGAAATGGTTATTAATCAAAATATGTCCAGTTAAAATAAAGTTAAGGGGAAAAAAGCAGTATAGTAAAAAAAAATTCTGTGAAAAACATAGAGATTGACATTTGTGTTTATTTAGAACATTCTAAACACTGTTTTAGGACAAACAAAGAATGCCTAAATGCATTGTTACGATTTTGTTCACTGAAGTTTAAATGTCTTATAATCCACAGGAATTACTTATTGATATTTGAAATTACCATTTTCTTCCTTAAAAATCTCATAAAAATTTAAAATCTTTTAAAACAAACATTAGGTTTTACAAGTGCATTCAGTGACAGTAAAACTCCATATTCTGCTGAAAAAACCATATTTAAGAAATAAAATGCACCTGTTCTTTTAGCCAGTATTATTTGATCTATACTTGGAAAATTAAAATGTCACTGCTGCCTCAGAAAGGCATGTATTACTATTATGACACATTATGATTGAGTTAGTATCCCAAAATTCCCAGTCAGGACCAGACCATACTGTAGTAGATTGTGTTAAAATACAGAGTTGTGCACAATTCAAGTACAGATTTTATGTGATTTAATGCTTTTTTTTTTTTTTCCTGCACTGCATTGTCCACAGGTTTCTTAAGTTTGTATAACCAAGAGAAAAGAGTAAATTAACTCAGTACTTAACTGGAGTAAATATTGCTATACTCAGCAGTTGTTTCCTGTGTACCTGGGCTACTACATTATACTGCAAATTTTTTCCTAAAACAACATTAAATGGGACTTGGCAGTCTTCAGTTTCTAAAGAATCTAAGGAAAATGGGTTCTGGTTTTGGCTAGGATAATTTCTTCACAGTAGCTGGCATGGGGCCATGTTTGGGATTTGTGCTGGCACCAGCATGGATAATTCAGGGATATGAGCAGCGCTTTGCACAATGCCAAGGCTTCTTCTGCCTCTCACCCACCCCACCAGTGAAGGGCTCTGGGGGTGCACAGAGGGACACAGCTGGGACAGCTGAGCCCACCTGACCAAAGGGATATTCCACACCATTTGGCATCTGCTCAGTACATAAACTGATGGAAGAAGAAAGAAGGGACATCAGGAGTGATGGCATTTGTCTTTTATAGCAACTGTTACAGGTGATACGGCCCCGCTTTCCTGGAGATGGCTGAACCCCTGTCCGCCCATAGGAAGTGCTGAACAAATTCCTTGCTCTGTGTGTGCAGCTTTTGCTTTACCTAGTAAACTGTCTTTATCTCAACCCACAGGTTTTCTCACTTTTACTCTTTTGATTTTCTCCTTCATCCCACTGGAGAATGGGAAGTGAACAAGCAGTGGTGTGGGGTTTAGGCGCCAGCTGGGATTAAGCAACAACAAAATAACATGAAAACTCACAACTAAAGGACCCTTAAGTTGCTATTTATTAAGGTGATATTTCAGGATCTTGAACACCAGTGAAAACAGCTAATGATTTAGTTCTTGCTTGCCATGGTCTGGCTCTGTTCTTATGGTCTGACATTACAATCAGTTAGTGAATGCATTTGAATGACAGGAAAAGCACTTTCCCTTCTCTGCCCGCTGGATGCAGCCAACAAGTACGTGGATGTTCCACGCTTTGAAAGATTATTTTCTTTTTTACTTTCTTACACAGGCATTGCTTAAATATGAGCTGGATTTTCAAAATATGCACAAATAGATTGAGAGGTGCCTTGTATAAAACTACTCCAGTTACTCCAGGCAGAGGACACTGCTGCCTTGTCAGCCGGTCCAAATGTACCCCTCTGGTACAAAATGCCTGGTGTAACCCCTCTCTGGCTGACATAAAATGAGTTAGTCTGAGGACAGGAAAGATTTTGCTACCTTCCTGCTGATCTATGTTATATTATTTAGTATACTGTACTGGGAAACTTTCAATTAGCTTTCACTTTTGGTGTTTTCCAGAGTTTCCTAACAAATAATTTTTTCCTGTCTCTGTTTGCCCCAGACTTTTCTTTCCACCCCCCACTCCCCCCTTCCCCCCCACCTCCATTTTGTGGGACAAGGAGAGGGTGGTACATGGAGACTGGTATTCTCATTTTCTTTTGGTTTAGAAAAACTGGGAACAAAGAACAAAACATTATTGGTGTAGTCAATTCCTTCAGTGTAGCTATTACAGCTATCAAATATTTCCAGTTCTGATAACAAATTCATTGTTTTTGCTGCAAGGAAAGATCAGGCCTTGCTGGAGTGATATTGTTGTTCCTGCTGCTACAATATTGGTACAGAGTGACTTTTATTTAGTGATTTTTATTAACAAGGAGGAAAAATGGGCTTGAAGCTTTCCAAGTGACCAGACTGAAAGGAGAACATGCAGAAACATTTTTTATTATAACAGTATACAGAGATCCCAGTACTAATGAGGGTGTCACTCTGCCAGAGCTTTGCTAACACATTGAGAGTACGCTCCAGTTCTAACAAGCCAACAGGCCAAACAGAGGACACAGAAAGGGGCAGAACAGGCAGCAGAAATGCATATGCTGGTACCACAAACCCCTAGTGCAATGGGCCAGGAGCTGGCACACACTGCTGCTCTACAAATAATTGTAACTGTTTTTCAAGCTACTTCTTTAAGCTGGGAGTCTGTCTACTGCTTGCAAGATGACATGAGCTATTAACTCACTGAAAAGCAATACCTTTGACAGCACAGAAAATGCAAATAATGAGCACAAGGAGGAGGAAATTCAAGTAGCTTTATCCTCCCCTCATTGCTATCTTAGAGGAAGGAGAGGCCTCCAATGTCAGCAATGAGCCCTCAGGGTGAGATAGGAGCCAATGCTCTGCACTTTCCTACTGGCACAGGGATTTCCCAGAGTTGTTGCAGCACACAGAACACTATTCCTTTGACAGCACAAGGAACTGAAGGACAATCCTTGGAGCTGCCTTGTACAGTGGGTTCCTTGAACAACTAGAAAATCTTGGTGATCCTTTAGCTTTTTAACATAGACAGCATAAAGCCAGACCAAGGACGAGATCCAGGCAGTTACAGCAAAAGGAAAAGCTGAAGGTATAGTTCTATAGTGTCTATGTCTCACAATGTCAGAGGCCAATTCCACCACTGCCAGACCAAAAGCCACTGAACCATCAGTCTGACCCAGTATCAGTGTTGCTTATCTATGCTATGATATAATGCATGCAGCATGTGAACTTGAAATGGCAACACAGGTATCTTTCATTCCTTGATCTGTGAAATGTCTCATAAGGGTTCATGCTTTCCACTACAATTTTAATCCAGGATAACCATTTTGCAGCAGGGAAGAAAACAAAGAACCAAAACCCCCACTCAAATACCCAATATATCAACAAAACAAAACCTTAATCTCCCTGTGTGCTGTGTCTACTCTTGCCATGATGTCTGCCTTCCTCTACAGTGACAGAGATCCCTGACCAAATCCAATAGGATATACACCATCATCCCCAGATACCTGCCATCACTCTCAGTCCAGACATTCCTCTCCAAACTTGGAGAAATCATAATCCATTTGCTCTGCTGAAATTTAAATATGCAATGCTGGCAGAAATGAGAGAAACAAATAACAAGCTGTGTGACAGAAAGCATCATAATTGTGACTGATGTGTAAAGAGACCATCTCATGTCCTCCCAAACATATTTACCAGAAGTTTCTCATGCCTGTCAATCTTGTTTTGTTTGTAAATGAATCCTTCAAACATACAAGTATCTCACTTGCCAGTAGTCCAGTTAAGTCCATTTCTCCTCTGTGGAATTCTCTATAAACTCTGAAACAACCAACAGCCATGGAAGCTCAGACAAAAAACACAAGATGGCTCTTTTTAAAGTTGCTTAGGGACTAAACAAAGCATCAGATATATAACAGCATTTTAGAAAGCTAATGGTAAAACAGAATAGGAGATGCTCA
Source organism: Acropternis orthonyx (assembly GCA_035583155.1). Lineage (NCBI taxonomy): Eukaryota > Metazoa > Chordata > Aves > Passeriformes > Rhinocryptidae > Acropternis > Acropternis orthonyx. Next base: position 18,467,035 of record JAWWEU010000125.1, on the reverse strand, counting down.
ATGAGGGAAGATTAATTGGGTTATATCCAGATCATACAGCTGATTGCTTGGGAGAAATTAATTGTGCTCACACATGTGCTGGGAACATTGCTCCTATCCTTGCTTCTGCAACCACATATGTACAACTCTTAGAATATCTCTGCAAGTCTCTACCGAGTTTGATCTACAGGTCTGAGTACAAGGTGAGTGCCAGAAAGAGTATTTAATCATCCTACTTCATGAAATTCTGTTCTGGACAGGTCATAAAAGTAGAGACAGTAAGGGAATGGTTCTTGAGAGAATAGAGCTGATAACATGGAAGCGTGAGACTTGGAACCTCACCTGGAACTACATCAAAGAGACTTTTGCAGCATGAAGAAGGACTCAGAACAATCACATAATTCTGTAAATTAGATTAAAATAAAATTAACTACTTGACTAGTCCCCGAGATCCCTCAGTTCAGTCAGTGCCTTCCTCTTCTGACCAAAACCTTTCTCTGGCAGTGCAAGTTGTGTTGTTGAAGACTCACAGACAGCACAGGGAGGTACAGGATTAGGTTTACCATCCCAAGGTACCCTGATCCTGCACCAGGAAGTCATACAAATAACAAAATACTGTGTCACCAAGTTATTTCTCTTCAAGCAACCCAGGAACTTTGCTCATGGTTCTCAAATCCATTCCAAATGTCAGGCAGACTTTTAAGGCACTTAAAATTGAACCCCCACTGAACATCTCTCCCGATGCATGCTCTAGACTGAGCTTGAAATACAAGCTAAAACTTGTCCCAGATGTGCACCTAAATATTTGAATATTCAGACTGGAAGTTCTGAAATCAAAAGATAACCTGAACAATGTCCCATTCTGATGACTTCTATATATTCTACTATCTTTGATACTAGGCAATTCATAAACACATTAGAAAGTAGACCCATATACATGCAGCTTCTCAACTACAGAGAAAAGAAAGCATTAGAGGAAAACATATCCTGGACCCCTGATCTTGTTCACCATTCACTGGGCTACTTTTGTCTTTAAGTAACTTTAAAAGCCCCAGCCCCTGTCTCTACCATAAAGTTCATTACTTCCAAGTAACCTGTAAGAACAGCATACAGGGAGAACAATAAAATATGAACAGTGACAGGACATGAAAAGAGCATGGCACACAAGTCTAAGGATGGTCTATTCTAATATTTTTATCTGTAGAAACTAAAAATCAAATTGAGGATTTGTGCTAAGCAACTAGGCAACCATGAAATTGTCACTAACCTAGCAAAAAAGGCAGCTACATGGCAGAAATTTAGACTGCCTAGAGAGGAATATATTGCATTTGTCACATTTTAGAGGGAGCAATTAGCTTTCAGGTTGGCTGAAAAGTTATTTTCCTGGAGGTTTAGAAAACATACATACCAAGTTATCCCCCAAACTGCAGCATTTACATGTTTATAAAGCATCTTGACTAGAATGGGTGAATGATAGACAATTGCACACATCAGGTTGCAGAGAAAAGGCCTATTTGATACAAAGGAATTCTGAACAAACTTGCAGCCCAAAACATGTCATTGATGCAGACATACCAATTACATAAGCAGCAACAAAAAAAATTTTCAGAGATACTGTGCAGGAAATGTGACAGTGCCAGAGTGGGGTTTTTTCCTTCAGTCTCCTTAAACCTTCAAGTTACTGACAAAATTTAATCATTTAATTAAATTAGGTGTTACAACTAATTTGGGGAATGCAATCATATTAGTCTGTCACAAGCATGGGCTTTATTGCTGGCCAGAGGACTCACAGTGAAAGATCCTTGCTTTGCTGGAATTACACAGGGTCTTGCAAAGTGACAATAGTGACTACATTTCAGACTTTGGCACACCAGAACAGAACAGAGACTCAGCACTATCTCCAATGCAAGTCTCTCATCCCAACACTGGATCAGCTAGTGTTTCTTCAAAAATCATGGCTGCTGATTCTCTGGAAACTGTATTTTCAACAAGATACTGTTCCAATTTCATTAGCTCAAAGCCTAAAAGTCAAAAAATTTTGAATCAAGTAGAGGCTCAGTAGGAACTTGAAATTGATTAGCAAAATGTATTTTCCTGTTCCCACTGATTCCAATCACAAAACACCAGGACTTTCCTCTGTAACTAAAAGAATATTGGACAGGGAGGAAAGTGTCCACAAATTCTTCCAGGCATTGATTATTGTCCAGACAAGGGTTCCCTGCCAAAGGTCTGAGATCCTCAATGAACTGCTTTTGATCCACCAACATTTCACTAACTGCCAGACACTTCAAACTTAAGAAATCAACACTTTGCAGTAAGACTTCATTTTGCTGTGGAGATTCTGGCTTCCCAGAATTACAGAGATTTTTTGTGAGAAAATGTTATGAAATGGCTCTTTGATGCTGATCAAAGAAAATCGATCGGTGGATATCTCTTACTGAGACCACTAACAGAAATACTACCAAAATCCATTCCAACAGCTTCAGACACAGCAGAGAGACCAAGAGCTAAATAAACAGCTTCCCCATTTTCCTTCTGCAGATTGCTGCATAGCACAGCAGTTGTGTTTTCCTCACTTGCACAATCCACCTTGCCTCTGTTGTTTATACAAAAGTAGGGCTTGAGCCTGTAGGTCTGTTGTTCTAGTTTCCTCTGAGAAGAGGAGTTTGATTGACAGTGTTATAAAGCTAATGGGTTTGAGCTGTGTATAATTTTATGTCTACCATCTACCCTTCATTCCTCAATTAAAAAAAATTACTAACTTGGATAATTAAAGTAAGTGTTGAGGGCAACATGGCTGAAGCGACTGTACAAACAGTCAGTCTTGGCAAGATGTACTTCATATGTACAATAGACTGAAGGGGTTAAAAAATAATGACATAAAACCCCAAGTTGTCCCTTTTAAGTACCATTCCAAAATAGCACAGTGACATGCCTCAGAGATGTAGTGATTGCATTAACACTATAGAATATGGTATTAGTTTGGGGAGTTTTGCAGACATTATTATTTCTTTTATGACAGCAGTTAAAGAGCCCAAATCATGCACTGTGAGACTTGAGATTGTGATTGCACAGAGAGAAGGAAGAAGAAAAATCCCCATCCAGGGAGTTTACATTCTAAATGATACTCAGATACACTAATTATTAGGTTGCCTGACATTTAATCAATCACTGAACAATTTACATGCTTGACAGAAATGAAATATCTGTCTTTGATTTATGTATGAGCAGGTTTCTAGCAGCAAAAACTTAAAACTCTATAAACCAATTATTATTCCCATTACCTCATCCTGAGTGACACTCTGGGATGAAAAAACCATCTTATTGGACTTATTGCTGAGAAACAGATTTCTAAGGCATAAAGTTCTCCAGATGGATGCTTTTGGGGAATTAGTTGAATAAGAGAGATTTAATCCATCCAAAAAGTCAGTATACTTAAATACATGATGAACATAAAAAAAACTCGCTGCTAATCCAAAGTGACAGGTACTAATAGGGTACTTAGTGGATTAATAGCTAGCATGCTAAGTTGCTAGGACCGTGCTGTTTATTTCTATCTTGTGCTGGAACTGATGCAGAAAATAAACTCAGTCCCTCAGGTGTATTTAATTCAAGTGGACAAAAAAATGCATGATTGTACATCTAAGCAGACAATTGAACCTGTGCGTTTATCTTTAGGATGCCATATTGCTTCAAACTCTTGAGAAAAAAAATCATAATCCAATTCTTGAAGAACTTTCATGTGGGGGGTTGCCGGTTTCTATTGCACTACCTGTTGTCAAAGGGAATTTTTCAGTGTTATAGCTGTCTTCTCAGGTCTTAATTAATACCATGCACAGGTGCCATGCAGGATAATCACAGTGAATCATGCAAAGGGTTATGAGTCCCTGAAGAACTGTTATTAAAGATGGTCACATCATAAAACAATAGGCTAGAAGGATGAAACTGTCACAAATTACGTATTTCCATTGGGGCTTTTCATGTGTGTAACCTTTCCTTTTACAAAAGAAATCAAATTTATTTAGCCAGAGGCCCAACCCTTTAAAAAATGGGAAGACAGACAAAAAATGCCTGAAAATACTGTGATCCACTAACACTTTCTGTGACTCAAGGTGCTGCAAACAGTGTACGTGATGAACAGATCATATTCCCTGTACTCCTAGCATATTTTTGCAATTACTGTTTGGAAGAAGGTGTGTCAGCTTCCTAAAACTAGCTTCTGACATCCCCCAACTATGGAGCACCAAAAGTTGTAAAGGGCAAGTGAGCAAAAAGTAGAAGGTAAAGTTACTCTCTGTAATTAACAAATAACCACTCCCCTTCATTCCTCTCACTGCAGATTAGACAAGGGTTTCAAATCTAACAATTTTCATGACTTATGTTGCATGTTTTGCTACAGTTACAGACTGCAGAAAATATTCAGAAGTGCAATTTGTTTGAAACTGATACACTGCTCACTGCCAGCACTGCAATTTGACAGACTCCCTCAAAAAGACAGCCTGATATTGTGAGATCTTCCATATTTAAAGGATTAAATCAAGTTTCCTGTGCTATTGAAAGAAAGATCAATACAAGAATGCTCAGTGCACCTCAGTGTGTTCTTGCAAAGCTGCAAGGATCAGTCTCTCCAGGCTGCCCTGCTCCCTGGCAAGGCTGCTCTAAGCAGTTCTACAAGTTCTTGGGAAAAAAGGCACTAAATAACTTTAATTTTTCCTAAGTATAATTTCAGATTTCCTGTTCTTAAAGGATATTTTTTCATTCTGCTAAAAAACTATGTCCTTAAAATTAAACTAACAGATTTGCCATGCAATGGGAATTCCTGTTTCACTACACTCTAAGCAGTACTAATGCAGTAACACCAAAGGATGCACACAAGGCCAAAACAAAGAAATGCCAATGATTGTAATAATGATAATAACAACAACCAATAAACTGCCCTCAAATCACTGTAAGCAGAAGCCACATTCATAGCAACAGACCAAAAATTCAACTGCCTCAGTTTTCTGTGTCCAGCAGTGGTGAGCAGAAGATACATGAAAGGGAACTAGCATGGATTTATTTAATCATTCAAAAAGTTTTACTCTAAGCTGAAATGTAAGAATTGGCTACTTCCAATCGACTTTTGGATTGCTTCCACTTCTGTGGTTCTGTACCACTTGTGCAACCATTGTATGCTGCCAAGGGTACATTTTTAATTATAGAATTATTTAGTTTGGAAAAGACCTGTACGACCATTGAGTCTAAATGAGTATGCTGACATGGAGCTCACACAGTCACAGAAACATCTACACAAGATTCTTCTTAAATGTAGAAAAAATTACATTTGATTTGCCAAGTGACAAGACTCAAGGAAATGGCATGAAGCTGAGTTGGGGAAGGTTTAGGGTGGATGTCAGGGAAAGGTTTTACACCTGGAGAGTGGCTGGGCACTGGAACAAGCTCCCAAGGGAAGTGGTCTGTCCTGGTTATAGTGACCAGGACCAGTTTGTCACTGTGTGGGTGTGGCTAAGACTTTGTATTCTACACCCTCT
>JAWWEU010000125.1:18381890-18461425 GCA_035583155.1 Acropternis orthonyx | reverse complement strand
AAATTGTAGTTCTGACTTGCAGTCTTTTTGTGAGTTGGGTTCTTTTTCTCCTGCTGGTTTACCTTAAACCAGCACAGGTCACAGCACCGAGCCTGACAGTCCAAGAAGCATTGGGACAATGCTCTCAGGCACATGGTGTGACTCTTAGGACTGTCCTGGGCAGGGCCAGGAGTCGGACTCAATGATCCAAATGGGTCTCTAGCAAACCAGCATATTCTATGATTGTATGTTGGGGTTTTACTATTCTTTAAGGAATTGGGATTAAGGAAACATTTTTTTTCTTCAGCACTAATATGCTGCATTAGCTGCCAAATCATGTCTCTTTTTCACTCAAAATGGAAAAGTGAGGTACAGCACCATAAACAAACACAGCAGAACATGATCACACTGCCATGAAAAAGAGCATGAAGATGAAAACCTCTTGACTTCTGTCTGACAGACTCAAAGCAACTGTAAGCAAAGAAGGATTCAAGGAACCATTAAGAAATCAGGTGTGCTGTGCTTTCCTGTGCTTGGGGTTTTAAGTTGTTTATAAACTGGACAATGCACGCACACACACACACACACAGAAAAAAAAAAAAAGGACAACCACCTCCCCTGAATATCTGCTGGCTTCCTAGCAGGGAAACAAAATTTTTTCCTTACTTACATTGGGAAAACAGAGATGGTAAGTCTAAGATAGTGTCATCAGAGTTCAGGTATGAGCAGAGCAAAGAAAGCTTACTTCCTGGAAGAGAAAAAAAATTTCTCACTATACAGAGGCATAGTGGTGTAAAATTATTATAAAACAAAACACAGATGAGATTTCCATTAGCATACAAGAAAACAAAAGCAAAGCTACTCAGGAAAGCTTTTTTAGGAACTGGCCATATAGTTGACAAAAAGCAGCAAGAGTTGTGAGTAAATAGAATAATAAACTGCCAAAAAAATCAAAGACAAAAAAGTTGTGTGACTGTGAGGGAGATGCAATATTTTAATCATCATTTCAGGAGAAAACCAAATTTCAGCAATTTGTATTCTAAGATCTTGGAGCAGAAACAAACACACACAAACTACTAAGCAGGTTTTAGCAGAACTGCAATCAGAAATTAGTAATCAACAGACTCAGGGCTCTGGAAGTAAACTCTGCCACTTAAGTACTAGACACAAACCCCTATCTCTAATAGCTTTCTCAATTTGAAAGCTAAATCAGTCTGTTTTTTCAAGAGGTTTTGCATTCTCATCAGTAAAACAAAAGACCCCAAAACAATAATTGGTTTACTGAATGTATTAACTGGAAGTTTCCAAGCAAAAATATAACAAATTCAAACACACATTTGAAAATTAATAATTTTCTGTGGCCCCAAGTTCTAGTGCAAACTATAGTACTAATCAAACCCAAAAACCTACTTTGGCAATTTCCGAACAATAAGAACTCCACCATATTCTAGCAAAAGTTTTCAGAGAAAATCCTGGACAGTGTTCTTGGGAATCTGCTTCTTCCTGTGCAGGTGCAGGGAGGCAGACAGGATGGGGTGTGCAGACAGTGTGACAAACAGAAGGGTTTCAATAAGCAGGAATGTGCCTTTTTTTTTTTTTTTCTTCCTGATACATAAAACAGGGGCAAGTTTTGCCTAGACTAAGGCAGCCTGTTTCTTGAATGACACCCCTCTAGAGCCTGAAATGTGAACAGTCCTACTCTACTGCCAATCCACATAGAGGCATTCATTACAAAAAGTTTGGAAGGAAAAAAAAGGGATCTGCAGTTTGGACAGGTACCTATTCTTGCAGATCTAATCTTACCACAGCTGTTTTGCAGAACATTTTCTTCTTTTTACCCTTGCTCCCTAAATGATCTCTTAAGAGACATTCCTTTGCCTGCCGCACTGATACAGCATCTTTTAGTTATCCAAACACATAAGAAACAAACACACCTCCTTTACCAGAAGACCAAACTCATCCTCTCCCTCCTGAAAAGCTGTTTGGTGAAGTGACAGAGTATCAGTTGTACCATTGCAGATAGGAAATCAGCAGGTACAGCTCTTCCTCAATGGTAATCTGCTTGCCCCCAAATAACACGCTGATTAGGAAGAACTAAATAGATTTCTAAAGAAACTTTATCCAAACTGCCAATTAAATGCCACCTGAGTTTATTATGGTTTTTCACAAAACTAGGGCAAATTGGTTTTAACAGCTTTGTTCACTCTCACAGTCCTTTTTCTGCTTTGAGATCTGGCCAGAGGTAAGAAACAAAAGCAGCAAAAATGCCATAGAGGGTCAAAATGCTGTTCTTGCTGAATTTATAATACCCAAGTGTTCATTATCTCAATCACTCTCATTCTTTGAATGACCAGTCTCTACCAGGTCATACCAAACTCCTCTTTAATGCTAATTTCTCTTAATTTAGGGAAAATTCTGGGATACATGAGCAAGCTGTAGCTCCAAGACTTCCTCTGAGAGGTTTTAAATGCAGGGAGACAAGGAAGAAAACTCTTCTACTACTTCCTGATTGTTTTTTAAAGCAATTTAAAAGCATTGAATGGTATCTACTACCAATTCCCACAGAGAAGAGTAAAGCAGTGGAGCTACAACTCTCCTTTCCTCTCTCTTAATAAGGGAGCAGCTGTTACAAGAGTGATTAGGCATCTCTCACCTTAAGGGAGTTAGGCAATGCCAACACCTTTCCTATGTAAAAGAGTGAAGCAACAGTGGGCTTACAAAGCTGGGAAAAAACATCTCCATGTGTCAAGGAAAAGATCATGAACTCCTAAGATCTGCCACCCTGAGTAAGTAAAGGAACAGAATTTCACTCACTGAACCAAGAAACATTACTGCAAAAGGAAAAAACAAAACAAAACAAAACAAAAAAACCCCACAGATTTGAGATATTTTTCCCCAGGAATAATCTTTTCTTATGCTTCTATAAGTCCTTCAATTGCTGAACATCCTCACTTCTCAAACTCGCTCCCTTTACGTAACCTGGATTTCTCCAACATGAACTTGTCTGGCCCTGGATACCACCAGACCTGTGCCTTGACAGTTTTTCTACAGAGACTATTCTCCACAGTACAATTGCAGCTAGCAAAGTTTCAGGGGCACCAACTAGCCACAATCATAGCTCTGCCAGCTGAACTTGACACTGTTTTCTCCTCTGCCTGAGAAAGCTTATAACAGACCAGAAACTGGATTGATGTAAAATATGCTGAATTCTGGCATACCAAAATAGAAAGCATTAATTATAACAGCTTAAATGTTCCTTTTACCAGACTGTAAATTTGTTCATAATTCAATTTGGGAGAAAAAAATTGAATTTCTGAGTGTTCAATGAACCTTGGATTGCCAATGGTTATTATCTGACATTTCCTTTAATTGATGTCTGTTGTAGTGTTTGAATTGTCTTCAAAATTAAATGCATCTAAGAAAATATCTCTTTGTTCAAAAAAAAAAAATAAAACCAAACAAAACCCAACCAAACAAAATAAACTAAGAAAACACCAAGCAAAACCAAATATTACCCCTCCAAAAACCCTCCAACAATTTTTCTTTAATGGGATATACTACTGTTGAATTGTTTGGAGTGATATCTTGAAGCACTTGTTTCCTACTTTAGTATTGTGTGAAAGGGAAAAAAAAATCCTTCCCAAAAGGAAAATAGTGGTGATACCATCATCATTCTGTGTATGTGGTAAACTATGGACATCACAACTACATTTTCTAAACTCATTTGCCATACTTTAGTCCTGAATGTATCCGGATTTTTCAATGAATGAAAAAATTTTTTAAGTCTGATGAGTTTAGGCTCATCCCCAGAAAATCAGAAATGTGTCACTGGTTAAAACCCAGGATGTTTTTGTTTCACAGAGCATTTCAAATTCCTAACACCAATCTTATGCAGACTCTCTGCAAGTCAGAAAGGAACACTGTGAATTTAAATAGTCCTTGAAGTGATTATTACTTTTTTTAATTGCCATTCCACAGCTGGAAATCTTATCAAGGTCACCTTGCTAATATTATACATGTGACTGACAAGAAAAACAGAAATAGCTAACTACAATAATGCAAAAAAACCCACCAAGTAATCCCAATTAAGTATCTCAATCTACTTGAGATACTTAACACAGCAACAGGCTTCAGGATCTCAGGAGAGAGAAAACCAACACAGTCTGAAGGAAGACACTCAACACAATAGAAACTGGCAGGTGATACCAGCTCCATTGGAGAAACGGCTAATTTGGATTCAAGTGTCATACTAATGAAATTGTCCTCCAAAATGTCAGTCAGTAACTCCAGTAAGGTTTTCATAAAATTTTCTAACCTGGCTTAATATTTGCAGTTTGATTCATTTCGGAGTCCTATACTGCCTTTCTAACCATTCCCTTCTGTAAGAGTACACCATATACACAGACAAAAGCAGAAAAAAAATACAATGCAAAACTTATGTGAACATTTTGACTCCACTGTGACTGCACTTCCTTGGAGTACTGACAGCAAGATGCTTGCCAGCACAAAAGAGATTTGAATGTACTACAGAAAACCAGCATGTTTTACCTGCACATAAAAATAACAGGTTTTTTTATATACAAAACTAACACTGTTCATTAAAAAGTAACTCCTTAAAAGCTGAAGGCTTGAAGGACACAGAAAAAAAATTGTGTGCCCTCTTAGTGCAGCTGTTGAGTGGCAGATCTGGAACTGCCTAACATGTATGCAGTAAATCAGCATGTGTGTTTCAGAGAAGAGACTCTGGAAAGCCCTTAATCTCACAATAAAATTGTTTTACACACACTGGATGCATACGGATTTCACCTGAAGCACCCTCTGAAGTCAGTGCAAGTCTTTGCTCTTAATTCAAAGAGGCAATGGCTAAGGCTGTGGAGCACAACTATTTGTAGACAATATTAGAAATTTGATAATAAGAACGGAACTTGAAAGCTCTTTGTGGATGGATAAAAGCATTTTAGGTATTTGATAGTGCAAACACTAGCCCATAGTTTTATACTGTATCTCACTTTCCACTAGGATTATCATATCATGATTATTATGAGGAAGATAAAGTCCCATCTCTGAAATGGAATGGTTTCCAAAGAGGCTGTTATGATGAATCTTCCACTGCCAAAAGAATCAGGAAAAAGGTGAATCATTTCTTGGAACTCACATACTATATATCAGACAGGAACATATAAAAAATACATGTATCATTGCTGTGAAGAATCCTTTGCTGGGTGCCATGGTTTAAAAAAAGAGCTGGTTTCATCCTAATCCAACTTCTTGCTTTTCCATTCAGTTTCATCATTGACGAGCAGAAGTCAAGAAAGGGCTAGGCCTATCTTTGAATTCAGAGCAAAGACTGCTCTGTCTGGAAGTCCTACTGCTCCAGCACAAGTGTGCCTTGCTCACAACAAGTATATTCAGTTCATGTGTCTTATTTATTCATTTGTTACTCTCTGCTGTTTTGACCCGTACTGCTCTCTGGGGGCACTCAAAATACTTTCAAGAGAGAATAAGTTTCCAGGAGAAAAAGCAGCAGCAGTTCTGAGTTCCAAGTCCCTGACAAAGAATTTACACCTACCTGAATCAGATTTCCAGTGAATTTTGTAACAAATTGAATCAAACTGTTCATGTTCTTTCCTGCTGTAATACAGATCTCATTTAAAAATGGGATCAGCCTGACTGTTGGATCATGAAGAGTGTTTGGAAGAACCCTCCCTTGCACTTCTCATTGCAAATCAAGGTTTGATTTGCCTTCTTCTTCCCTTTTTGGTTTTTATTTTTGCTTCCCTCTGAAATTTACTTACAGTCAAAACAATAAACAAGTAAAACTACATTACTTTGGTCTCACTCAAAAAATCAGAGGGAAAAAGAATGTAAATGGGAATCCCAGCTCTTTGGTGAGACTGAAAATGTATCTAACTTCAGTTTCTCAACAGTAACTGGCAGGTAAGAGCATGTATTCAGTGACATTCGGAAAATAACATGATTCAGGTTCACAAACCAACCAGCTTTGCTGCCTACCATTTAAAGTCTGTTGTAGGCAGTGGGATCTAGCTGGATTATGGGAAGATGTTCAAGCTTCACATGAGATTAGTATTTCTTATTTTGCAGTTCCACGAACACTCAGGCAGCAACTTCTCTCATCCATGGAGCAGGCATCCCCTGTAAGAGGGTGTTGGTCTCTTTTTCCCAATTAACAAGTGACAGAACAAGAGGAAATGGCCTCTGGTTGCACCAGGGGAGCTTTAGATTGGGTATTAGGAAAAACTTTCTTTAGTCACAATCCCTGGAGGTATTTAAAAGGCGTGTAGATGTGACACTGAGGGAAATGGTTTAGTGGTGGACTTTGCACTGTTAGGTTATAGTTGAACTCAATGATCATATGGGTCTTTTCCAACCTGAATGATTCTAGGGCATCAATTTGAGCCAACTGCCTGACAACCCTTTTCCACTGTTTTTCGATGATCTCCTCCACAGCTCACATACCTGAAAGAGCTCTGCTAGTCAAAGGCCATTTTCATAGATGGGGAGCACCCTGAGGATGACATGGCTCATCGTGCTGTCATAGGCATGACCAGCACATCATGTCAGCTTGACTTTGCTCTGTGAAGCTCAGCTCCAGCCCCCTAAGGCCTACTGGGAGGTGCTTCCATTCAGAATTTGACACTCTCTGGTCTGGAAGCTAAGACTCAGTGTCAGTATCTATGCCACTAAAGGGAAACAAAGAGCCCTTGCATAGACAACAAACCATCTGAACAGTGCAGCTACTAGAATGGTTTGGGCATGAATTTGGCAAGGCCAGTTAGGATTGTCACACACAGCTGTGGTATTAGCCAGACCCATTACCACTTGGTAGATTTGATGAGACCATCCAGTCTGTTGAGAGAGGAAGATTTAGCAATTTGGTTGTGAACTGAGCTGTGCTTGTTTGCTTTACCTTTATAGCTAGGGAGTAAATCCTAGCCTGATTTACTTAATAGCAGGGGCAGAAAATTGGCATAGTCAGGTGTTGCAAGTTTTTTTCCCCTAGGCTCCAGTTCTGAGCAAAACCCCCTGCAATGTGCCTGAATTCAGCAACACTTCAGTTGCTGCTCACAATTCTGCACCAATAGCAGCCCTTGATGGAGCCAGGCTGGACCTAACCATCCACAAATGTGGATGCCATGTAAGTGGGCTTTGTGGCATTTCTCCATGGTTTGCTGCAGTCTGAGCAGACTGAGGTCACCCAGCTTCCTCATGCACTGGATCTGCATGCACATTCAGGCAGCAATCTGGGAGGAAATTGTGTCCTCCCCTCACTGTCATATGATAGGGAGTAGCCAGCTGCAACCCAGAAGCTTTCTAATCCTCATAGAGTCAAGGTCTTAGGTATTTTCTAACGCAACTGGGAGGTCTGCAAAACACAGTGAGACATTTTGCTGCCTCTGCCCGCTGCCCTGAATGCTGAGATTGCAGCTCTGCAGCCAGCTCCAACTCATCTCTTCCTCTCACAGATACTGTCAACCAACACTCTGCTGTATGAATAGCAGGGGCCATGATCATTTCTGGCCCAGATTAATTTCACTTCAGAAAGATGCTGGAGCATAAACATCATTCAACGTGAGCAGCCTTTTCTTTCCTTTCTACAAAAAGGCATTTAGCTGGGCTTGGCAGAAGGAGGTAAGCCTCCGGGAAGACATTATCCTGACAGCAAACACTGGTGACTGGCTTTGTGTGTATGTATGTGTGTGTTTGGCACACTCTGGATGCTAAATAAATATGGGTTATTAATAAAGCGCTAGCTGGAGATGGAAAATAAGATTGAATGCTTCATCTTCCCAGAGCTGTTTCAGGATCTTAGGGGGAAAATAAAGAACAAAGACAATGGAAAATGGAGAGCCATAGGGGAAGGATTGCAGGGGGGAAGGGAAGTCAATAAAGAGGAAAATAGCAGCAAGGAGGAGGCAGTAAATTTGGCTGAGTGTAAAGGAGGCTCAAGCAAAAACAGGGTAACAAAATAGCACTGGTATAAACAAAATGTCAACCACCTCTTGCCCCGCTGAGTTTCAAAACAAGATACAAAACCAGACCACACTGGCCAAGAACACTTGCAAGAGACTAAGAAGGAGCAAGAGTAAAGAAAATAATCTGAAAGGGAAAAAAGGCAAGAAAACCAGGCATACCATGCCCAGAGAAGGAGCCCCATACACCAGAACGTCTAAAACACTGCAGGATTCTACAGAAATGACCATGGGTCACAGAAGGGCTCCTACCTTCACGCCCACTGACATCCTACCCAGCACAGCTATGTGTTTCACCTGCTCTTCTGTGCCCCCAGTCAATGCCTGCGCTTGAGAGACATGTACCAGTAGGTTTTCCTTTCACCTTGCCATTTTCCTAACTTTGCCTTTTACAACCCACATACTACACATACCTTGGAATGACATTTTTGTGTCCTCCCTTCTAGGAACTAACCACATGTGTTACTTCTGTGGCTGTGCTGTGTTGTCATACAGTGACACTATGATAAGCTAACTTTGCAAATGTCTTATAAAAGCATTTAGTGCCACAACAATGCTTAAACTTACACTACGCTTATTTTAGCCTAAGTAGTCCTTACATTTTTATACTTTTAATTAACAGCAGGGCTACTTTTCTGGATCAAATGACAAACTGCTATATCTATCTTTACATAGGTGTAATTCATTTATTTTTGCCAAGCAACAAAGCACCTCAATAATTAGGTCTCTTGGGCCTAGTTCTCTTCTACTTGTGCTACAACAGTCCTAAAGCTGTCATACAGTTAATAAAGGCTATAGCTTACAGTTACTGTCATATTTTTGACCATGGCTAGAGTGTTTCAAATTTGGCTGCCTGGAATTAATGGTCCCAGGGAGCAGTCTTATTTTCAGAGGGAGTATACACAACTCCACTGGTTTTAGTGGCAGGCTTGCAGCCATAAGTAATCTGGATAATTTACATCCCTTTTATGTACGAGTGGAGTCTCTTACCTCCTAGGGCTCTTAAAGCCTAACCTGCAGCTATTTCTTTAATACTCACCAACATACACCACCAAACAAAACCTTGTTTTGGAAAGCACATCCTTCTTAGGTTTTGAAACTCATCCAGGCTTTGATCTATCACCTTTGTTCTTCAAGATGAGATAGAGAATGAAACAATCTTTCAAGACAATGGCATCAGAAAAAGACCACATTGTAACGCAAACTTATTAGTTCCATATATTCTTTTTCACAAATGACTCAATGCATACACTACATAAGTGTGTGAGAAAAATCTCATTAAATTTAGAAAACAGCAAAAAATTTCATCTGTTAAACAAGGAAATAAAATGAGCAAGGAAAGTTCTAATACAGTGTGCGCTGGGTGCTCAGGTCCCAAAGGTCCCAAGAACACACCTCTTAATTTAAAAATCGCACTTTTAAATGTTCCCAAGGTCCCGCCCTATTTACATAACAGAAAAAGCATTCCCCTCTCCCTGGTTGGCTGTGCCGTGCTGGGAGGTGGGGTCCCCAGGCAGCATGGTGGCCTTTAGGACCAGCCATGTGGCATGAGGGGTTTCCTTAACGATATTTTACAGTCCTCTTATTCCCGGCCACATGTTACCCTGGCATAAGCTCCTGACAGGACCATGTGCCTTACAACTCTGCGATACGCCTTATAGGTTAGTAAAAAAGCCTCCTAACTTAGTGACTTGTTTAATCCATTTGGTTGCAATAAGACCAGTTTTCTTATTTCTCTCAGGTGGGCTTAGTTATTTTGCAGAAATCCATACATGCTGCTCAACACCCACATGTGCAGACAAAGCATGCACAAGCAGCTCCCTCAGCAAAGCACACTGGTCCAACAGTCCATGAAAAATTTATACACACATGCACGTGGAGGCCAGGACACATAGGACGCAATGTTCTTACTTCATGAACCTAGGTCAGCTAGAAAGATACAATAAAACTTTGTCAGCCATCAGATGCAAACTATTTGCTGGCAACCAGCAAAGACTTAAGGGGGAAAAAAAACAAAAGCAAAAACCAACCAACCAAACAAAAAAAACCAACTAAAAGGCAGGACAGTTGGAAAGCTTCCTACACCTAGCCTTACTCTGGAGCACTGTTACCAGCAGCACCTTATTGAAAGACTTCACACTCCAGCAAGTGCTATTCAGGCAGAGATAATGCATGATTCCTTTGCCTTCCCTCTCACAGCAGGAATACACAATACCCCTGTAAGGACAATGCAAAATGTTCAGTATGAGGTCTCTTAAGTGGGTCTCAGTCTTAGATCTCATTTAAGCACTTGTTTCTACCACCATTACTGATGTTTTCAGCTAATCAGGTACTGGACCCTTGCATGAAAACACTGTGATTTAACTTTGCAAGCACTATATGATGCAGCATATAGCTCGTGGGCACCCACATGGTTCTTAATTGAAAACTTATTTGTGGGTGCTTATGGTAGCGCTGGGGAGAAAAATGAGCTGTTTTGACAGAATAATATGACTTCATGCATATTTTGATAAGTACGTCAGCTGAAATAAAATATACTGATAAGACAAGCATTCATTATCCCCCGCCAGCTAATTAAGTGGTCATTTGTATCTTCAACTAGATGTGTATGCTATGTATCACTTGGAAATCAGTCTTCTGCATAACAGTTCTGTTTGAAGTGACATCAAAAGCCTGAAATCAAGGCATTGCCACATGCAGCATGAAGGCAACAATGACAATTCTGTTTTATTATTCAAAGAAGGAATTTCCAAGAAAAATACCACTGGAGGCTAAAACACTATTAGAGATGTAGCATACAAAAAGCTCGATCCCATGGATGCTAAACAAGAGACTCTGCAAAAATAAATACTAGCTGCAGAGCTGGCTTCAGTCTTTCAGGCTAAACACTAGAAATACCTTTTCCACAAAAACCTCGCCCAAAATTCTCACTGACAAACAATTTCTTCTGCAAGCTTACACTCACTTCTGTCCTTTTTCCTACAAAAAGACAGTTTCTCTCTTCGATAGAGAAAGGAAGAATAGTTCAAAGCCAATGTAACTGAAAAAAATGTCCCCGTCTGCTAAATTAACTGTTGGTGTACATCAGCATCATTATATATAAACATTTTTGAGCCCCTCTAGTAAATAGCGTGAAGGATTGCAGCTAGTGTTTGTGTAATAGCTTTCCCTTTCTCTGAGTCTCCTTTTCCCTGAGGTCATCTGTGTTTCCTAAGGGAGAAGAAAGTGATCATTGCAGCTTAGGGAGCCACACCAGCAACCCACCTGCCCATCGTGCTCCTGCAGATGGTTTTTCTTGGTGTCTCCCTCTTGGTTTTTAAGGCAGCATGGAGAAGACTATATCTCCTATTTTTCTCTGCTTCTGCTGGTTTTCTCTCCAGGAAGAGAAAGAAAAGACCTTTATGTTCTCCAGCAGCACAGGCAGCAGAGCTATGCTATCCTGCAAAGTCCCTGCCACAGCAGTCTGAGGCAACTGAGAGATATCAGCTGGAGCTCTCTCACCCACCACTCTGCTGAGCAACAAGTGCTCCTGAAGCAAGCTAAGAGCAAACACATCAAGCAAAGGGCCTGATCCGGGTAGGCAGTAACTCCTGCTGGCAGGATAAACCCTGCTGCAACAAAAGGATTATTCACATGAGTACAGCTACTCCAGGGACAAAGAGCTTGCAAAGAGAAGAACTGTGTGAGACCACTGTGCACACCACATGTAGTCATTTTCAATTACCCTCACACCTGAGGACACGCTGCTACCATCACCAAAATCTGTTTTCACTTCAGGCATTTGATGTTACACTCTCTTCCTGCCAAATACTTCCTGCAGCCTAGGGAAGAGAGAGTCACTTTCTTCTCTTTTTAAGTTAATCTGGTTACTGGCAAAGGCAGGCATATCCTACAGAGTGACATGCAAGGAAAAAATCAAGACTGCTGATGAATCCCCGAGACACCCTTCTTCCAGGTATTCCACCCCAAATTTCAGCAACCTTGAAGCAGTTGCTGCTTGCAGTGGAGAGCAAACCTTCAGATGATTCATGGCTGGGGATTTCTGGCTGCCACTGCTTGTCACCACACTGCTCAGAGGAGCTTATAAGCTTGCTGAAGGCAATAAATAGCTTCCTAAACCCTGCTCATTCATATAGTTTCTACTTCAGTTGTATGAGGAAGTAAAATCTACAGGCAAAACAACCCAGACAGAACAAATTATTCTCTGCACTTTAGGAAGAGTTTTTGCTGCTGGAATTTAAAATGTAAATCAAAGGTGATAGAATTTGCTAGCTGCTCAAAAGGCTTCCCAGTCTCTGATACATTTGGATTTGTTTCTCAGATCCACACTAACTGACGTGCTGTGGCCTAACACTGTTCTTACCCAGCAATGTTGTTTCTTTGCAATATGTCCTGACACTAGAAATCTCTACCTATGCTGTTAAAGGAAGCCCAGGTAGAAGGACATAGGTGAAAGACAGAGACAAGCTGATGACACACTTATGGAATGGGAATCATGCATAGCATGGAAGCCCCAGCCCAGCTAAACTTTATGTCCAGGCTTACCAAAGCACGCCTACCACTACCCACAGGGTTTAACTTGTACAGGCAATACACAAGAGACCTGGAACCAAAGGCATCAGCAGAAATGCAATCACACTGAGCAACCCCCTTCCTTGATGGCAGACCCTGTGAGAAGTGTCATTTGAAAAACAAAAAGCCCCTGGCTCCTGCCCCAAAGAGTACATTGTTTTGCATATCTCGGGAATCTGATCCAAAGCATCTGGGGGAGCCAACTAAACTAACCACCTTTGCAAAGAGGTATTACTTCAAACTCCTTGGGGAAAATTATATTTATCCCCTTACTACTGCTGTTAGTTGAAACTGCAAGTGCAGCTGTTTTTGCTTATTCCTCCCCAGTCCTGCAGATACGCTGAAGTCTTTGCAAGCAAGTGGCTTCTCTCTGTTGATGGGAACATTCATGTTATGAAACATATCTCACAAAACATGGCTGACCATGAGAAGCAGAGGAATAGCAGCACCTAAAAACCTTACTCCTGAAGAGAATACACTGTATGTAGGCTCTGCACAAAGCTGTATTTCAGAGTACAGAACATCTTGGGAATATAAAGACCACTTGTTCAAACCCAGTCAGAAAGCAGAGGAGACACAAAGGCCAGGCTTTCCCACCAGCAGGGGAAAAACTGAGTCTGTGCTCAGGACTTTTAAATATAAAATAGTAGCTAAAACATCATAACAACCTTGATCTTCTCCAACCTTCAACCAGCTAATAGATCTTGATTCTTTCACCCTCAGTTTTCTCTGTGCTAAAATGACAGGCTTCCTTCACTGTGGATACTGCTACTCTTCAGCAAACTTTCAGCACATCACAAACATCCCACAACCACAGTGTTCCTTCACATGCTCCTCTCTTGCTGCACAACATCAGCTGGTCTAGTGGGCTGCAAGCCTCTCTTTCCCTGGGTCACAAAGCTTAAAGGTCATGAGGGCTAGCCCCTTGTACTTCCAAAAACAACAACGCAGTTTGCTTAAGTCTGTATCTGCATGCCACCTGCCTTCTGTTCTAAGCAACCAGCTTCTCTAAACCCGGGCTCAGGCTTGTGACAGCAAACATCTCTCAAAACCAGAGCATTGGATCTCTGCCATAGCAGCTTCCCAAGCGAATGGGCACCAAAAAGGTTGGATGCAAAGTTACACCAAGTGACCTCTGAGACCGTGCCTGTGCACTATTATCAGAGGGATGGTATTTTTGCTTACTGTGCCAGCAAATATATCATTCATCAAAGACTCAGTAGAAGAGTCTGCCAGATACACCTGCTCTCTGAGCAAAAATACTACTACTTTGTACATGAGATTAGATAAATTGAAAAGAGTGCATTTTTTGCATGTGCTTCCTATCTCAGTCTCTGAACTTGTATCTGCATTATCTGATTAAGTGACTGTTGAGTAACCCAAACTGCCAACGTGGGCTAAGAAAAACTCTTTATCTTGAAGTGTTGAAGTAATCTCTAAATATGAATTTCAACAATCAAGAGCGTATGTCCAATACAAACCTATTATTCAAGGCATAAATGATGCTCTGCACTTAATCAGGTCTACTTATGTCTGATAAATAACAGGGAGAAATGCTTCAAAGGAAGATGCAGCAAACTCACTCTTGCATATTGCCTCTTATTAGCAGTAGTTAAAGCAGTTAACAAAACTCAGTCCAGTCCATTCTACCAATAAGGCAAACCAAAGTATAAGAAGAGGGAAATGGCTTGTAAGCAGGAAAAGGAATTAGAACCCCTAAACCACTCCCCATTTGTTGCTTTATCTAGGGAGAGCATGTCCTCAAATGTCATGTCTTCTTCCAAAGCAGCCAGGGAGAAGAAAAATCCCCAAACCCTCTTCGAGAATATGAAAAATATCTTCAGAACATAAGTCAAAATATTCTTATTACCCATAAAAATGCAATTCCCTTTGAAAAAGCATGGAATGATAAAACAGTGTTAAAATATTAATGGAGAACTAATCTGGTAAACCACTTCATTAGGAGAAAACAGCATTCATGGGAAAAAGTATTACTTGTTATTGCTCATTCTGAAAGGAACTTGAAGCACAGCTGAACAACTGGCTTTGGAAGTATTTGCTCCACACCTAGCTCTAAATCTCTGCCTGCAAAGACACAGGAAAGCGTTTGTTCTGTTTCTGAAATCAGATTGAGGCTTTTATCCACATATTTTGGCAATGGTCTCTGGTTGTATAATGATTTCCATATGTTTATCACATCTAAACAAGAGCAAAACAGCACAGTACCAACTGGTTCTGTTTACATAATGATTTAGCCTTCCATTTGTTTTTTTGTGGGGAGGTTTGTCAGGGGCAAGTGAATGCTTTTCAAAATACCTTTCGCTCTTTGACACCAAAATCAAAGACATTGCTAGTAGGAAAGGGAAAAATCTGGATTCATTAAGAAGGAAGCAAGGTCAGAACAGCACAAACAGAATGCTGGATAATATAGAAGGAACTGGCAGTAACACCAATGTTTAAAGTGGTCTGACATATCTCATTGTAAGACCTTGTTTTCATTTACTTACAGCTTTGTCAAATTAACTGGTTTGCCAGCAATTGCCTTTGCTCTGTGTCTACCTCAGGCTGCGCTTTTTTTGTTTTGTTCTTCCCAGGCTTGGGGCTTCAGAGAAAAAAAAATGTTTCATTGTTTCTGAAAGTTGGAAACACTTTATTACAAAACCCACACTTATTTTTAAAAGGGGGAAACAAGTAAGTGAATCAGATTTGAACAAGTTTCTTACCGAGCAGCAATAATGCAGTAGCACTTAGCTGCACCTCACAATTTTACAGTTGTGGTTTTGAAAATAAGACGTTTTAAATGATGTCACAGGAAAAAAAAAATAACCAAACCTGTGAAATAACATACTTGGTTGAGTCTTCCAGAAATTCATCCACTGTACAGCAGCATCTTGTGCAACAGAGGAACTGACAGTGAAATTAACTCGGGAGAAGTAAAGGAGGTTGTCTGAAGGCAAAGCTGAAACCAGGACTGGCTATCATAAGGGACTGGGACTGACCACCTGAAGAGAGGAAGTTTGCCAAGACTTGCACTTTTCTAGCACAATCATCTAGAAAGGAAAAACTCAAAAAAGCAGAAAAATGGGCAAACTGAATAATCTTGGTAACAAGGAGAACTCAAGGGACAGGGAGGGAAGGCTACTGTGAGAAAACGCACCAGGTTGAAAGAATTATTGGGAGAAAACTAGTTATAAAAGTCCCAGCATATTTCTTCTGAATCAAGAACCAGGTCTTTCCCAGAGTCTCTCTGCTCCTCAGCTATGACAGCCCAAGATCTGTGTGGTTCATCCAGCATGTGACACTGTACGGCAGAATTTCAATATTTTATAGTGGTACAAATAATCATAGTAAACAAAGCTGGAGAAATGACACACAAACATGCCTTTGAGTTAAGCACTCAACATCTAAGCAGTTCAACTTTAATCTTCTAAACAAAACCTTGACAATGCCTTTTTGTGACACTGCCTTTGCTGGGCAAGGCACTATTACAGCTAATTTCTGTTCTGCAGGATTTCTAAGAGCACCACAGGCAATGTGTTCCACCATGACAGGCACTGAAGACTTCAGTCAACCCATAAACCAGGCTTCAGGAAACAATAGGAGCTTTAAACACTACAGCCCAATGGCACTACATACTCAGACTAAGAAAGATGCTTTTTCAAACTAACCCAAAACACATTGTTTCCTTTTGATTTTTCTCTAAATAAAATTATCACCTAAAAGGAATCTGTCACCAGAAAATTTATGTGGCAGCAGCAGATGACTTTGATTCTCAGCACTAATAAACACATAATTATGACTGTCCAGACACCAAAGAGCTGAGTCTAAAGGTAAAAGTATATCCCAGAGCAGAGAAGTGTTTCTGCACTATGCAGCTTAGATCTGACCAGTTACCACAGGAGGAATGCTCAGGAAACATGGCTGTGTCAAATCAGGCACAGGACAAGAAGGGTTGCTTCAGTTGTTGCAGACAACACTGGCATTACCACTTCACTCAGGAGAGTCCTCAAAATGTATTCTTTATTTAAATCCAAATGATACCTGCTAATGAATATACCCCATCACCCTGCATTAACCTGAGGTGCCCAACAAAAAGGATCACAATCCACAAAAACCATAGAACATTTTTTGTGAAAAGCTGATGAAACTAAATATAGTACCTATTTCCTAGGGCTGGGCAACAACAGTAGACTTCTGACATGAGAATGCCCAGTTGATCCTCTGATCATCTCAGGCTAACAGAGGTATCAAGGAACACCTAAAGGGCTGAGTCAGGTGTAATGTGCAGGGACCTTCAAAGCACTGCCGTGTTTTCTCCAGCTCACATCCAGCTGGGACAGTCACAGTAGCAAGAGGCACTTTCCCCAGACTGGGCATGCCTGGATGTCGAGCAAAGTAGCAGTAATCAGACACAGCTGCAAATGAACTCCCTGCCTAAGTTTGCTCTGTTAACCTTGCCAGCAAAAATTTCTGGAAAGGATTAGAAGTCTTCGCAAAATGTTTTATGCCTAATGGTACGCGTCTCTTGCAGCAGCCTTTGAGCTACAGGGGGAAATAAACATACAACAAAAATCCTGTTCATCAGTTCCCACAGCTTCTCTGAGAAAACATTTTTCCAGACTGAAAGGGGAAGACCATGTTGTCACTGGAAACAAAACATATCTTCTGTTTTAAAGGGCAGCATACACTCCTAAGACAGTTCTCAGCACTGCACATAAAGGAATAGGCTGAATCCAGCATTGCTGGTGCTGTGAACTAAGCAAACATTTGGGGATTTTAATTTCTACCAAGCAGAAATACTTAATTATGGCAGCAGAGGTAATGAAGGAAAGAAAGCCCATTATAAGAATGCTGAAATTTACTCAACTGGGGTCCACACCTGCACTGGAAAAATTCCAAAGATCTGCAAATTGAGAAGACTGAAAAGTCAAATCTCAAAAAAAAAAAAAAAAAAAAAAAAAAAAAAAAAAAAAAAAAAAAAAAGCACAGGTGTAGGGAAAAAAAAAAGGGGGGGGGAGGCAAATCTCCCAAAAGGCATTTATGTAAGTGAGAGGACAGCCCTGCTCCAGTAGGCTGAGCAGCCAAACCAAACTGGTGATAGAGGGGAGAAGTGCTTTACTGAAGGTAGGAGCACAGCAAGTGACACAAGTGTGACCATATCTGTCCTGGCACTCTTGGTTCCCAAGTCAACAATGCTTCCACCAATTCATATGCAGAGAAGAGAACTCTGGTATGAGAGTGTATATTCTACTGGAAAAGGTCTCATGTACATGATTGTAATGTGTACATATGAAAGCAGTATTCTGAGAGGTAGGGCAGCAACCATTCGCAGATCCAGTGCTCTCTCTACTGGTGTGCTGCTTACTGGGGGCTCATATCAGGGAGGTCACCAAGAGACCACCAGGTTTGGTATAGTCCACTGACCATTACCCACTGCTG
Source organism: Acropternis orthonyx (assembly GCA_035583155.1). Classification (NCBI taxonomy): domain Eukaryota; kingdom Metazoa; phylum Chordata; class Aves; order Passeriformes; family Rhinocryptidae; genus Acropternis; species Acropternis orthonyx. Next base: position 18,443,444 of record JAWWEU010000125.1, on the reverse strand, counting down.
TTGTTTTACAGTGCTACAGTCAGGAGCCATTTGAGGAGAATTTAGAAGGATTACAGAACCCTGGGAGTGGCAGTAAGGGACTCTTCAGTGCAGATATTTTGGTTTTTAAATCAGTCCTCCCAATTAGAAGGAAGGGGTTTGAAAGGGCCAGTTGAATCTGGTGAATCAACAGATATGGGACTGCTGCCACAACCAGGGGTTCAGCCATGGGACTCACTTTGAGAAACGTTCTCTGTTAGGGGCTAATGGGGTCCATCTGTCAGAGAAGGGAGAGAGCATCTTTGTTCATAGGCTTGTCAAGCTTTTGAGGAGGGCTTTGAACTAAAGTTTCCAGGGGAGAAGACCCTCAATCCATCCTACTCCTACCAGTGTGATGCCAGTGACAGCAAGAGATGCCCAGAGTCTGGAGAGAGATTGCAGGTCAGCAGAAAAGCACCTGAAGTACAGCACAAAGGAAATTCAGCAGCTCCAGTCAGCTTAATCCAAGGCGCAACTTAAATGCCTCCACGCAAACACACATAGTATGGGAGTTAGACACGTGCACTTACCTGCAAGGCTGTGTGGGCATCAGGGAGACATGGTGGGATGCTTCCTGTGACTGGAATTTTGGAATGAAATGACACAAGCTCTTTAGGAAGAACAGGCAGAGAAGATGAGGAGGGGGTGTCATCTTCTGTGTCAGTGACATTCTCAAGTGCACGGAATTCTACCTAGGGATGGATGAGGAGCCAACAGAGCTTGTGGGTCAAGATTAAAGGCAGGGCAGGAGCTGGTGACATTATAGTGTGGGTCTGCTACAGGTCACCCATCCAGGAAGACCTAGCTGATGAGACCCTCTATAGGCAGATAGGAGTAGCCTCAGGTTCACAAGCCCTGGTCCTCATGGGGACTTCAACCACCCTGATATCTCTTGGAGGGACAACACAGCAGGGTATAAGCAATCCAAGGGGTTCCTGATGTATTGATTATAACTTCCTACTCCAAGGCATAGATAAACTAAAAAGGAGCTATGCTGGACCTTGTTCTCACCAACAAAGATGGACTGGTGGGGAATGTGAAGCTCAAGAGGAGCGTGGGCCCTAAAATGGTGGAGTTTGAGATCTTTGGGGAAGGAAGGAGGGAACACAGAAAGCTCTCTAACCTAGGCTTCAGGAGAGCAGACTTTGGCCTCTTCAGGGATCTGTTTGGTACAGTACTATGGGATAAAGACCTGGAGGGAAGAGATGCCCAAGAAAAATTGTTGATAGTAAAGATCACCTTGTCCAAGATCAGAAGTGATGCATCCCAACAAAGAAGTCAAACAAAAATATCATGAAGCCTGTGTGGTTGAACAAGGAGCTCCTGGACAAACTTAAACACAAAAATGAAGCCTTACCGAGGGTGGAAGCAAAGGTCAGGTAGTCTGAGAGGAAGACAGAGAAACTGAGCAGCCACAGATGAGCTTGGCAAAGCTGAAGCACGAACAGAATTAAATCTGGCCCAGGATATCAAGGGCAACAAGAGCAGCTTCTATAGGTATGTTGTTGATAGAAGGAAGAGTAGGGAAAATGTGGGCCTTCTCTGGGAGGAAATGGGAGACCTGGTTATCCAGGGCATGGGGAAGGCTGAAGTAATTCTATGCCTTGTTTTTGGTCTCTGTCTTCAGCAGCAAGAATTCCAGCCACACCACCTGACCTGCAGAAGGCAAAGGCAGGAACTGGGAGAACGAGGAACTGCCTGCTGTAGGAGAAGACCAGGTTCAAGAAGATCTAAGGAACATGAAGGTGCACAAGTCCGTTTCCACTGTAGTATGGTCTTCTCTATAGAGTTAAGCAGAAATTAAGTTTTGGTGTTTGTTATACTACACTTTGACTTTAAGTTATCTAATTCCCAATGAGGTGCAATTATTCCCAGTTCTAATAATAAAAGAAAAAGGTGGAGAAAACCATCGAGATATGAACATGCAAGGCCTGGGAATAATCATGGTCACAAGTATACCATGTTTAAAAAAAACCAAAACAGCTCAGCCAAAGCAGCATGAGTAAACATAGATGGAAAGAATTCAGTGAGAACCGTGTCCTGTTTGACAATGCATTCCTATACACATCAACGCACATGATGAATGTTTAATTTTGAAAGAAATCTGACACAGAGGTGGGGAGGGGGGAGGAAGGCAAAAAAATAGTGACAGTCAACTGTTTCCCCGTTCAGAGCTTTCCTTTTCAACCAGACTCCAGTTTGAAGAAACACTTTGCCAGCTAGAGAGGAAGCCTAGCTCTGCTACACACACCTCTCACCCCAAACCAGCAAACTATTTCTGCATTTCTCAGAGCCCTCAGGATCACACATTCCACTGCTGTGACAGCTGTCTAACACTGTCACACTGATCAAAGTTAGATATTCTACTGACTGTTTAGCTAGTCCTCCTGTAAAAAACCCATAAAGATCACAAAGATAAGCTCCTGGAAGCAACTTAAAATCTATCCCAAGGTGCTTTGGAATGTCCCTGTAAAAATCAAGTGTAGCTTAGGAAGTTTAGTTTTTCTAAGCTACAAGTAGTGTCATTTTAAGCTAAATATAGTCTAACTAGCTCTACCATCCTTGCTTTCAATATTTAAGGTTAGAAATAGTTTTGATTTAGAGAAGAAATTCAGCATTTTATAATACTATACAGTTAGGCACCTAGATAATTAAACTTGAATTCAATCCAAAAATCACCCAAAAAAAAAAAAAAAAACCAACCTGAACACCCCCCCCTCCCCCCCCCCCAAAAAAACCCCCAACCAAACAAAAAAAAACCCAACAGTGAAGGTTTTCGACTTCATAAGAACTAATTTTAAGAAACGAACAAAACAGACCACTTAAGTCAACTGGATTGACAAGCAGAAGGATTGAAATGTCAAAGAATTCATCTCCATTGAGATGCCTCCCATGCAAAGCAGAAAAGCTGTAGGACTAGGGTGCAGGTCTGAGCAGATTTAAGAAGCAAGTCTATGAAAAGAGAAAAGAGGACTGATAAGCAAAGTGGTGGGCTTATGTAATTACTACCAAGACTGAAGTCACACTAGGTCTTGAACAGATATTGAAAAATTAGTGAAAGTGTATCAAGCTGTAGAAAGGAAGAAAAAGGGAAAAGTGTGTTTAAACATCTCTCCCCAAACTAAATAAAGTGACCCAATTTTCAGGAAGAACAGTGAGTGATATTGAATAAGGGAAAGGTGAAGACAGAGATTATAAGGATATCTTTAACCATTAAATCTGAAAAGCTTTTCAGCATTAGGAGGAATGGAAATGAGCAACAACACTAGTTTTTAAACACAGATAAGCATATCAGGGAGCAAGAGAAATCCAGACTTCAAGGCCCAGAAAGTTACCTCCAGTCCCACTTCTCCAAATTTCTTTATCTACGATTTTCCTTAGGTGCACAAATGTTAATGTAGGACCGCACCTTTAAAAATAAATTATCTTTGCCCTCTTCTCTTTTTATGCTGAAGAATCATGTTCCCATAGAACAAACACTGTGAATTGTTTGAGAGGGATCTAAATCACTAACACAGCAGAAAAGATAGGAGCTCTACCACAGATGATAATTGTTAGTACAGGAGGCCCAACCATTGTCATATGGCTATGTAATGTTGCCTTACTGTATTACAGCATGAAATAGGAGGAAATGTGCTTTGGCCATTTAAATACAGCATTCACCTTTCATTACAAAGCTGAAACATCATGAAAAAGTGGCTATGGGTCTGATTCTACAAGCCAAGGCAGGTTTGGGAGCCAAGCACAACGAGAACAGAACCTCCCATGATGTGATCTTAAGATAAACTGATTAATCTTTGACAACTAAGTAGGCTTAAAAATCTGGCCCTTCAACTAAATACAGCAAAGAAATGGCACACCCCCTGATTAAAATTAATCATGCTATACTTTAGGGGAATGAGGGTGCTAGAAGAGGTTAATATACATCCTTCAGTAGTCAGTGTTGTGATTCCTTAGCTATAGATGCAGTTGGCAGATATCTGCCTCTTGTACAGTCAGCATGAGGTAGGTTCATTGTATCTGAAAACCCTCAAGTCCCTACAACATAACATAGGTAAAGCCCAGCTTGATTAATGAACAGAAAATCTGCAGCTTTTCCAATCATGTTTAAACATCAGGCTTCAATGCCCTGTGATTTCTACCACTTTGTTAGATCCATAAAATAACCACAATTAGCCAACAAACATAAAAAACGAAATGGTACCACTCCAGGTAAAAAGAGATACACAGATCTGATGGAAGTAATAAAGTCTGAGTCACTGGTATTCAAAAACCACTGCCATGTTATTACAAAGAGGTAAAAACAGCACTCTGCATTTTGTATACATGGTGGAGATGGACTTCAAAACTCCCAAAGTTGTTTGGGAGCTGGAAGAAACTGCATTTACTTCTGTATATCCTGGAAAGGTCAGGGGCTCTAGCAGGGACTTGTAGTGCTGCTGAGGTCCCTTCTGATGGGATGCTTTTTTTGACTGTACTTTAAACAGTATTTAGTTATACGTTGGCTGTCAATGGCAAGAGACCAACAAGCCGGGCCTGCCTTTTTTACACAGAGGAACAGTATGGTCTCTGACAGATATTTGAGGGGCTTTCCTGTATTATTCCTACACTTCCAAATTATTGTGACTCAAATTGTATCAGGCTCTTAAATTAAGCCCTTTAAGGAGATTATGGAGACAGGAACTACACTCAGACCCTTGCCCTCTTTCAGAAACCTAGTTAAATGGATGAAACTTCCTTCCTTCTCCTCTGTGATGGCAATAGCAAGGAATTTTACACTATTAATTCAGCATTTCAAACCTTTTCTTTTTTAAAGCAGATTTTTTTTTTTTAATCATAAAATCATGGATAACTGTAAATTATCACTACATTTTTCTACCATGTCTGAAGAAAGGCCATTTTAAATACAAATGGGCATTTAAAAATTCTCCCAGTTTTTCAAATCCAGAAAACTTGGCATTAAGGGGAAAAAGCTCAGAAAGTCTCTTTTCTGCCAGAGTGCGAAAACAGTGTTAAGGTTCCCCTACTTAGCACTGGTGCATATTAAAAATAGAACTAACAAGAAAATTTCCTGGCCAATTTGAACTATATTCTTTGAAGGCCCTTATTTTCTTTTATGCAAGTAAGTTACTTGTCTCCACAGTGTTTGGAGGACTTACACAGAGGATTTATTATGAAAATATTTTATGAACAATATTCAACATTTTTAGAACTTAATGTAAGAAATAGTCCCAAGGACTAAACATTCCATAGAGACACCTCTACTTGGAAAATAATCCATGATTTTTACTTCCACATAATTAGTGTTCCTTCATTTCAAGTCAGTTATTAATACAGAAGGTAATTTGTGAAATTTGGCAGCCTGTTGAAAAGACTGCTTTTCCTTATCTCTCCCAGGATATAAACACTAAATTCACAGTCAAACATTCTTTCCTTTGTACTTTGGTAAAAGACTCCATTTAGCCTCATAGATAATTCTGGAAGGACTGTGTAGTAGCAGTTCAGTTTGATGCTACTTCTTTCTATTAATGTTCAGCTTTGCTAAACAAACAGAAAAATACAGAAAGACATGGAAAAACAACTCAGCAGACCACAGAAGAGATCATCACTTCAGTTTTATGTGAACAAGGACAATTACAAAAACAATAAATACCAGGGGTTTTCCAGCTTGGTGAAAAAATAAGTATTTTCCATAAAACATTCCTTTTGTTATTTGCAGTTCTCATCAGTGCAGAGGATCTGAGTGACAAGGAAAATACTGCAGACACCCCAGAGCTCCAGAAACAAATCAATAGTCCCATCCCCAGCCAACATAATTTCCATGTGCCTCAGGTAGCAGAACTGAATTCTCCAAATTAGGACAGAGCTGCAATTTCCTGTAAGAGCTTCATGGACTTAAAGCATGAGCGCTCTACATAGTGTTTCTGAAGCAGAACACTATCGTATAGAAAGACACAGTATTTGAAATCTCAGTTACTTCCCAGCCAGGATAAGTCTCTGCATAATGATTTCTGATTTTCTGCTTTATGGGTGAAATTGTGAATAGTATTTAAAAAAAAAACAAAAAAAAAAAAAAAAAAAAAAAAAAAAAAAAAAAAACCCAAACCAAAACAAAAAAAAAACCCAAAAAACTTTTTAAGCAAAGTATTTGACCTTCAGTTACTCATTTTCTTCATATAAATCCTCAGGAATTTTTAGGTTTACAGAATATAACTATTCTGTAAATTCATATAAGCATATTGAGAGAGGTTATGAAGACAGAACCCTGTTCACTGTAAGGTCTGCTGTCACTGGAGGGAATCTTAACTCTCAGGCATCTAATATCTCCAAAAATTGCTAGGTTTCTGTGAACTGCCATATAAGCAGATCAAATCAGGCACAAGAAACAGCACTTCCTGAGACATAATAATGAATTCTTACACTTGGTTATTTACAAGCACATTCTTCACTGAAGATTTAAGGAGATTGATGGCCGAGTCCATTAATTGCAATAAAGTGTATTATAGTAATTTCAACAAAATTCAGCAAATAACCTTGCACCTAATATTCACCTCCTTTCTTGTTTTGAAATATTGCACATTGGATTAGCCCTGGCATTAATAGTAAAGCTACCTTTATAAAACCTGACAAGACACACGAATTATTTGGGCAAGTAAATTCCATTTTCGGGAATAACTTCAAATGACCTTTCAAGGTAAATTTAAGCACACTAATGTGCGTAAAGATCTAATAAATAGCCTTTTTTCTTTTTTCAAAGGTGCAAGGAGTTAAAATATAGAATACTTTGCAAGCCTAAAATAAATGTTTAGACACTCCTGAAATGTTCCAAAAATACTGTTCAACTTCCACATTTCTTACAGAAAACGGCTCCAAGTCCTTCAGTGCCATTCTCCACCCAAACTGACAGACTACCAAGAAAAGTCCCAGAAAGTTCTTTCCTACTCCAGTATTATCCAGGCTGACAACCTAGGTAATAGAATACAAAGTACTCTTCTGAAATTGCACAGAATTCAACAGAAAAACACCATCAGTAATATAAAGTGACTCCCAACTAGCTCTATATAAGTCAAAATACAGGAACTGTCACAAATAAGACAAACTAGTGTTTGCCACATCCCCAGCAGGGGATGTAAAAGAGAGAATACCCACACAGGGAGAGCGCTCTTAGCCTCAAACAGCAGCAAGATGTGGACAAAGCAGAAAGCTAGAGGACAACAAAGATTAACTATGAAAAGAAGTATGGGAAAAACAGAATGCAATATAAACTATCAGGCCACTGCTGAAAAGTTGTTAAATATACAAACGGTTGCTGCAAAGGGAATGACCTATCACAACCACAGGAGAAAGGTCAAGAAACCACTGCATAGATTGTCTAGGCCCTAGGGAAAGTACAACATCAACAAGTAAATTAAAATTGTTCAATAGCCAGACTTTCAGCTGGGAGAGTTTAGAAGGATGATTCAGGCATGTGCATGATGGCAGAAAGAGTACTTAAGGGACTGGGGAATAAAAAGCAAGAGCATGTATGCAGCAAGAGAGACCCAAAGGGATGTTGAGCAAACAGTGCAAGGAGGCAGCAAATCAGGCTCAGACTCCTCTCCTGTAAGTGTTACTGTATGTAAAAAGAAGCACAACTTAAACAACAAGGGTTCGTGATATTGTGTGAATCCAATCAAAAATGAAACCACAAAAAAGTATGAAACCCTTCTTTTACATGGCACTGTCCCCAAGTTAATATAAATTAAGGTAGTGAGGCACTGGAACAGCTTGCCCAGAGAAGTTGGGATGCCCCACCCCTGTAAGTGTTCAAGCCAGATTTGATAGGGCTCTGTGAAACCTGTTTTAGTGGAGGGTGTCTCTGCCCATGGTGGAGCGGTTGGGACTACATGATCTTTAAGGTCCCTTCCAACCCAAATCATTCTGTGATTCACTGACCATGCAAAAGCGATCAGATTTTCTAAGTACAGTCCCTAGCTTTCAAGCCTTGGCACTCATTCTCAGTTGTTGATGAGAAAAAGGGACAGAGTGCAAACTTCAGATCTTCATGCAACATCCAATGTGACATCTAAAGATAATATTTCTTTTCTTTGCTTGCTCTTAAAATATGTATTTCACTGAATTAAGAACTACAGTTGCAGCCATATGTATTCTCTTCAATGGCATCAGATTTTACACAGTGAGAGATATTAAAAAACATGGGGTTTCACTTTCAGCTGTTAATTATTCCTTACACAAAAGCATGCCTGGAGAAATAGTACAATCACTGCATCATATAGGGGTGTTACTTTGATTAAGAGATTTCTCAGAAGTCTGGTAACATTTATTGTTTAAGGGTCATTCCTTTACATGCAACATGTACTAATCACCTACTCTAACTTCATAATGTTCAGAAAAATCACAGCTGGTAAGTTCTCAGCTGCTAAAGCTCTTCTATAACAAGATGTTAATTATTTTTCTGAGGGGTGAAAGCTTAATTATTATGGATTTGTAATCCCTCGTTTGGCACTTTGGAACAGAATTTGTAGTATTTCTTTCAATCATTGGGGAGTCAGGCTGTGCTGTACACTAGGGAGTAGTACAGAATAAAGGCATAATCACACTGTAAGGAATGTAGAAGTAGAAAAGTCATACAGAAACATTCAGAGTAGTCTTAAGCATTCCTTCCCTGCCTCACAAAATCCCCTATATAATCTGGATACACATTTTGCATTACACTCTCCATAGACAAATGGTCTTGTTTTCACTGGCTTTTAAGGGAATTGCAACCACTTACATCCAGTCCATATCTGAGCCAAGTAAGAGTATTGAATGCTGCCTGTATTTGTCCACTCAATGATGTTCTCCCTTCACCTATCCTCTATGCAAATGGAAAAAAAACTACCTCATTCCAAAAAGCAACTCCTTTACTTCTTTTGTGCTTCTCTTGACAGAGTGGTCAAGTAGAATCTACCTGTTATTAGCCAGAAGATCTATGTGATCACTCCATATATAAGTCCTGACAAACTCTGTATGAAGCCATGGCAGCTTCATTACTGTATATAATCTTTATGTTGTCTTTATCATGTGTTTAGCACAAAATTCACCTTTCAACATAAGGACATTAGACTTATAAGAAAGAACCCCCACTCCGCCAAAAAAAAAAAAAAAAAAAAAAAGGAAAAAAAACCACACCAAAAAAACCCCAAACAAACCCACACACAAAGAAATGAGCACCACAGAGAAGATAACATTCCATGTGAGGAATCTACATGCAAGGCATGCATAACCAAAGAAAGCAAAAAATCATTACTGGCCATGTTGCTTGTGGTTTTGCCTCATATTTTTGAAGCACACCCTCAATCTAGTTCCCCAACCAACCACAAAACTTAACATGCGGCCAAATGTGCGAAAACTGCTGGTTCAGAACCCTGTGGAATGTGCATCAAAGAATACAGCTGTGCTACATTCAGGCAACCTGGCAATGCCAAAAATACTTATTTTCAGCTTTTAGACCTGTTAACTGTGTATTCAGAATCTGTAAGAATGTTTGTAGCCTTCAATGCTAAGCTGCCTATGTGTAATCTTATTCTAATTTTCTGTTCTACTGCCTCTAAGACATTCTGCCCCTCCACATGGGAAAGCCGTATTATACTTTGAAATGAAACCAGAGACAGAATACAGATGACACTCCACACAGATGGAGTACAATTATTTCTTGTTATCTGCAGCTGCATAACCCTCAGTCCCTAAAAGGTCCTTGGTATAAAGAGAAGGCAAGAGGCTTTTTCTTTACACACTGAATTAACTCCAGCAAAAGGGGCCAAATGATACACAAGCAGCACTGACTGAATGTCTTCCTCATTTTTAGCCTAAAGGGTTTAACACAGGTTCCCATCATTCCCTAGAGAGACTAATGAACCTCATTGTTAGGAAATCTTACTTGACATTTTCTTTAATTCTCTTTCAGCCTATTTCTCTGAGTTACTTTGCCCCGGCACAGCCCAAAAAGCAATTCTTGACCTTTCCTCCACATTAAACTCTTGAATTTCATTTTAGAAACACTTCTTCAGAGGAAAGTTGACCCCTGGCAAACATACACACACAAACTCAAACCTAAAAGCCAAACACAAATCATTCCAGTTGAAAGCATAGTGTGTGCCTGACTACAGCTTCAGATCACCAAGCCTCCATCCTCACCAAGAGCACAGATTCCTTAAGGTACCATGACCCTTTCTCACCTGATAGCACACTGGGGAGGGCAAGTCACCTGCACAGTAACATCCATTTCAATTAGATGTATAATTTGTTCAGGACTGCAATAAGGATACACACCGAGAAATCCTTTGAAAATAAGACACTATTTTAAGAAAGGAGTTAGATCAAAGAACTCCAAACAGCTGTAATGAATATAACAGCTTGTAGCTCAGAACTACACATCTGGGTTATTTAGCTGAAAGGCAGCTATATAGAATCACAAATGATCAGAATGATCATGATCAGACCTGATCAGAATGGCTGTGGCATTCTAACTAGCACAGGAAGAACTAACATTTGCAAAACAAGGGTCGATAGCTTTCATTTTATGGGTTCCTTTCCTCTAGTCTTTTGTCCTTTCTTTGCAAGAGACAATTTATCAGGTTTGTTTCATGCCAAATAGAGCATTATAAGCTCTATCATGAGGCAGCAAGTGCAGCACAACAACCACTTCTGAACATGACCTTTCTCATACAGGTACAATTTATAAAGCATATACAATTTAACAAAGTTTTCTGGAACTCATACTTCAGAAAGCAAAGGTGAAAAGTGTTACCATGGCTAGAAACTCTGCTATTTTTAAAGAATATATTTTCTGTGATAGATGTATTCTACCTTAACCCTGCACAAGCTCCACTTTTACCAAGAAGTCCATGTGTTCATTAAAAAAAAAAAAAAACAAAAAAACCGAAAACCTTTTTACTTTTGGTGCTATTCCTTGGTCCCCTACCTAGACAGAGCACATATTTTGAAACATTATCTAAAAACACCTTTTTAATGAGCTTTCTCATTTCTATTTGAAAGATAAGCACTGAATTGATGATTTCTTTCTGTGTTAGTTTGTGTGTGCGTTTTTTGATGTGGAAAAATGGCCATCATATAATGCTGTCTCCAAATACTGGAAGTTTACAATTTGAAGTGGATTCTGTGCTTTACATGGGGCTGTATGAAGAGTTTTCTCTCTTCACACTCAGCAGAGTAGTTGCTTCCAAATAGTTACTGAGAGTAAAAATGCTGTCTTGTTATCATGTCCTGTCTATTCCCATGTAGGTTCCCATTATCATGGTATTTCTTCACCCCCAGACTCTTTGATCTATCTATCTCACAGCTACTCTGAGTAGCTGGTACAATAGCTTTAAAGGGATTTCTCTCCACTCTCAGAGAAATTTAATCCATAAAGATACTTATTGATAGCTTGCTTCCTTCACTGCAAGCTTTGCTTCACCTGTAACTTCCCTTACAAAGAATTACCTGCTCTATCATTCCTACAGACTTTATACCTAAAGATAGCAGTGTCCCATTTTTTTAGTATTCCACCAAGTTCCCCAAATAGCTTTTATATCAGTGTCTTGAATTATAACAGACATTCTCATTTGTCCTGACTACTTCCTAGTCTTTGCAAGAAGGCTGCACATATTGGAGGTCCCTTTGTTTGTGTCTCCATGTCCTGATAAATTGAGACTTCACCTTTTCAAACTCTTTTTGTTATTTCCTCTCTCAGTCTTAGCAACTCATGTCCTAGTTTTGTCTAGAATTATAGTTTCTTAACTCCTCCTTGAAAAGATGCTTTCTCGCCTCAACATATCTACATTTCTTAGCTTTCCTCTGTCTTTGGTTTTAAAACTCTTAGAATTTCCATTCCAAGCACTGCCTGGCTGGCTCTACATCAGTTGTCTCTCCATATATGTTCTCTATCCATTCTAATTTTCCACCAGTTTTCTAATGGATATTATATCCCTCCCCTATACTATTTTCTTTTTGAGCCATGACCTGAGATTCCCCTGCTCCATCTATGCCTGTACAAGACAATGGCAGCATGTCAAAGAATGACATCATATATAAAACCATAATATTGCATTCAATAGTTCATCATCATTCCTGTCCATACACCTGCAGAAAGCACAACTAGTAGCTCCACTACAATGTGACAAAGAGGCTGTGTCTGCCATATTCACACATATATCAAGTTAGCCCTCACAGAGCTCACAGCGGCATTAAACCCCCTGATATCTGCATGCCTTATAGCCAGATCTCCAGTCCAATACCTTATCTCCTTCCAACAGCTATGTCCCTGCCTGCATGTCTATATTACATGGGGATATCAGACCATCATCTTGAGCAGAGGAAAGGAGACAGCTGTGGCTACTCCAGCAGTCTTTCTCTCTTTTCACCTTGCTGCCTTCTTTTCTGGAGAGTTTATTCATTTGCAATTATACAGGACCTGAACATCATACGATGGGAGGGTTGTACTGCTCCATGATGCTTTCAAGACTCTGTAGGTTTTTCTGAGTTTCTCTTGTCCATCTCAGCTAAATCAGTAATACAGCATAATACTCTGATGGCCACGAGCTGCTAAGCACTGACTTAATGTAAATCCCATCTACAAACAAGGCAGGTGCCATTCAGGATTGTGAGTCACCCAATACCCTGGATGAACCACATTCATAACTATTTCTTTATAAAGTAGCTTCACTGGAACTAGGTAGAAAGAAAAACAATTTGCCCCCTTCATCATCTTTCATTGGGTACCTTTGTCACGGGTTAGTTCTAATCTTCTAACAGATGTGATGTTACTTTTCCATATGCCATCAGCCCTATTCCCTGCTTACAGGGTTTTGTTCTTGCAAGGGTGCTGCTGCCCTTTCTGAGACTGTCACTCTGACGGGATGTCACATAGCCTTTAAAAACAGAAACCAAGTGAAAATTTCTGAGCTACATACATTTGTGGTCTCCACAGAAACAGAGTAATCCAATCTGTGCCCCCTTCAGTATTTCAAAAGGACAAAAATACTGTTTGGATAATATAAGGCTGTAGAACAACCACACACCCATTTAGTTTGAAAACAATAGTCTCTACCTTCTTTCTTGAAAAGAATTAGTCCTATCAATGGTGATACCAAAAACTAGATTTCCTTCAGTTTTGCCTCTTCTTTGGTTTAACTCCTCTATTCAGTCTCTTGGGCATGAATGAAATTCTTCTGTAAAGCATAAGATGCAAAAGTAATACAAGCTCCATGTAAATCTGTCAGGATCCTCCAAAGAACAGAGAGCTTTTGAAGTCTGGCTCATTTCTTCTAATATTTTCAAACATGTAATATAGTAAGACTAGAATTTAAATTACAAATCGTGTAAGGAAGCAGGTAACATTAAAAAATTAACTTTGGAGAGGAAGGTGGGCTGGGGTTCTTATGACAGACAAATGTTAGTTTTCACCATAGAGGTGTTTGTTGAAATTTTGACCTTATCTTTCTTATCCACTAAAAGAGTAAAATTAACTGTTCTGTAGAAGACTGAGCGTAAAAAATAAAATACATGATTATGAAATTTGAGATACTAGCTAAAGTGGTAGATGAGATCAGAACAGAGGGACCTATAGGAACTACACACTGGCCATATTTAAACAGCCTTTAGACTAGCAGATTGAATTGATCTAATTTTCCTAAAAGAGGGACTCAGTTTTCAGAAATTTGGGATCATTGCCTTCATGGTTTCTCAGGCTGGCCAATGGAAAAAAGAAAACCAAAACACCAGAGGGAGCCAAAATCAATAGTCCCTCTAGCAATGTAGATTTTAAGCACCAAACCCATATCCTTAGCAGGAAAGAAGGTATAGTGTGCAAGTAAGGCAGCCAGTTTAAAAGTTATTAGACACCAAAAGTCTTTGCATGAAAGAAGGAACATTTCTAAAATTACCCCTTTCAGACATCAATAACATTACTGCAGAGTCTTGCTAATCCCTCCTTCCCCAAATCAGTCACCTACTTTAGATTACTGCAATTAGCATCAGCACCAGATGTTCATTTACACCTTGAGAGATCCAGGTTTGTAAACTGAAAACTCCTGTGTTATGCTAATGTAATTTTAACACCCTTAGTAGGCTTCTGGTTTCCTTCACCTCCCCATATTAAAAGTGTACTGATAATTTTTATCCACAAATATTACTCCCAGAGCTGTAGCTTCAGTGTTAGTGTCAATTTGGGGTGATGACTCAGGTTCCTTAAGGTAGGCATTTGCCATCACAACATATCCTACAGACCCACAGCTGACAAATGAGAGAGAACTTCTGCGTGACCTGCACCTTTCTGCAGAGGTTAATGTTGGGCAGTACAGAGTGGACACAAGACCCTTTTAGCTCATTCTCAATACTAAGATTATTGGTAAAAGCCAAGGTTCCTCAGTAGAGACCTAAGGGAACAGTTCATGACACACATTTCTCAAATTAACATATAAAATGACAAACATTTCAATGAAAACTCTACATCATATGAGGCAACCATCCTGATCTTACAAAATAGCCAACTTCAAGCTTCACAACTTACGCCAAGTACCTCATATATCGAAGAGAAGTTTCTAGAACTGTTTGCAAACAGTCATAACAAGACTCTCTCATGCTTTGCATTAAGAGCTGTGACAGGGGTGGAAATTAAGATGAGCCTGAGGACATCTCAGTACAAGGAGTATTCAATTCACCTCCCTTAACTTGATTCAAACTACTTACGTAAGAATGAGAAGCAACTTCTCTCAAGCATGGATAGGAAACAAACCATTCCCAAAAATATAAGCAAGAGGAAGGAGCTCTCTGAAGAGCCCCAAGAATTACCAGCCTAGAAAGACAGTCACCAGTTAACATGTTCATAGAATTGAGCACTTCTAGCTTAAAAAGGAGAGACAAAAAAATACAGAAGTAGGAGAGGAATGTTAATCCATGGCACTCTTTCCATGTTATGAAACCACACAGATAAAGGAAAGGTTTAGTGCAACAAAGTCCTTCATTACAAATGATGGGTGATGCTACAATAGTGAAAATGTAAGCTTAATATCACAGATGAAAAGTAACACTATGCAGTAATTTCACAAAACTAACAATTTCATGACTGGCACACCTAAAATTAGATCACATCAAACTTTGCAAAGGATCGGCTCTTCAAACAAGCTCATCACCGAAGAGCTCCCAGCTGATCACCTGGAAATCCACAAAAAGCTAAGTCTGAAAATTCTGACAGTATCTACTTTCAATAGGGACTGCAGTGGGGAGTCCTGCCTCCAAACTTGATTATCTAGCCCATATAAAACTCACCTCTCCAGGCAGTGTTTACCACTGTAAAGAAACAAAATGTTCAATGATGCACTTTTTTCCTGTCAAGATGCTAAGGCTGGTTAAGAAGGATCAAAATGAGAGTGATGAAAAAAAACCAATTTTAGTTTTAGACTGACTTCACAAAAACACAGGTCTGAACATAATGATGATGAATTAGATATTTAAATTGCACTGAAAACATTGTTATTACTACAAATATCTTCTGTATTACAGTCATCCCTGTGAATATGCATATCTGTTATTTTATGGTTTAAACCAATGGTGATCACCAAGATGTCCCTTCTCAACATGTTGTTCAGATGCATCAGTCATTGCCCTTGTGGTTGTACATGCAGAGGCAAAGGGATACAGGACAGAGTATAATTAACGCTAACATGTCTCAAAGGTTCAGTAAAAATATCAGGAGAGGATTAAACCCTGAGCACTGAGTTCCACATCCAGCCTCTGACAGCAGTTAATGCCAGGTACTGCAGAACAAGATGCAAGGAAGATTTTTGAACAGAGGTACAGAATGACATCCTCCCAGTTTTGAACAGCCAGCCATTCCTGTGGTAGAAGTTCTTTCTCTCTTCCAAAAACCTCCTTTGTTCACTACTTTCTCTTACCAGTACACAATCTAGTTTATCCCTGTAGTATCCCAGTCTGTCTTTAGTTTTGTTAAAATTTTCACCGGGCAGCTTTTTGATGAAATGAGTTTTGTAAGTGAACTGAGGGCAGAAGAAAAAAGAACTTACTGCCTTTACACAGGGTGTTACTATGTTTGCTATGACAGCTCCCTTTGTCAAAAATTCTGCTGGCCTATCCACAGCCTCATGACACAGAACAAATATCTTTCCTGGAGTAGGTAAGGCCTCGCTGGGGAGATCTTGGAGGCTTTTCAGCAGTCAACTCTTAGGCTGCACATGTCTTCCTGGACAAGAAGAAATCAGTCTGTGATACTCATTTTGGGAGCATTTTGACCTTGGAAGAGGCTGACATTGAGCAATTTCTGAATTCACGGGGGTTTTTTTTGGAGGGAGACTTTTTCCAAAGATGGAGAAGCAAGGGGTTTACATGCATAAATAACTATGTCATGCTGGCCCATGAGAAGGTTGTAACAACTTTCTACTTTACATTTTTTTAGGGAGCATCTTTATCATATACATACTACTAAAAAGAGGCAGAAAAGCCAGGCATTCTTCAGATAAATAGCCAGACATTTCAAATGGCAAACCAAAGAAACAATTAAAAGCTTTGGCAATAAAAGCTTAACAGATGATGCACCGACAAACCACTACAATTACAAAACATATTTTCAGCTAATATGGTTAGCATAATGTACTTTCCAAGCATTAATGTAATACCAAGTTGGCTGTAAATCACTTTATCAATTATTGAACCACAATAAAATATTTATAAATGGGCTCTTATTATCAAATGCAACTGTGATACTTCTAAACTGTGGCAAACAAAAGGGAATGTTCTTATCTTTTCCTTAGTAGAAAATTGTGGAGTGTTAATAAATGTCTTTGCCTTAAATCATGGTTTGCTTTCTTTGCATCTTTAGTAGTCCTGCTTTAGTGAAATAATAGAACTGAACACTGACTCCATTTTGCCATAGTCTGTACAATAAAACAACCCATTTATTGCTGTGAGTTAGAGTCACCATGGGTAAGGAGTCTACTTAGTTTAAGAGGCTACTGGGGCTGAGTACATCAGGTAAAATTGTCAGGTCATCTTCTATGAACTCTTTTTGGTCATGTTACAGTAACAACTAGCTGTAAACCATTGTATTTTTCATTGAATTTTGGGATAATCTTCAGAACACTTCAGAAAACTTTCAATTAAGTGTTCATGTCAGACATAGTTTCAGCTCAAAAGTTTCCAGAAAAGCCAGAAGTTTGGCCAATACCACCCTGAGAAGCCTCAGAAAGTCCAGGGTGCTTCCCTCAGCCCACCTGAATGCTACCTAACAAAAATCCAAATCACGACTACAAAGTACACGGGGTAAAATCTGGACTTTCATTCTAAAATGGGAGATTTGGCTAGAAGTCTGTCTCCCAAAAAGCTTTTTCAAAGGCTCTGCCTCATCTCCATTGAAAAAGAAAATCATTGTTGAAGCCTCAAGAGTCAGCACCACTGTCCAGCCAAGTAAAAACAATTATCAAGTGAAAGTGATAATAGCAACAGTTAATCAGGTGTCTCCCAAGTCCCTGAATGGAAATCATATACTTGCTTTTAAATGTTACAAGGTTAAAATTTTGAGCATATTCCTTCATAGCATAATGTGAAGAAAGCAGACAGGCTGCTATTATATCATCCCTGATGCTGCTGATAACAGGACAAAAGTGAGCTAAATTACTGAGTGCTACTATTCCAAGCAAGAAATTACTGTGTTTTTAGTAGAAATCTGCTGGTGTTTTCAGCACAGGAGATGTGACAGGGTTTTACTCATCCTGCTCTCAGGCCTAAACCTATTTTGGTTAATAAAGAGGATATGCAAGAAAAGAAGACTCAAGTGCCACATGACACAGCAGGTATAACAAGAACGGTTATAGAGATGTAGGTCTGACAAACACCCACAGTCAGATAGGCTACCAAAGTATACAGTCAGAATCATAATTTCCTCCTCCAAAGACTTTAGTCAAATTCAAATACCTGTTGTAAGATCACACTGCCAGAAAAGGTGTTGCTGAAAACTACCTTTGCTGCTGCCACTCCAACCACAAAATTGCAGCTGTCAGAGCAATTCTGAACTGTAAACCACCTAATCACAGTCTGATTGCACAGTCCAAACACCATCTAGAAACACTAAACTGCTGCAGAGAACATCATTATACTGTGTAGAACAAATTGCTAAATATGAGTCTATTTGATGGGGCAAAATCACTACACTGGAACAGTCTGTGTTAAACTTCACCTGCTCTCCTAAATGCCAGATGAAAAGCACAGTCCTGTCTCACAAGGCAGGCTCAGAAAGCTCTCTGAAACATGGGGCAGACACTGTCACTGATTTAAGACCATTCAGTTGACCAAAACCAGAGATCAGTAATTTTGCTGAGCGCTGATAGGAGTTTTCAATGTTTCCTTCAAGAAGAAAATCTTGAAAAACCACAGTTGATGTAAGGAGACTTATCTGAGGTTTTCTACTGCAGAGAAATGCTGCTTTTGAACTACTGCCAGAGGGGTTCCTACAACACACTGCATCAGCAGCCACATCTCAGTGCCTGCCAGTTGAACTTCAGCTAAGGAAGGGACTCAACAGGAGACAGATCAGTGTGAAGGAAAGCTCCCTCTGGATGAGAACAGGAGGCTGTCAGCAGTCTCTGAGACAGCCACCAGGAAGGGTTACAGATCTGCAGTTGTCCTGCAGCCTCCCATTCAGCACAAGGACAACTGAGAGCCTCTCTCCAACATATGTCTGAAATATTTAATTTCTGAAGGCCTTCCCCGGTTCATCTTGGGCAACACTCTCAGTCACATGGGGATGGTCCTGTGCAGGGCTAAGGGCTGGACTCAATGATCCTTGTGGGTCCCTTTCAGCTCAGCATATTCTGTGATCATGCCATGACCTTCCTAAGCCAAAGCCATGGGATGGGGGTGATGACAGCACTGTCACTGTAAGCTCTTTCCTGCAGAGCCAGCAGCAACATATGACAAAGCCTGCAGGAGACAAGTGATTGGATGAAGGGAAGCCTGGTCAAGCACCGTCAGAACAGTACAGTAGCAGTTGGATCCCCTGGACCACTCTGCCTGCCAGCTCCTGGAAGAATGTCACATCCACTGCATATATCTTGCTGTTACAGTGCAGTCCCAAAGGTCCTGCCTTTACCGGGCGTTAAACTTTTAATTTCAGGCTCCAAGAGACTTCACTCACACAAACCCTTGTAAAACCATTGGTTCTTTGGTACCTTGTGTTAGTGTCCAGAGAATAACTACACATTTTCCTCTAAGAAATTTCTTTTAATTTTGTGAAAATATAGACATTTTGGCAAAAAGGGTTTTACAGGGATAAACACGTGGCTTCACAGAAGCATTACAGCAGATTACCAGGACTAACAAACATTGCTATATAGAACCTTTGTTACACTTAGCAAACATAAACTGCATGCAACTTAAGTTAGGTACCCATAACTTAGGTTAAATCGAGAGAATAAGTGTTTAAGTTACTCACAAGAGAAAGAAAAGAACAAAGGAAGAGAGATTAACAGAAAAAAGAATAAACAGAAGAAAAGAGGAGAGAAACAACATAGGCAGCACTCAGAAGGTCACATGTCAACAGCTTTGAGGAGAACAGGTCAGGGACTGCAATGGAGACATCCATTTTTCATTGGCTCTGATCACTGTGGCCACTCCGTTCAGACAGGACCTTTGGTTCACTGACCACTCACTGTTCTCTCAGCCAAAGAGAGACTGCCACAGCCAGTTAGAGGCTCGGGGGGCTGTGGTATGGGGGGGTTACCAAGCTGACCTTCCTTGGCTGTCAGCCCACCCACATGGCTCCCATACCCATGATAGCCACAGCCCACGTGCTCTCAGCAGGCTTCATGTGCCTACAGCCCTTCCCCTACACACACACACACTCTCAGAGACGTACCCCACAAGGTGGTTCTGACCCAATAACAACTCATCTGGTGTGTAATGATTGCATTTGGAAGTACACAGACCCTGTGAGTAAAACAAACCTCCCAGTAATTTGTCCTTTGGAAAGGTTTCTTGTAATGGCTTCCATTTCAAACTCCAATCAAAGACACAGAACCACATTCTTAAGGGAGATAAGCAAAGTAAGGAGAGAAAATAAATTTATGGCCACTTCATTTGCTCTCCTGAACACTTGGACTGACCAAATAGTTCTTCAGTTTTGATTCTAGACAACAGTATGTTTATCTGAACACTCCTCATCCTGATCAAAGGAAATGGGTGGTAGCAAACTATGTTCCTAGTTAAGTTTTTCCAATCGTTAGCTACCTTTGTACATAAAATTTCTAAACACATTTAGCTTTGGTGTCCAGCCACTTAACTGTCATACTTAGACAGCATTTTCAAAACATGAAGTAACAAATTAACTTTGTTTCTACTGAAATTAATCCTGAACCATGAAGACCACACATCTCTCTCTCTCGCACATGTGTAGTACATATGTTACTCACTTCCCAACAGTGTGCTGATTGTTTTCATGCATAACAAGAGTACCAGCTTAAACAGAATTTAGTACACCACAAAAAGTATTTCAGGCTTTTTAGCTTCCCTTGACAACTTAAAAAAATACACAACCAGAGCAAATTTAGCAACAGTGACAGACTGTTACATGCTAGTGGTGGCTGGAGCTGTTGCTGTCCTTCCTCTCAGAAAATGCTGCACCCCAAAATTACTGGGCTGCCTGTGGAAACACTCCACAGTTGTTTGCTCTCTGGAGTATTATAGAATGATTAGGGTTGGAAAAGACCTTAAAGAACATCTAGTTCCAAGTTCCCTGTCATAAGGAGGGATGCCAGTCGCTAGATCAATTTGTTCAGGTTTGTTCAGGCCAACCCTGGCCTTGAACACTTTCAGGTATGGGAAGTCCACAGCTTCTCCGGGAAACATGTTCCAGTGCTTCACCACCCCACTGAATAAAGAATTTCTTCCTAACATCTAATCTAATTGCCCCTTATCCTGTCACTATTTGCTCATGAGAACAACACCTCTCTCTCCTTTTCATAAACTCCCTTAAGGTACCACAATGAGGTTGCCCTGAGGTGGTCTTCTCTACGGAAAACAACCACAGCTCTGTCAGCCTGTCTTTGTGGCAGAGGTGGTCCAGCCCTCTGATCACCTTTGTAGCCCTCCTCTGGACCCAGCTGAACAGGTCCACGTCTTCCTTGTGCTGAGGACCCCAGATATGGACATAAAAAGGGGTTAGGTCTTATAAGGGCAGAGTAGAGGAGCAGAATCACCTTCCCTGAACTGCTGGCCACTCCTCTTTTAGTGCAGCCCAGGTTGCAATTGGCTTTCTGGGCTCTGAGTGCACACTGGTGGTTCATGCCCAGCTTTTCACCCATGAGAACCCCCAAGTCCTTCTCCGCAGAGCTGCTTTCAATGATGACTTCTCCCATTCTTTATTAATATCTGGGATTGCCCCAGCCCAGGTGCAGTACTACGGAACTTCTCGAGGTTCTTGTGGGTCCACTTGAGTTTGTTTAGGTCCCTCTAAATGGCATCTCTTCCTTCTGTTATGTCAACAATTACGGTAAAACAAAAATCAGTGCTGATTTGCTGTAATGCACTAAAGGGTAAAATTTAACCTTTCCAGGTAACTTCACAGGATTTGCAGCTGCTCTGTGCTGGCACAGCATCCTCAAGGTGAGAGGCATAATAGCCAGGGACAGCAAGACAAGCATGATACCTGTACCCTACAAGTTCAGATGTGCCCTGCCACTCTGTGTAACAACTTTCACTCAAGCAACTTGACAGCTGAGCAGTTCTAAAAACAGTCCAATTCACCAGTGTACAGTGCCTGTCCAGTTACAATAAATGGGCTGAAGACATTGAAATTTCAGTGTCATTCTGCATACAAGAGGTCTACACCTATAACAGATGCTTCCAAGACATGTTTTCAGTTCCTGCCATCTCCC
The DNA here is from genome assembly GCA_035583155.1 of Acropternis orthonyx. Classification (NCBI taxonomy): domain Eukaryota; kingdom Metazoa; phylum Chordata; class Aves; order Passeriformes; family Rhinocryptidae; genus Acropternis; species Acropternis orthonyx. The sequence continues at coordinate 18,421,503 of JAWWEU010000125.1, read as the reverse complement.
TTGTCAGTGTTTGTTCTGGCCAACACAGAGCTGACACTCATCAGAGTCAATGTCATGCTGACTGTGAGTCCCCATAAGGGATTGACCTACCCTATAATCTTCTGATAGCTAACTTGCTGCTGCAGTGTCTTCAGACTTGTTGGGTGGGCAGGGAGCATACTGCCTACCACTACAAGGCCTGCATACACCCAGGTTTTATCTTGCATCAGGAAGGAGATTCTCTTCAGAAACTGAAGAGCTGGAAAATTACCACCCTTGCAGTTCATCTCCCTTGTATTTGGTTTGGGTTTTGGTTTTTAATTACCTCTAGCCTGAAATCCACTTCTTTTTCTAATACAATATTATTGTTTCACGAGCATCACAAAAATAACTGTTTGCAAAGGGTACTTTTATTTTCCTTTAGCCGCTTCTGTAACCTTTGTTAAAGAACTCATAACAGAAACACTTCTGAATCCATGACAGGACCTAATAACATTCTTCATATACCAGCAATACATAACTAGAACTACTTTACTTTTCTACAATGGTAGAACACACCTGCCACAGTTATAGTAACTCAGGCTGGTCTTCTTTTCCCTAGTTATTATAATGACACTTAAAATGCAGGTCTTAAATAAACAGAGCAGTGACTACTTAACAATGACTACATGATAGGTATGTTACACAGTGACAATTTTGCATCCTTTACATTGCAGAACAATCTCTACTTCACTAGACAATAAGAAGTTAGAAAATGGGCCTTGTGTGCTCAATGAAATTACAGGACAGAAAAAAACTGAACAAGCTTGGTATTAAAATGATCCCAGCCTAGTTGTTTTTAATTTTCTGGTTCCATTTTTACTTTTTTTTTGTATCAACTAAAATGAGAAGTTTCACTGAAAACATTTTTGGAAGTTAGAGTTATTGTCTTGCCTCAGATGCCTGAAATTTAAAGAAAGACACCAACAAAAGGCATGATTTTAAAAGTAAGTCCTATGGAAACCACTGGCATTTTAAACCAGCTCTAATGCACAACATGGGAGGTAATGCCTTGGTCACACTACATTCTCTATCAGACCTGCACAAAAATGTTCTGAAATAGACAGCTTCAGATGAAGAAGGTGTGTGGCAGTGCAACCAAGTACAAGGGTTCTGGCATATCCAAGCTGATCCTGGCACAGTGATATTTAAACTCAATGTTTCATTGGATTTGATACATAAAAAAATGTAATGTAAAAAATTAACATACTGTTGAAAACGCATCATTTCATATCCTAAACAATATACATTTCCAAGAGATAAATCATATATTATACTTCTCATACTTCAACTGTATCAGTAATATTTCAAGTACATAAACAAAGGTTTTAGAATTCCAGTACAGAGGCATGCTTTTCTTGTTCAGAGCAATCCCTTTTCTTGTCTGAACAGATTGTGGTAAGTCTGGACTAATTGCTCTAAGTTAGGAACTTACTGTGCCATATTTATAAGCCTTGGGTTGGAAAGACTATATGAGCCTATATAAATTCCTATATAAATTCCAAAATATTTCTGAGTTACTACACAATGTGAAAGAATGTTTGATTTCTCAACCTTTTTTTCTAGCCTTTCCCAGAATACCATTATCTCCTCATTAACAAGTTTTAATCCAATTAATCTCACCTTCTGCCCCTGATACATTCGCTCTGTTTCAATAGGTATCCCCTGCCTTCCTGTTTTACAAGATAAGGACCCAAAACAACACTTTACAGAGGGACAGAAAAAGTATTTCCATGAATAAAGAAACAAAAATAAGTATCTATATCTATACCAACCCAGTGTCCCACACAAATAACAAAAGGCTGACCACTTTAGGTGCTAACCAAATTAGATCTATGCACCCAAGCGGGTTTTTTTGGGAGGTTTTTTACTACCACTTATTTATAGGTATGACATGACATTCGTTAAAAACACAGCAACACTGATGTCCAGAAACTGATAGCACAGGATAGGTCATATGTTCAGATACTCAGAGTCTGACACAGAACACTCCTCTCAGGCCATCCAGGAGCCACTCTGGGAGTCATACTCTTACCACCCCAGGTTTTAACTGCTGGGATCTAAGACCCTACACACTCACAATCAGACAAGTTTTCTTTACCAACTTGAACCCAGGTTTCCTATAACAGTCTGAGACATCTAGATCCTTAAAGCAATTTAATCACTTTTCCAGCCTCACTTCCATCCCTGGAAAGGTGACGGAACAGATCACCATGAACATCATCACCAACTACATGAAAAAAAAGGTCATCAGGAGTAGTCAGCATGAATTCACCAAGGGGAAATCATACTTGACCAAAACGATAGCCTTCTATGAGGACATGGCAGGATGGGTCAAAGAGAGGAGAGCAGTGGATGTTGTCTACCTTGACTTCAGCAAGACTTCTGACACTGCCTCCCATAACAACATCATAGGGAAGATCAGATGGATGGACAGCGAGGTGGATCAGCTGTCCCTAAGCAAACTGATCCCTAGAACCTTCCACCCATGTCTCACTGAATCTCTGAAATGCCAATCAAGTTCTTCTATAAACCTGGATCTATGCCTTGAACTATCACCAGCACCTGGAAATCTGAGAAGATATAAGTAACCATACACTAAAACTCATACTATATTCAAATGCTTTATTCATTAAGCTTCACAGTGCATTCAAAAACCTTCAGATCACACAAAAAGACTGTTCAGAGTTCCTCAAGCTATCCCTCAGCAATGCTGCCACTCTAAAGGGTTAGATGTGTTCCATATATGTAATGTGTAATTGTCAACAATCAAAGTAGTTATTAAATTTACCTCTGAAGAAATGAGCTTTGAGACCATGCAGCTTTGGTGTAGCTGAAACCAGGTCTCCATGAATACAGCTCTTCATAGAAAACAGCATGCTACTGGAAAGGAAGCAAACAGCTACCACACCGTGAAGAATCACACTCCCTTGTCTCTGCTTGGATTGCGCCTCACAGCTGGAGAGAAGTCTTGTGCAATAAAGATAATTGGCCACCAGCAAAGAAATAAGACACATACAGGCAACATTCACTAGCCCTAAATAAGAATATAACGTGGCAACTCATTGTTATGTTCCAAGACGGTGCCAGAGAAGGAGGGACTGGATGGAAAGTCAAGAACAGATTGATCCATTAACCTTTGAAAACTCAAACTGCTTTAGTTTTTAAAAAGCTGTGAACTCTGAACAAAACTTAGTGGAAGAAAAGCAGTGCCAGCTCAAGTAGGCATATCTACCCTATGGTCATTCCAGAGCCATTTTCTCACAGTCTGAGACAAGCCTGAAACGAGTCCTCTTCTACACATATTACACCACAACCTGCACGTTATACAAACTCTCCTGTCTGACCAGCCAGGATCCACTCTGGTAGTCACACTTCGACCACCAGAGACTAGCTATTGAGCTTGAAGCCCCTTGACCCCAGACAGCTCCAGTGAGCCAATGGGTGCCCTGTTTGACTCCCTACAAACCCCACAGTCAGACAAGGTTTCCTTACTCCATTTTACAAGGGTCAGTGACAGGTCACGGCCCCTTGCTGGGCACTCCAGCCACTTCCCAACACCCAGGACACAGCTTGCACTCCAGCTGGACACCAAGCTACCTGCACCTTGTGTATTCCTCAATAGTGCCCCAGCCTAAGGAACAACATTACTCAGGAATGTACAGTCCTGGACATAGGCAGGTCAGCTCGGGACAGTGTATCTTAGGGTTGAGATGCTATTAGAGGTTACAAAGGTGAGTTCAAGGTTACAAATGGTGATTCCAAGGAAAGCCCTTCTAGAAGAAAAGGCAGGAAAACATGACATTTAAAAGGAAAGGAAAAAATCCTCTCTTGTGAAACCCACATACACTACTTTAAAGTATTTTAGTAATTGCTGATTGCAATATTGGCATTGTCACTCTGAGTTCCTTCTTAACATTTATCCTGTTCCAATCAGAAACAAATACAGACAACATAAAAGGAAGCTAAACATCTGGCCTCCATTTAGGACATTTTCACTGAGAATGTATAGTCATTTCTAATGCTTCAAGGTCTGAGCTTTAAGGCACAATTTAGTTTTTCTAGCCACATGCTCCTTATCACCAGAGAACCTCAGCACTCTGCAATATTAAAGCAGACATAGTCCCAATGTTATTTTAAAGCAGCGACTTTTAAATATTCTTCTGGAGTAATCATCACATTGTGTCTTTCATTGTGGTACCACCTCACTCAATATTACCTTCAGAGAAATTCATACTTGCTGACAGTATGAATAGTACCTGTGCTTTGCAAAATACCTCAATGCTGCTATTCCCAAACCTGCATAGATCTCTAGGTCTCACTTCCAGAGATGCAGATCTCACCCCACATGTCAGGGTCTAATAGCTTCAGATTTGTACTGACTCCTTCCACTTTTCTTTCCAAGAAGAGTTTGAAATCCAAATGAAATGCAATCTTGTTTTACACAGCGGTTACTGCAGTGGTACTTCAGAATACTTTTTAAATCTATTCAGTGTAAAAGGCTGATAAAACAGTATAATATGTCCTGATTTATGGGGTGATGCAACAAAGAACACAGGCTGAAGAGACACCCTGAGCTCCCATGGAAAGAAACAAACCCTGTCAGTCTTTCAATCTACACCAAGGCACTCAGTGGCACATATTCCCCTAAATCACTTGCCCAAAAAACACATAGTCAGCTTCATTGGCCGCAAGTACAGCTCTAGTCCTTCCAGGTTGTTGCTCCTGTCCAGAGATACAAAAGCAGGAGATGGAAGCATTCCCTCCGGCTATCATCCTTCTCTATTGTGCATCTTTGATCTCCCTGACGGTTTAGAGTATCTCTGCAATGTAGATAAAACTGACAAGGTCACCCTGGCCTTGGTGTGAATCCTGGAATGAGGCACAGGGATGCCAATATGTTTTCTTAAGGCTATTTAAGAAATGGAGACTGTAATCAATTATCATCAGCTCTGGAAATTAGGCTGATACAGAAGATGAAAGAAAACTGCTAGAAAAGCACAAAGATCTCCACTGCACTGTTTTTCAAAATTCTTTGAAATAATTTCGTTAGATTTTTTTTTTTAAACTCACATAACACTGAAATTCTAAAGACTATTTCTTTAAAGGCAAGATGTCAACTTCAATAGAAGATAAGTTTGAACATTCATATGTAAGGACATTTACAAGCAACCAAAACCAAACCAGCCATTTTCCACAGGAAGATGGGAATGAAAGAAAAAGCTGCAGGCAACTGGGTATTGCTAAGGCATAAAGAAAATTTACTGCTACATATTTAAGACACACTCCCAAGGAAAAAAAAAAAACAAACACACAAAACAAAACAACAACCATCCCAAGAGAAATTTGCTTTGAATTCTTTAGGAGTGTACACAAGAAAGCAAAAAAGCTTAATCAAGGATGGAAAAATGCCAGGGGTGATTCCACTACAACTAAACCCCAGGCACTCATCATCTTTGTGGTATATCTCTTTCTTCTTGTTGTGGTTAAGTAAAAATGGAGTTTAATTAAAAACAAACAAAAAACAAAACAAAAAAACCCCACAGAACCACCCACAATTCTCCAGAGATCCCATTAATTTGCAAAGTTCTCTTTAAACTGGCCTGTGATCTGACTGTAGGTTTATTTTAACACATGTTCAAAATTCAGAACTTGTGATGATGCAAAGATGTTCATTTTGGACCATTTTCCAGAACTGTTTTTCAGTGAAAACAAATAACAAACAAGAAAAAAAAAAAGTCCTATTGCTTTGCTACAATCCATGAACTAGATTCTCATTTAAGATAAACAGGCACAAACTTAGCAAGGCAGTGGAGCTGAAGCCACCTACACCATCTGAAACTTGGCTCCTTAGACACACTTTAACAAGAACAATTGAAAATGCATGCTTCAAAGTGGCACTATGAAGGCAGCACATTTCTGTGGTAAAGACAGACTGTTCAAGGCAGTAACAGATCAAATAGGTATTATTCATTATTTTCCTGATTTAAAAAGGTACTGGGGATTCCCAGATGATGCTGAGGATACAAGCTAAGATTTATACATCAGGCTGACCCTTTTCCTGCAACATAAACATTGCAAGGCATCAAGAACTCAGAGCACTTGGAAGCTGGGTTTTAAAGCACCAAAGGTTACAGATGCTAACAAACAGAAATATTTTACATGTATAATTCCTTTTGCAAACACAGAAAGTGAGCATTCAGGTCCACCAGATTGCTTTATACAAGCTGAACTGGGAAAACTTTACCAGGACAGTAGGTTGTAGCAAGATAAAACAGCTTCATCCTCTGAGTGGTGAAGGCTTCACTTCGCTTGGTCCAAGAACATAAGAATTACAGCCCAATGAGGAGCTTGAATTTTTAATTGTGGAGCCAATTGGCTGCAGCCAATTGCAGTGGGCAGTTTTTCCCCTCAACCTTTTTATAAGAAGCAGACTGACTGTAAGCAGCTCTGGTCACGCTTTTGTGCTGTCTAACAAAGCACCCTGCAATGCCCCACTCAGTAATGAGAATTTTGGAGACAAAACTAGGGCTTATTTTATTGCAGTGCCAACACATCTGTCTTGCAAAATTATCCTCTTTGGACTAAGTTATCTAACCTCAACACTATGGACAATAATGCCTCAGGATGATCAACGAGGAGAAAATCAGACAGATTTGCCATGTTTAAGGAAAAGACAACTCTGAAACAAAAAGGTTTTGAAAGTTCTCGATCATAAATACTGCTCTCCAATAATTGGCACTTAATTACCTCAGGTTCCTTGAAAAATTTCAGCACACATTGCTTGAGCCAGATCAATTGGCATACCCCACCATAATAGTGTAGCTCTGCTGAACTCCTTATCCATGATTGCAGCAGAGCAAAACAAAGCGTAAACCTACAGAAACTGGCAGTTCCTCTCAGCTAGCAGCAAAACTGCCTGAACTGAAAGTTCCTCAACAAATTGCACAAAACCTCCTGGGAACAGAGGGTGGATTTGTGTGTGGTTATCTCAGATTGATCCTACACTCTCATCCCTGCTTTGTTGATTAAACACAACTAGACCCTTCACAACTTCTTTAGCTTTATAGACTAGAGTGGATAAAACCTAGATATTCACTGTGGTTTAATGCATAAGGTTCCAAGAACAAGACTATAAACACAGCACAGAATTCCTTTATTTTGGAGTCCCCTAAACAGCGAACAAAATTTCCTTTTTGAACATCTTTGCACAGGAAGAAGAAAGTTGCAATACATCAGTAAACCCTGTAAAGCTGAGAAAGAAACACTACTTGTTTATTGTAGGAAGAAACAGGATTAATGTGTTCTAACTCATAGTGTCAAAAGGGAAAATTCATAATTCATAAATTCTCATAAAAAATTATCGTCTCATGACAGCTGTTAGCTTACAGATGACAAGCTTTATTGCTTAAAACCCTTCTGAAATGAGACATTAAGTTGATATTTAGATCCAAATCTGTCCTGTTTTGCATGCACTGTTTTATACATTAAATACCTAGTTTTGCTCCCAGTCTTCCCCCAAGGATGGTCTTTGCTCTTCACAGAATATCATACCTTTATTTTTATATAAATATCATGCAATTTTTATTTATTTTTGTTCTCACAGTCATTCTTTTCACCATTAGAACTGCTGTGCAATATATACCCAGGTCTTTCTTGTTAGATCAATCAATATTTTATTTACAAGGAAAATGCCTTATTTAAAATGTGGCAGAAGTAAGATGTTTAGGCACCAGTGTTTCAGCAAAGAAACTGCTGAAGAAGCTGCCTGAATAGGAAATTTTTCTCTGTAGGAGACTGTTCCATGTAGAGAGCAACTGTTGGTTTAACCAAATTGACTGGATAAGCATTACATCACAACATCTGCTTTAGGGGCCTCACAGACAGGAGCCTGTATCATAACCAGCAAAATGCAGCTACTCTAACTACAGCCATGCAACAACCTTGGCATTTTCCCTAAAATTGTGCAGGAAACAGTCTCCCTACCTTGGGACTCAATTGAATTTAGGAATTTTCTGCCCTGTATCTGGACAGTATGGATATTTTTGAAAGGGTGCTTGTTTGGGGGAAAGTTGTTTTTGTGAGAACAGTAAAAGCTTGTGTTATTGGTGACGCAGTAGAGGGAGAAGGTCAATACAGAAGAGGTAGAAAAAAAAAAGGGGGGGGGGAAAGAAAGGAGTCAAGAGCTATTTCCCAGAGCAGCAGGTGGCTTAGCTGCTGCCACATTCCCTTTCATAAGGCAGAAGGAAAAACTACTGTGAACTATATGCTATGACAGCACATAACTCTGCTTTCCATACCCCATACAATTACCTTACTTCTACTGGCACTCCTGCTTCCGAGGTTTGGGCTTGAAACACTATTTGGAGCTTGAGAAACTTTTCCCTTCTGAAGTGTTTTTGAAACTGGTAGCTTCCAGGGTTCAATTCAAAATCATCTTATTGGAAAATTCCCACTCAATTGTAATTCTACAAAATAACAGTTCTGAAAAGACATGATGTAGATATTACTGAGATCAATTATGTAAGATTAAGAGTCCACTTACTGTCTAGTTTCTTTTTTTTCTTATAACCTGATTCCAGTCAAAGGATCTTTATCTCCAAATCATTTTTGCAAGCTGAATAGATGGAGTTCTTTACAATTCTTACCACCAGGAGTTTTTTCAGCCTTCAGGCCATTTTTCTGTGGTTGTTTCCTAAATTTTCTCCAATTTTTCACCAATTTTCATGGTGAAAGAACTTAAAAAGAATCTTTTATTAGAAAAATTGGTCCCCCTATTATTAGAAAAACAAGGTCCATCTTTAGGTGATTGTAATTAACAAAGAAACTTGCATTATATGTGGCTCAAATAAAGCCTTCCAATATGTACTGCATTGCAGTCCATTTCTCACCCTACAAATACATCTCTCTACTTTTTCCAACATTTATTCACTGTATTTTATTATCTAGCACAGGAGCTCTAGACAATCTTGTCAAGACACAGCTCTGAGTAATGTGAATACTTTACATTCTGAGGATGCACTTCCTCCAGATTTTAAGGTGTTTGGTTTTTAAGTCATGTTCTATTTTGCCCAAATGTAACGTATCTTCACACTTGTGTTCAAAGTAAATACTGGGAGTCCCATTTTAAATACTTTCAGAAACGTTGACAAAGAACAAACTATGCTCTGCTTCTTAAACTATTTTCTGGCCTATTCCATAGCCCTACTTTTCACATTAAGACTAGAAGACACATTTTTGCTAGTTGTTGGATTCTGTATGCAAGCTGGATGAACAGGATAATAATTAAATATTTAAGGAACCATAAAAGTGCTAATGAATAGTGCTATTTTCCCTGGTGAACTACCATAGGCAAACACAGTTTTGGATGCACAGGTTCCCCTGTTGACAGGAGAAGAAACGAGGATGCTTTTCCTACAATAAACATAGCAGGAAAACTCCTTGGATCCTCTGTTTGTTACATGTAAGGGGGTAAAAATCCAGCATTGTTTTATAATGTCTCAGTCTCTCTTCAAAGGCAGCAACTTAACTAGGAATGATGTTACTGTCTCCTTCATAAAACAATAAAAACATTTTCTAATCTCAAGGGGCAAGACAATTCAACAATGAGTTGTATGACATACAATGTGGCACTTGTGCAATTCCATAACCAGATCTCCAAGAACTGAACCCTTCTGTTTGAGAAATCAGTAAATAATGAACAATGAATGAGTGGAGCAGGGGTTTCTTGATGATATTCTGCAGTAAAATGAGTTAGCAGCATCTGAAAATACCCAACAGTCAATCCCATTGGCTCCATTCACGAGATCCCAGTCAGAAGAGCAAGAGGAGCTTGTGGAGGTAACCTCATCTCACTTGTTAAAAACATTTGCAAAAATAAAGGTTGGCAAAAATATTGCCTGAAATTTTTTATTGCTTTGGTTTCCTACTTCTGCTTCTTCACTACAAGCAATACATTTCCCCTTCCAGGGCTTTGATAAAAGGCTCTACTACTTGTGGGAGATTCACATTTGCCAACAGAATGGAATGTTCATACAGGAAGTTCTGTTATTCTAGTTGGCTGCCTTATCTTTGTTATGGTATACAAATACTGTGCAAAATCTTGGGAAGTGGTCTAACAGCAGCTTCTCTGTGGCAAAAATAATACTGCAGATTTTGATCATTAGTGTGCTGAATGTTTTTTAGGCAATTTTGGGTGATCCCTGTGCCAACAGGTAAAAGGAGCACTGCTCACTAGAACATATGTTCAGCAACAAATATAAGCCTGACTAACGACAGAATGTCTAGGACTTCAGAGGTGGACAGGGATCTGCAGGATGGTACATAAAAGGCCAGCAAAGTGCAAGGACCATGTAAGAAGCCTATGCAAAGGTCACATGAAAAAAGAGGACACTTGAACCTGGACTTGTACCATATAACTTCAGCTGATTAATTAAAAACATTTCAATGACAATCAATGCAGATAAAGAGCAAAAACAGTGTGCCGAATCACCCTTTTGGAGGGTCAGAGATTTGAACTGCATTTCATGTCCTCTTTCTTTCTCTCTGTTGATAGGAGGATGAATGGAGCAATGCAGAAGTGCTCCCACTGCTAGGTAAAGCACTCCCAGTTAAGCACGCAGCAAGGGATGAGATAAGCCTCAGCTCACTGTCCAATCCTCCAAAGACACTGCAGTGAGAGATAATGCACTGCAACAGCCTGGTTACCTCAAGGCGTCTATGTCATATTTACCACATAGGCACAGAGGACTTAAGCAGCAGGGTCTATACAGCTCAAAAGCATCAGCCTTAGAGCTCAGGGGAAAAATAAAGGATCAATATATTCATGGAAAGACTTACATTCGTAGACCAACCTCCGTATATGGTGGAGGCTCAATATATTTTTGTTTTCCACAAGTCAGGAGCTGAGACTCAAAGAAGGATTCCATTAGACAATCCCTTCTCATTTTCTCCACTGCTGCAGTAAATGGCTTTGAAAAAATTAAGCTCAAATGGTACGTTCTTCTTCAGGAATTAACTCTGTGGAAGTCCATATCTCCTTAGGAAAAGGAAGCTTCTCTTTGACATCCACAGCCAGAAGTGTTAGCATCTTTTTCTCTCATTTATAAGATAAAGAGCCCTGCAACCTTTAAATGCATCCAAATGGACTTCACTGTTTACACCTTATCTTTATGCCTGGAGGAGAATGCAGGCCACAGAATCATGGTGAAATGACCTTTAAAATCATCTTATGCTGCAATGGAAAGAGACATGATGCCCCAAGGCAAATCTGAGAATCCTCTGGCTCAACCTCTAAAAGTTGAATGTGGTAAAGGGAATAGAAGGGAAAATAGACCTCAGAAATTTGCAGGGAAGCTGAGACAAATCAACTGATTTGTCATGATGTTTGAGATGGGCTCCCCACTACAATACAGAATGTCATGGGGGAAATATTTTGAGTGGACTTGGATTGAGAATATAACTTCCTTCACAGAAGGCAAAGAAACTTCTGACATAATGGTTTGTTCATCAAGGCATTTTTCAGAGTGGCGAAATTAGGCCTTTAAATCTCCCTCAGACTGAAGAAGGACTAAGTCTCTCCATCCCTTAGCAAGTGCTGTGCACATGAAACCTTAAGGGAAGTTAGAAAGGATCTAGAAGGACTAAGTGTGAAGCAAGGATAGTTACTTGAAATGAGTCAGTCCTGGGCATGAGGAAGTTACAGCTATACTTTCCTGAAGTCCTCAGGGGAAAAGAAAGCCAGTACTTAAAGAGGCAACATCTTTGGTGCTTGCATTGAGCCGGCAGCTTTTTGTAATGACATTTTTGGGCTCTGATCCCTGAATTACTGTGAAGTTTTGCCTTCAGCACCTAAACATATTAGGATGCTATTTCTGTGACATGAGGCAGCTCAAGGCTCCATGAAGGACATTGGGACTTCAGAGTGCTTGATGCAGAGATCTCTTTTCAAAATAGGACAGAGACTTCTATAAATAGCCCTGGGCAATCAGAAAGCTTTAGCCATTACATATGTTCTCTATACAAAGTCCTCAGCAAAGGTTTCAATCAGCATAAACCAAGGTTCAATGAAGGGTTGAATCAAAGGCCTAGGCCTATAAACAGTCAATTTAGTGCCACAAAAGATGACATTTATTGAACTCCTATTTCCATCCAAGCAATCCTATGGTGCTTGAATCTTAATCCATTCCTCAATGGATGATTGGAGCAAGCATAAAATAAAATGTTTGAATAAAACAGAAATATCAGCTGTCAAATCTGCTGTCAAGCTCTCTTGCAGTCAGCGCAACCACAATAAAGCTGAGGGTTATGTCAAAGTACATTTTCTGCAGCCAGGCCATTTGTAAGCATTCTTCTCTAATAAGGCTTCAGGGATTTTTGTTCAGCTCACAGAGGACAGTTTCAGAGCATTGTTGCAGCAAGGTAGCCTTTGTTCCCTTTCTCACTGCAAACCTCCATTTGTAACAGGCAAGCTTAGAGTGTCTTAGACCATTTTCTAGTGAGAATTGTCTGGTGCTTTGAGTTTCTTATAGAAATAGGATCAAAGCAACAGAAGTTGCCTATACCCTCTATTTCTCCAAGTGACTCTGGGATGGCTCCAAAAAAAGCTGTAATACACAGCCATTATGGCACAAAAAGATCCATCACAATTTAAGTGGTTCTGCTGCAGCATTTGACAACCTCTCAACTACAGTGCATCTACATTATCTGTTGTACAGAGGCATTGCACACCCACTGCGTATGTCCTTTATACTGTAACTTGCCACCAGCTTTCGGGTCAATTCATGGGTTATATATGCAGCCACACCAAAAGCACAGACCTATAAAGCCATCAAAGTGGGACAGATTCTAGACATGTTTTTCTACCTCTTTCATTGATGCAAACCAATCTAAATTTGCAGCCCTTCCAGTTCCTCTTCAACTATTACACTCTCAAAAATTTCCACTGGTGGTGTATCCCACTCAGCATTCTCAATGCTGTTAAAAAGGCAACAGCACCCAGAAGTCCAGCCTCCAGAGAAGCCATATACTCTGCTTCCTTTGAGAGTACTACAGGCCAAAATGCAGTCTTTGCACCTCTACTACTTGGAGCAGACACCATCATGTACTGAATATGCTTGCCTAGAGTAAGGCAGTGGATTCCCTTCTAAAAATTTCTAGGGAGGGATTTTGTTGCAATACTGGAGCCAGATTCAATAAACTTGCCGAAACAGCTTTACTGGAGCTTCCAGATGATGCTTGTTTGCAGGCACACAGGGATCTCAGCACTCTTTCATACAGGAGTTTTGATGGCCACAATATCCATCCAAGGGGAACGAGTGATAGTGCTTGTACAACATTAATGCCATTAGCTCTCATACAAGGACCTAATCCAGACCCACTGAGGTTAATAGAAAGCATCTGATGTACCTAGCATTTCATCAGACCTGTTGACAGGTATGTTTTCAGGGATAGCTGTTCAGTTAAGGGAAGTGTTGTTGTTGCTACATCTGCAGCATAAGCTCCAAAATCACAGCAAACTGAAACAAACTTTTCCTGTGTGTAAAAATCAAGTGTCACTGCATGTGGTAACAGTTCCATATGAAGACAGAGCCTTCCAAAACAAGCCATTACTGAACTGAAGCACTTTCTTGTATCTTTGACACAACCCAAATGAACGTTGTGCAGTTTTGGACTTGACAATGATCTAGCAAAGCTAAGTTTTCCCATGTGCTATTTCAGTGCCCAACACAGAGTCCTGGAGTGAGCAGTGCCTGCACAAAAAACCCCCTGTATGCACTGGTACCAAAAGGATGGCAAATAGGCATCCCTCCCTTCCCCCAAAACTGGAGAGGAACCAGACCCGGCAGCATCTACCAGTCTGGACAAACCCAGCAGAATTAACTGCTTCATCAACATACAAAGTTGCATGTACCAACCTTTCTCAGCTGTGCAGCAAGATAAGAAGGTAATGATCCCATTTGAGGAACACCAACAGCAGTTATCCATTTGACATCAGTGACATATCAGACTCTTGAATTTTAAAGGCAGTACCAATTAAAGAACCCTTTCGTGTATCATTAACAACCTGGCAGCTATTAATCTACTTAATTACAATAGTAGCTTTGTGTCTGAGGAGAGGACTTCGGTCGTTAATATTTGACAAGCACAGACTTGTCCATTATTATGTTTTGGATTAAATGAAAGTGTTGAAAATTGATGGGCAACTCTTAAGCTATCTCTTCCTTTGCCTAAGGGAGCTCTTTTTCACCCTCCAATCTTAATATTCTGTCTCCTGGTTCTTATCCTAAAACAGCACCCCTGTACTAATCTAGTGCAAGATCAATATTACAAGCATTCATTCTCAGAAATCTTGCTTATTAACCAACCCTCCATCCCAGAAAAACCCAAACCCAACCAACCAGGGGAAAAAAAACACAAACCAAACATACAAAAATCACCAAAACAAACCAACAATAGTCAGTTGAACTCTGCTATCACAAAATACACCTAGGAAGAATACAATTCAATTTTCAAGCTCCAGTTGGTATGAAAATTCAGCATAGATATGAACTGAGATTAAAATTCAGTACCACAGACTTGTATTAATGAAGCATCAGTTAATAGCAAAACAGCAAAGCAATCAATTGTGAGCAGGTGTTCATCAGATCAGCCTTATATAAAACTAATGGAAAAGGTCACAACAGACCAGAAAGAAACACCCTTTAGCCTGTGAGATTTGTTCAGAAATCTGAAGCAGCAAAACAAACAAATGAACAAAAAAAAAAAAACACCAAAAAACACATAGGCAAGGAAAACCAACAAATAAACTTTGGAACTCTCCAAGGTGGCAGTTCTACCAGAGGAAGAAAAATTTAGAATTTCATTTTCTGAGAAACAACCAGTTTTCATATGGGATTGAAAAAGTCTTCATTAAAAATAAGAGAAACAAAATTGAGATCAGAAGCTATACTGCAGAAGTCAGCAGTAGAAGTCAGGATCCAAATATTAAGACACTATTAACAAAAGTCCTCCCTTTTCCAATAACCATCAAGAGGTGGTACAAGTATAAATTTTCATCTTCTTTCTTTTAATGTAATGGCCACCTGACTTCCAAGTTGTTTCAAAGAACCGTTACTTTCTGCCTTTTTTTTTATCCTTTTATTATTTTAGTGCACTACACAGCTGAACACATAATTAAGGATTTAAATAATGAATAGATATTAGCATTATGTAAATCATCATCATTTTCCATTAATGGGAACTGGTGGTAACTGCCTGTGAATCACAAGCATTACAAATCACACAGTCTTATACATTTTAAAATTTGAAACTATATGTCTATTATAAATTACAATCAAAATGGCTCTTTTGCCTAACTCTTAGATTGTTCCCAACTCAATGTGTTGTACATCTGTTAACAAAACTTTATGTCCAAGGCTCTTAAGAGAATATGGACTATATTAGTTTCTTGAATTAAGAGAGCATGGAGTGCTCAAACTGTGATTATTCCAACTAAAATTAAAACCTCCAAGTTAACATTATGTATGTCTATTCAAATTACATTTAGCTAAGGTCAGTTATGAAAAACAATTGCCATCTCACCACTTACTGCTCTCATCTGTCTTTTTTAATAAACTCATTACTGAGCCATAATTGGAGCGGTTCACTTAGGCCAGGTCTGGAAAGCGTTGCTTGTCTTAATTCTTCTTGCTCTATCTATTTCCACTGTGGCTTGGGGCTTAATCCACTGGCATTCCAAATAATGAGTTCAACAAACTGGCAAAACAAAAAAGTCTATTCTGAATGGTACACTGCACAATGTTCTTGTTCTACATAAACATGTTCTACTACCAATTTCAATAAAAGATATAAATGAGCAGCAAAGTCTAATGGGACACCCTCCTACATCACTCTGGAGCACTCAAGAGTCAGCAATGAGGTTCACCATACAGCTATCCATATGCCAGCAACATTAGCCATCCTCCCTATTATGAAGTCTAGTTTCTGACATCAAAACCCAAGGTCTGAAAATTTCCCAAAGTACACATTTCCCAAATGATGATGAAAATAATTTTATTTACAAAATATCTATCAATCAACAAGTAGAGAAGTAGAAAAAAACCTGTAACTTTTACTAAGAAATGAGAGAGAAAAGAAGTGATAGCTGGGAGTGCTATGGCAAGGGTAACTTGGCTGTTTGTTCATGGTACATAATGCCTGGCAGATGAATCACATGAAAAGAGAACTGAGATAATACAGTTAGTTGTTCAACTGCATCTGGATATCCAGTGCCACCTTTTTTCTTTAAACAACCCCCCTCAAAAATTCCAGACTACATGTGTAAATACTTTAAACGTAATGAAGCTGGGATATGTTTGACTGTAAGAATGCCCAGATTCCACCAAACACAATAACTTTTCTCCTGTATCAGAGGGAAAGGGATGCCTACAGAGGAGAAGGAACAGGGCAAAGATACATTCGCCCAAGCAATTCCTTGGGTCTAGTGCACCTCCTGACTGATTCATTCTTGCAACTTGTTAACAGGGCTTTTTTAACTTTTTCAAATCTAATCCAGTCTCCTCAACCCTTACAAAGTTCTTGCATCCACAACATCCTTTGACAAGAAATTAAAAAGTTCTGTGCACCACTCACAGAATATCCCCTTAAATTTGTCTTATCTTTGTCTGAACCTAGGCCATATCACCTCCATTTGACAAACCCATTATTCCACTGATGGAAGCAATTAAGTGGATCTGTATTAACCCTTAAGATTATGCAGCTCTCATCCACCTTCAGCAAATTTTTGTTCTTCAAACAGAGCAAGCCATTCCTTATTCAAAGTCCTGTGCTTATCTCTGATTTCTTCTACCTTTCTCTGCAACTTTCCTAGCTCTCAAAAATAATATCTCAGTCAAGGAGACAAACCCACATGCATTTCTCAGGGTGTAGCATGATGCTATCTATCTCTGTCGGTCTCAATTTCTTTCCTCATAGCACCCAAATACTTCCTCTCTCACACCATTTTCCAGGTTTGAGTTCATGTTTTCATGCTTTATGCATCTGTCATAACTGCTGCTTAGCTGTAACAATTCACCCAGAGGCCACTGCTTGCATATATGGCACTGGATTTGCCCAGTGTGTCATTTTGTTCTTGTCTACACTGAATTTCATCTGCCATTCACTCAGTTTTATAAAATCATTCTGGAGACCTTCAGTGAAGTCTCTGTCCTTGCAAACCCAAATAATGTCATACATCAGCCAATTTGATCACTTTCATGCTCACCCTGTTTTCCAAGTTGTTTATGAACATACTGAGCATCATAGGACCTAGCAGAGAGTGCGAAGATTGATAACATTTCCCCAAGAGAGATGAGCATTTACTGACCTACTTGGTCTACACGTAGATGAGCACAGAGCACATGCTAAGGGTTAATCTCAAAATTACAAGGATGCAGCTGATTTATGTGATGAAGACCGAATGACCATCTTTTGAGTAATGTGAGAGTTTCAACTACAGTGGCTTAGAATGATTGCAGTATTCACAGATATTCATTCAAGGAATGGTAGCCAGTTTGGCTAGTGGTATTTAGTGAAACTTTTTCACTGGTTCTCCATGTTTCTCAAAATGATCTTTAAGCACTTAGGTACAAAGATCCACTGCCACCACTTTCATACATAGAAAAACCAGCATGTGCATTGATAGCGGACCCAGCCTACCCAGGCTACATAATACCTAGCGCCTTTATGTAGATATTCCAAGATTCATTTATCATCAATCTCAAGCTGGGCTGAAAAACTGGGAAAGTTCCTCAAGATTTTATCTCAGATCTGGGATAGAATGATTTGTAAAGCAGGGCAACATTTTGAAATGAAACCCATAAGAAATACTAAAACAGCACTGAACATTGCTTGTATTACATGCTGAAACTAATTGCTTGCCCATCAGTCCAGCTCTGCTACTGGTAATATTACAGGTTGGCTTTACACCTTCACTAGAAAGACTTGTCCACATGACATCAGAAATAGAAACAATGCCCAGAGAAATTATCAGGTTGAGCTACTGAAAAGCAGACATTAGATACTGGTTCTCAATTCTGCCTGCTTATTCTCCTGATGGAACTCCCATATATGACAACAAAACTCCAATGGGAGTTATGCAATCCACTTCAAATGGTAGACAGGGTTGAATGCCAATAATATGCTATTTTAACTGGGAATATCAAAGCACACATTTGCAAAATGTCATTCAATGAACCAGTATTCCATAAGCCCATACTGTTAAGTCAGGAGCTGGGAAATTCGACTACAGCCTTTTCAGCATAGTTTAGTTTGTCCTGCATAAGTGTAATTGCCACATTAGTGACACTCAGCACACTGAAAAGGGGACAAATGGTGATGAATAAATTTAGACTTTTTTTAAAAAGAACACAAGAATCTATTGGCTCATCCAAAACATAGATAAGCCACTTGAATTGTTCAAGTGTGGACAGTATGACTGAAGAGCAATGTGTAGTGTAGTCTGTCATTCTTCCCAGATTACACACCAAGACACTTATTCCTTTTCTCCCTTTTGTAAACCCTTTTAGCTTTTGTCCTTAAGGACAGTAGGACTGAGCAGTGCCAGTTTAATGTTTCCTGCACCCAAAGCTAATGGTACAATTTATCTAATCCATACTGATCACTTCCATAAAGAACATCCAAAATCACTTCCACAGATCCAGAAAAATAAGCTCCCTCTAGGGATGGGGTATCTCTGCCCATTTTATTTCAGAAATTGACTGTTTTTTTCACTGAACAGGAATTCTGATAAGAGAACATCTGAAGTTCTTGCCTGTCTACAAAATTGTGGAATGAGAAAAAAAGATGTCTTTAGCTTCCATGAGACACAAGTAACTTAAATATCACTGAATCCATGCCAGAACACAACTCCATGTAGGTCTGTGTCTGCAAGAGGAGCAAGTTCAGTAAATGGCCAGTCCTTTCAAAACAATTCTCCTAGGATCAGCCATTCCCCTTGACACTGCTGCCAAATGAAAAGGAGAATCAGCTCTCTCCAAAACAAATCCAAAGACCACTTCAGCTCCAGAGAAAACCTCATTACCAGCATGGTCAGACACACACAGGCAGTATAGAAAGTTCCCCTTCTCCTGCAAAAGACAGTTAATGGATCTGCCCAGAAGGTCTCCTGAGGGAAGAGCTGTCATGAGCCCTGGAATGACTCACAGCCCCATCACCTCATTCAGAGGGTTCTGGTACTTTTGCTTCTGGACCTGGAAGGAACACAGGACAGCACAAATGGGAAAAGGAACATTAAGAAAGCTGTCATTAATACAAGATGCATTACAGAGTCCAGGGAGGCCCACACAAGCAGCAACAGCCATCCTTGCCAGCATCATACAACTAAATTCTGACCTTTCCACACATACAAGTAAAGCCTCAAAAGCTACAGCACACAGCAGAAAGAGAGCAGAAGAGGTCAAAATTACCTAGTGATGTTAAGAACTCTGAAGTAGCAGGGGAGTTGTTAAATGAAAATGCTTGAGCAATCTTGGCAAGAAGACTCGGATACCGCTATACAGAGAAAAGAAAGTTTGGACTGGCATTCAGCTGAGACATTACCAATATTGCATGGGACTAATAATTTTCTGTAGGAATTTTTATTATTCCCTCTGAGTCATGAAAAGAATAAATATGAGGTTTCATTTCACTTTAATGATTTTCAGAAT
The DNA here is from genome assembly GCA_035583155.1 of Acropternis orthonyx. Lineage (NCBI taxonomy): Eukaryota > Metazoa > Chordata > Aves > Passeriformes > Rhinocryptidae > Acropternis > Acropternis orthonyx. The sequence continues at coordinate 18,401,779 of JAWWEU010000125.1, read as the reverse complement.
GAGGCTCTGAAGATAAAGTCAGAAAGCAAAAATAAGTGTTTAGATATCTCTTGTAGTTTGCTCTGTTGCCTCTAATCCCCAGTCCTGAATGAGGAGCTCCATGAACTAAGTCATCAGCTTGGAGATGGAAAGGGCCTGCCCCAAGTGTAATCTGTTAGGTAGGAAATGGACAGGCAACAAAACCCAAAGAAACAAAGTTGTCAGCAATGTCTGGTGGACTGAGCACAACAAGGGGAATACTTACATCACTTTAAAGTGTTTCGTTAAGAGCCCTGAATAAGTACAGTGGGAGAGACAATGGCATTTAAGTGCCTTCAGAGCAAGAAAATTAGGATATAACTACACCAGAATTTCCCTTACACTGCCCAGGCATTGCAAAACTACTAAAGCAGACGTAAGTCCAGATTGTAACAGAAATATTAACATACTGGTTTTAAATATACATATCATGACTACTGATGTGTTCTAAACCTAGGTCAGAAAATGCTCAGTGATGGATGAATGCTTACCACACACATCCCTAGACAGTATATGATCAGGCAAGTAATTAATGTCAGTCCTCTCTGTTGAATATGTACTAGTGGTAGGTGAAGAACTCATAGAAATGAACTTAAGTCCCTTAACTGCTGTGAGAAAAACCTCAGCTACTGGTGTCACTAGTCAATGCTAAGCAGAATCTTTCAGATTTAGGCCAGCTTGAACCTGTGGCCTTTGAAGACAAGCAAGTAGATTCAGTCAAACATTATTTAATTTCACAAAGCATTACTCAGATTATTGTTCCTCTAATGCCACTGAGTCCAAGGTCTGAGTCATTCCCCAGAGTCCAGGAATCCCTAGAACCATTTTCAGGCTCTGAAAGATCAGAGACTTTTAAAGATATGGTAGACTGGGGAGGAGCTGAAAAATGAGAACATCCCTCTCTTCTGATTTCATTTCTCTCCCCTCCCCTGCCATTCCCTCTGATGGGGAGAAGAAAACAGTGAGTGTGGCACATGTAGCACTCAAAGAAAGGTCAGTGCACTAATGGCTGTCTTTTCCACAAGTCAGCCACACAGAATTTGATCTGAAGATGCAATACATCAATGGACGGTGGTGTTTTTTTTTTTTTTTTTTTTTTTTTTTTTTTTTTTTTTTTTTTTTTTTTTTTTTTTACTGAGTTGACAGAAACAAATGAACAGGTCATGTATTCAATCTCTCAGACAACATAGGATTGCTTCATTTGTTATAAAGGTCAAAAACAGTGACCTGGTTAAGGGCTAAGTGTTTTTCTAAAGGTCAAACACTGATGAAAGAAAAACATCATTTATTTTTAACTAGCTACCAGAATGGTATTTGATTCTTCTCTAAGCACAGTATTCTTCCTATACCTCCTTATCTCTAGCAAAAAGGTATCCCTGTCTTTGAGTAGAAATCTAGTGATCTGGAAACTGTTCTGCAGGAAACAGCCTGAGCAACACTCCAGAGTCGCTGCTGATGGAGGAGCCCATCATCCCCTTCCTGAAGATCTAAATTCCCCTGGGTAATCTTGGCACAAGCGTTGCAACAAAAGGCATACTGTGTGCTTAACAGAGAGCTGTCCCAGCTCTGCTCCATGGCCATCTCTGTGACAGCTGCATGTGAGATGGGGCCAAGTGGCTACAAGGCCTCTTCCCCTTTCGGCAAAGGGGCTGTCAGGCTCCCACGTCTCAGCTGGGTGGATGTTCTACCCCTAAATACAAAGACAAGTCCCATAACCTCACGATTTGAAGTTGTTCAAGATGGATCAACTCTGACAAGACTCATATTTAAATCTTCAGGGGCACACGGGGGTAGGTATATCCCAGGCTCAGTCTTTTGTTATGCTTGATTGAGAGTTTGGGTCTCCCCAAACCCAGGCCAGTCCCATCCTAGTGTCTGACATTCAGCAGCTGGTTTAATTTCAACAGTCCTGAATTTCAGAAACCTCTATCCCTAAAAAGCATCGCCAAAGTAGATACTCTAATGAAAAAAAAAATCATTTTTGGTAAATCAATATTTTCTATTTCACTAAAAACATCCCAAACTGCTCAAACCGTGAGATTGCCTCCAAATGCTGCTTATATCTCCTTTGGAAAAAGATCTTTTAGTATTCCTCTCATGAGGCACCAGATTGTGACTTAGACCTTGAAACTCTGCAGCAGGGCTGGAAAACACAGGTATTTAATATGGATGTATAGGCATATACACAAAGCTCTGCCTGAACCTCAGACTCAGCCAGGTGATACTCAAAATGACTTTTTCTAAGTTTATACATTAGAAAATGAAAGAGGTAATTCACTGCACTATACTGAATATGGGCTACAATATTAACAAAAATCACAATGCCTTTTTAAAAGGGGCCATTTTCCTTCTGCTCTCAGCATTCTTACCAAGACAACGTTAAATGCAGATTTGGATCCCCATCCCACTTAAAATCGGCTGTAGTTTGCTACTTATTTTTATTAAGAGAATGCTTAAGCTTGGCATTCTTAAGACAAAGTATACTTTTAAAAATTTTTTTTTTTTTTTTTTTTTGAGAGTGGGTGGTCCCATGGTGTAATGGTTAGCACTCTGGACTCTGAATCCCAAGGGCCTGAGTTCGAGTCTCAGTAGGGAGCATCCCCTGGGCAGTTAAATTCCTCCCTGCCATCCAATCCCGTCAGATCTCGGATGCTCAGCAGGGTCAGCCCTGGTTAGTACTGGGTGCTGTAGACAGACCCGAGGATTTCACTGTCACTGTCCGAGGTCACTCGGCCGTGGCAAATGGACCTCAGGACTTAAACGGTGGGGCCAGTTCTGCGCATGCTGTGCCTCACCTAAAAAAATCCACTGCGCAGGCTGGGAGGGCACACCCACGTGGGGAGAGCCCTTCCCCAGATCTTCGTTCACGAAGTCTGGCCATTATCAATTTTTTGAGAAGTGCAATGTCTTGAAATCTCATAGAACCTTCCCATCCATGAGCATGAAGCAGGGGACATTTCACATCCCATGACGCATGACAGAACAATCTTATCTGAATAGCTACTATTTCTGTGACAATTTGCTTGCATTCCAACAAGATTATTTCCCTGATCTTGTCAGGCCACATAAATACATGAAATAAGCAGAGACAACAGCTCACATAAATACTGCAGCCAGAACCTGTGATTAAAGGTGTCCCAGACACATCTTCATCATTGGCTGCATTTAATTTTAAACATTTTCCCCCTAAACAAACCTCCTCCCCTCTTCTCCTCCCCTCCCCCCCCCTCGCCTTTTTTTATTTTTTGTTAAATCTTCTCTTTAAGATTATATTCATATGCACCAAGTATTCCCCTCTGATATGTCATTGTGGAGCAATGAACTACTTTTGGTGGTTTCCCAGATCTCTTGCCAGTGTAACCATGGAGACTTTGCCAGCTGCTACAACATCTTGAGGAATTTTGTCTCTCTCACTACTTTCCCCCATGGCAAAATCATTATGAAAAAATGGAGTCACAATGGTTGCAGGATTTTTTTCATTTTTGAAACACTCACTAACTTACATGCTTATTATGCCAACTGTTGGATTTATTGCTCATTATTAAATAACAGCACTTGTTAGTTATATAATAAAAGCATTCAGAGGAAACATACAGAGGTTATGAGGTAAATGCCTATATTCTAAACTGTGCAAGGGATAAGACTCCATTTTCATGCTCAACTAACTGAAACAAGAAGCTGTATACATCCACCTTCAGATGATGTTAGAGCAGAGATACTGAGTGAGAACAACATGGACTCAAGTCATAGGACCTAGATACACATGCCAGACCTACACTTACCTGGTGAACCTACAGCCATAGAACCATCACCTCTTTCCAGCATTTGTCATGTGGAAAAGGTCAGAAGGAAAATTCAAGAAGGATGCCAAAAAGCAATAAGGGCAGGATGGGAGAAAGAGCACCATTCACTCTCTGTTACAGATGCCTCACCAAGGTTCTGATCCCAGAACAACACAGAGAAAGATTACTTCCATCTAGGTTCTTTCACTCCAGCTTCATTTCTTCTCTTTCTTACCACTTTCCTCTTTCCTTTGTGCAGTAAGGGTCTCGTCTGTACAAACAAGGTAAAATTTTTTGCAACACTTCTATATACCAATAGGTAAAAGCACAGTGAAAAGCAGAACTTCAAACATCCCAGCAGAAGCTAGTCCAGTCTTTGGATGATGGACTGTAAGTTTTGCCTGTTTCTCTGGTACTGAAGCAACCAGTTAGAGCCAACACCAGGTGCAGAAATTCAATTTGCTTATTTTGTTATTGTTATCTTAGTCTTTTAAGAGGCATTTATTTCTACTTGCTTTCAAGGAAACATGATCATACTTCAAGACTGGGAACTCCTGCAGTTTTAATCTATCTCACTTCTTTTGTGCTCTTTTTCAATTTTTAATTTGAACAAAGGCTTCAAAAGCATTCTTCCCCTCAAACACCCCTAAGAAAAAATATAATGCAAACAAGAAATATTGGCTGATTATGCCCTATTTAACCCTTCACATTTCAAACACTGAAATGATTATTTTTTTTTTTAGCTTTTCCTATTGCATTTATAAATTAAAGGCAAAAACTGTTTCTAACAGGCATTGTTGTCAATGCACCGAGTTCAGTTATCTATACAGCACCCATATCACTGAACCTTTTATTCTATTGAAATTAATTCACCAATGCTATTTCACAAATAGCAATAGGCAGCTTTCACCCTAAGCAACTTACACAGTCTAGAGACACATAGATTAGGCTTCCAGAGAAAAAAAATCATCTGTCCCTAAAACTCACTATCAAACAGCCTCACCTACATCTAATGGCACCAGTCCATGGCTTGGCATATTTGCAAACATGATCTGGGCAACTAATCACAATGGTCTGTGGTGTGACATCCAAGAGAAAAAAGAAATCTTCAGACCCATTTAAACCACACCAGAGAGACAGTGACAGGAAAGGGGCAGAACATTCCAAACACCGGGAACCTGTCTGTGGTAAACGGCAACTTGGTTGGCATTGCTGTGCCCATGGATATTGACAGGAAAACAAGGAAAGAGGAAGGTTGCATTCATGTAAGGAAAAAACCTATCATGCAGTGTTGATAGGCTGAAGAGCCTGTCAGGATATGTTACTGTTTGGAAAAGCTGGAGACAGTCCTACTGGAGTGAGACCAATAACAACCAGTTTTCCACCAGAAGTTCCAGTCAGCTATGTCACAGAATCTACTGAAACTGCAAAACACAACTGCTAGTTCAAAATACTCGAGCTTTTACATATTATTTCTTGCCAGTGTTTCCCCCATTCCCACATGGTTTCAGGCAGAGTAGAAAGTGCACAGCTTCTGGGGCCTTTAGAGCAAAAAAGAGCTTCTTCTATGCTATGCTATCCAGTTAATAGCACTGTCACTTTGCAGCCCAAAAACACAGGGCTTGGTATCTTTTACAGGTAGTGGAACACTTGCTGGAGCCCTAGTTTTACTTTCCCAGTACACGAAGGTACCCAGTTACTGCCAGCTTTATGTAATAAGTTTAGAGTCTGTTCTAATGCAAGGCATAGAGCATTCATGCTGTACTAACATGCTGCAGTGATGTAGAGCTGTCCAACTTAAAGAAACTCTTGTTCTACTTCAAAGCTGTCCAAGAAAGCTGAAGTATACCTAGTAAGTGCACAGAAGCTTGTTAAGCATGGGCAATCTTTGCTATAGTGGCTCTCTACCAGCACTTTATGAAGATGTACGTGTCAGTCAAGAAGGAAGAAAGGGGATTATAGGCCTTTCTTTGAAGCTCACTAGGAGAATAGGTGAAATAACAGCTCATAAAGTTCCACATCTCTTTTAGGCAAGTATATGATCAATTTATTAGTGAAAAATTCTAACAGGAGTGGTGTGAACAAGCTACTCATGCAAACTGATCAATGGACTACAGCAGTAGCCTCAAATTTGGCGTTAGTTTGTCCCTCCCTCAAATCCTCCCCATTCCAGCGTAGGAGCTATCATAGGGCTTTGTCACAATCGGAAGCAGTAAGTGAGCCTCATCTACCACAAACATTTCAGAAAAGGAAGTGCTTTCCTTACTTTGATGAAAATCTCAAAGTTTAAGGCAGAGAAAGACTTCATACACATGTCTTTACAAGTAGAAGAGAGCAGGCAAACACCTTTTAATAGTTCAGTCACGTCTTGGATGTGCGTGCATCAGGGCAACCTGGCCACCCTTTCAGGGAAAACAAAATGTAGTAACAGAAAAGGGAGGGATAACTCAAACGTATGTGCAGAGAAAGGATCGATAATCTGGAGCAAAGGAAGAGAAACTGAACAAGCTCTTACTTGAGCCCTTCGAATATATTTTCTGCTCTAGCCAAGCATCTTTTCTGAAAAGACAAAGCATGCAGTAGGAGCAAACTTCCTGCCCTGTATAATCTGGCATGAGCTCCAGTTTGCTCAGTGGATAAAGGGAGAGCCAGAGGCTTACCACAAGTAAGCGTATTGTTTCTTCTCCTTGCCTTCACTTTTGTCATTATGGACATAATTTGCATTGATTTTTTTCTCTTTTGCATTTTATTAATAAACTCATATATTTGTTAGACTTTAACTTGGTCTGAACTAAAAGTTCTATGAAGGTAATTGCCGCCTTCTGTGTGTGGTGACCCTTCATAGTAGATGTTCAAAGAAGAAACATCTTCTGCTGAGACATATTAGTCAGGACAGCTTTCTAAAAGAGAGTGGGGTATCAGGTAGAAAACCTATAAATTGACAATCCTAGGGGACTACATAACACCTTAAAATCATGAATTTGTTTTTTAGCATGAAGGACAAAAGGCTTACTTTCACTGTAAACAAACACACACACAAAAAAACCAACAAAAAAAAAAACCCAAAAAACCCCAAAAAACCCAAAAAAACTCCCCAAAAAACAAAAAAAACCACAAAAACAAACAAACAAAAAAACCCAACAAACCAAAACTCCTCAAACCAAAACAACAAGGACAACAAAACAACCAACCAAAAAAAAAAAAAACTACAACAGATCCTCTAAACTCCAGACCGATGGCTGAGCTGGTTACTGCTGGAACAATTAATTTTCTACTACAATAGCTTCTTTGTTTCCCAATGGACAACAAACCAATCCACAATTTTCTCAAGTCCTAGCAGTGAAGGCAAATTTTCATTTTTAACTCACCCTGTTAACACACAAGTTGATTAAAAACTGTCCTGGAATTATTAAGATTTTAAGAGAAGTTCATTAACTTGAATTAAGAACATCCTGCCTTCTTCACAGCACCTCCCACCTGCCTCCAACCACCACGATGGTAGCATGCAAAGGAGCCATTCTACTTAAAGAGCTGGTGTAAACAGGCTTCTCCCAGTGCTCATCAGCAGCCTGCCAGGGCTGGTAATCCCAACAACTTCAGTGAGCAGAAAGGAAGCCCAAATCTGAACACTTGAGAAAATCTTGCCTTGTCCAAGTACAGAATTGTTATTGTAATTAGGGTAAACCAGCACCTTTCATATTGCCCTTGTCTCCTAACAGTGGTTCCTGCCCACCACAACTGTAGCACAACCTGGGAACTTTTTCTCATCAGTTCACATAATTCACACAGTATATCTTGAGCTAGAATAATTAAACCAGAATTAGGTCAACGTGCTAAAGATTGTGGGGTTCTTTCATTATGAAAATGTCAACTGGGTAGTGCTAAAATGTTTAGAAATATGTTTGAGCAAAAGATATTAAAAAAAGTTTCAAAAAAAGATTTCAGAAGAATTGGACAGAAATAACTTACATTTCAACACCTTTTCATTTCAAACTTCCTTTTATTGCATAAAGATAGAAAAGTAATTTAATTTTAGGTTGTCCTAAGAAAAAATATAGTTTGACCTGAAAACAATGCTCCCCTTTCATTCAAAGTTTCTTTTTTAATGGGTGCAGATAAGACAACAAAGGAAACTGTCTGAGCTTTTTCTTCAGCATGAATAGGAGAATGTGTCAAGCATGCCAAGGTTATCTGCGCTTTCTTTAGTTAAACAGTAGCTATGTAAAACATATTCCTAGCAAATAATATTTTTACTTGCAACAGATGAAGTGTTAATCAGACACCAGGGAGAAAATGAAGAGTTGAGCTCCAGATCAAGATCTATCCTGAAAAAAATCAGCATTCTCCTTCAGCAAAACTACTGAGTCTAGATCACGTTGGACCACATATCCTCTAGGTGATTGTTGCTGGATTCACAGCAAATGAATCCCTTATACATTCTACTCAACTTCCGATCTTGTTTTCTACCTGCAGGCTTCCCCTCAGTGATCACTAGCTCTAAACACTATAGTGTTTGAGTTTAATGGCACTCCAGCTTAACAAAACTCTTCACGGTCATTAAGACAAAATGACTGAATTAATTCAGAAACTCAAGAGCATTCAGCTGAACTGATAATTAAACCTCACAAAGACACAAGCTGAAGTCCATTTAGGCAAAAGAATGGTAAAAATGAGTAATAAGAAATAGCCACAATTCAGTTTTAATTTAACTAAAGCATCTTAAGAAGAAAACACTCTAATGAAGCACTTAATAACTACTTAAAATTATTTTAACAAGTGATGAGTTCAGAAAGAATTTAAAAGACACCTTCCCATCACAAAGGCTTATATAAAGTCACACCTCTACCTATTAAGTCCAAGAGTTTGGGTTGAGTCACTCTACAAAGCCATATCATAGAAAAAAGACAAGCAGATAGCTCTAGGCAATAATGGTATTCTGTATTTTATATGTTATGCACACATGATACACAAACAATTAGTTTCACAGAAGCATAAAATCATCAGATCTAGGATACCAAGATCAATTCCTCATAGACATCTGCACAATACTTACCAGGTTGAGCAGGGCCCATAGTACAAGTCAGTCTAGACTCTCCCTCCTCCCCATCCAAGTTTCACAAGCCAGAAAATTTCTCTCAATGGGGTGCATAAAAACTTAAGTCCTTCAGTACGAAACACACCAAGAACAAAAAGTAGAATGTGGCATGGAATGAAGAAGGCTCAAGCATCACTAAAATCCTTGAAATATCACAGACTTGGTCAGATGGAAATACTAAAATAAGTCTAGAAATGAACCAGGCTTCACTTTACAGAGAAATCTTGCAACCAGCTTCAGGTTGAGCTTGTATCACCCTGTGGCTTTCTGAGCTGAGCATGCAAAAGATTACCAGGGCATCCACTCCCACTCATTTTCCAGGTGATGTCAATATACAAATCCGCAATCCTTTTCCAGGTGATGCCAATATGCAAATCTTTCCAAGAAGGAAGCGGGGGTGTGGGAACCCTACAGAACTTCACTGACACTTCATATAGGTGGCTGCAGCATGCTCAAAATAATTATTTCATATCTGCAAATAAACTCTCTCCCTTTCAATTAGGCCTGAGTGCTGGCTACAGTATCTTATTGACTACCTCCTCCTACACAAATTTTGTTCTCTCCTGTTTCTCCAGTTGCTTAAAAAGCTAAAATGAAGAGAGGTCAGAGGTCTACCCACACCTACTTGGTCCACTGGGTTGACGATCTCAGTATCTGTTTCCATAGCAATGGAGAAATCTGGCCAGCATTATAGCTCATCCTCAATCCCCTTCCCCAAATGCCTTGCTACTCCTTTACATCTAAATGAGCTGCAGGTGGTTTTCAGCAGAAGCAAACATCACTTACCTGAGCTCTCCATCACAGGGCACTGCCCCACCAGCACTTTTTTTTCCTTTTTTTTTTGTCTTGTAACTTACTCTCTTTTGTGTTCCTTCTAAAAGTCAGACAGTTCCTCCAATCCTTCAGTACAAAGGCCTTATTCCCTCTGACTTTGGTCATGTTACAAAGAGTGTACATCTTCTTAATAACCACAGAACTTGGAGTTTTGCTGCATGTGGTAAGCGCAGCTCTGCTTAGGCAAGCATCCAAGAATCTGGACTCTAGGTATCATAAAGTTGGCCCTCAGCTCTTGTGTTTGCATTCGAATTATGTTGTATTACTTCACAGTATGAGAAATGCTGCTCAGCAATTCAGCTTTTCATCTAAGATAGCCGTACTAAAGTGGCAATTCTTATACCTGATTCTCTGCAAGATAATTCCTTTACAGATGTTTTCATGGCAAACTGATTTCCCTCGTGTTTCACTCTAGTTAGAGTCAGCATTGTTAATTTATTTTTCCTTCTACAAGGCAATAAACTGGTGCATGATTTCCCTGGAAGGGGGAGATATTACTGATTTATGTTGCGTAACGGGAGACACTGATACCAACCATTGATTCAGATGAGCAAAAACCACTGCAGAATCTTGGTGGAATCAACAGAACAAACTGCAAAATATCACTAGCTTGGCAGGTGACAGTAACATCCTCTACCTTAACTTGTACTTTCACTACCTTCAGAGCAATTTACCTGTACTATGTAACTACTTAAGCTGTACCTTTAGAGAAATCATGATGTTTAAAGTTTCACAATTGCCAGCTGTCTGGAATTGAGATTGAAAATACCCAAGTTACAGCAGCTATTGGTAGGAAGTAGTATTTGTCATGGCTGCAGCATACGAATGCCAAGGACACATATAGCACTAGCACAGAAGAAATCCTCTCTCAAGCATCATTACAGAAAGCCAAGGTTTCTCAGAGTCTGGAAAGACAACTGAAAAGATGACATTTCAGAGGACCTTTCACTTCAGGCAAGCCAGACTGCACAGAGGAGAAGTACTCTTCACTTACTGACAAAAAAGGCCTCCATTTAAAACTCAGACACCTCAGGTATCTCACAGAATAGTACAACTCCTTATCACCTTCAATGACACACCATGTTTCAGATACTGAACAGATAAGGCAAAAGGAACAATTGAGGAGGAAGAGGGGCTGACTTAAACTGTGCTTGCTGCTAAGACAGGCTCCCCCCTCAGTAGCCGTCAGGTCCATTAAATATTTATAATTACGTGGAGCTACTGTTCTAGAACAGGCACACAGAACTAAAGATGTGGGACCACTCCACATACTCTGTGGGAGGGAGTCACTTGAAATGCTTGTAAATGTGATGACACAGGGTTAATTCTCTGCATTCACAGCTTCATTGTAGGCCTGATAGGGAGCAGTCAAGAAGGTCAGCTCCAGAGAAAATATCTCCTGATAAATATGGTGGGAGGCTAGTAAACAATGCCGGCAGTCAGAGAGTTGAAGAGGTTGCTTTCTCACTTCCCCTTCGAGTCACACTGCTCCTATGCCAAGCTGAGGAAAGAACAAACTAAATGGACCTGGCTTACATGGACAGGGACCTCCCCTACATAGACAGGGAGACAGAAAGAGGTCAGCAGATTGCTGCTGAGGACTAAGACAACACTAGTTGTTTTCCTAAGTTTCAAGGAGTTAGCAACCCTCAGAACAGATGAAGGTACTTGGATAGGCTGGTTTTTGCAGTTCCCTCTGCCAGGCTTCACTGTTTCCCTTGCTATGGAGATTTCACAGCATTTGGGTCCAGCAGTGCTATCTGGTTAGTCAACAGCAGTTGCAGCTCTGCTGGGAAAACCTACTGAGCAGTCCTTGCTGATCCACACTGTGCTGCTCTAGGGAAGGCTCCTCCACAGGGTTTTACCCTTGGGAAGGGGATAGTAAAGGGCTTCTGTCCTGTGTGTCTGCACCTAGAGAGCAGGCACGCAACACAGACACAGCATGCTGTGCCTTGCTTTGCAGATAACAAAAACACACGGGACAGAGAGGATTTAATTACTAGAATAGTTAAACATTCTTTGAAAATAACAAAGAGGGAAAGAAGAGGTTTCTGATTTTGGAATATAATACAAAAAAGATTCTTTCTTCCAGAGTTTTGCCTTTAGATTATTTTCAATAAGAAAGGAACAACAGCAAGAAGACCAAGAGCAGAGACAACAGATGACTGAATCCAGACCATTAATCTGAAAACATCTACATTTTTGTCAAACTAGTTCATTTAAAGCATCTAACAAAGAGTCCAGTGCCGCAGAAATTTAACTTCCCAGATAAATGATTTTTCAAATAGACTGCCTCACCACTAAACAGAAACATTATATTCTGCAGAAGATGGCAAAACTGAAATTACTGATCTGCTCAGACTGAGACTGTATAGTTACAGTGTGGAATTCAGTGCCTGAAAACAGTAAGATGGCTGAATCCATCATGAAAACTCGTGGCAGACAAATGGAAGAAGCTTACACCTTCTTAGACCTTCTACTTGAGAAGAAGTCATCTAGGCTTCATCTGTGCAATTCACCCAAGAGTGCTGTCACTCAGTCTGCTTCTTGTTCCCACAATGCCAGAGCCATAGTTTTCCACATATGTCCCCTGAGGCTTCAGCATAATTGGAAGAATTATTATAAAATGTGTGCCTCTTGTGAATTAAAGTAACTAACACCAGCATGTCACAAGAGAAGCATGCAAATAACAAAATTAGGCCTTTTTTCCTTCTGCAGTTTTATAAAACATATACTTCAAAAATGTTTTTCAAGAGGTACCATTACAAAGATACTGTGTTCTGTTTATACACACTGAGCCAAACAAGTTGATTGGTCTCATAGTGTATTATTTTCTTGCTCCATGTCCTAAGGAGTAGGAAAGTATACAATCACACTCTCAGTCCTTACTACGCTAAATAACTTCTCAGGCCATTTTAAACAAGATCTGACAGAGGTTTCAGAGAGAAACAGATTTTGTTTTTCTGCTGGAGGGTAGGAAGGCTCTGCAGAGGAATCTGCACAGGCTGGATCCATTGGCTGAGGCCAGCTGTGTGAGGTTCAATAAGGCCAAGTGCTGGATTGGGTCACAACAATGGCAGGCAGCGCTACAGGCTGGGAGCAGAGTGGCTGGAAAGCTGCCTGGCAGAAAAGGACCTGGGGGTTCTTTCTGATGGCAGGCTGAACACAAACTACCAGTGTGCTCAGTTGGCCCAGAGGGCCAGTGGTATCCTGGTTCATACCAGAAGTAGTGTGGCCAGCAGGACTGGGGTAGAGACTGTTCTCCTGTATTGGGACATGGTGAGGCTGCACCTCAAATCCTGTGTCCAGTTCTGGGCCCCTCACTACAATAAAAACAGTGAGGTGCTGGAGTGGGTCCAAAGAAGGGCAACAGAACTGGCGAAAGGTTTGGAGCATGAGTGTTATGAGGAGCAGCTGAGAGAGCTGGAGTTGTTTAGCCTGGAGAGGAGGCTAAGGGAATACCTTATCACTCTCTACAACTATCTGAAAGGAGCCTGTAGCAAAGTGGAATTGGTCACTTCTCCCAAGTAACAAGTGAATGAGAGGAAAGGGCCCCAAGTTATGCATGGAGAGGTTTAGATTGGACATTAAAAAAGCTTTCTTCACTGACAGGGTTATGAAGCATTGGAACTGGCTGCCCAGGGAACTGGTAGAGTCACCATCCCTTAAGGTATTTAAAAAGACATGTAGATGTGGCATTTAGGGACACCACTTAGTGGTGAACTTAGCAGCACTGGGTTAATGGATGGACTCAATAATCTTAGAAGTCTTTTTCAACCCAAATGATTTTATGATTCTATGATTATTGGGTTTGTGGTTTTGAATTATTTAAGCAATTTGGATGAACCTCTCAAATATGCATCTTCCAGCTTCAGCTTAAGCTACCTAGAAGACAGATGACATCCCTTGCAGCTGTATTCTGCTGCAGACCAAGGAACGTAAAATTTTGTCCCACAGTGTTCCCAGAAAGATTAAGGATTTCATGTTATCAGCATTTCACAAAACAATATTGAAGGAGAGAAGTAACATCTATAAATATAAATTTCCCTGGTTAAAGTGAGAAATGAAAGTAGAAAGAAACAAAGTCAGTCAGCAAGCTCAGAGATTTAGCAGTAGAAGAGGGCAGAAGTTCTTGTCCCCTACCATAGAGAGCATGGTATGTATCACAGCTGTGTACCAAAGCCATAATGTCTATGAAAACTGTTATGAAAACAGCTTATCCTCTGAATATCTTAGAAAAGTAAAATTCTGCCCAAAAGATGTAGACAAGGTCTTCCAGATGGCCATGAATTGCATTTTAAGGTGACTTTTCATTGCAATTAAACATTTTCCCAGATAATTTCTTTGCACTATGGAAATTCTGGTAACTCAGAGTTCGCTGAATTTTTATGAGACCATAGCTGAGTCAAGAGAAGATTTACAAGCAGCAGGGACATGTTCATGAATAATTAACTGGGAGAAAACTTGATCAATAAGAAGATAAGAGATTAGGAGGATTCACCCTGGTCTGTTTCACTTCTCCTTGTTCACTTGATCTACCATCATTTTACGTTGCTACTTTCCCAGCAGTGCTATTTCTATTTGTTTAATATGGCATTTAAGCCACACGCAGTATTTTAACACATCTGACTAGTGTATGTATTTTTCAGAAATGCTGTGTAAAAGTAAACAAGAAGAAAGTCTACAGTCCTTCTGCTATCACGGGCTCTGATGAAATCAGAATCAGCTATAATAAACTCTGTAAAAGGCAACCAGCAGGCTCAATAACTCATAAGCAAGTAAAAGGACTTTTTTCACCAAGTTTCCACACAGTTTCCCTTCTAATAATAAATTTTCCTGGGAAAGGAGAAAGGAGGGGGGAGCTTGAGAACAAAATGTACCCTCTTTTAATTTATGAATGCTTGTCAAATATCCTAGTAGACCCCTCTGTGCTTTGCATTTCCAAAGCTTGCAGAATGATCTGGGATGGGACATGTGCTACATGAAACCTCTACGTCTTCTGCCTTGGAGCCTGGGATGTTACACAGTGTATTGGAGCATTCTAGAAGCACCAGTTTTACAATTTCTATGTAAAAAAGTTTGTGACCCACTCAAAATGTGCAGCTCTTCCTTCTTCCTCTTAAAAGCTTTTTCTTATGTGTAAAGCCTCCTTGACTTGTATACAAATGAAAAGCATTGCCTTGGGTTTCTCATTAAACATTCCCACAAAATTCAGTGCAGCTTAGGTCTTCTCACAGCCTGAACACAATGTCTTGTTCTGATGAAGAGAACAAGGTCCATAGCAAGCTCTGAAGCCAAGAGTATTGAAAAGGCTCCTCCTACTGCTTTACTGACCATAATACATTTTAAAAACAAACACAAACCAAGAGCAGCAAAACAACCCCAAAAGCCACAAAACAAACCCCCTCACCACTCAACTCTCATCTTGCACGCATTCACTTGCACAACACAGTCCCTGAGGAGATGCTAGCTCAATACTGCCTTAAAAGCGTGGCACAGAGCCAAAGAACATAAAATCTGCTTCCAGGTTTAGTGCTATGCTGAAATGCTTATAGGGCCTCCAGACTTGGTGAAAGGTCTGTCAAATCAAACTCCTTATTTCTGCTTTGCAACTTGTGCACAGAGAAGGCATGTCCAGTGTCTGCCAACACACACTCAGTTGTACCAGTTTGATTTTACTTCTGATGAAACATTTCATTGTTCAATCAAGTGGGTGCAAAAAAAAAGAAAGTGTGTGTCAAAGCACAGTTCACAAATCAGCTCAAGTACATGTCTTTCAAACTGAAACAAGCCAATTCTCACCAAAATACATGGGCAGACACACTCCTCTTAGACATGACTACATTAAAGAGATGTGTAGATCCCAGGACTCCTGCATCTCAGCTCTCTCCCTCTTTCCTCTTGCTTCGGTGAGGTTATATTTCCTGATGGCTTACAACAGAAGCAAATCTGCCCAATGAGCAACCAGAGAAGTACCGTCACAAACCACATGAATCTCCCTTTTCTGCCCAAGGTACTTCTCAGCCCCCTATAATCTGGACAGCTCATGCAGAACCACAAAAGCAACAAGGCTGGAAGAGATCTTTAAGATCATCTTGTCCAGCCATCAACCTAGAACCATCATAATCACCCTTAAACCATATCTCAAAGTGCCACACACAGACACCTCTTGAACACTTCCAGAGATGGTGACTCCACCACTTCCCTGGGCAATTTATTCCAGTGCCCAACTACTCTTCCAGGGATTTTTTTTGTTTTGTTTTGTTTTTAAATATCTAACCTGTATCTCTCCTGGCAAAACATAAATATGGAGGTGAGTTTCTCATTCTGTAGCACAATTCACAGTGCAGCTCTGGATAACTTGATGCACATAATACCAAAGTTTATCAACACTGCTGTGAATCCCAAATAACAGAGGAAAGATCAGAAGGCAGCATTGCCTGCTGCTACTACTGAACACAAAGAACCTCCTTAATTGCAGGCCAGAATATTTTGTCCTAATTTCAGCTCTACTCTCAGTTACATGCTGAAGGAAAGGTCTGAATGCTGACTGTGCTCCCACATCACAGCACCTTCTTCAGTCAGGGCCAGTTTTCAGGCTTTCACAAAGGATAGGAATGACGGTCTGTAGCTCTGTTACCAACATGAAGGTTCACACCTGCATTTCCTTTGTTGGTTGTCTCAACTACACACACTCTTTGGGGTCAAGAGCCTCTCCACTGTACACAGAGGAAATCTAACCTGCAGCATTCCTCATCTCCACAGATAATTTGGGGAAACTGCAGTTCAAGGCACAGCTTGGGAAACGCCCTCCACAGAAAGATGGAGAACCTTGTGATCTTTAGTATTTGCACTGGAGATGGAGCTCCTGGAATTCAGTTAAATGGGAATCTGAGCTTTTCCCAAAAAGGAAACAGCTAGTCTGCCTAATAGCAGGGAAAATCTTGGAATCTTCTGAACCTTGAAATGTCAAAGAAATGATAAATAAATACAAGGTTTGGAGGAGAATGAGTTTGCAGTGGGCTAGTATTTTATGCCAGTAATCTTCCTTGGATTCTGGAAGAGCAGAGAAGCAAGAAATAACAGTGTTTGATTAAACATGGGGAAGCTCTGAGTGAACAGGTATATTAAAAACACAGAGTGCCTCCAGAAATGCAGCATAAGGCCACATACAACCTCATCACATCCTGTACAGGTCATAGCACTCCACCAAAGCACAGGAGCTGGTCTGGGAGCATTGTTTCATAGGCACAGTGTGTAACAGATGAGTGCTATGTACCAGAGCTAAGATAAAAGGCAAAGATAGTGAGACTGGGTATTATTTGTACAATGAAAGAACAGCCTTCTTTGAAATAGGTGTCTCTTGCCTACTCAGTAATCAAGACATGGGTGTGGAGTGTGTCTATTTGAGTGGTATGTTTTAGTTTTGGGGTTTTTGGCAGGGGTTAGGGGTTTATTTGGGTTTGGAGGTTTATTTCTTTTTTTTAGAGAGTTGGTGAATCGCAGTTCAAGAAGCAATTACACATGTGCAAAATTCTGCCTACAATTTTACTACCTTCTCTGCTTCAGTACTCCTTTAGCTGTGGAAAAACACCTTGGCTACTCAGAGAGTTGGAGTTCATGATTTATTACCCATTTGGCACTTACTGGTCCATCCCCCATTCAAGTGCTTCAGCTCATTTCTAGAGACAGCACATGCCAGCAGCTGGAACTTCAGAGCAATTACAGCCATGGTAGCCCAGCTACATAGAGTCTGGCAGTTAACAGAGGTTCATTCACCAAACTGATAAAAAACATTCTTAATTTTCAGAAATACCTATTTCACTGTAGCATGGATTAAGCTGCTGAAAAAAATAATTTAATTTCCCAGTGTGAAAGAAGGTGGTTTTTTCTCCCCTTCGGAAATTAAAAAAGAAAAACACACGAATTATTTATTCTGTTGTGCCAAGGTGATGATTTTTAAAGCAGAGAAAATTAAGAAAAATAGGATTTTACTGAAAATTTATTCTGTCTGAATCAACTTTCCTTTTCAGTAAGTTCTGATTTTGATACAGAACTGACTTTTGACCTAAAACCTGCTCAAAAGCATGTAGTGCTCTATCATATCCATTCTATGGATACCCATATCTATGTCAAAGAAACTGAGTTATACTTAGAAAGGAAAATGAAGAGTTAAAAGCATGCATTGTTTACTGAGAAAAAGTGTAGAATTTCCTTAGAGAATAAAGTGTAATTGCCAGGCATTGATAAATTGTGTTAGAAACACTATTGATGATTCATACCAGTAGAACTTGCTGCTAAATAAACTCTGACCTTGATACTCAAGAGACCCACTTAGAACATCCTGCAAGACAATGATATATTTCTCCACACTAACCTTTGTGAGTAGTCTGCCTCTTCAGCTCCTTGAAACAAGCTAGTTCCAATTAAAGAGGAGAAGTGGAACTGTTTCATACATTTGTTTTAGTGACAGGACACACAGAGGTTATGATGTCATAGTGCCAAGAATATTGGGCAGGAAAAGCTGCATATGAGTTTTCTTCCAGTTTCAGATATGTATTACTGCAGCAACACTACAGAAGGTATTTCCTTTTTTTATGAAAGAATAAAAAAAAGTAGAGCTCTTAGAGGGAGAGAGAGAAAATGGCACAGAAGATAAAGCTCAGAGCTGAAAGGAGGCAGTTGTGGCCACATTCCCAACCCATTCTCACTATGTAGAAACAGGGACATTATTTCACTTTCCACAGTTCAGCTTCTCAGCTGAAATGTGGAGATAATACAAACTTTCTCCAACTTTTAGCTTGTTAGACCTTCTGCATGGGGCACTCACATACAACACAATTCAGATCTATCCCGCCAAGGGGGTAACTCCCATTAAAGGGGCAGTCAACAGAGAAGACCACCACGAGATGGCAGAGTCTTCAAGGACAACTCAAGGAGAAAACTGAAGTCCCTCCTGATGAAGGCAAGACAGACACTGGGGAGAATGAAAGCAGGCAAAGACCAGAAGGTTTTGGATGCAGATCTTCTCCATCTCAGCCTCTGAAGTGGAGTGAATCAAAATTTTGAAGGGGCGTCTCCAGCACATGGGAGAAGAGATTCCCCACAGCTTCTCAGCTAGCTGTTCTAATGGCATTTCCCCCCTACAATATCAAAGCTTCATACCTAAACAGCACACAGCAGTACAACTGGAAATCATTACTTGTGAACCTAGGGACTGAGGAGTGAAAAATTTCACTGACTCATCCAGGTCATTCTCTTGTAAAACAATTCTCTTGTAAACAATGTCCACCATGGAACACATATCTACGGAATGCTTGAGAATCCCCCAAAATATGTCACAGAACACTTCACAAAAAAAAAATCAATGACCTTCCCAGCATTCTTTTTACAGACCTTTAGTACAAAACATCAGAAGCCACAATATTCATGACATTCCTAAAAACCAGAACAGCAAAAGTGCAGAGTGGCACTTATAGCCTGTGTCACATTTCCTCTGCAATTGGAAAATGAGTCTAGATGTATTTAAGGTCTACTGTGCCTTGTTTGTTTCTGGGACAATCACATGAGAGATAATCCTTGCAAGGGGGTGAAAATAAAAGGATTTTAGAGGCATGTCTTAATCCCTAGATCTGTGTAGCAGAGAGAAAAGTGGATGCATTGAGTTTTTACTCTCATATGTAAACTTCGTGTCTGTTGAACAGAAACTCTATTCTTTCAGTAAGAAGCTCCTGAGAAACCAAGCTGTGAAACATGGCCTTTTATCCTAGAGCTTCAGGCATTCTAGGCTCAGGATGCAAAGATCAGCCAGGCTGCACTTGCTTAGAATTGAGCAAGAAGCCCACACAGCAAGGAGAGGACAGAGGCAATTACTCATGGAAGAAAACAGCTAGGAAAGCATGCCATGGTACAATTTGCTAAAGGAGCTGAAACACAGAGGGAGGCAGGAACAAGAGAAGAAGTGACAGTGATGGAAGCAGATGGGATATAGGGGATGTTTCATAAAGTAGCATGAGAGAGACCATTAGCATGTTTGAAAGAAAAGGGAAAAGACAATGACTGATGCAGAGAAGCAGTGAAGGGATGTGATGTGGTAAAAAGAAACATCTCAAAGAATAAAAACCTTGCCAAAGATGGAATATTAATTAGAATGAAGAGAC
>JAWWEU010000125.1:18366985-18381790 GCA_035583155.1 Acropternis orthonyx | reverse complement strand
GAGGGGGCCAGGGGAGAGCAGCCCCCAGGAAATCAAGTAAGCACCCACTCCTGGGGGGATCCAACCACCTGCCACAGGGATGTAGCAAACAGCATGGCTGGTGAGGAGAGGGAAAAAGCAGAGTCAAGGGATTCACTTTCATCCTGATGTATGCTGAAAGAAAGTCTCACAACATTTAGTTTTTCCTGTGAGGGAAACTGTTCTCCAATCACATCTGAAAGGAAAAGCAAGCCTGATGAGAAGTCAATTCTGAACTTCCCCAGTGTGCACGACGATTTGCTTCAGGCTGACTTCTCTTTGTTTTTAAAGCCTGAGCAACATCCTGCTACTCTTATGACTATCAAATAATGGTGACAGAATCAAACCATAAATGAAAGAATGAGAAATCCCTTGTTTCATGGCATTTCCTTTATGAGTCACTGGTGCCTGCAAATGAGGACTCCTTGCCATATTCCCACTGCACAGCAAGCAAATTAGCATTTCTGATTCTTTCCTCAGTTGCAATCAAACTGAAACAGGAAAAACCTCAGATATGGGAAGAAGCGATGAAGTTAACTGACAAATGTTCTCCAGTTACCTTGCTATATAAGATCAGTCTTCCTTGGTATTAAAAATGAATTTCAGGTATTTGGGATGGATTCCACAGTAACTCTATTTGTTAAAGTAAGTGAAAGTCTCTTTCTCCTGGAAGCATTCAGTGATGAAAAAGACTAAAAAATATTGATTGCTTATTTTACACGTAGAAATGCAGCATGCATAAACAATAATGAGCAGTAATTAAAAATTTCTTCCTGGCTTCATAGAAAAAGTCATTTTAGCTGGTTGTATAATAGCTCTCCACCTCACAAGTTGTGCACTTGTTAAAGACACTGCAGGAAATTTCATTATTACATGAAGTTGGTAAACGAAACTTCAGCTACTTGTTTCTGTAGAAGAGAAACGGACCCACTGACCTCTTTGAACCCAAAGGCTCTTATTGCAGACACTAGTTGTTGTAGGCTGTTCTCTCCTTTCCAACTCTGCTGTGCTGTTCTCAGAAGATTCAAATTAATTCACCTCATTTGTCACTAGCCCTTCTCAGAACAGACTTTTATACAATGCTGATGTTTTAAAAGTTGTGGTAGCGGGTTTCCACAGTGACTTTTATGTCTTTAAAAGAAAACCTGCACTTGAGGAGGAGTACATGTAATGCACAGAAACCTACTATTTAATACAGGCTTTTGGGTAATCCTCCACATACTTTAAGGGCTTGTACATTTTCCATTTCATTTTATCAAAATCTTCAAATCTTACAAGTTCATGGGTTTTGCCCTTATATGTATTAAAGGCAACAGACTTCCTTATGTTTCAAATCTAGAAGCAAATCAAGACCTAAGACATCTCTAGGTCTTAGGAAGCTGTGTTCTGTTGAAACTCTATGTTCAGTTTAAGATGCAGTGTTACAAGATGCCCATTTTTCAATAGGGCATACATTACGTTTCTATTTTAACAATCTGTTGCCACTTCCAGTATGTAGTATACTATATCATTTGGTCCATGAAAGATAACAGTTCTTCCTGCTTTGGAAAAGATGCAGTGAAATCAGAAAATTACCTATTTTAAAATGGTTATAGACCACACAACCAGGATGAAGTGATGGATGAGCTATTCTATAACCAGCTGGCTGATGTTTCACAATCACCAGCCCTCGTTCTTGTGGAAGACTTTAACTTGCCTGATGTGTGCTGGAGACTCAGCACAGCAGAGGGAAGACAGTCTATGTGGAAGATAACTCCCTGACACAGCTGGTGAATGAGCCTACCGGGGTGGAGCCCTGTTAGACCTGATGTTTACGAACAGAGAAGGGCTGGTCGGAGATGTGGTGGCCACTTTGGGCAGAGCAACTACAATATGACAGAGTTTTCAATACTCAGTGAAATAAGGAGAGGCATCAGCAAAACTTCCACCCTGGACTTCCATAGGGCTAACTTTGGCCTGTTCAGGACATTGATTCGGAACATCCCTTTGTGTAACTTTGGAAGCAGCCTCTTTCCTTTCTGCAATTGCTCATGTAGCAGGACTCATCTGACAAGGCAGCCCTTCTCCCAGGGAAGGGAATGTAGAAATGGGATCTGTGTTCCAGTACAGGTTCCCAGAAACAATTTGCAGGTGAGAAATTTCCTATGGGAAAATAATTTCCTGGGAAGATGTTGAGAGAAGGCCTAATGAGTGTGGGGAAAAGGTTGAAAATACATGTCCTTTTGAATAATTTCAACTACGATGCAGGAGGACTTTCAAAACCATAGGCCTGACCTGTATTAAAACTGTCTCACCAATTGCATCATCTTGGTAGTGGTGAAAACATGCACCATCACAGAAACACAAATATATTTCAAATTAAATAAATACTAAAAAAAAGTACAATTTGTTCTGAGCTTCAGCCTTAACACCCACCCAACACCCACACCCCTCTGCTCCCCCAAATTAAAGAGTTCTTTAGGCCAGAAACTTTGAGACATGGATTATATTAATGTCTTCAGAACGGTGCCACAGACCTTTCTATGTAGCTAGCATTAGCTACATCCAGACCAGCTAGTTCCAAAGTTTCCAATACCTGCCTTATATCCCAGCTGCAGTCTGCAGTGCATTTGGCTAAGGTACAATATCTTAACAGTAACTTTAACATATACCCACAATACTCCACTCACCTCAGCTGCCTAATGTAAGAAATCAGTGTTAAATAAAGGTTGGACACCTTCATACAATGTAGAAAGGGTAAAAGATATGAATTCCAGTGTCAAAAATTGGAGCCAAAACTATCTTTCATGTCACATTTGTGTTTGTACACAAACAAGGAAGTTTGCTAACACAAACCCAGCAGGCTGCAGAAATAAAAATTATTTCAGATAATCAATAAGATACAAAGAAACTACTGCTTCGACAAAAACATAATGACAGTGTCCTCCCCAAAAGGGTCTGAACAAAGTAGCAGATGCGGGAGCCTTTGTGATCCCAAGGAAATACTTTAAAGGGGAGAGTTTTCTCATATTGGTCTATCACTTTGCAAATATAACACTTTTTAGGCAGTACATATCTTAATATCTTCTATTTTGGGGGACTATAACAGAGTGCTGCACCTCTTAGTTAATTTAATACAAAATAAAACCGATTATACTCACAACAAGAAGAATCTATAGAGATGAAATAATGAGACACAGTGCAGTGAATTACAGACATTATATTAACAGTATTGACATTAGTGGTGGTAATACTGTAACGTGCATTTTGCAACATCATGCCCTAGTTTATTACAACAGAGAAGTGAATCTAATAAAAGCAAATCAGCTCTCACTGGACCTGAAAATATTTTTCATTTCCCAAAGGAGCTCTTCAATCCTTCAAATCTTCTCCTTAAGGCTGAATCAAAATTGCTATTAGGAAAGCTGGCCAAAATAGCACTGACAACTGAGGAAATGTTAGGAGCTCAGGTTGGGGGTAGAGATATTTGGTGGGCTTCTCTTTCTTTTTAGATTTGGTTTAAGCCTGAGTTGAACACAGACTTCCCCCTCACAGAAAAACAAGATGTCCACATCAGGTCCACTTACACGTGCACACATAGGTGTGGTTGAGAATTTGTGTTCCAGCTATATCAGTTCTATAAAGGTCTGACATCATCTCTCAAAGCTGCCCACCCAGGGAACCCTGAAGTCCTGAATACAGAACTAAACAGCTCAAGAGAAGCGGACTCTCTCCCTCTTCTATGTCTACTTTCAGACTTAAGCCATAAAACACAGAGAAGACAGCATGGCCAGCAACGACAAACAAAAATATTTGTCTGCAATCTCAGAGGGTTTTGAAGCAGCTTTGTAGAAAAAGGTCAGCCTCCAGTGATAGTGGTTTTACATCCCTACTAACGAGGGCATACATATGGATTTGATAGCATTTGTCCCAGAAGGACAGCCAGACTCTCATGGGAACCAGTTTTCACTGCATCTGGAGCTTTTACTACTGCGGACAAGGGAGTACTAAACTAGATACGTGCCCGTCTTTTATAAATCTCTTTCCGTTTTGGACAGAGCCTCAAAAACAGTGACATGAAAGATATAATAGATATGTAGCTATGGAAACAATGGTTTACTGTTAGTTTCTATAGCAAGAAACAGAAGAAGGACAGAGAGGAGAACAATAACTTGGCCTTAAGCAAACCTACATTTGGAGAGAAGGCAGAGTACAGCCCTCATATTCCCTGCTCTTCTGGAGACCTGATACAAGGCCAGCACAATACAGTGCAATGCATCTACTCTCCTTCCTGGAGGGAAGGCCAGAAACATGAAAGCTTTGTCCAAGCACCTCGAGATAAGAGAAGGGGAATTTTCTGATCAATACACAAGCAAAAAGCTTTAGTGAGGACTTGGGTAACACAAGGGACAGCCACAAGTCTTATATGTACATGCACAGCCTTAAGTATTCTATGGACTGAGCCAAAAAACATCTATCCCTCCACCCAAAGTGGGTTCCACCAATGATTCAGTGTGTCTGAACTAAGTGGTGAGATTCTGACTCCCTGGCTCAGGAGTTCTGATCTTCAGATTTTAAGGCACAGCTACTCTGCACCTCACTGGCATACCTTATCCTCCACACAAGCTGTTTTCCTAAACACAAGTTCTAGGAGTACATCCCTGGCCATTTATTTAAGGTCTGAGATGCATTTAAACAAGAAGCCACAGTATATGTTCCTTCAGAAGTTCCACTCACAAGGTTGGTTCTACTCTTCTATCACACCAGAATAGTATCGGTATTAAATTAAGTCATGAAGTTAACTTGGCAGGACTACTATACTCTTTAGGGAACGCACCCTAAGCTCCAATAGTTGTCCTTCATGGAACAATAAAAGTAACAATAATGCTCAGGTTTGGTGTTGGTTTGTTTTTGGGGGTTTTTTTTGGATTTTGTTTGTTTGGGTTTTTTTGTATTGTTAGGATTTTTGTTTGGGTTTTTGTTTGTTTTGTTTGGTTTTTTAAAAAGTCACGTTTTTAAAAGAAGGAAAGATAGGCAGTAAAACATTTTGCACTGACTAAAACAATGATGGGGGGGAAAAGAAGGAAAAAAGGTACATCCAGGAAAAGAACAGAAAGTTAGAAGCTGATGCAGCATGGTCTAGTGGACTTCCTTTGTCAAACATGTTCTCTTGTCTTTTCCAATTAAAGCAATTTATTTTTATTTGTTACAGAAAGAATAGAAAAGATTCCATAATTATTCATTAGATACAGACATAGAATGATCTATGCAGAGAATAAAGTGATCATATCACTTCAGACTTTAAATACACAGAGGCATGTGATTAAATCAATATTCTCAAAGGAGACTACACTTTCTAATAGCTGGCTTTAATAATCATAATTTTGCAACCCCCTGTGCTTTGAACATAGGAATGAATTAGATATGTCAAAGCCAAGTTCTCACAGGAAGAAGGCAGGCATTAGTATATTATAGTCTTTTTTCAGCTGTAGAAACTGAGGCCAAGGGTTTACTGGTAGCATTTACAAAAGGAGCAGGCACTTAAATACTGCAGTCCCCCAGCTTTCAGCCTACTTTTACAAGAACAGATGTCTGAGTCACTTCTGGAATGACATTTTAGAAAACAAAATCATAATGACCCAATTCTGTAAGGATCATTTAAATCACTCAAGATACAGGTAGTCATTTGAAAGGGAACAGTTTCTTTAACTGTCTAGTACATTCTAGTGCTACCAGATATGTTGTTCACATCCCTGTGCTTACCTTTAACAGCATACCTGACCCTTGAGATCAGGTTTGCCCATGCTTCTGAAAACATTACTTTTTTTCTGTCTCATAACACTGTAAGACACCTCGCCAGGCACTCCTGGACTCCAGACATCTGTGGGAGTCTGCTGTTGGTCAAGCTCTCTACTGCCAGTGAAAAGAGACATGTACAGCCTGAAAGTAGAATTCCTTTCTTCTTCACAAGTTCTTGTTCCTTACTCTTGACTTTAAAGACATCTTTGGTAGGTAAAACAAACAGTTAAAAGAAACACATCCACTCCACACCTAGCAACAGCAGCAAATCCTAGCTGTGCGTAGCATTCAAAGTTTGAAGGAGAAGAAAGCAATGAAGATGTCATCCTTGAGGTTAAAGAGCAATTCAATATAACAGGGGACTGTATTCCTCAGATGATGATCTCTACACCAGCACACCACACCCCTCAAACATCTGCAGCAGTAGAGCAGAAATGACTGTATGTTCCCCTCCTCTAGCACTGCCTTGTCCTGCAGTGATCAGGGATCAGCACTTGTTATTCTAATGGTAACACCTACATAGCATACAAACATTTCTTTTCCACTAAATGTTTTCTGAGGGAAACACACACTGAGCAGCAATCAAATCCTGTAGTTACCAGGTCTTTAGTTACCAAGAAGAAACATGTCTGTCCTCATTGACTGAGCTGTGTCTAGGCAAGATGTCATACTACTAGGCTCACAGCAGTGGCCAAGACATGTCTTGCTATGCCCCTTTCTTGATTAACCAACAACTTCCCTCCTAGAGGCATCTGGAGTACTCCTTCTGATCTGAAACTGAATTTATCTGCCTTTCATATTTTGTCCCTTATCTCCACTTGAATTATGCATTCCAGTCTGAAACTGCACTCACAGAGGCTAATCTCCTACTGCTTTCTTTTCTAGGCAGCTCAGACCCTATCTTCAATTTTAATAACTATCAGCATGTGACATTTGTGGATCAGGATGTAAATAAATTTAATGAAAATGACACCAGAGCAGGTAGATTCAAACAACAACTCCAGAATGGAAACAGCATTACCAAAATATTTATCTGAAACTTTCTATAAAGTCAAAAAAAGCATAATAAAAGTCAGAAAAGCCTGAAAATATTCTAAAACTCAGCATCTTTACTACACACCATAATGTAAAAAAGCCCTGGACCGTCTTCCATGGGGAAATGTATTGGAAAGAAACAGCTACATCTAGGAAGATTTTTACTATAACACAGGAAAGCTGCTCTGTCCTTTAATCATAAACTCAGAGTTGCATTTTTGCAAAGCAGTTTACTCAGGACGTAATTGGGTTAGGACACATAAGACTCCAGTTCTCTCCCTTCTTTGGTCCCAGCACAAGGCTTGCCTTGGTGTAGTATACTGTCTTGGTCTCTTGTTTCTCTAGTATGGCCTTCCTGCTTACCTTTTGATAAGCAGCACCATGATCAAGGTTTTAAGGGCAATTTCTTTTGTAAATGCTGATGTTAGTATGATCCTGCTGAGACATGCTGAAATTACAGTTAGAAGGACACAACAGCCAGTTTAGAGTTCAGCCACAAATACCAGTGACGTTGCTATGAGCTAATCATATCATTGTATTGTTCAATAATTAACCCCAGCTTTCTGACTTCATAGGTTCTCAGACAGGGTCCCTGATATAACCATTTGGAGGATTAGAAGTGAGGCAGGGGTCAGCTGTGCCAAAAATTGGGGTAGCCATGGGGAGTATCTTCAGGGAATACATGCCCTGTGCAACTTAAACCAAGCAATCCAGCTGCATGAGAAGAGAATGTTTGCAAGGAAGCAGTAGCAGACAAGAATAAGCAGTAGAATCACATTTTCAAGAAGACTGAATTATCAACCATAAAACATAACCTCTAAATTATCTATCTTGTAAGACCAGTTTGATCCTGTATGTGTTTGATTTTGTGATTCTTAATAGTGCAGATAAGTTTCCAATACATCCAAAAATTATATTTGTATTCCTTGACTTTACAACCGAAATTGTTTGAGATGTTCTGGTGCCTAGTAGTAAATGAAAGCAGCAAATGTTCTGCTATCTCTGCAGCAGTAAAAGATCTCACTGAAGGAACCTGCTGCTATGCCATGGACATTTGCAATAATCACATTTAGGAAGGCAATGTGACACCACTTGTTCAATGTGATTGAGCTATTGCAGAGACTTGTGCTAGCTAATTAATCACCAGGATTGCTGAAGGAGAAGAATCCTTTCCAGACAGATTTATAGGCATAGCTGGAATAAGCCTGAGAACTTTTTGTGCTTTTGCTGTGTGCATGCAGAAAAGAGTCAATTGTGAGGCTGGCACTTGCATTGGTGATGAGCAGTGGGCTAACAGTGAACCACTACGCTGATGGAGCTGGAAACCCCACCCCAACACTGAGGGAATAAAACTCTTCTGTGAATTTCCTCTGCAAAAGTAAAAATCATAATAAATATCAGGCTCTGAAGTATAGTGACAGGTAGAATTATCTGTTCACTATTTAAAATATATTAAAATTCGCTGCTCTTTTTAAACATCTTGAGTTTTGTTTTGTTCTCCTTAAGAAAAATGTCAGCTTCCTATCATTAATTTAGTTGAGATCTTCTTTTGCTATCACTAATAATTAGCTCTGATAAGTACCTTCCAAAAAATCTTCCAAAACACTTTTCAGTTCCTAAGGCCCTGATCCTATAAAGTTGTATACACATGCATAATGGTAAGCTTACAAAC
The DNA here is from genome assembly GCA_035583155.1 of Acropternis orthonyx. NCBI lineage: Eukaryota > Metazoa > Chordata > Aves > Passeriformes > Rhinocryptidae > Acropternis > Acropternis orthonyx. Next base: position 18,373,287 of record JAWWEU010000125.1, on the reverse strand, counting down.
AGTGCTTCTCTGTGCAGCAAAACCATCAGTAATACAATTTCTAACACATCCTTAAAGGGTAAATATACAGCTCTCTTTCTTAGATGACTGAAATCCTGATAGGTAAGGGTTTTTAACTGCAAACACTGAGTGTACTTTTGTCAATGCAGTAATAACAAAGCTGGGAAAGCACTTTATCAAAAATGAAGAGAGACTAAATGCTTTAAGAATAAACACCCAAACAAGCCAAGAGTCTGACACCAGTTTCTATCTTTGCTCAGCAAGCTGTGTACACGATTACAGCCTTCAAAAGGTTGTAACTTTTTCCAGCATCTTACAAAGCCAGAAGTTCTCCCATTGAATTTAGTGGACGCCAGACTAGACTTGGCAGTTAGTTGACTAATTATTCCATACTCACTGAGATGCTGAATACACCAAGTCACTGAATGAAAACAATCTGTCAAGTCTAGTAAGTATTGATAGAGATAAAAAAAAAAAAAAATAGACCAAATGCCAAAGCATTAGGACTCTGACTGAAATGTCTTTATCATGATCCTAGGGAGACATTCCTGATTAGTCCAAGGTCCAGCCACATACACAGGTTCTCAGCCTCTCAGTTCTTCTCCATTGCTGCATTCATGGACTTCATCTGAATTTCCCTTCTGGCAGTTCTACTTTCAGACCACAGAATTTTCATTATTTTCTGAGATCAAAATTTTCTATGACATCCAAAAGGGGACACATTTCTCTTCCCAGGTGCCCACTACTACTTTAAAACACTCTGTACAAATTTTGATTAAGGAAATAACATGTCTGATTATTAAGAAACATGACAGCATTTTCTCAAAGAAGTTGTCTCTGTCTTGAGGCACAACAATTGTAATTTCTCGATTAAACAGCAGCACAAATATCACTTTTGGATTTAAAATACACTACCAAATTGGAAACTGGGAGAAGGGGTGGGGGGATCCTTAGTCCATTGCTCTCTCTTTCTTTCCCTTCCCTGACCTAACACACAGTATTCTATACCATTCTCCAAGGGAGTACTGTGAATATCTGTTTGCTCCTGAAGACTACAGGTAGAAATTAACATGCCAAAAGACTATCTACAGGAAGCATTCTGGCTCAAGGAAGCAGTCAAGCATGTGCCTGTTCCAAAAGACATTTTTATATGCTTCAGTAGCTTTCTTACACTGAGGTGTGAAGGATGTAATCTTGAAAAAATTCTCATGCCCATATCTAAGTAATTTTCCTAACTGGCAAAAGATACCTGCTGTTTCAGTATGTATTCCAGTCCATAGAAGGTTGAGCTGGATTCTTTTTGGAGAATTCTTTTTTATTTTCCTCCAAAGAAGCACAGACTTCCTATATCCGGGCACACTGATATGGCCACTCAAGTGGAAAGACATTATTCAAGTTATTGATCTAACTCAGATGAAGCAGGATCTCCTAATCCCCATAAATCAATCCCTTCATCAGCTACCTGAAATTGCAGGGAGCAGGACAGAAGGCACTCTGTGATTTCCATCACAGAGTCCTCTCTTGGTACAAGGGGATTATTTTGCACTGGAGTTAGGTGCAATGGAAGATACCACATGGGATTGAATCCTTGAATCACCTATATGAAAGAAGTCAGTGCATGGGAAGAGTTTGTGGTCTAGTTCTTTAACCCTAATCCAGCCAAAGGCAACTAGTTTAAGAATAATTCACTTTTTGGGATGAAGAGAAGGATTGTCTGTATTGCAATGCATAGACAAGGAGACTGAGTTAATGGGGCATTCTATTTGGTTTCCATCTAAAAAACTGTAACATAAGAATGCACATCTCACCGACATATCTCTGAAATTTATTTAAAATGCTTTTGAGAATGGTTACAATCACATTTCTGAGCCTCCTACCAGTGGCAGCTATCAGGATGAAATAGCATCAGTGACATGAACAGCATGACAGCATTATGTAAGAGATTATGAAGCTGTTTCAAACATGCTTTGATACAGCATTAACAATCAGCAGGAAAAACTTTGTTTAATATTTCAACAACATGTTTAAAAGTTAAACACTTTCATTGCTCTGATGGTGCAAAAGCCTGAACAGTACAGAGACAGAAAAAGAAGACAACATTTCTAGTGGTTCTGCCTACAATGTAGAACTATCACAGAAATTGTCAAAAAACATCCCTGCATTCCAATAAGATGCCCAGCATGAGCAGGGGACCTCACTTGCACCCATTTCCAGTGCATTTCCTTATGGGCACATGTTAATTTCCCTTTCGTTCTCATGACTTGAAAATGAATTTTGGGTATAGGCAAAGTAAAGCAATTTTATAGAGCCCAAATGGAGACAGAGAACCCATCTCTAGACTCTCATATCTTCTAGGTCTTGGGCCCAACCATGACCAAAATTTAATTCCTTCAGAACCTGCACCTCTCATATGAGAAGAACTTACCCTCTTACTATTCTGAGGATTTTCCTGAGGTGGGAGAGTAAGGCATAATACTAAGCCCTGGGCAAGACAGGACAAGAAAACGTGTCCCTTGAAACAGATTGGAGATAAATCAGTCAGGTCCCTGCTTAGAGACTGTGAAACCACATATCAATCTGGATGAAAGTGAGAGGACTGTCATTCCTTTTAATGAGTCTCTTCCTCCACAGACACACTGGCAAGAGAGGGAAAGTACTTAATTCCCTTATGATGTTAGAAACTCCTCCGAATATCCTCTGAGTTTCTTTTAACTCAAGGCATGATTCCTGTTCCAAACAACTCCTGTTCTCCAGCTGTCCTGTGTTTTCAAAATGAAAGCACAGAAATATTCTGAAAATGCAGACAGACTTCTAGAGGAGTAATGACAGAAGTAATGAGGCTCAGATGGAAGCTATGAGTCATGGCAGTGCTCCACATCATTTCCTGCAAATGCCAGATATGATGAGAACTGTTCATTCTGGCCTTTGTATTTGTAGCCTCATCCAATGTATGAGTGATGGTGAAGAGTATCCTCATGGTATCTTTCAAGGAACAGACTTTTTTTGCCCCATCATCTCTTTGGATTGATCCCCTCATTCTAGATGATAAATACATATTGTCCCAGTATTTTAGCCATATGAAAGACAGTATCTATTTCAAAATGGTGACAGACATTTTAAAGCACACTCATTAACTGTATCACATCTTAAACCCTTAGACTTGACTTCCTATTCAGCATGTCATAATAAAATGAGAGTAACATATAGATTAATGTGGGATTTTTCTGCTATGGCAGTGAATAGTAGTCAACCCATTAACCTGCTCCATCAGTAAAGTTGTACCACTGTCAGGACACACATTATCATCTCAGGATTCTCAAAGGATCCTTTAGTTCAGTTCCAAAATTTAACATATCCAAAAAACTGTTTGTCTCTTTGGCATAAATCTGGCAAAATAAATTCATGCTATTAGCACAAGGTGCATAGAATTTGTTTCATTGAAGTTACCCCTGTGATTGTGATCACTAGAACAGAGAACTGTTTACTACAGAAAAGGTCACAGCTTTGAAGTCTAGATCCTGGTGGGGATTAAGGAACACCACTGCAAACATTTCCCTGTCATTTACTCACAGAAATACAGACTCATCTTTACAAATATATTTGTCATACTTTATTCTTGCATTCTATTAATCAAAATCAGTCACAAAATCATGATCACATTGTTGTACAATTAACTAAGTTTAGATAATTTGCTTAATGACTGCTGTATTATTTTGGTATTCTTACTACAAGGAGATATGTGAACAGTCAATTTCCTACTGAATGTTGAATACATTTCTAATAGGCAGTTTATGCAGTTTTTGATGGCACACTAAATCATCCAGTATTTAACTGTGGCACGAAGATTGATTCAGCTTTACAGTGGGAGTAGAACAACTAAATACACACAAGAGCTGATAAATGTGTAAGTTAAGATATAATGCTGCCATGCAAGACCTAAAAGAATATGAAATATTTTCCTACAAAAATGAGATCTAGTAAGGTAAAGCTGCTTGCTGGATCAACGTATTGAGGCATAGCCAAGATTCTGAAGGGCTCATGTTTTCTTTCTTTCTCCTCTCCCCAGGTCTACCCATTTTGAGATACTTTCCATTTTCCACAAACTGTTCTTTTGACAATATCCCAAGTAAGGCACATGTAACTTTTAGCATATTATAAAACAAACAAACAAGTCAGTTCTGTGTTACTCGGCACTTCCTACAGGTCATGTCAGTGCCTTTAGCTGCCTCTATATAATTTGGGTAGCTGGAGCAGCAAAGACTGGGTGCCGGGTCTATTCTCAACCATCTGCACGATGAGTACATGGCACTTCACAAAAAGGGAGCCCTCTCTGTGCAGAAAGAGTATCACTTGGATGCAGTCTCACCCTGCACAACTGCTCCAACCTGACCAACATCGATGGAGGGACACAGGGTATACCAGAATGACTTTCTGTTTTTGGCTCAGCACACAGTAATTGCAGTCACACAGGTTCTATTCAGCCTCAGGTAAACTTGAGCAGAAATCAATTATGTCTTTCTCATGCCGTATCAGCATGCAAATCCTGGGTTACTTTCCAGACTGCTGGATGGGTATGTCCCAAGTCCAGTGAATAGGCTGAGAGCACCAGACAGAGCAATTTCTATCTCCCTTCACTGCTTTGTGTCACCCTACAGCTTGGCTTGCTCCCCATGGGATATCCCAGGAAGACAGAAGCATCAGCCCAGCTACTCAGCTAGAAGCCTCCTTACACTTCTAGCTTTCCATCCTGATTGTATTAGGACCTCAGTGCCCCAAAGATTTCCAAAAACTACTTTTGTTTGCCCCTGCTTCACAAGTAGTGACAGAACCAGGGGAATGGCTTCAAACTGAGGTTGGTGAGGCACTGGAATAGGTTTCCCAGAGAAGTTGTGGTGCCCCATCCCTGGAAGTGTGCAAGGCCAGGCTGGATGGGGCTCTAAACAACCTGGTCTAGTGAAAGGTGTCCCTTCCCATGGCAGCAGGGGTGAAAACAGTTTTTTAAGGTCCCTTCCAACCCAAACCAGTCTATAATTCTATGATCCTAATGAAGAAGGTACAAACCCTCCCTCAGAATTAAGGAATTCCATATTCAGCAATGCTCTATGGGTATCATGATGTTTATGTGCTGCAGATAAACACAACAATTCACTTGCATAAGGGATTCTTTAGATAACTAACTGTTGCCTATTTACTTGGTACCTGAATACCTGAAAAAAGATACCTACCCCTCACTGTCAGGGCACAGATATTGAGCTACACAGCCAGCACTCCTACTGATTTCACTAGAAGCTCTGTACAGGAAAGCCTTCCCTCCTCCACTGGCACATTTTGTATTTCTCTCCTAGGGAGCTCAATTGAAAATGTCAGTCATCCCCTGCTACAGAAAAACTTTGACACTCTAGGTTTAGAGAATGCACAGAGAGAGTCTATAATTATTTATTCATTTATGTATCTTTTATTTTTCATCCTTTGATTTCTGAGAATCACCAGCTAGATTTCCTGGCACAATAATTATAAATACTTCATGATAGTGTATGGATGTAAAAATTCTATTTGAAGTTTTGATGAGAGTCTGTGATGAAATGTTGGTGCATTGTTTTTACTCATCTAGGGACTTTGATGCTACAGCAATTTTCAGAAAATAAAACTTCTGCATTTACACTTTACTTGCCACTTTCCTCATTACTTATCATTCACTTTTTCAGCCCAGAGTGTCATCTCCCAGCAGATAATTCCACCAATGTTTTTAATGTGGCACATACACTTAAAAATTAGAAGAAATAGGAGTAGATTCAGCCAGATGAAGGACATATACTTGGCAAGAATGCACACACATGAAAGCTTATTACAGCACTAGCAACATCAAGCAAATGACAAGCTGAAAGGTACCTGTACCACTGACAGAGAATGCTGTACAGTACAGCAGTGAAATCTAACCTGCTCTGTACACAGCTCCACTGAGAAAAAGAAAAGCCATTTCCAAGCCTAAACTGCTGTTTAGCCCTGAACAAGTCACTACAGAGATTTCCTACATTTTCTCTGCTAGTCTCTAGAGTCTGAGTGACAGGGTTCTTCAGTAGGTGACACAAAAAAATCCAGAACAAAGTATTCATGTTAGTTGCAGCTGCTGAAATAGAAATGTAAAGTTATGAGCAAGGCAAGACTAGCTTTCTCGTTCTGAATTTCAAGTTGGAGCAGCACAGGTTTCACTTGGAAGTGGAATTTATCATCCTCCCCCGCCGCCCCCCCCGCCTCCGCCCCCTCCGCCCCCCCCTTTCCCGGGACAAACGCGCCACCGCGCG
>JAWWEU010000125.1:18318909-18366885 GCA_035583155.1 Acropternis orthonyx | reverse complement strand
CCCCCCCGCAAAGGGTTGCTCAAGCCAAGACGCCACGGAATTCCCAGGGAATTCAAATTCCATGATCCCTGAAGGCGTCGCTCGGCGAAGGGAAGATGAACTTTCCCCACGGGAGGCGGCGGGTGGGGATAATGTTCCTGTCACTCTTTTTGGCTCCTTCAATCCAGGAGGGCCCAGCGGAGGGAAAAGCAAAATATCCCGCTGATTAATTAGGGCGAGGGATTCGCGTAATTAACGTTGTAATTGGAATTAAGGCGCCGGGTTTGGGACACGGGCAAAGGTTGGGAGAGGAGGGGGGGGGGGGGGAATTATGGAAATAAAAAAGAAACACGAGGGGTTGAAAATGTGAGTTGTGTCTTTGAAAGTGTGGTGGGTTTCTCGAGGGTGAAAAAGGAGGGTTGGGTTTTTTTTTTTTTTTTTAATGGTTGGATTAGATGGTGTCGTTTGGTTTTCCCGAAGATATCAAGGTCATTCAGTGGATTTAACCCCCCGATTTATGCATGTATTTGAAATTTAGCCTCTTCCACGTGTAAAAAGCACCACGCCCTTTAGTAATTGATGAGCACTCATTAATTCTAAGCTTTGTCTGGATCCAGGAATAACAATTAGCAAGTTGTGCCTCCGAAATATACATATATTTATCCATGAATTGGTGTCAGAGAGAAAAGTGCCTTGTCCTTATCTCACATTCGTGTCATTTATTTGACTCTGCTGCTCTTTATTGGAGCAAATATTAAGATTTCTGTGCAGTGAAAAGCATTTCTTTCTTCTTATTATAGAATGTTCCTTAAGAAAAGGGAGGAAAAAAGGTGGCTGGAATGATCTAAGAAGTCAAGAGCTTCTTGAATAACAACCAAGAGCTTGGAGTTTTTTGGGGTTTTTTTGCCATCCTTAATGATTCTATTATTCTAAAAAAGAAAAAAAAAAAATTATTACTTCCAAACGTCTTGGAGCAGAGACGAAATGGAACGGTTGGTTGACAATAACGCTTAGAACTCCTCCAAAGTCACTGGTTTGAGAAACAGAAATCATGAGAAAAGCTGGTGGATTCACTTTGGAGAAGGGACAGTTCAGAAACTTCCCGACTATCAGAATTAATTAGAGAAAAAAAAAACCATTAGAAGGGTGTCGATAAATCAGGGAGAACTTGGTGGATTCCTCAGGGGAAATCAAGAAGGAGCTTTATTTCTCAGCCTAGCGGCGTGTCTGCCCTTCCTTTGGGCAAGAAGAAGAACCTAAAACACTGAATTACTGCCTGGCAGCAAGGGTGGGGGTTGTTTCTTTCATGGCAAAACCAAAGCTGAATGAGAGAAATCTTCTAAACCCCCTGATTTTTGTAGCATCATTAAAGGGACTGTTTGAAAACCAGCGCTAGAGATGCCAAAAAGCTGAAGCTGCTCTTTATTCCTGGTTAGAGGCTCTTTATTATTATTATTATTATTATTATTATTATCATCATTATTATTATTATTCCTTCAAAGTAGGAATTGCAACAACTAGGCACATTAAAGAAGATTTTTTTTCCCCGCCCTGCTGGGGGGATTTCTGAAATCTCTACCTGGTTATGCACGTGGCATTAATCAAACCTCCTCGGCACCAAAGGGGCGCCAGGAGCTTGGCTAAAAAACCACATCACTGGTTTTTGAATCAAGTATTTTGAAGCTTGATCTGCCCGGATGTTTTGCCACTTGGGTAAAGTGTGTTTAAAAATATATATATATATATATTTGTGCATGGAGTTGATTCCTGGATTTTCTTCTTCAGCTGTACAGGGACCCAGGATAACCCCATGATGATGTATTAATAAATAATGATAATATCAAGTGGACTTTTCCCTTTTTGACAGCAATTAAGAAATAGTATGACGAGCTGGGAAACCCCATTCCTTCCCTCTGGAGTTTGGCATGCCCTGTGACAATTATAAAACACCTATGAATGATTTTATGACCCCCAGGGGGCACAATCAGTCCCTCAGTCAACTGACAGAAGAGATTTAGCAAGAATGAGACATGAACAACGTTCTATTTGTGATAACATCATGAAGTGATGCTGTTCAGCATCCGTTCTCTCAAATTAAACTGAATTAAAGCGCTGGGTTTATGGCAGTGCCTCTGAGTGGGCAAACTTTGGGTCCCGGCCAGTGCTTTTGGTTTTTCGCTCTCTCGCCGTGGGATGACGTTGTTTTTATTGGCAAGAATATTCCAGGATTATTGGGAAATGTATTAAGTAGACAGGGCAGGGCCTCCTGCTGTTCTCTTTGGAGCTCTGACGCATTCAAGGGTTTTATCCCTCCTGGGATTTTTACCTCCAAATTCGCTTTCTAGGTGTTTAAAGAAGAGGAAAAACAGCTGAGGTTTCTGTTTCTGCTGCCAAGAAGAGACTCCCCCCAATTCCCTTAACATCTCCCCCATGAAAACAGATTCCTAAATAAGGGGTGGTTTAGAATATTGGAAGGAATTCCCTACAGAAATACAGACTGCTCAATACCCTTACATAGAAAAGTTCTTCTGAAACTTATCTCCGATATGTATTTTGCTTGCACGTCTCAACTGGTCAATATATTTGCTTACTCCTTTGAGAATAATACTTTTCCCCAGCGAATACGCGGTTTTACTTCCATCCCCGCTAAAGTAGATGCGTGCCCTTTTATGAAAAGAACTTAATCGCTCCTGAACTCTTCCGAGATCATCCTCTTCTTTAACCTACTTTTACCGAGCCTTAAATCGCTCGTGCTCGCGGATTAAATAAGAGGAAAAGAAGGCACGGCGGAATCAAACGCTCTCTCGCCTGCCGTGAGAAACGCTTGCTGTTCTTCCCGGCCGCTCTCAAAACGAACTGAAAAAGGGCCCGTGAAAAAGAACGGGAAAAGAGCCCGTGTAAGCGGCGTCTTTGCTAATACTGAGGGGAAGGGTAATGATTATTTAACCTTCAGGGGCCGCCCGGCGGCGGGAGGGCTCGGCGGAGCCGCAGAGCCCCTCACAGGGCCCCGGCGCCGCCGGGCACCGGAGGCAGGTCGGTTGATCCACCCCCCGGGAGGGACGGGCGACCCTGCCGAGAGCGGGGGGCCGGGGCCGGGCCGGGGGTACGGCCGGGAGGGCGGTGCCCTCACACCGGCCCCGGCCCCGGCCCGCCCTCAGCGGTGCCCGCACACCGGCCCCGGCCCCGGCCCACCCGCCGCCGTGCCCGCACCCCGGCCCCGGCCCAGCTCTTACAAAGGGCATGCAGCAATATTGAGAAAACTCATCCTAAAGGAGCACCTTGGACTAGAAAAATACAGCAAAACAGTGGAAAACCAACAGCCAGGAAAGTGCATTACGGAGCAAGCTACAGAACAGGAGAAGGATAACCCTGCACAGAATACAGACTCCCACCCTTTTGTCACTGAAAAAGGCATGCAGCAATTAACTCTATACTGTAAAACCTGTAATTCAAAGATACAAGAGACTAAGGTTTTAGTCATGAGCCCACTACATAGCTGAGAAATATGTCACTTAACACAAAGCCAGATAATGGTTAGCAAATGCAGCGCAGGAAGAAAGCTGCAGAGATCAGATGGGTGAGGACAGCACGGTCAGAAATCGAGCTAAATCTGGCTCTACTGCTCTGCACCTACAACTTCAGCTGAACCAGAACGAGAGGTGACTTCCCTGTAAAGCAGGAACACAGTTTACTGGCTTGAACACACAATCACTCATCTTCTTTCAACCTTTTGACAGGATGCTGCTGAAGCCTGAGGTGTACTGAAAGCTTAAATGCAGTCCCTATGTGCCTTTTCTTTCCCATGCCATACTAACACCCATTCATCAGGACACTATACAGTCTTTGCAGATCATACAAGCAAATGGCTTGAAGTAGGTAGCTGCAAATTTGAGGAGCACAGGCCTCTGAAGTAGTAATATCAAAAGCATTGGCAGCAATGAGCTGCAGTAAAAGGAAATGTTATCTTAAACAAGGACAAGGATGACAGGGATTTCAGGAAAAGAAAAAACCTCATTTTTATTTCAGCCCTTCAAACATCACATCAGCAATTCTGAGGTAGAGACTAAAGTGTATCTATAACAAGTTTTACCTTTCTTTCCACAGTTAGAGCTTTTATTACAATTGTCACCTAAACTTCAAAGTTCATATTTATATTTTACTCAGTGCTTGTGATTTGTTTACAATGCTGGCACTTTCAATCCAATTTCTACAAAATGTGAAGACAGAATGAAGACAGTACAGCCGACACAGAAACTTTCAATCAGTCCAAGTACACTCTTCAAAAGTGTACCTAAATTTGCCAGAATTCTCATGCTCACAGAAAGAAAGATGGCAAGAAACATCCTTTCTCATCTTGTGAATTAGTACCTCCTTCTTCTTTCCTGAACTCATCTACCTCAAATGTGCTTTTTAGTTTTAACTCAAGAAAACATACCTGTCATTTTAAAATTAAAATAATAAAAACAGTTCTTCCTTTGAAGTCTTCATTAGCATGCATTATATCAATTTCCAGCACAGTAGTGACACTGACATTTTTAGATTTTCATTACGAATGTCAAACACAGAAAGAACTAAAAACCACAATAAATTGATTCCATTTGAAAACACTCTTTAAAAATAAAAGACAGAGAATTCTGATGAGAATGGTGATAAAGCAGCTAGATCATGATCGGAGAAAATATTATGCACAATGGAAAACGGAAAGCTGTATTAAAACACCTTTAAAACCATAGAGCCACTTGAAATCCAGTTGCTTTCTGTCTGACTCACAAAAACTACACATTCAATCACATATGCATAAAGGATGGAAAAATCATAGGCACTTTTCCCTATAAAGTATTTGATTCATTGGACCTTTACGTAATTCACTACACTGAAAGCACAGGGGATATCCAGAGAAGTGTCATTCAAGACATTTTCCACTGCCCCATTTTTAAAAAACTCGTAAATGGGATTATGTAAATTATGGGAATATGAACACACACTTATGTATGGACACAAATCTCTGCCGTTTCTGAGGCACACACACTCTTTCACATCTTTTATTTCATGAAGAACACAAAAATATGACTGCCAAGTTTTCAAGTCATCACCACTGCAAATGAGCTTTTTCCATTTGATCATTAATAAAAAAAATAGAAAGGGTAATGGAGTATATGCTACTTTCATCCCCTTTAAAAATACCTTTTACTTGATGCATTATGTTTTGATATATCCCAGTCAAATTAAGTAGAGTCTGGCAACTGCATATGGCAATCTGATTAAAGACATAATATGATTTATGTGCTTCATTTTAGTACATTGGACCATTCTGATTTTTTAATATATTCCTATAGATGTGAATGAGCACCACATTAAATCCTGTCTCAGACAAAAATCTCCCATTGAGATTGAAATGGCTGAACACTCACCTTTAATGAGGACTTCTTAGGGGACTTGGGTTAAGATTTTTTTTTTTTTTTAAGGCAGCCCAAGCACCATCCAAAGGAATTTTCAGAAAAGCCAACATCAGGCATTTTAAAGACACTAGCCATTAAAGTGTGCATCTAGGCACAAATCCACTGAAGTTCCACACCTTTTTGGATTTGCCAGTCTTCTAGGGCTACAGAGTCTGCACCGAAGTCCACTGATAGTAGTATATCACAGCTGAGATTTTGATGCAGGCCCCAGTACAATTTGACATTTGCATGAGCACAGAACCAAAGCACATGCATTCCAGACAAAGGTGTAATTCCAAATCACTCTCCATTGAGATCAGCTATAAAAGCTATGGAGGCAGAACCACAGTTTCTTTGTATTTCTTCCTCCTTACAGCAGGTACTAATAGCACAAGAAGAAACTACAGGATCAAGTGTCCTTCAACCACTTTCAGCTACTGCTTATATGACACACATGTAAGAACCTGGAAGGATTGAATGAAGTACTTCTTTATATCTCTGAGCATCTGGAATTTTGATAGATGTCATAACTTAGGGTAATGGAATGTTTTTTGCTATGAGACCCTAAAACTGAATGAGAAGGAACAGTTTTCTAGTCCTTACCTTGGAGCTTTCTTTTGACCCTAATACTTCTTTTCATGTTGAATGATGAACAGAATAAAGTCATTACTGAGAGATTTGGAAGTCCAGCTCACTAAAGCATACTTGAATCACCCAGCTACTTTCCCATTATCACAGTTTCAGAAATAATATGGGAAAGTGAGCTAAAAAAGAGACTATGAACAAATAATCAAATTTTTTGCTAGAATTCTGAAAATTTTCAACAAGCCTTTCTGAATTGGAGATGGAGGGACACAAGAGGCTAAAATACAACTACTGCATTTCATTGACGTATTTTTCCTATCAATATGTGTTTTGCTCAATTGCAGTTACTTCTCTTTTGAAGAAACAGAATATCACATTATCCTGTGCTGTGCCTGTGAAAGCTTTTTGTTTTATCTCTTTTCCTTGTGGTTTTAGGCAATGTTTAGGCCTCTCTGACACTAAAGACAATTCAATTCATTAGGCTTAATTATAAGGGATTGGAGTCAGGCATTAGTTTATTGCTTAGGTGTACACAGTAATTATTGCTGATGTTAAAAAGGATATTTCATCACTGAGAGGCTCCTATTGTATTACTCCTGGTGGCATTGGCACCAGATTACCAAAACTGTGTCTTCAGGGTTCATCAGCATCACACAGACATAGCAGATTTTTTCATCTGTTTCTTTCTACATTTTTCACTTTCCATTGCTTTGTGAACCCACAGAAAAGAGAATGAAGCAGGGCTGTTTTTCTCATTTCATGGAGGAAAATCAGCAAAAACCACTAAGTCACAAGCAAGTCTCAAAACACAGCAGTTTGTCTCAGGACTTCAAATTCTATCATGTCCAAAGAGACAACTTACAAAGATGTTTAATGGGAAAAATCAAAACTGACTCACATTTCTTCATTCTAACAAGCCAATACAGAATTTGCAGGTTACAGCCTGAAGTGAAGACTTGCTGGGCAGTTTTCCATTCTCCACAATACTGAGATTGTTTAGCAGAGAGTCAGCCAGCGTTTTCTGTCCCTCGTGGTCCTCACATCAGCTGTGAATGCTTCAGTCTAATTCTGCTACTATCTAGTTGATCAGTCTGGTGCAGGAAATACTGGCAAGAGAGTCTTTGGACTAGGAGACTCCAGAAAGTCATGCTGCCTCATCCCAGTGGTCTCATTTCATACTCCAAACCAGGCCACCTGAAACTGAAGCAACTCTAATTTTGGCTCCCTGTTGTTGAAATATCACTGCTAACTACCAGTAAAATCATCCCTCTCTCCTTTAACTTTTGAAATTGTATCTGAACTCTTTTCCCAATTAATTCCCTATCATTAATAAAATCCTTTATTATTCCTATTTTGCCTTTTTTCAATGCTTTCTCCTCAAAAAACCCCAACACACAGTGTAGTCAAAGCAATACAATCTTCTCTCCAATTCATTTTATCTTGGCCTGACTGGTAAAAGCTGAAATCTTTTACTGACTTGGGATGTACCTGATTTAATTAAAGGATCAAGAGACATGTTGTATCAGGAGGGACAACAGAAAATAATTACAGCTTCTGAAAGCAACATGTGCAATATCTCAGCAAGACCAAAGTTTTGGACTGTTGAGCGAACAAAAGGCTGCTATGACATTTTGCAGTGGGGATCATCCATCAGGAAGCTAAAGCGCACCTTCATTCAAAAAAATATGGCCTTTCATCTGTCATAACAGAAAGTAGTATCTCAAAATAAGTAATAATTTCTTCCATACTTTGGAACTTCTGAAGTGTTTATACTAAGATCATTATGATACTGCCTTTTTTTTTTTAATAGTGTGATGTAATATACGTCCATTTCAGAGGGCATACACGAGCTGAGCTTCACCTGCCCTATTCTATCTTGTCTAATTTTAAGTTGGTGAAACTTTCTACCTAGTAGATATACAAAGCTGTTGTGTTCAAGAAGGTAGTATTGTTTTTGTAAACCTTGCTCAAAAAAAGAAAACTCTATCAATCCTGAAAAGAGTTATGTATGTTAATATTCTAATGCAAAACTGAAAGTGCATCATTGTCATACAATCACAAGGAATTAGAAATATAGAATTAAGGGTGAGGTTGTTTAGGGAATGTGTTCTTATAGCAGATAATGTTCCAGTTCACTATTCCTGTATTAAATTACAGAAGTAGTCAAAAAACAAGACTGATACTTTTACTCAACTGTTCAGCATAAACTCATTTGGCTTGTAACAAACTATCTGGAATATGTTATACCAAATGATGGCAAAAGTATTATATAGGTCTTCCAAAAAGCCTTCCCTATGAATGAAAGGCTGCTTAGTTGCTTCATTTAAAAAAAAAAAGTAAATCCAAATATAGAAAAGGAAAATAATTTCCAAGAAAATAGTTTTTAATATTTATGAAATATTAAAAAGAATAGTATTTTTAATTCATATATACATAAAGAGTTGAATGCTAAGCTAAGTCTTGCTTTTGTTAATATTCCTTAACTGATTCTAAAAGCTCTGTTCTCCCTAGATTATTTTTAAATGAAAAGAGAAATCCTGATTAAAGCAGGAAACTAAGATATTTCTAAATTCTTTCTTTCATTTTATTTCTATCAGCTTTGCTGTCTAGCCAGCTCCACATATATTCCTTCCCTTTTGGGGAAGTAGAAATAGTAGACTGTTATATTTAGAAGCAGAAGATCTAAGAAAAAAGGCCTAAAGACCATTAGGATTCTTGGTCTCATTTCCCTTTCCCTGGGGACTGAGCACTTGTGTATTTTATCTGTTTTTCACTGCAGATTCATCACTCAGATTCTCAGGAGACCATGAAATAGCCTAAACCATGGCCCTGTCAGCCACAGGAGGTGACTGGTAATTCTTATGGGAGAAAGATGAAATGAAAGCCCAGACCAGTTATTCCTCCTTCCAATATCAGGAACATTGCTTCCAGAGGCAGTAACTGCTCTCAGAGTCCTACTGCTGTCTTCTCCCCCTCAAAACTGGTTGCAGTTTGCTATGACTCCATCCTGACTTTGTCATGGGCCCTTAACATGATTTTCCCAAAACCCAGGATAAGCAAGGAAGACAATGGAAAGGTTGTGGCAATTCTACCTACTCTGTCCCTGGCAGAGTCAGCCCTGCACTTTTGCTGAACTTGAACCAATCTCAAGCCTAAGTGCTTGGCTATGAACATGATGTATCTTTGGCAGGAGTGTTATTTTTCTTTAGTCTTCTGGAAATTAAGCAGATCTTTTTTATTTAGCCTACTAAAGATATGCCAAATCAGAAACAAAAATATTACTCTGGAACAAATAAAACCACCCTAGTTGCTCATAAAATGGCTTCTTGCAAATAAATAAGAAAATTTTAAAAAGAGAAAAAAGGAAAACAAATATTTTACACAGTGGATTCCTTCTTTCTATGTTTTATGGGAAACTAAGCAAGCCAGTAAATCTCAACAGGAAGCAGAAAACAAGTTTCTTAGCAAGAAACTCTCTACTGCAGGGAGTTTCTTACAAAGCTTTCCAAGCTTAAGAACCAGCATGTGCATGGTTTTCCAGTACTTGCCAATGTGCCACAAAGAGATACATAAAAAAATTGTGGTTCTCCACATCTGTTTTCTACCACAGCCAGTATTTAATAGAACTATTAATAGACAAAAACTATCAGTGAGAATATCAACACTGGTCTACAATTCTGTACTTGGATTTTATCAAGGTGTGTATTTCCATCTGTGAACTATACAAATAGCCTGCCATTTCAAAGAATGTTTTTTTTGTACAAAAACCCACCTGGCAAGGTAGCCCTACTAGATGACCTCCAAGAAGGCCTTTTTCTAGCCATCTATGCTCACTCCTAGTCAAAGATTCAGTATGAGTTAACTTGTGTCATAAGGCAAACAGCTGACATTGTTTTAAGGATTTCTTTCATCAGGTGTGGATTCTACCTGCAACACAATTCAGAAGAACACAAAACTGACTGCCTTAAAGCTTTGCAATGACACGCATGGAAAACAGAAGTTGTATCCTATTAAATATGGCTTGTTTCACTATGCATTAACAGCAGAGTCATGTGACATTCAAGTGCTTATTACCCATAAACACACTAAAATTCAGGGAATGCAGTGTCTGAGACTAGGAAGCTAAAGAAGGTGATCACCATTGTAAAGCCCCAGGTTTAAGCCACAAGTTTGCCCAGGTGGTTTAATTTTACTTGGACTCCCATGAGTTTGCCCACGCAAATCTTTTTCAGAGTCTTAGTTCTTTGAGACCTTGAATTTATGTACAGAGAAAAAGCCACAGACTTCTCCCCAGATGATCTTTTAATTTAGTGAGAAAATGAGCATTTTGGCAAAAGGGGTTTATAGGAGTAACAAACAACCAAGGAAAAGCATTACACTAAATCACTCAGCAAGCATCAACTCCATACACCTTCGTCAAATACAACCCATTGATTTTAAGTTACTCATGAGAGATTAAGGAAAGAAGAAAGAAAGAGTAAATAGAAGAAAGAAGGAGTAAAGAAAGAGGTTAGAATACAACTTGTATAGCTACCACCAGAGGTCAAATGATGGCAGGTCCCAGCAGAGAAGGCAGAAGAAGATGGAGGCCCTGTGCACCTCTATTTATCTGCCTTGGTCACTGTGACCACCCCTCCCACGCAGGACATCCAATTCACTGACCACGCAATGTCGTCCTAGCCTGAGTGAGGGGTGAGTCAAGCCAATCAGAGGCCCCAGGGGACATGGTGTGGGTGGGCCACTAAGGCTACTGAGCCAAGTGTGTGTCACCATGGTGACTGCAGGTCAGGTGCCTCCTGGTCCTGAAGGCTTGGCCCCCTCCCCATCACTCTCCCACACACATGGAAACAAGATGCTTGATCCAACCCAACAGTCAAGCAACCCAGTGAGACACAAATCCAGACTCCCACAACCATGCCTTCCATCTCATCTTTTCCAAGCCACCAACCACAGGCCCCACCTCCTAAGTACCACACAAGCTCGTGATGTCTGTCAGATCCTTAGCAGCTACTTTATAAGGTTTAGAGAGTTCATCCACATGATAGTGAAGTTGTGCTGGTGCTTAATCACATTCCCTGCCAAAACAACGTCTGCCTTCCTAGCTTCTGGCTACTTTGTGCTCTGCAGAAACCTGTGTAAACTTCAAATTAGGATTTTTTTTGCTATTGCCAAGCTTTCTTGCCTTCCGTATGTGGACGAATTAAATGGATCCACTAAATGAGTAAAATGGCTCCTATCAGGGTAGTAAAATCACTGTATCAGCTGACATGGTGACCTGTAGTTCCAGTGCTGAACTGGACATTCTGGATGACAACAATTGTCAAAGAAATTAAGAAGCCAAGGTATGGGGAGGTAAAATTTTTAACAAAGTGGGAAGAAAATTCAAATGATTTGATAACAACTTACAAGCAATATAATTTATGCCCAGGTCTTAGTGACTTGGAAATAAGTTTGATTAATTATCGTCCCTTGTCAATACTTATAGAGAAAGTGTAAAGCATGTGAATACAGTGTGCAGATTTTATATAAATGCACATACTTGGCTATATAAATGCTCTATTTGTCCCCCACTTAAGAATAAAGGTGATAGCATCATCCAATCAAAGGAAGAAGCAAGAGCAGTTTAAGGGGAGAATTATTTTTATTGTAAATTTCCAGAGGGAATTAACCAATTTTCTGTATTATGATAGAATCAGCATATTGTAGATTGAACCTGTAGATAATGTCAAAGCAGAAGAGACGCTTTCAGATTTGTGCGCCTGCTGAATCTCAAACACAAAAGGCTGCCGTACTTCTGTTTGCTCTGCAGTTTTCTCATCAATGTGCACATTATTGGGCCTTACTGTGGTTGCAATGAACACTTTAGCATGGCCGATGAAAGAAGTGAAAATACTCCTTGGATCTCCTGCAATTCAGAACTTGGCAATGACTGTCCCTCCCATCAGTGCATGTGTGATAGTGAAAGAACAGGAAGGAAATGAGATCATGGTCATAGTCAAAGAATTTTTTGAGCACGGATACATGCCATGCTGTTTAAAATATTCAAAAAGTCTTTTATTATTATTATTATTGCTATCCTACAATCTAATGTTGAATATGATTACTTCATACAGAAAAGAAGCTGGCAGGGAACTGACATGAAAATAAGGGAAATACAGAATGGCTAGGAAAAGCAAGAGAGAGCTCATAACCTTCAAATCCTGCTTTCCTATATTCAATAAGCATATACATTTTAATATGTCTCCTGCAATGTTCAGGAAGATTACACAGTGCCCTTCTGGATATATTTTATTGAAATTGGTGGATTCACTGCTAGATATAATGAAACAGGCATTAAAGATGATATTTTACTCTTCAGGTTTGAATGAATTTTTAGAAAAGCAGGTGTGAATGAATAGGGAAGAAGATGGTACCGAGATACTCAAGGAGCAATCTATTATATGAATCTAGTATACAGGTAAATTTGGTTACACTGCAGAAATGGGATGCCTCCTCATTTCCTACAGCAGTTCCCCATATTTCTTACTGTTCTCCTAGTTTTTTTAGGGAGCAGATGTGGCAGACCACTGCAGCTTCCAGTCTTGAGGGCACTGAGGTACATCCAGTTTTGCAGAGCTGAAAATAGCATGCTGAATTTTACATTCAGGAGGCTTAAGAAAAAGGGGTAGAAAAATAAAAAAATCAAGTAATCTCAGCCTTGGGGGCTACTTGTTAAGTACAGCCCCAAGACTCAGATGTTACAGCCATCTAGAACCAATTTCACCTTCTTGTTTCAACTCTGGTATGACAAACACTACTTAAGCTTTCTTATTTAATCTTCTTTGTGGAGTGAATCAGTAATGATGCTTGAATATTTCAGTGATTAATTATCCTGATCATTTGAAATGAAGCTGAGCTTTCAACTTTTGGCTACTGTAGGTTACTGTTCCTTCCTTTATCAGCTGGACAACTGTTACTATATTTCTGAAGCACTCAAACAGGCATTCCTAGATGTGATCAAATTGATCTATATTTTCTTTTAAGAACTAGAATACATAACCAGTCTGCTTTTAACTAACAGCTTGATTTTCAGGATCTCAATTATCTTCCTTACACTTCTCCTCTTAATTTTCCCACTACTTCTTAAACTATCAACATGAAAATCAAAGATGCATTGCAGTTAGTGTTCCTAAGAGCAACAAAGTACAATATAAACATTGTACTCCTGCTGTATATTTCTCTTTATGCATTTGCAATTCATGTAAGTCTCTTGACTCACAAGCACTGTAGGGCATCCGTCATTCAATACCCCATTCATCAGCCATTGTAGTACCTAGCTTCTTTCTGGAGACATGGCATTCCTGGACAGAGCTCCCACCCATATGAGCATTCTGCATCTTTTTGGATGATTGTGATGGAATGCACATTGTTTGCAGATTTGGAATAAGCTGCATTCAGACTGCAATGATTCCAACCTCTTCTTCGTTACTTGCTATTCTCTTAGCCTTAATGTCACCTGTAGCTTTTATCAGTAATGATTTAAGCTTTGTTTGATGTCATATAGGCAGAGCCAAGGACTAACCCATCCAAGTCCCTACTAGACAATCCTAGATTTACACTTTCATTAGAAGTTGTTTAATATAGACCATATTGATACTACTTATTTCTGCTTCTTAAGTAAAATGTCATGCAACAGCACGTCTGTACTACATCTTTTCTGCAAACTAGATATAGAAGTACTTTTCTGCATCATAAAGATATGAGAGTCTGTACTGAAGCACTTTGATACTGTGACATTAACAGGCAACAAAGAAATGCAGATATCTGCTTTTAAAGCAGGACCATTCAATTTTCTCCCAGGAAAGTAAGTGTTGAAAAGCATTTACTGCTCTAGTACAAGACTTTATTGGTGGGAAAGCAGAGTGAAGAGATCGGTATTTCTGAAAAAGCTGCAAGAGTTTCTGTGAAGAAAGAGTCCTGGAATGAGAGAGACCAAGAATTGAAGATAGAGTTCACTGGTAAAAAAAGCAGGCAAAGACCTTGTCTTGTCAAAGTGCAAACACTGAGGGAGAAATACTAAGTAAGTGGAAGGCTGAGGCTTAAAACCAAATGTAAATGCAGCGGGTCTGTACTAAGCAGCAGTGCTAAGTTCTCAGACTAGAAGAAAAATTTTTCTTCAGAGTCTGGATTCTTGAAGTCATACTTTCCATTATGCCCTAGTTTGCCCAAATGAGGAAAAACAAGTATCAATTCAAATCCCTTGGTGATATTGCTTGCTGAAATCAACTTTTTCTGCTGGAACCTTCAGAGAGAATTCTTAACAAAATGCACAGTCTAAAGCTGTATGGATGGAGTTTCAAACGTGCTCAGCACCTCACAGCTCCCTTTGTTCTCAATAGGGGAGTTCTTCTCCGTTGTTTCAAGAAAGAGAAGCTATAAGCATTTCCAAAAGACTAGTCCATAACCGCAAAACCCCTTTAATTTGCAGGATCTAAGATAACTTTTGCAATGCATAGCTTTACAGTCAAAAGCAGCGTAATTTACAACAAAGCTTGGTAAATAATTTATTCATGTGTTTATTTTAAGTGTTACCTCTTAAGCAAAGTAATAAGGCAGTTTTAGTACCCAGAAATAAATTGCAATAAATAAAAGTCATACAGTACACGCTATAATAAAAGGAATGAACTAAGAAAAAGACTTTTTAAAACAGTCTTTTTGCAATGCAATACATAGGCTTCCAGAATTGCTTCAAGAATAGCAGTTCTTCACCAAAAGCAGTGATTACCATAAAAAGACATGCATTTCTAACATTTGAGGGAACTGTGAAGTGTCCCATCCCTGTAACAAAGACACGTCAGAAGGTTCTTGCAATCTCTGATCAGCAAGGTCAAAAAGTCATGCATCAGGCTAGCAGTAACACTGAAAAGAAAACACAGGCCCTTTTGTGCTCCCATTAGTGCTCTGTTCAGTAATAAATCAATAATGAAATGACATTTTAATTCTGAGAAGGCTTCGTCTCATTGAAGGCCCAGAAAGGCAGAGACAAAGGACTGAAAAGAAGCTTAAAAGAATGTCTAGTCATCTCCATCCTCTGCAAAAGCATATCCAGGCTTTTTCTACAGTAGTTCTGCTCCTTGAGACTCTGCATCATACCCAGGCAGTGCAAGCTCTTGCTAGTCTTACTGCTACAAACTTTAACCTGAAACATCTTATCTGAATCATCATTTCTGAAGTTCAGGCTTATTGTTGCTTGTCCTGTCAGTGTAGCAGCCTTTTATAAACCTGCAAACAGTAACAACTCTCCTAGATGTTCCCTTTGTAAGAAAATCCTTTACAAACGGCAGAACATTACTTGTCTACAGCAAGACAGAAGAGCCTCTGAAATGAAATGGCAGAAGCTGCACTAGGTAGGACATTCAGAGTCAAGACTGCAAAGAAATAGGTTGCACGGGGAACAATTTGGCACCTAAAGGAAAGCATCTGAGCTGAGTAACCCACAAGTTTTACAAAAAGGAGAAGGGTTCAACCCAACAACTGACTTCTCAGAGCACTGCTTTCATAATCACTTTTGAATTTTGTTCATGTAGGTTGTGTTGAATATGCTTTCTTTGTGCTCAGAACCAGGTACTTGGGGGCCTGATCTCAGATATTGTTTCTAGTTGTCATTTTAGCAAAAATCTCAAAAACTGTACTTTGATATTTGATCCCAGCTGGAGAATCGTGACTGTCCTCAACCAGGTGATACACACAGACCCCACTCTTACAGTGCATTTAAAAAACAAAAACAACAACAACAACAAAAAACCCCAAACAAACAAATAGAGCCAATATTTTCTTAGTAAACAGATTTTTTTCTTCTTGGTTCCCTCTACAGATTCCAGTATAGTTAGTTTGAAGGTAATTTTTGAAGTTATAAAGATTATACAACAATAAAATTGTAGGGGAGGGCGCAGTGGAGAAGAAGAGACAATTATTTCAAGAAACCAGTGTATAATATGCAAGGTGTGTGAATAAGAATGCTAATCCTTTCCTGCATGTCTGTTGCAGAAACTCAACACCAGCCTATGCAAATACACTGTAATTATTCTTGTAGTCTACAAAGAGCTCAAGTGTCAGTATCTGGTGGAAAATCCACAGAGCAGGTAGCTGTGATTTTTCTAACTTGACATGTTCCTTTTCATGAAGGATTTTTTTTTTAATTGAAAATTTCTCTGGTGTAGGAGAGATGTTTTAATCAGGCATCAATCTTCAACTTAAAGACATAAAGTAGAAAAAAATGAATTGTGAAACTAAAATACTTCTACGTGATACATTTTCAACTAGGACCATTCAGGTAAAATTTATGAGGAAAGATTTATATATTTAACTACCTTTTTAAAAAAAATTAAATAATATGTCTTCTGAACATCTTGCTTTTTCTTATCACCCAGCAAAATAATCTATGGCACATTGTCTGCACATTGCCTCTTATCTTGCTATGTGAGTAAGGAGGGCTATGATTTTACAGACAGTTTTTAGGTGAATGTCAAAAAAAAAAAAAAGAAAAAAGATATTCGTTACCTCATAATCAGATCTGTAAAAGACAGGTACATTGATTGCACCATATTGCATGAGACAATCTTGCTTTGGGCAAGAAATCATGCTTGACATTCTCAGTTCCTCTTCTATATCCATCCTCTTTTTTAAAGTCACTTTGCAAATGGGGTCTTCCAGAGTAATTTATGACAAGAGGCTTACAGTCAATTCTGGATGCTTTGGAAAATTCCACCAACACTACCCATATCTTCATCAGTCATAAAGTGGCATCCAGAATCTGCTGCTCTCCTTACTTATTCTGCAGTATCTCCACCATCACTAACAAAGTGAGGTGTTTCTGTGGCTGGCAAGATACAACCTCACCTTTCCCCACAGTACTTGGGCGCAAGGAAACCTCTTCACCAGCATGTGCAGAGACAGGCACCAATACAGAGGAAAAACTGTATAATTTTGTTTTCCACCTTAGATACAGCATGAATGTTTGTTTGACACATGGAATGGCTAGATTATTAAATATGCTCCAACAGCATTTTGGATTCTGGGATGAAAGAATCTGATTACCATAAAAACAAAGGGACTGTAGAGCTCCTCCGGCTGTGATCCTGATAAGAGCGCTGCTGCTCTAAGGAAACCAGACTACTGTCATAAACTGGATTTCATCAATTCAATTTTTTTCAAGAAACTAATTTTATTTTTCTTTCTCATGCCAGATGAGATCATGGGAGTGACCTGAAGCTGAACAACAATGATAAATGTACAGTCATTTGTTGACAGAAGCTCAGCATAGCCCCAAAAAATGTAGAAGTGCCAAGCATTAGGGCTGTTATCCCCTTTTCCTGCTGTTTTAGTGCCATTGCATATTTCCCACAGCAGATGACAAAAGCTAGAGCTTATCCAAAGAAGCAACCACCTAAGCCAATGGACATGACCTTCACATCCCTAGGTAAGCTAAAATAAGAAAGAGCAAAGGCCATGCAACCATACTCCTGGGCAAACCCTTCCAATTGCTGTTGCCTCTCTCCCCCTACCTTTTATCCCTTCAGATCACTTGTTCAACATCAAGCGCTCAATAGGCAGTCTAAGCACAGCTAAAGCATGCAAGCACCACTGTGATACAAGGAACAATAACATGAGTACAGAAAGCTTGAAGGAGCAGCTGAAGCACCACAGAAGGAAAAGCACACCAGGTGAAGAGCTCCACTGTTAGAGAATAACAGAAGTCAACCAAAGGTTGCATGCAGCTCAGGACTAACATATGGAATACACAGTGATCTTTAGAAGGAAATTATCAATCTAGAACACAGCACAACATTCTATTTATATAGCATACCCACGAATTTAAACAGTGAATCTTGAGATAAAGTACCAAAGCATAACTCTCTGTCTTTGGAGTTCAGTTCCACAGTCTGGCTTTGAAGTTCTAGAGACTGACTTCAAAGATACATGAGTGTGCAAATCCTGTTCCTTGGGTAACTTTTCAAACCTCTACCTTGTGACAACTAAATGAAGTCTAGGTCTTGTGACTCTCTGGAGACTCTTTTTAGAGGCAGTATTTCCAAAACACTTAAGCAATTTAAGAACTTGGGTAACTTAAGGTAAATAGCTCTTGGCAGAACTAGAAGGCTTACAAAGCTTAGATTCCACTTGAAAAACCCACCATCTCCACACTGCAATCTGTTTTGATCACTATCAACAATTTTCTATTGTTAAATTGCCTTGTCAAAAGTAGCAAACTAACTAGCTTTGCAGACAAGGCACTGCACGTATCAATCATTTCAAATTGCTGTGCTAATATTTCTGCTCAATCTGTGTAACTCATCTCAGCATAAAAGTCTCTTTATTGGTAAGGACTAGGTAACCAGTGCCAGGAAATCATAAATGTTTGTGAAGAAAGATACGCAGATACCCAAGGGCTGAAGTTAATCCTGATGAGATTTGACACATTGACACAGCAGTGAGCTGAGAATATTTTTCCTAACATTTGTCTATTTGTTCATAAGAAATACAGCAGCAGCTCTGTTTGCAGATGTGCTTAATTTATTTAGATTTATTCACCTGTGATAGAGACTTACAGAAAGTTCTTACTTGGAATAATGAGCAGATGAAATTATTCAGCGTGGAATAAACTGTAAATACCTCTCAATTCACTGGTAACATAAATGCGAAAGGAGAGAGTGATCAAGTTCTTATGAAACTAAGCAAATACATTATTCAGTTTTCTGTTATTTAATTCACCCACTACTTTTCCTCACCTCTTCCAGCAACTGCTGGGACCAATGGCTA
Organism: Acropternis orthonyx; assembly: GCA_035583155.1. NCBI lineage: Eukaryota > Metazoa > Chordata > Aves > Passeriformes > Rhinocryptidae > Acropternis > Acropternis orthonyx. The sequence goes on along the minus strand of JAWWEU010000125.1, from coordinate 18,348,085 downwards.
ACTTTGATAAATGTATCCTTCAGACAGAGGACCACCTGTCTGCTGTCAGGTAGCAGTTAACTATCCAGTCTAGGCCATTTACATAAGCTTCCCACTAGGAATCAAGAGAGGTGTCGCCAAAAAGCAACTAAGTTCATCCACTTTAGATGTGTTTTGCACTAAGAGAAAACTCTGTCAGCCACAGAAAGGGTCCTGACAATTAGCTTAGGTGCTGTGCTCAATACTGGGGGAGATCAGTTTGACTCTCGGTCACTGAAAGTGCTTTTCAGTTCCTACAATATCAATTGGGACCGTCTGCTGTCATCATAGCAGAAAACTGGTGGGTCAATTCCTAAGGCAAGCAAGAAAGAATCATCTCTCTGTCTATATTACATCTCTTTTGCAGCTGTTCTTCAGCACACCTTGATGTGAATCTGGAGTCCACACAGGGAAAAAATGACCTCTGCAGTACTTCACACATCCTGAAAGTTGTTAAACTCCCCACTGCTTTGACTCCATCTGAAATGGATGCACCGCTTGCATTTATAACGTTTTTTTTTTCACATACTTTCACAGTAGAAGAATCATCTCGCATCAAGAACATCACTTGAGTTCAGTAATTCGTGTTATGGTCCCATTGCCAAGTTTTCACTGCATCAGAATATCATCATCAAATCTTATGACTCAGTCTTACTTGCAATCTAAGACTAAAACATGACACATTTCAGAAAACTCAGCTCTTCCATAGTAGCTTTTCACTGTGCCATGAGCTCAGGATAGATCTCTGCAGGGCAGTAAAGGTGCATCCTTCTGACCACTCCATGCACCCTTCTCCTCCCACCCCCTAATCAAACTAAAGAAAGAGAATCTTGGCAGAAGATTTGAAAAATAAAGACATTCTTCAGTAAGTATGCCTGTGATGAATGAGGTCTTGGGGGATTCACAGACCCAACTAAAACTTTTGTGGCTTATAAGGAAGAAATGTTTAAAGGGCAAACACATGCATGACACAAAATTATTGAAGCCATTCAGGCAGGCTTCCATATAAAAGAATTATTACTACACTTAATGATTTTTATTATTATTGTCTGTTTCAAGTTGCAACTCACTATTTGCACTGTAATCACTTGCCTATAAGACCTTCTGTGGGAGAGATGACCACATCTGACCAAGATCAGTTGTTCTGTGTTTCAGAGAGAAACGTAGTTACAAAGAAGGGCATCACAGACTCTAAACTTGTCAGGTTGATTTTACAGTGGCCACTGGCAGCTGTCCACATCAAAGATGCAGGTCTTACATGTAAGGCAAAACAGAACTGAGACACAAATATATTCACCTCAAACCCTAATCAAAATTTTTTCTGGATTAAATCAGTTCTCTCTGCACTTTGGATGTAACAGCAGAATCAAAGTCTGCTTTTGGTCTCCCCTTTGGTTTTTTTAATGCAGATAATCCTTACAGTAAAAGCATTCACTACTGTACACAGGAGCATACACTGACAGTCTGGACACAGCAGAAGGGCAGGCAAATCTGGTTTTAAGGGAAAAGGCGTCAACTTCAGCTGAACGACGATTTCAATCCAATAGTGAATGGACTGAACCTCAGAATTCAAGCCTTGGCTTAAACACCTACTAATCAGGTTTGGGTACTTCTGAAACACTCTGCCCTACTCAGAATATCTAAAATTAGTAAGAAAAAATACAGACTACAAAACTACTATATAGTGCAGCAATAAAACATGTATAGCACTCGATCAACAGTTTAGGAAGCTTGGCTTATTGCCCACTCTTTTACAGTGAAAAAAACAAAACTTGCTTCACCCATAAAGGGAGCCAACAAAACTCCAAATTTTGTTCTGCTCAAACAAAAACTCACACAAAATGCTGCAAGAGTGTGATGGGTTTTTTGTAGGCCTTCCCTGGTAACCAGGGTCAAAACAAAGGAAGTATTCCATCCCATGTCTTTACGTAATCAAGTGTATATAAAGTGAAGGAGGAGCTGTTCTCTTTTTCTTTCCTTCACAGCTTAGCTCGGTGACAGACCTCGGTGTTCTGGCCTTGCTTATCGGCGTTGAGCGAGGCCTGTCCAAGGGCTGTTTGTCTGGGCCAGAGGTTGAGCTTAAGAATCTGCTTTTCCTAAGGGAAGGGGTGAGTTTTCTATTGTGTTCATTATTTATTAACTCCTAAGTTTAGGTTGTATATATTTGTGTGTCTTTTCCCTTTTTTGTTTTCTCCTTTTCCCCTTTCCCTTGTCCCCTGTTGGGTTCGTTTGGGGGTCCCTGCTGCTTTGTACATAGTGTTTAGCTGTATATAATATATGTAAATATATATTTTTTTCCTACAATTTTCTCTTGCTGATTTTTGCCTTTTCAGGAGAGGGAGGGGGGAATCTTTCCTGTGAGGGTTGGCTTTTGGCAGAGAGCCAAGCCAAACTTTCACAAATAGCTATCTTCTCACTGACCCACACACAACAATGAAAATAATTCCATTTTGATCCCAAGAAAAATTCAATTTCATAAAAACACAGCATTCCAAGTAGTGCAGTCTCCCATGTCCCATGTGAATGTCCTAACTGATAAGTCTAGAGCCTCAGCTGTTTCAGCTTCTCTCTCTCTTTCTGACCTAGTAAGATTTACACAAAGCTTAGTGATTTTTTTTTTCCATAGGACAGTCATCTGAGAAAGTCACAGAGCATAATCTTGTATGCTAATTTTCAAGAGGAAGGAGAAACATCTTTGAGATATGCTACAGAGAAAACTAATTCTTTCCTCCGTACCGGGAGACCTGTGCCTTCCCAGTGGATCTTCCCTGTCAGTGGAGCCAAGAGAAAGTGATGATGCTTGTATGTGCCACAATGCAAAGAGCATTATGAAGGGCTTTCAAAACACAAGGCAGGGAGAAAAATGGGAAATGCTGAAGCAATTAATCATTAAGTATTTGCTGTTAAAATGAGTAAGAATGCCCTTACTGAGATTTGCGGTAGGGCTTTGGGGCTCAGTTGTCATTTGGAAATTCACAACTTCATTAGGTGTAAACTTCAAATTAAAAATAAGCTTTTCACCTTCTACACTGACATAATGAATTTTTTTTTTTAGATCTCTGTTCCATGCAAGTATGTACAGTTACAGGTGGTTTTCTTTCCTAATTATCCTTGTAAAACACTTTTGCAGGATGATTTCTTTGGTATTGTCTGGCATTCGAATAGCACTTTTCAGTTCCTTTTCTTCAGTTCAATCTATAGTATTAGATTAGATGAGCATCTTTATGGAGTGTTCTCTGAAGCTGTTTCTTCATCTCTAGCTTTTCTCAGCACTTTTAAGTCTAATCTATAACAGAGTAAAGGGTGAGGGAGATATTGATTGTACCACTATAACCACCAATACCATCTCCATAAAGAAGATATGTTAACTCAACAAGCTGAACAAAGGTCAAATTGGACAGGACTGACCCTGTTGTGCCTAGGCATGCCCATGCTATGGAGCACATAGTGCTCACCTACAGATTTACCAGTTATGCTGCTATGGAAATTAACAGAAAATCCTAAAAAACAACCTAAGAAAGGAGAAAGGGATCAAAAGAAGGCAGAACGAATACACTAAAACATCTGAAGTATTGGTGCTAGCTACCTAGCTCACTTTGTACTTTCCTTCTTGGATCCTCTTGCAGGAAAGCTGAATGTGTACAACAATTATCCACCTGAATATATTTCTCCCAAAAATCCAAAGCACTAGGGATGTCTTGGGGGAAACCTGAAGAAGGAAGTTCTGAAAGGACATGCTCTTTGATTTTACTCCTCAGAGCACATAAGGTTATGCAACCCCTGGTACAAGGAAAGCACTTTCACATCAGCTGTAAAAACTGCTGACCACTCAGCACTACAATCCAGGCTGTGAAACACACTGAAGTGATAAAAATCTGCTGGAAAATGTTACATTACAGCTTTTTACTTTCTGGGCTAAATCCAAATGCATGCAAACCTTTGTAGCAACATGACTAAACCCAGCAGTGGTGCATCAGCCACCCCCTCCTTTGAATAAGATGTACAATATTTTGAACTAATACATGTGGAGTCCAGTCTTCCAGGTATCCAGTGGTACTAGGCAATGTTAGTGCTTGCACAGCAGGCAACTGATGGGACAGAAGGCTGTTTGACTAAAGGGTGTGCTTACCCCCTCATTCATGGAAATTAACTGTGCAGCTGAATCAGCGTGTGAACCTACCAAGAGGTGGCACTGGAAGGACACTCTTTGGAAGCAGCCAGGCAAACTTCTGACCAGGAAAAGATGGTGAGAATCAGATTGCAATACACAAGAAATCTTAGGAGGAGCCCATGGCTTATCTGTTTCAACAGGTAACTGAAGGCAGCGTTTCTACCTAGTTTTTCAACTTCATCACACTAAACCTGCTTGCACAAAACAGTACACACACACACACCCCCACACACCCACCAAATAATGAAGGGCTTTTTTGGTCTTGAACACGGAAACACTAGGAAGCACTAAGAAAAGTTGGGTTTGATCACATTATTTTCACCCCTAAAAAAATACTATCAGAACTATTTTCCTGTTTTTCAAACACTTCTGATAATAAATGAAAAGAATAAAGCCACTAGCAAGACATTCAAACATAGTTCAAAGCTGCTGTTAACCTTATGACTCTCTACAAATCTGTGACAATTTCTAAGACCACCAGGAGAAGCAGGTTTGTTTTAGTGAGCTTAAATCTACTACACATGGGATCCACATCTCCCATGGAGAAATTTTAGCAATCTACAAATAGCAGAAGAAAGAAAAAAATTCAAAAATCATGGTATTAAAAGAATACCTCTAATATTACATATGGCAGGGTACCCACGCTTACAGAGTGTATTTACACACATACCTATGCACTAATCTATAAATACATCATGTAAATTAAATTTTAGACACTTTCCCAGTGAAACATTTAAATGCTATCCATAATAAAGAGGATAGTAGTCCTGAGTGAACTTATTTGAAATTTGTATACTGTGGCAAGTTTCAGAGTCAAGTTTTTCTTACCAGCTGGTAAAGAACAGTTCTCATTTTACTCTCCCTCTCTATCCTTCCTCAGATTCTCCATCAAAGGAAAACAACAGTTTCTGATTAGCCTGGTTTTGTTTGTTTTTATCCGTTCCAACAAACCAATTTATCACAACATATTTAAGTCCTAATGCTGAGAGAATTTATACACACACTTTAGCTCATTGTTAAGTAACAAGCTGCTGCAGTTAATGAATCTTCTTATAAGTAGTGTGTATATTTGCATGACTGGAGTCTAAACTCAGGTTACTCAAGACCAAAATTTGGCTATGTACAATCTAATCACATGTAATAAGTTCTACATATATAGCATTTGAGGTATTTTGAATAATTTATTTCTGAATTGAGGTTTTGTGTGATGACTTGTGTGCAGTGTCCCAATCAGTCCCCAAACATATGACAAGATGGAAGTAAAAAGACTTATTTTAACTGACATTTCACATAAGGTTAGTCATACTGTTTCCTCACAGGGAAAAAGCTTTTAGAGCATTTACAGGTGTTTACTGAATATTGAGCAACTCTGCAGTCTTTAGGTGCCTGCAGAGGTTTGCAATTCATCATAATCAAGAATTACTAGATATCTTAATTGTGAATACTACCATATCATAATTGCAATGGCACAGTTTTGAGTTGATATAAGTTCATTATGAGCTACACCTAAATTGACAAAGTATGTTTAATTCTGGTTTACTGACATTGGGGGTAGTCCTGTGGCACAATGGTTAGCACTCCGGACTCTGAATCCCAAGGGCCCAAGTTCGAGTCTCAGTAGGGACCATCCCCCGGGCAGTTTAAATGCCTCCCTGCCCTCCGATCCGGTCAGATCTTGGATGCTCAGCAGGGGCAGCCCCAGTTAGTTCCGGGTGCTGTAGCCAGTCCCAAGGATTTCACTGTCACTGTCCGAGCTTGCTAAGCCGTGGCAAATGGACCTTAGGACTTCAATGGTGGGGCCAGTTCTGCGCACGCTGTGCCTCACCTGAAAAATCCACTGCACAGGCTGGAAGGGCCACACCCACGTGGGGAGAGCCCTTCCCCAGATCTTCGTTCACGAAGTCTGACCATTACTGACATTGAGCAGCTCTGTTGCTGAGTTCATTGGCTCAGAGAAGGGAGATTTGTTGGTTTTTTTTTTCTTCCAGTAGACATCACAGTGGAAAGAAAAATTAAGACCCATTGCAAAAAGATTAAATGCTTCATAAGTATCTGTATGGAAAGCAGTTGAAATATCTCATTTCTTTTGCTTTTATGAAGGCAAAAAAAATATATCTGAGAAAGAAGTTGAACTCACCAATTTGTTCCAACAAAATGTTATCAGAGTCTGACACATTTCAATTACCTGTGTAATCAAATCATAAATGAAAATCATACAGCATTCAAAATAGCTCTAATGTTCCAAGTCAAAATATATTCTTTATAGAGAGAGGTAACTCACATCGTTATGCTTCAAATTGATTACCACAAACTGTACCTATAATTAGATATAACTAATGCAATTTAAGGAAGAGAAAACTAATATTTGAAGCTAAACACTGAAAGTAATCTTGTTGCCTTCCACTCAGTTACCAAGCAGAAAATGTACTGTCTCACTGATTTATTATTATTAGAAACATCAGAATCTTAATACATTTTAAGGACATAACTATGTATTTAAGGTAGTATTTTCCAGCTGTATTTCAAAACAACAAGCTTGATGGATTTTTGCTGACATAAAAGGCAGAGAACTCTTCCACTATTACTATAAGGGGATGAATCAGAAAAGGTAGAGTAAGAATGCAGCATAGCTAACCAACATTATCTTACTCTTAGCTGTTTAAATGCTTGATTCATAAAGGAAACATGAAGGAAAAAAAGGAATTATGAATTAAAAAAGCAAAATCTTTCTGAAGGTTCAAATGACAGGTGCTACTGAACCAAAGCCACATTTGGCATCATTGCAGCTAATATCTCTTTCTTAGGATGCCCAAATAATTGTTGCACTATGCAGACAACAGGACACAAAAATGTTCATGACAATTCCCTCCACCAAGCCTTTGGATTTCTTCTCTAGCATTCTCAGATGATCATTTAGGCCTTTGCCCACACACAGCAGGCATTATGGGTTCCACTACTTTCTTGCTGACTTCATGGTATGGTCTCATTCCCCCAACAGTCACTGTTGTTGACAAGTTAACTGTTGAGACTCATACCACAGCCTCCTTTGCTCCAAAAAGCTCCTGGGTAAGCACACACCTTCTAGCCTCCCTGTCTGAGATAGATATTTCCCTACTAAAGTAAAGCAATGGGCAGCGATTCCCCACCATTAAGACAACAGCAACAGCATCATGGCCCTCTCCAATACTAAGTGTGAAGGTTTTCTCCTCCTCTTAGCCACCTCACAAACTCTACAGAATTCCCTCCTTGTGCACTTGCCCTCTCTCAGCCATGCCAGGAATAATGACTGAACAAGGAATCTCTCTGTTATCTGAGCAGCAGCAGCTGCTGTTGCTACTCCCTGCTGCCTCCCAAGGGCTCCTATCTGGTGACAAAACACAACACATAACCCTAGGCAAATAAAGCTACCTTAAACTGCAGTTCTCTGAAGCAGCAGTACATGAAATTTTAGCACAACTTCAAGAAGTGATATGATTTATGTACCAAGCACTGTTCAAGCCTACACCCCAACATGCAATTGGTTCAGTCATATAAAAGAGCCTTACTGATGTTTTGTACACATTAGTAACATGGTTTTTATCTCACTTATTGCTAGATGATAACAACACTATGCCCCTTCCCACAGACTAGGAATCATCATCATATCTGTCTAGTTGTCCAGAAACAAAGAAGAGTGACATAAATATCATGTACTCCTTGTTACCACAACAATAACAGCCTAACAGGGAGACAGAAGTAGGTTGGTCCTGTGCTTCAGACCTATCCTGGGAAACCTTAAGAAGGACCATAACTTGGTCTGATTAGATTCAGAAGACTCAAGAAACTAGAGTACCATGTTATCATCGCACAACAAGAGACTTCTGTTGTGCTGTCACCGCAGGAGGTCAGTTCTCTGGAGCGAAGCTCCTCTAGCTCAGGAGCTTTGGAAGCCTCCTCTATAATCTTCCAGACAACTTGCTATTATGCTCACTGTTAGCTGGTGGGCCTGAGGTACTGTGGTTTCCAAGGTGATTTGTGGGCTGCAGGCCTCGCACGTACAAGCAGGCATACCAGTCATCTTAATTTACCTTATTTATCTCTATTTCCAAGTCCTGAAATACAAGCCCACCACACAACAGCACTTCATACTGAGCATGAGTCACCCACCTATAAGGAAATGGCCCAAGATCACTTACGTCTACAAAAGTCACTGAACAGCATCTTCTGGCAAGTAACTCACCAGAATGACTAACTGGAACCCTTGACATCACATTTGATGTCTGGTGTCGTCACTGCTTATAATAGCAGCAGCATTCTGATCAGTATGTTCACAATCTTCATTTAATGATCACTATCACACAGAGAGCCCCCTTCCCACTCAGTAAGAAGTGAAAGAGGAAATTTTATGAAGATAACTGTCATATGAGCATTACTGAGCTCTTGCAAAGACACAGAGCTTACTTTAAAAGCAGTTCTGCATCACTAAGAGGAAAAGCTATGTTTTTCCACAAAGATGTCCACATTTTGTAATGGAAAGAATACTACTGAGTTGATTTTTAAGTTTTTCCTTAATGCCAAGTGCCCAAAAGAAGACTGTTCTAGAGAAACAATCTGCATTTGGTGGCAGGACAAACCCTGTCATTACAATCCTTCCTATTGCACCTATATACTCTGTTTCAGCATTCAGGCTAAGGTATTTTCTGAAAGTGTTTTGTGTTCCATTTTTACTTTGCAAGAGCAAACAACTGTTTATTTAAAAAGGAAAACAATCGTGGTGGCAGCAGCAACTCTGCAACCTTTACTGCAATTTGAACTTCAGCAATTTTCCTCAACTGACCCACAATTTCACATAGCGCCATTAGCAGCTCTGAGTAAACATTATTGTCTGCTGTCAGGCCCAAATTTAAAGCCTGCCAATTAACAGAACCACAGAATCATACAGGTTGAAGAAGACCTCCAAGATCATTGAGTCCAACCTTTGCCCGATCACCGCCTTGTCAGCTAGACCATAGCACTCAGTGGCAGGTCAAATTGCCTCTTGAACACTTCCAGGGATGGTGACTCCACCACCTCCCTGGCAGTCTATTCCAGCACTTAGCAACCCTTCCAGGAAGAAATTCTTCCTGTATTCAAGCGTTAGCCTGTGCTATGCAGAGCTTTAAGACCAGAGAATCTGACAAACAAGAGCATATACATTTGTGTTCACATGTGCATTCATGCACACGTTTGAGAACCACAGGTGAGATGTACGGATTCATCCTCACTGCTGTATCTTCAGTGTTAGCACTGGGCAAAACACATATGAAAGCCACACATGTGAAAATCAATTAGAAAGCTCAAAAGGATATATTTAGCTCTTGCTTGCTTCAAGGTATCTAAAGGTTGTACAGTTAGTGTAAGTTTTTGTTTCTACTAATGTACCAAGAATCTTCAAAAGTGATGAATACAAGAACACCTTTGTGACTAAACATGAACATACACAAGCACCAAATTGTGCCATTAAGCATCTCAATACAACAGGCAAGTCCACTGATTCCCTCTGGCAGGAAGTCATACACACTGCTGTGAGGTATAAGCAGCTGCTGAGGAAGTACTCAGGATCTGTCAACAGTTTTTCTGCTGGACTGGATTCAATCCCATGGACAGCAAGGTAAGAAGTACAAGAACATATAGGTACAACCCCAAACTATTAAAAGAACCTGAAAAATCCCATTTGTCTTCCACCAGAGAAGAAACAAAACAATGCAAAATCACAAAGCAGCACTATGTATGTACATATCATTGAAGAGATGACCACAGAGATATACAAAAGCATTCACACTATAATAGAGCTTCTGCTTCTTAGCAACTGAACCCACTTTGCAAAGGTAGTTGCTCGCAGCTGGTGAACACACAGGAAGCAAGGTCATTCAAGAATATTACATCAGCTATAACTTCCATGTTTTAGGGGAGTGGTGTGTCCTCCCAATATATCTCCTTTTCTACTCCCAGAATAATTAGGCACTGCACACTGATAAGAGGAACATAGCCAGAACACTGTGCAATAAGAAAATATGATTTTCTTATTATATAAAGAGCTTGCAGAGGAACAGCCATGGAAGTGTCCTCTGGGAGGAAAAAAAAGTATCAAAGATGGTATCAAAGATGGAAAAACTACAGAGGATTTTTATTGCTCCAGTATTTCATTTGGTGATGTTTACCATTGAAATTCTCAGGAACTGAAACTTATCAAACTTTAATACACTTTGTCAATCATGTGAAGGAATTGACCTTAATCTATCTGAAGGTCACACACAAAAAAACCCCACCCAAAACTGGTGATTTCAATTAGGGATTATATGCAAAGAAGAAAAGGCAGATGTAGAGAAATTAGCATTAGGCTTTTATAGCTCCCATGTTGATACTCAACAGCTGATGTTGAGTTTTAGTGGACACATGATTGGTTTGTTAATAGCAGCAGTCATAAAAGCCCTAATGAAACCCCCTGAGCACTCTGATTACACCAAACTAAAATCTTGTATTCTTGTTTCAGTGCTTTGGAAAAATCATATCTTTCTTCTATGCTCTGCTTTTTAATTATTACTTTGCTGTGTGGGTTGGTTTCCTATTTTGTTTGCTTCTTCCTGTCACTACCTTTCACTTCCAGTATTCTGACCTCTTGAACTGTCAAGAGTCAATGTGTAAAAGCTCTCAAACTTGATTGTCAAAATACTGAAACAATTTTCTTGTGTTTATCTTCTTTGCTCTCTGAGTGTTTGCAATAAGCCTGCTTCCAGATTCAATGTTTGTGTTTAAGAGGCTGTAGTACTAGCTAGAAAGGCTCCGAGTGCAATCCCAGTGATATTACAAACTATGAAGCAAGCACACAAGAAATCCAGAGGTTTTTATAGCCAAGTTTTTACCATGTAACTTAGGAACAAACGTATTTTTTTCTTTCTCTATCTGAGATGGTTCATTAAAAGAGCATCAAAAATTGCTTGCTTTTTTTATGATGGATTTTGTGCTCATGGGAAGAGACAGACAAGGCTGGTAGCTGCTGTTTAGTCTCTGGGGTGCTAGTCTGCCCAGGAAGCCAACCCAATTTTCAGTTCACAAGTGAAGTTTGTAAACTGGGCAATAGCAAGTCATGTTAAATGGAAACAATCAACATGGGACAGACTAGTTCACGTAGCTGGGTAACATTCACACATGGTATGATTTATGTTATTTGCAGCAGAACTTCAGTAGTATCAGGCCTTAAACCCCACCACGGGGTTGCAAAATGCACTTAAGATGTTCCCGCCTCCTGAAGAAATCTAATAATTAAATCAGGTAATATTTATTTGTTAGTGTGGAGGGAGAATAGTGTTTGCATGGACCTTCTCTCCTGGCTCATCAAATCCAATCTTCAAGCACTGTAAACACAGAGGTATTAACTGATTCAACTCCATTTAAAAGTGGTTTAGCAAAGACCTTGTCCCAGTTACACACACACATACTCACTGGGAAACTGTTCCAGAAGCTCACTGCCCTTCCTCTCCTATACCAAAATTTCTATCTGTTTCCAGTCCAAGCTAAATTTGTTGGAAACAGTGGCCTTTCCCCCTGCAACCAGGTGCTGTCATAGGACTCGAGTAATTAATTTCTTTCCCCATCTCAACTCCATCTATTTAGATACACTTTTTCTCCATATCAAAATACTGTTGGTTAAAAAGTCACACTTTCCACTTTCCTAAGATGAGATAGGCGTTTCTTCCAGACTCTTTGCTGTTGTTCTGGAATATACCTTCCTTGATCAAGAGACCAGAACAGTGCAGGTGGACACAAGCCCCACACCATTCCTTTCTCTCACAGTTCTAGTAATTATATCATTTATTGAAGGACAAAATTGTACAGTGTGAAAAAAAGAAATAGTCTTTAACTGTGGAACACACTGTACAATTCCTAGTGATCACTGATAATCTTTCTCCCCATCAACCCTTCCCATACATACTTTTACTAGGGTAAAGTACCTCAGGCTTATAATTTTGGGACAAATGTGATTTTTATTGACTTGGTTGAGGCTTTTGGATTGGAAGGGAGGAAAGGGCTGGGAGAAAAAACTTTCTACAGAAACATTTTGAAAAGCCTCCTCTGAAACTGCCTGCATGTGGAAGCTCTCACTGAGTCTTGTTCCAGAGCTGTGCCTCTGTACAAACAAGACAATGTACGCATGGGCTCAGATCCACTCAAGAGCACAACTGTTGTGTCTTTTCTTTGCGTAGCAAAACTGAAGTCAAGTAATGGGTAAGCACATATATGCTGGGTTAGAACCAGAAAGATAAATCAGTCCATGGATAAATATATATTGCCTAATTTAGGTAATGCATGCTCTCTTTGTTAGAAAACTATTGTCTGCAGTCAACTTCTCAGGAACTTGGGCTCCCAGCACAGGATATAAATGTTAGCTGCTCCAACCAATACCTGAGAAAATCACATGAGAAGTTCTAACAGCTTTTTTTTCTTTTTTTTTTTAAGCTATCAAAATGAAGGAAGAAATGTGAAATACTCTTTTTTATTCCCTAGAAGCACTCTAGCACTAGAATGCAGGAACCCTTGAGGTACTCCTCATTAATCTGTTGACACCACAGAAAAATTTTGAGCTGGTGTCTCACAGAGACTACAAACAGTATACTATTCACACTGCACAGGCACAGGTTCACGAGCCCTGTACTTTGTCTTTAAAGTAAGCACTCCATTTATCCAGAACTATGGAGTGTGCAGTTTCACACATCTATCAGCCAGTCTACGGGCTGCAGTGTACTGCTGTGTTTTCTGAGATAGGATCATTTTGATGAACACAGTACAAGTGACTAGTGGGATCATCTACGTGTCCAGACAGGATGTATAACACTCCAACTCATATCTCATCCAACTCATTCCTAATCCATAAGGGGAATCACAGATCTGGAAACAATTCAATGCTCCCACCTCCTACATGGCAAACACTACAAGTGCTTAATTCGCTTGCTTACATTTTATTGTATAGTTGAATACAATAGTTTCTGCCTTTTTCCAGAACTGTCTCCTGTGTGTAATTTACCTTTTTGGAGAAGAAGGGACTGTTCCTTCCCCAAGGGTGACTGAGATTGCTATGCAGAGACAGGATGATGAGTGACCAAAAGATCAAGTGGAGGGAACATTTAGCTGTGGTATGCAGTACAATTTAATGTAAGTCCTGAAAATGATGAAAAGCGAAATGATTTTATGAGATATAGAGAGAGGACTGCTTGGATTGTGTGCAACCTGGAACAACTAAAATCTGCTAAATTAAGGCAGGATGGAAAGAAATTCACTGAATGGTGTGAGAGTTTAAGATTCCCATTTAAAGTGTGTTTCGCTTAGCAGATCTAAGTATTCCCTCTTTAGAAGTTTAGCCTATCTCAGTGCACTGTTTTGTTCTAGCAAAACAAAGTCATGATGACCAGAAGTCATCACTTAGTATTGCCCTTTTTAAGAAAGCAATCAGAGAAGTGCAGGGTTGGACCAATCTAGAGATATGATAAAAATCGGGTAGGCTCTGTCCCTGTTTTTTTTTTGTTTGTTTTTTTTTTTTTGTAGTGTACTCAATTCTTCTACCACAGTTCCACTGTCTTGTGGACAACACAGTTTCAGTGTTTAAGTTTTTCCTAATAACAAACTACGATCTCTAGTGTTTTAAATTAGATTAATTACTTCTTGGCTTAACCTAGAAGAGAGGTTCTTTGTTCACTGTTCATGGCCCTTCTCTTGTGAGTACTTTTTACAGTGGAAGAGATCTCTTTTTTTAGAGTGAACAAGAAGTTTCTTTTCTTAAAGGTAACATCGAGTAACATTTACAGCTTATAATTCTTGGTTAAAATGATAAGAAGCCACTGTGGGACTCTAAAGATGAATCTACATCTTCTTGCAGTGCTCTCAGGAATGTCTAAACCAGTAATCCAACCAGGCTCACACTTTTGTCAAATAGAGTAGAGTAACTACAACTACCTCTCCTGCCTAGTACAATTCTCTTTTTAACACATTCCAGAGTCTTAATAACTGTGTTTCTTGCAGTGGCATCACCTTGTTGCCTTTGGTACATATTCATATACACCAAAGAGATGGTTCTCACTCTGCATCCCAAACAGTTTTGAAGCTGCCTGAGATTTCAAGGGATCACGAGTCTGAATAGAAACCAAATGGCTGAATGCCTTTAGGTTCAGACCCTCTCTGTGGCCTCAGGTAACTGTTTTGTACCACTCACTAATTTTCAAAGGCAAAAAGAAAAAACAAGAGCATCCCAAAGAGAACTAGTAAAATTCATGGCAAAAATTGATGGTGCAGCTGGAGGCAACTTTTAGCCAAGAGTCCTGTAATAACTACTGCAATGACACCCACAGCTGATCACTTCTTACTCATTGTCAGCTCCAGTCTCAGTCAGACAGGATCCAAAGCTACCAGACAAGTTCGCCTGACCGTTTCTTACATCTACCATGTGTCTACAGAATGCATGTAAGCAGATGTCAGGAAACATATGTTCACCAATAAGTAAATTGGTTCTCACTTACCTGTCTGAGATGAAAATAGAACTTCACAACTCCTATGTTTACAAATTAGTTAGCTGCCTGCACCTTCAGTCCCTTCTTCCATGTTGCAATGATTTCTCTGTGGGCTCAATTTAGAGAGCAGTGAACGTAGCTGTGTGAAACAGCCAGCAGTCAAGCTAAAGACAGGTTGGTTCCATTTATTCTGCTGAGAACAAGTAAATTGGCTGGGAAGGTGTCAAACATTGAAAAACTGCCCACAACAGTTTCTCCTTATTTTGAAGGACGCATTACTCATTTGATCTAATTTTTTTAAATCAACAAGATATTTCAAAATGTCTGCAATATACACATTCTTTGTTTAGATACAAGACATATAATCCAAGTATTTGAACCAAATATTACCAGCTTTAAGTGACAAACTAGATTCAGTAATCTGAGTCTCTGCCCTGTCACCCTTTAGAGCTAGGTGAAATGCTGGAAAACATTGGACTGCCCTACCCCAATTCCAGTCCAACCTTGCATTACTCCATTCAGAATTCAGCAATTTGAGCCTCCTGAGAGCAGAGACCATAGTGCTCCACGTTTCACTGCAGTTCAACAAGCAGGATGTTCTGAAAGCAGGGATTCTTACAGACAAAAAGATGACCTTTTCCCAGTCATAATCTTTCAAAGTTTCCACTTTAACAGCAGAAACACTACAGAAAGCTAAATCCAACCCTACAGCAAACCTTGGCCCAGGTTTCTGAGAGGCTAAGCAACATCCTCTGTCCAAATCCACTCTTGTTTGCTGTACCAGGGAAGGTATATACGCCCCCTTGATCCCCATGAGTAACAGTTTTTTCAGCATCTGTCTTTGTGACACTCCTGTGAAACAACTGACAACTTGCTAGCCCTTTTTTCTGTGGGGCTAATGAGACAAAAAGACCCAAAGGACTTGTCCACATGTTAGGATCAAGCAGATATGGAAACTTACCAGTGTGATCAGTACCTTTAAAAGCCTATGTGGAACAGCAGGTAACATAGAAAGCAAATGTTTTTGTATGCTGTGTCTTTTCTGCAAGATAATTAACAGTTCTTCAGCTACTCTCACATCACTCACTGACAATTTCCCACAAAGTCCAAACAATGCACCTGCAAGCCATAAGAAATCTCTGTCAAAGCAAGGACAAATGCCAATACCCCAAGGAAAGGCCATAACTACTATGCCATCTTTCAGTGCAGCTCAAGTGTATGCCAACAGGATGAGGAAACTTTGCAGCCTGGAAGTCTATTTGTAAATCAATTCCAAGAGCAACGCTGACTCTTGACCAGGATATTCTCTGTGCTGCTCCAGGTGGGTGAATATAAGCTCAAGTGACAGCAGTTTCACATCCTGAAGCCTCTTATGTCCACTGCAAATAAAATTCACAGATAAAAGGCTTGTAGTTATAGCTTGATTTATGAGTCTTGATTTATACTGATGGCACTAGAAAAATCATGCTGCAGGTGTGCAAACTCCTCAAAAGAGAAAGGTAAATCGAGGCTTAAATTTGAAGTGCTAACTGTAGAGCAGACTTGGAACATTTCCCCTCTTTATCTGAAGAATGTTAATGTCAAAAGTTAAGCAGCGCATCATTACTATCAGAATTTCAATCTGACCTCCTAGCCATCACTGATACAATAAAAAGGCAAGAAACGCACTACACTAATATAATAAAACAGGCAAGAAACACTGTTATGCACTTTGACTCGTTGTTATTATAATGCAGGGCATTTAAAGGCCAATTTGTCTCAAAGCATCACAAAGGTGGGAAGCATCTATCTGCTCTGTCTCAAGGAGCAGAACAGGGAACATAGCCATAGTATCCAAGAGACTATACTTAAGGAAAATTTACTATGGACTTCACCTTGCTTGTATGACACCAAGTAGGTGGAGGGCTATTTCTGTGTGGATTAGACACAGGAGATGAGCCAATGAAGTTCAACATGCACGCTCCATAGTCTATACCTTGCTAATGACTAATACTGCTAGCAAGGCTTAGAGAACTGGACCTGAAGGACCAGACACAAGAGTTCTCATGGGTCTGTTTCTCCTACTAATCCATTTATGTGCTCATGCTTTGTGTCAGGCTGTGTCTAAACATGAGACAGCCTGCTGCAGGACCTCTCACCATCAGATGGACTGCAAGAAGATCAATCTCAATATGAAGCAGATGTCATTTCTACTGCAGGATCTAAAGGGAGGCAAGTTAGTATTTCCAATGCTGACTCAGACCAGCAGGCATTGGAACAAGAATCTAGTTCATTTTACAGCCTTTACACCACTGAATAGCATCTAGCTAAGAATGATTTTTTAGTTCACTTCAGCCCTAGTTTGGATTTAACTAAATTAAGACTGAATGCAAAGTATTTCAGATACAGAAATTCACTGCCCAATGACATTGCCAAACAGAAGAGAAAGTTATCCAGGGAAAGGATAATTATCATCACAAGAAATACTACAGAACATTTCCTGAGGCACTGTCACAGGGTAATAAGGATATAATCACTGACAGTGATAATTACAACTAATGCAGAACTCCAAAACAGAAGCATGTCTTCACCTATCCAGGACCATCATTCTCAGGTCATTGTTATTGACAGGATGTGATTACATGAAAGGGTTAAGACATTTCAACACTGCTTCATCATAACATGCTTGAATTACTTATTCAAAACAGTTGCAAAATGTCAATCATTATTTTTAACATAAATCTTTTTGTTTTTGCCATAAGCCTTCCCAAACAGAAGGGATTTGATTATTGCTTGTTATACATGAAGCAATTTCCCAGGTAGGAGTGTAGGACACAGTAGGCTGAACCTGTATCCAAGGTATTGCAGCCCAGATTAGCAAGCTTTCTTCAAGGACCAAGTTTCCAGAAACATGATAACAGAAGGAACCAGCATTTTCCAGTTCTCAGAGAAGGGATGATAAGGTATGTGTAGGTGACAGACCTGGGGGGAGGAGGGGAACATCCTACTGGTGGAAATGCAATCTTGAACATCAACAAGTCCTCAAGCGGAGTCACTTATAACTCATCATTCCTGATCACTGATTGCCCCTAAGTTATGTGGCATACAGTGCACTTGATAACAAATTATCCCCTTCATTTCCTTGCCAGAAGAAAGATGTCACTAAGTCAGTGTACAGTACATTTACTCTAGAAAATGCATTTGGTTCCCTAAAAATGAAGTCTCCTTGTCCAAGTCTGGACAGGCTCTGAAAAAAATTCTGCCACTCACCTAGCTCAGTTTAAAAAACAACAATAAAAAGCACACACTGCAATAACAAAACATTAAAACTGTATGTTGAAAAATTTACATGGCTATTGAAAATATATTATTAGATTCTAATGCCTCTGTGCCTGATGCATGGATGGAGTAGTATGAATTCCCAAAGGGTACATGCATATCATGTCAAAAAAAGAAGATATGAGAGTGAAAAGAAAAAAAAAAAAAAAAAAAGCCTGTCACTCTCATGTCTCATACTGAAATGTCCAGCATTTGATTTCAAGACCTAGGCAAGGGCAAAATAAAGACGTGCCTTTCTTTCCAGTTTCACTGCCTTGGAAATCCTTGTTTTGTTACTTGGAACAGGTCATCTTCTGAGTGACACAAGAGACTGCCACTGAACTGTGGGAAATGAAAATTTTAGTCTTATTGCAGATTGCACTCAAGGACACCCCCAGCCAGCAACAGAGGTGCCTTTAAGACAGGCAGTGGGGGCAAACTGTCTGCCAGTTCTTTGTTTCCAAATCAACAAGTCTGAAATATTAAAATGGACACGTACAATCAGTCTGCTCATTCTCAGAGTGTCCAGAGAATCCAGAAGCAATACACCAACTTCTAGAAACTGTTATACTGGCTCACAACCCTAATGGAGGAGGGAGGAATGGAGACTATATTGAATACCTTTTTATTGCAGAATAAAAGAGAATGGCATCAAAGAAAGCAAAAGGATAGGCAGAGGTTTTGGGGTCTAAAAGGTCCTCCCCACCTTGGGCCTGAATCAATGTGTTCTTTGTAGGCACCAAGGGTCAATTAGAGGATATTAACATTACGATGTTGGAAGATTCTGATGAGTGAAGGAGACAGGGGGAAAATATCAACGCATACCCAGCAGATCCTCTGCTTCCAATAAAGTCAGGGAACAAAGATATAGATTTTTTTAATAGATAGCAGAGTCACACATTCAGTAATAACTTGCTGTAAGGGCCTGCTAAGTAAAGTCACAATACTGATTTTTGAGACAATGGGAAAAATAACTTTGCGGCCGTTCTGACCACCTATGGAATGTACAATTGGAGATATTAAACTGACTAATGATTTTAGATATCTATATACACACACACACACACTTAAGCCAGAATTTCCCCTTTCCATTGTTGGGATGCAAGTTAAATGCTCAAAAAATCTTTTTTGAAAAATTGTACAGGCTATACATCTCACAGGAAACAGCATGGAAGCCTCAAATCTGTTAACTAATGAACCAGACTATGGAAGAACCTGAGAATGACATCCCGGATCCAGTACTGAAAGTAGTAATCCCTTGGTATGGGTTTCAGAGAAACCAGGCAAAGCAAAGAATGTGAACACCATTTAAAGTAGAACTCAAGCCAGAAGCACAACCGGTGAGGCTAAATCAATACCCTATTAGACTGGAAGCATATAAAGGATTGGAGCCCTTGATAAATACTGTTGTGCAGTAGGGACTGCCTAGAGAGTACAAGTTTGAATTTAATACTTCTATTTTACCTCGTTCTCATTAGTAAAGACTGGTACAGAATTTAAGAGCAATAAACCAAATAACCATGAATATATATATACTCCACCATACCAATTCCTTACACCTTGATAGCCCCAGTTCCAGAAATAAATGCTTATTTTACTGCTTTTGAATTTAAAAATGCCTTTTTTTTTTCCTTTTCTGTTTTATCCCAGTAGACAAAGACAAGCAATTTTTTCCTTCAAATCAGAGAATCTCTTCATGGGAAGAAACGTGCAGCTATGCTGTACTGTGCTCCCTCATGGATTGAAAAACAGCTCACCTCTGTCTGGTAACATATTGGCAAAAACATATTCCAACTGGATCAATGGGAAGGTAACAATAAAACTGTAACTGTTGGAATATGCTGATGAGAGAAGATCCATTGGCAGGAATACCGAAACATTAAAAAAAAAAAAAAATCGGAAGAATGATCAATAACTCCAAATTAACACATTCTCAGAACTGCTGAAATGAGGAGTCCTCAAGAAGTTACATGAAGAAACTCTTGTGGGAGAAGATGCTCAGGTAAGCACTGTTAAGAGATATACTATAGGACCAAAAATGGTGTTGAGTGCAGACGTAATAGTAGAAAGATGCCGAACATGTTACGTAAATAACCCTTAAATACAAAGAAGTCTGACAACAGGTGATGTGAAAAGAGGCATAACTCCCAGAGAACACTAGCAGACAGATTCATCTGAGTTACCATTTATGTAAGCAACATAAATATCTACTTGTAGTGGATATCTTTTCAGGATGGCCAGAAGCCTTCCCTTGCCATAACAATCAGGCTAGGGAAGTCAAAGTACTGTTAAAGGAAATAATCCTTAGGTTTGGAATTCCTGAGGGATTGTACTCAGACAGTAGGCCCTATTTTATTTCGAAAGGAGTCCAAAAAAGTATCAGCATTTCTCCAGCTTAAACGGGATTTACATGTCCTCTGGAGACCACAGTATAGCAAAAAGCTGGAAAGCATGATTAAAAACAAAAACAACAAAACTTTTCAATGCTGTGTCTGGAAACTTAGCTCAAATTGGTATATATTTTACCGATTGCCTTGATGAGAGTTATAATCACTCCATGAGTCAAGGAAAGAGTGAATCCTTTAGAAATATTATAGGGAAAGTCATATCCGTCTAAAAGAGTGGGTACTGAAGCAATCAAATGCATGTTACAGGGGAAGCAATGATAAAATAAGTACATAAGTACTTCAATCTGTAAGCTCGTTTGACCCTGGATGTGCCAGGATACAACTTTCAATATGGAAGCTTTATATTCACTCTTGTAGAGATGAGCCACTGAAAGAAAAGTGAAAAGGACCTTACATTGTTCTGTTGGCTACATATACAGCTGTGAAAGGGGAAGGAATCTGTTCCTGAATCCATTATACACTGGCTCCTCCACCAGAAGCTAAGGTCAAGTGCAAATCAACAGGGCTCTTAAGAGACTACACTGACACACCACTGTATCATACAATCAAAAATTATATGTCTACTGCGTTCTTTCAGGTTATAGAATTAATTATGTTTTTTCTAATACAGGGTGCACCTTCTAAGAAAGGTACTGTGGATATGTCCATAAGTCTCAAAGGGGAGAATTTGAAGTCGGACGAGGCTAAAAATCCACAAAGAAGATCACAGTAACTATGGGTTGGTCTTGAAACCATGACAACAGTGTACCAGAGCAATGGAAAAGTGAACAGTCCCCAGGAACAGAACATTATAAATCCTTAGTTCGCTGACAATTAATTGTTCAAATAGATTCAAGCAGAAACTGTAATAGAGTGTATGATTAAATAATAACTTGGTGTTAGCTGACAGGATGAAAATATAACCTAAAGTTACCCTAGATTATGATAATGCTAAAAAATATGCAACCAAGAAAATTTGTATATGTAAATGACAGTAGAACATACTGGATCAAGACCACCACAAGTGCACTAAGAATTTTGTTATATAAGCATAAATGACCAATCACCTGTTTCTGTATCATTCATTCTTTTCTTTTCTTTCTTTCTTTTTTTTTTTTTAATAAAAGACTGTGCTTGTTTCCTAGAAGGTATGCCAGATGTGTTTGATGCCTGGCACCCTATTCTGCAGAATGGTAATAAATTAAATATCTCAATTCAGTGTGTAGATTTGCTCTTGCACACCCAGTGAAAGAACCTTGCTTCAGAGGACAATAGTATAAAATAGTTGCCTCCTGTTCTATTCAGTATCTCCATCAAAGCAAACATCACACTTAGATAGTAGTTTCAAACCAAGGAAACACACCGAGAAAAGCACTAGTGGTCAGATTGGATTAGTCATATTAAGATAGGAGGTCAGAAACAGACACATTTATTTTTCAGAATGCATTGTGTGATGTTCTTGTTCAACAGCAGCCAAAGATGCTACTTTTTGTCTGCTACCTGAAGCACTGCATGGTTGTCCCCACTTCCAGAAAAATAAAGGACAAACATTTCCTCTCTTGAAGCCTTTGTTTCTGGGTACCCTACCAGCAACAATTGCTGCAAGAGCTCAGTATATGAAGGACTGGAAAGGGAAAGATTTCAAGGTTAGCCTGAGTACTTCTGTGGTCACTTCACAGTTAAAAATACAAACTAAATACCAAGTTTCTGTTAAGGATTGTTTGCTTTTGTTTTGCTTCTGAAAAAAATCTGCTAAATCTAGAAATTACCCCAGATTCTGTTTTTATACTGAGCTGTTACACATGCTAAATCGTTACCATGAAGCTTTGATTTTCCTTGAAAAGTACAGGCACACTCTCGTATAAATTTCAAATGGCTTGTAATTCCTGAATCACTTTCCTCCCACCTATTTCAGAGCTTATTATGTTATAGGCTTCATGCCAAGGTGATCAGCTTTCACACAAAGTAGATGTTAGGATATTTTATTAGAGTTTATGAATAGAAATATCTCTTGACTATTGATTTCCAAACTCTTGAAAAATCTACATTTTCTTTTGCAGCTGAAAAACTAAGGCGATATGGTTGACACAAACACTTTATAGTGTCAGGTACATACAACTGTTATTATTGAGCACTGTGCAAAAGTATCTTTCAGCCTGGACTTAATTCAGGGCAAATCATCTTGTCTCTACATCCTCCTTGTGTTTGACTTACCCTGAAACCATTCACTTACATGCTTATAGAAATGTAAACAAAGCCATGAAATACATCAACAATTACTGTGCCTGACCTCTGGAAAAGTCTTCCTAAATTAAAATCCATTTGAATGAGTACACCTTGCAGAAAAACATCCAGTAGGGATTAAAAAATATCCAGGATCAGGTAAGTTAAATGTCTTTGGTAAGTCATGCTGTGTCCCACTAGCCTGTAATAGGGTTCTCATTCTGTTTCTCTACTTGAATGTCCTCACACAATCCTATAAACACTGCCAGTGCTTGACCTTTCCTTTTCAGTTTGCCAAGAGTCACACTGCTTAAGATATGGCTGTGCTGACTATGCTCACCATACTTCAGCAAAGCACTGAACAGCCAAACTTGGGATGCATTGACCAGTGAAGACTGGGGGTCTGCTCGGGACTCTCAAGAAAATCGTGAAAGCCTTCTTTTAGCTGGGACCGTAAAAGATTCCTATCCACAATCAAACAGGGGAGACCTGCCCTTTACTCTTACCATCAGGTTACATGGGCATTTGAATAGCTTCAGAAGCAATGGTTTTTGGTCTGCTGGACAAGAGAATTATGCATTATCTGAAACATACTATCTATTGAACTTAGGAAGAGCCTCTTGATTTTCACATATCAAACAACAGCTTTGAGGACATTCACTTCTATTTCTCAGAGATCTCCAACAGAGGAACCATACTGCATACACAAGCACAGGAACATGCAGCAGCTGTTTCTTGAGAGCTTAAGGGCTACTAATTATTTTATGAATGATGCTCTTGCAATCACACAACTCCAAGAGACCAATAAATACAATCTCTACTTAGCCATACAAATCTTGAGATCTATTTTATGTAGGTGGAGTAGTTTTCCTTTCAGGGATACTTGAAATAAGCTAATGATATACATGCTAAATATACTCTGTATATGTGTTAAATAGACCATATGGATCTCAGAGCAACTGTTTAGCTCTTGTACCTGGAGAAGACAAAAGAACACCAGGACACTCCCAAAAAAATTCTTATTCACCAAGACAGGGAGACCCTTAAGTGAAACATACTGTTTTCCAAATACAGCTGGCAATTCTAGAACACGAGGGATGGTTACGGACTGCTGATCCAGGAGAATAGCCTCACTACCTTCCTTTTCTGAGGGAACTCATCTTTTATCTTTTTCTACACTCTACCCTCCTTTCCCCTTTTCTTTATTTCCTTTCCCTTGAAGAAATTACCCTCCTCCATTCCATAATCTTACTTTTTTTGCAAAGAATTTGTGCTTCAAAACTTATTTTCCTCCATGGAATATGCTACGAAATAGCTAAGCCTAGGGACAAGGACTAAAATTAAAAGCTCAGAGGAAAAAATATCTAAATGAAAACAGTGTAGAGAACAACTTCTATTCTAAACCAGAAGTCTCTTCCTCTACAAAGGTGAAAAAAAATAATCACAATTTGTATTGCATTATGCTATTCATTTGAGTGAATGAAAACATAGGTGAATGCAATGTCATCCTTAACACTAATACCAAGATAAATGTTTAAAAAACAATACTTCTGGAGAAACTGAGAAAATGCAGGGATTCTTGTGAACAAGTGATTCTCTATGACATCCACAGAAACAAGCAGAACAAATCTCCAGATCTGGCTTCAGGGCACATCTTAGCTGAACAGCCTTTCCAAACAGAAAAGAATTCAGTTACCACTTGGGTTCAGATGTGGAGTGCCTATCTAAAAACTGTCAGAGGCTGCAGACTTCAGTCTCAGGCAACATCCTTATATTTTTGTTGATGCCAGGAGTTAAATCAGAATTGTAAATAGAAACGAGTTATGCAGTTAGAAAGGAAAATTTACCTCTAAACACAGCTTGCAAGCCTAAGGCCTGCAAGTCAACAAACTACACAGCACCTACACTGAAGCCTCAACACACTAAATGTTCTTATAATTACAGATGGACTACCATTGCTCTGTGGAGGAGGAATGGATCTAAGCACATGCATTAAGCACTTTGTTCAACTTCAGCCTGACCTGCTGAGATGTATAAACAGACAGCTTCTGCTCTGTTTAATCCATTTAAAACATGTCTGACACCTTCAGTGCTGTTAACCCTGATCTTCAGTTACATCATCTAGCTCCAGGGTCTGAGCCAACATTCAGGGTCCTACACATCTATAACTATCTCTACTAAGAAAGAGTAAGCACAGGAAAGACCTGCTGACCTAGGGAGTGGAGCTGGGGGGAGGTCTGGGAGCCTAGAAACCAACCTTTGTCCTATTACTATGTGCACACAATTCCACCACCACCTAGCCAATTACCACACAAAAACCTTCTACAATGGGTTTACTTTATAACCTTCTCTTTTCCCAAGCATTCTTGTTAAGGAATCTCAATGCCCTTGTAAAACTGGAGCACAATCTGGTTTCTGTCACAGAAGTCACAGTTCAGAGATGGATTTGTTTTCTGTTGTGTCTATGTTACCTCTTAGACTATGCTTTGTATTCCTTTAAATACTTTAATTGGGCTTATAATTAGACCCTGTCTCCCTACCTTTATGTACTTTTTCCCAGCTTCCTTTTCAAAGTGCTAGATTCTAACAATATTAACATTCTTCTCTGGAAACTCTTGAGATCTTGGCAGTAATTTCATGCACCAATAATGTTTTATTGAAAATAAACAGACCTAAAACACTGGTAACCTGGGAATAATCAAGAAGTCACACATGTCCTGATATACAGCCAAGCTGCCTGGTGACCTCTGTAATTACGTCACTCATTAACATATCCCTGGCCAGCTGGCTTTCCTCTGGGTGATAGAAAGCATACCTGCCTGGCTAAGCAGACTGAAAAGGTGTGACCGACAAATCAGTGAAACCTAATGGGATAGAACCCAGGTGCCATAAAGGTTTAGGCTCACTGGAATGGTTTTGTAGGAAGGGCTGATGGTCAAATTCCAGGTCTGCAGCAGGAAACTGAGATTTGTTCTGGCACAGCTCTAACAGTATATGTTTTAAAGGATTCAAGACACCTCTTACATTCCTACTAACCACAGGTCAACCTCTGCCAAACCATTCTGGACAGAGGCATGTGAGACCCCACTACTGCCTTAAATAAGGCAACTATTGCCCTCAAAAACATTGATGCCTCCATATCCAAATCTCTCTTCAGGTAGCAAAGAAACCTTGGTCATGTGTCAAGGAATGGGCAAATATTAAAATAATACATTTAAAACAAAACCAAAACTAATTCCACACACCACAGCTTTAAACCTCTGAACACTGGGATATATGCAGAAGAATGAGAAAGTCTTCCTTCTTGGTGCATGCAGTAAATCTCCCTGTGCTAGCAAAACACTTCCAGTAATCTCTAACAGCATAGATACCAGTGTGGGTTCTTCTACAAATTATAAAACCTGGCACAAGTACACAACACAAAAAAGAATGAATTAGCTTTTTAGTTTCAAGACCATCTTCTTAATTGCAACTGGAACTTCAAGGAGTCAGAGATCACTGAAACAGGGAGACAGATTTCTCCATGGTATGTGGAATCTTGGCTACTGGAGGGTTTTTAAGGACTTTCCAAACAAATAAGTTCCAAAAAATACCCAAATGTATCATTTCTCAGATAAGAAGAAAGGAGTACCTTGGCCTTTGAGATTGATCCTTGAACAATTTTTATGTCATTCCATGTCATTTCCAGAAAAAAAAATAAAATTAAAATATCTAAGAGATATGTGTTTTCCCAAAAATTATTCTTTGCTTTCCTAAAACTCAAACATGAGACATTTCAGTCTTAAGGTTTCATATTCTGAGGATTAACTTTCTGCTTCAAGGTAGCTTAATAAAGACAGAAAAGCTACTCCAAAGTTTGGTTCATTCATGGCCTTAAAACATGGAGGCTGGATCAGCCTCTGGCACTGATCTCTGCCCAGAGACTATTGGCAGAGTCTGGGTCACAGGCTTAGATCAAAATCTAACTAAGCACAAAGAATCTTTCTTTGGTCTGACTGAGTAAACAGGCTAATGGAAACAGTTTGCAATGCCAAAAGGCAGAGAACAATACAGTAAGTCTTCAAGCAAATTACCATATTTATAAAATATTTTTACTCAATTCTATTTCTTTGGTCTTAAACACTATGAAGTCACTCGTCTCCATTTCAGTGAACAGTTATATTTCTGAATTTGCTGTTAAACTGAAATAGAGTTTGGGGTGTTTTTTTCATCTAGGTTTTCTTTTTCCTTTGTTTTTAATGGGATGTTGAAATCCACAGAAGAACGATCATTTGCTCTCATTATGTTTCAGTCTTCGATTATAGCATGACAGAGGTGCAATCTTATTTCAAAATTACTTTTTTAATGGGAATAAGTCAATCTCATAATTTATTGAATTCTCAAACTCCAACAGCAAACACTGTAGAAAAGTTAAATCAAGATAACAAATTACCATAAGCAATATAAAACCACAGAAATGTAATTATACAGTTTCAACAGTTGTTCTTGTCAGAACAATGGAAAGCATGCAGATGAATCTGAAATTTTCACTGAATTTTGTTGAATTCAGCCTAAGTACCACCTCACATGACAGAGTTGGAGACCTCTGGTCCAGGCTTTGGGGTCAAGTTGTGCCATTCAACAAGTGCTTCAGGAAAAGCACTGTTAAAATAGCCCTCACATCCTGGCCTTCAAGGATTTATTCTCATTCCCACTGGCAGAAAACTGATTTTCTTTCTCCATCTAGACTTCTCAGTATTATTAAGTACCACCATCTTGGGTATTAAAGACAAACCTTCAGTCTGTCATTTCAGCATTAAGGATTCCAAAAAGATGACAGTTCAGCTCTGCCAGAGACTCTGATGTAACCCTGAGCAAAGTGTTTATCCTCTTTTGCCTTTCTTTATCACAGCAACTTAGATTGCAACTTCTTTAGGAAAGAACTGCATCTTAGCAGGCAGATAGAGTAGATCCTCAATTTTATTTGATCCTCTAGGCACCACTGTAATTACAAAACAACAATAATCAGGGGAAATGATCAAATAATTAATGTGGGAAAAAACCCAGAGATGTATCTTATAAATTATTCAAGTATCTGCTGTTATTAATAACTTCCTAGATTATTGAAACTAAGCCAACAATAAAAATCAAATTTAGTTTTTGCTACCACTTCCTTCTGTTACCATCAGCCTGCAAGACAGAAAACTACAATGTCACATTTAACCTAAGGGAGGACTCCACCACTGCCAAGTGTTGCCTTTGGACAGAAAGCCTTTCAGGGAAATTTTTCCATTGCAATGATTCACAAAGTCATAATAATATTTCTATGTCCATATTAAATTTTATAGAGGTTACTTTTTTATTACCAAATATAAATTTGGGGCCTCTATTACCTGCCGCACTGTCTTAAAATAGTTCCAAGGTTATGCTGTCACCGCATAACTCTGAAAATTTGTAACCCTAATTCAAGCATTGGCAATATCACACGTAATGTACAGCAAAAGAAACAACGTAGTACCAAGCACAATTTTCTACTACAATAAGCTGGGGAGTGTCTGAGCAGAAAATTCGTCTTTTATATCGTACGCATCAGTAGTCCATAAGGGAAGATCCTACTTCTATCAAAAGCTCGAATAATAATGTCTCTTGTGAAGCCATTTCTGAAGTGTCAAAAGACAACAGCAATAGTTTTCTGAAGTCCTGAAGCTAATTGTTTGGCTATCTGGAAATCAATGTAATGGGTAAACCTGCTTTTGCTCCCATTATACTTTATACTCAATGTACTCCAGGTCTTCTACCCTCCGCTTTACTTCTGAGATCAAAGGCAAAGTAGCATTCCTTGAAGATGCAACTTTCAATCTGACACAGAATAATAGGAGAAAGCAGCAATAAAGCTATAAAGTTCCTTAGTTGCCAGATATTAAGAAGAGCAGGGAACTTTTTTGTACTTTGCATACCAAGACTGTTACAAGGCCAAGAACTCCATGCAAAATACTCCACAGACACATTGTCTGGCAAGCAGATTGTTAAAGCTCAAGTTTTGCCAGAGCATGACAGACCTTGTAGTAAGTATTTCACAGCCCTGCAATTCAGGTTTCCGTACAACAGAGGGGAACAAGGACTCAAAACTTCTGTTGTAAAGCAGCCCACCACACACACTGATGAAAAGCACCATGCATGAGGTATTCTCATCACTGTATCACACAGAAATACAACTTCGTTTAGTGGGAAGACAGCAATACACACTAAAGAACCTGCTAGTAAGCACCAGATTCAGGCAGTAACACATAAGCAGAATAGCAATGGACAGTAAAGGTCTAAATAGACTCCTATAAAGCAACAGCTTTATGGAATACACTGATGAGTGCTACACATTTTGTGCTGTGAAACAGCATGACCTGCATCATGTTAAGAGTTCTATGCACAAATGTGAAAGACATGGTCCATTGATATATATCTCTCCAACATAGAAACAAGTGGAAAAAAAAAAAAAAAAACACCCAAAAAAAAAAGGCACCAAAAAAAACCAAAAAAAAAAAAAAAAACCAAAAAAAAAAAAAAAAAACAAAACCACAGAACAGGTG
>JAWWEU010000125.1:18284776-18318809 GCA_035583155.1 Acropternis orthonyx | reverse complement strand
ACACATTTTGTGCTGTGAAACAGCATGACCTGCATCATGTTAAGAGCTCTATGCACAAATGTGAAAGACATGGTCCATTGATATATATCTCTCCAACATAGAAACAAGTGAAAAAAAAAAAAAAAAAAAAAACCAAAAAAAAAAGGCCCCAAAAAAAAACCAAAAAAAAAAAAAAAAAAAACGCCACCAAAAAAAAACCAAAAAAAAAAAAAAAAAAAAACCCAAAAAACAAAAACAAAACCACAGAACAGGTGAAAATCTCTGCTAACTTGCTGTTTTACAGAAATTACTGAGTCAAAATTATTAGCTACACACTGGGGATGACTCCACTGTTCTTAGCAGCCGAAGTTTCATAGCTGTACATAAAACACATTCAAAATGGACCTCAGAACAGTGCCTCTACCTCTGTCCCAAAGCAGTAGAAGTGCTATTAAGTTGTTTTTCATTATCACGCAGGAACTCTAACTGCAGGAGCAGGAGGTCTAAACCCTGAACACCCATGAAAATACAGGGAAATCCCAATAAACATAACACAGGGAATGAAGCACAGGAAAAAAGCTCTGCTCAACAGGACACCAGAGCAGAACCTAGTCATGATAGTAAGAGAACCTGCAGTCTTATATCAGAAAGGGCACTCTTTCATGAATTACACAGAACAAGGCTCACTGCGAATACTGCTGTTTCCTATGGTGTTAAACACCTAAAAGAGGGTAGGTAACAATGAAAACAAAACCACACAGTGGACCCAGGCCAGAGACTTCTTAGCAAGTCTAATATTAACTGTACTGAAAAATAGTAACACAAGTATATTCCCCATACTTTGCTTCAGTCTGTGAATTTACTTTAATGTGTTGTCTATGAACATCCACCCAAGAAATGGCACACAGTGATACTGCCCCTTTGCCCTGAGCTGCATTTCAGGACTACAAGGAAAATTAAACACAATAGTATCCATGTCATGGGTCTTCCATTTTCTGTCCAGTAGGACCTTAGTAGCATGAAAAGGAGAGTATGAAGGCAATGACTTGGGGCACTAAATTTTGACATTTATAATGTTTGGCAACCACCAAGTTTTGCATGATCTTTAACAGTGTGTTCCTCATTTTCTGAAAACCCAGTTTGAACCACCTTGTCAAAGAGCAGGAAGTATTTCAAACTGTTGGTGTTGTCTATACACTGCAGTTTTACACCAAAGAAGGAAATAACAATTTATGCAACTCTATAATTTAACTGAGACAATAAATTGACATTTTTACTGATTCTAGCTTGTCCATCTCTCTGACCGGATCCCAGGTACAGAGTAAAGCTGATAACAGCAAGGTGCAGAGTGATAATTCACTTGACAGATTATTCAGTATTACTGTAGGAAGCAACACTGGAAATATCTTTTGGAAAATAAAGATGCCTTGGTCTCAGAGCAAGGTACAGTGTGCAGTAGAAAATGTACAGGGACTGACTTTGAGCATGAAGTACAACCAACAGTAAGCTGCTGCCAATTCTGTAAGCACTGCTCAGACTGAGACAGGGATTCTACAGGAAAAACATGACCATGTAGCTAAAGGCCCATGAAAGAATATGCATAGAAAAGGTCAAAAGATCAACACAAACCCATGCAAAATCAGAGAGCTTTATCATTATTTAGTATTTAGGAAGTTTATCCACTTTTCCTTTTTTTTTTTGTTATTAAATAGGATTTCAGTTTATAAAGCATTCACTGTATAGGCAGACAAAACACACATATATCCTATGAGAACCAAAAGCTGGTAGGAAGATAAGCCCATAGTGCATGTAACTATCATGCACCCACAGGGATGGAAGGAACTTCAAGAAGTTACAGGGCAAACTCTCACCTCAAGGCATGCTCAGATTTGCCTGTGTCATTCCTGATCAGTGTTTCCCTGACCAGCAATTAAAGACCAGCAACAGAGACTTCAGATCATGAGAAAGTCTAATGCACTGTCTTTTCTATTGGAATGCTTTTTCTTAACATTTTTTTTTTATACAGAAATGTAAGTTTACAAATTCTCCCCACTACAAATACGGGGTTTAATGGGTGAGTTTCCTCCTCTCTTTAAAAAGCAGATTATTTCAAATAAGTTGGTATCTTGATAGTCACCACTATCCTTAAAATGGAGAAATATACCTAGCAATGGTAATGTATCTCCTGGAGTCCCAGTGTAAGATTAAGCAGGCACTGAAATAATAATTTGTGAGGAAAGTCAACTCTATTTACAACTACAATATTTTCACTATTGTTAACAAAAAAATTTGCACATCAGGGTTTTGCCTCTTATGATTAGTGCCACTTATTTTCTGGTCAGCATAAGATCAGTTATGAAATCTATTTCCAAAAGACAGATAAATTTATACTAGGAATAAAACATCGTTTTATGTTTCAAACATAATGCTACCAAAAGTTTTTATTCTGCTTTAGAAATAAATGCCCCAAAAACACAAAACAGCTTTAGTTATTTGAAGTAATCTTTAAATCTCAAAAATAAGCAGGCCCAGTTAACTTCTTCATTTGAAGGAATAAAAAAATCTGAGAAAACCTGAAGAGAAGCAGATCATAACTAATCCCCCTGCTTGCTTTGCTTTCCCTGCATGTCTTCTACATGGTTTTTCAACCACACCTCCAGGGCTCTCTTGCAAGTTCTACATGAGCCTTGAGGTCCCTACAATGTATCCACCTGTCACAGCAGAGGCCAAATTGTGCATTCCTTCCCTGTGCTCTGCAGACCCTGTGGTGACCTTCCCTCTTCTCAGCAGCCTGAAGGCTTCCAGCCTTCTCTCAAAGGAAGATGTGTGTCAACTCTTTTTAAGAGACTAATTCATGCGTGCAAGAAAAAGTAAATTTCTGTATACATTTGTATAAGCAAGCTCTGACTCAAGGTAAGGGAAACAAGGAGTGGGATTTTCTGGGAGGCTTACTGCAGATCTGAACAGAAACAGAGTTAAGCCAGTGATCTCTACACAGAATTCACCAGTGTTAATTGTGAAATGTAGCACTACAAAAGCCAAGAAAGCTCAATGAAGATTAAAGGAAACTTTCTTTTTTTTTTTTTAAAAAAGCTATCCATTTTGTCAGTTCTGCAAAGGATCTAATAAACCTGAAGACAAACAAGCAGTCCAAATCCTGCCCCTCTGGAAAACTTAAAAGCAGTGGATCCTGGGAATTTTGTCACATGTGTTGTAAAAAGAGTAGTAGTATGTCTCAGAATTGACTTATGCCTATAAAGAAATGGCAACAGGCCTTGTTAAACAGATCTTTAGCTCTTGAATCATGACCAAAATTCTCCAGGTCCAACTCAGTGGTCTGGAATCAGAAGCATTCATTGCTTAGATGAGGTCCTTTCTCCAAAAAGCATGTCTGGCCTATTCAGCAGGATCCCCTTCCTCTGGGTGACAGAACAAAATACCCTTGCATGAAACAGAGAAAGATAGTGAAAGACAAGCATTTCCATCTTGAAGTAGTTCTGCTTTGAAATGCATTTGCATATGTTGGATGAGCTATGCATATAGCAGATATATAATTATCCTCAATAAGTAAAAATTCAGGAAGCTTACTTTTACAAAACAAACGTGAAATAGCACAGTCAAGGACAGGTCTCCCAGTGGTCCAAGTCTGCACCCATATTGTATCCACTGCATCTATAGCAAACCTCACTGGGGCAAGAGCAGTTACCACTGCAGTTATACAAGCCCTCAACAGCTCTAGTAATGATATTTAAGCATTTCAAATGACAGAGCAATGTTCTAACAGGGCTCAATATGAGAACTGTGAGCCCTTGTGAAAATCTGCATTCAGATTGTGAGCAATGGCCATATCATCTGATTCCCAAATAATCAGGCACAGTCAGCCACTAGGGAAGGGAGCATTCACACAAGAAAGTGCACTACCTGCTGCATAGGACTTTAACAATTTACTGGTGCAAGAAATGCAGTCCTTAAATCAAGGGTACTTACTGATAGCCTACTTGATTTCAAAATAATAGACAATAAAACTTCTGTTTCTTTCCTAACACGGCCTTTGACCCACCTCCCAACTGCATTTTAAATCAGTAGAGCTCTTCTTTCAATTTGACACCAAAATGAGGCTGTGGTAATTTAAGATTATCTTACAGTAAGTGGAAATTCAAGATTAGCTTTCAGTAAAAAATACTGTGGGACTGTGGTTCACAGTTCTACACTCAGCTTGCAAACATACTCTGGAAATATAAGACCCTAAATAACAGATGATATGGCAAAGCTAGTGGATGCCACATGGTGAGATACAAAGCCGTCAAGGAAAGAAGATATCTTGTAAAAAATAAATAAAAATGTAGTACCAAAAATTGACTATATTTATTTCATACTCCATAGGATTTGGTTCCATTCCCAAATGTTGCTATACCAGTAAATCCTCCTTCCCTAGGAAGTTACAGAAACACAAAGGATAGAGGAAATGACACATAAACAATCTGTGTGTTGACAAGAAGGCAATTTTGTAATATGTTGTTATTTATGGCCAATGCTTAAGCAGATGGAAGATGCATCAAAATGAGAGTTTCATTTAGAACATGCAGGCCAGGGAGAAGTCTCTGCAGGAGAGGTGCACCATGGGAAAACATGAGGCACTTCACAGCTAGAACTGCACTACAATATTAGTTTTAACTTAAAAAGGAGCTAGTGGGAACATACTGGAGACCACGTAAAGCTACAACGGAGAGGGTCTCTCAAATAGGCAGTGAAAGGAAGAGTTAATGAAACATTTCTCAGGGGTGCACACCATGAGCAGCCCTCTTGCTTCCTGAAGGAAATGGCACATTCCATGACGTGTGTTGGGTCTGACTGAGATGGACTTCATTTCCCCAGAGCAGGTCTCACAGTGCTGTGCTTTGCATTGGTACCTAGAAAGGTGTTGATAACACACACCAGTGTTTTGGCTGCTGCTGAGCAGAGCTGGCACAGCATCAGCACTGTCTGTCAACATTGCCCTCTCCATCAAGGGGCTGGGGGTGGGCAAGATCCTAGGAGGGCACACAATTAGACCAGATAGCCAAACTAACCAAAGGGATATTCCATACCATATGATGTCAGCTGAGATATAAAAGTCAAGGAAAGAGGAGGGGGGGCATTCATTATTTATGATGTTTGCCTTGCTGAAGCCCTGCTTCCCAGGATGTGGTCAGCCATCACTGCTGAAGTGGAGAATGAACCTTTTTGTTTACCTCCTTGCTTGTGTGGATGCAAACTTTCCCTTTTCCCTTACTAAACTGCCTTATCTCAACCTATGAGCTGTTTTCCATCTTATTTTCTCCCTTCTGCCCAGCTAGAAAGGGGAGTGGTAGAGTGGTTTGATGAGCACTCAGCATCCAGCCAGGATCAACCCACCACAACATGTCCTGCTGGAAGTCTGCCATTTTGCTATTCCTTCCCCCAGTACTGGTGACATCCCTCCCTTTTACAGGTGCAGGCTCTGAACCACAGTCACGATGGCAAAGGCAGGTGCACAACTTGGCCCTCACTCAGTGCACTGACTAGATTTGCATTCCTTACTCCATCGTGGTTCATTAGACTTCCCGAGTGCTGCCTGCCTCCAGCACTGCTGAGAGCACATGGTGATACAGTGCAGGAAAGGAATGGACTGGCCCAATAGGCCAGTGAGCAATTTCTAGCTGTAACTCTGAGCAGCACAGCATGTAGCTCCCAAAAACTGCACTCATTACAGCTGCATCGTTTTCCATTGCATTAGCTCATACACAAAAGGGGAAAATAAATTAACAAGGGGGAAATATTTATGCCTCCTCCTCTCCCCCCTACTATTTCATTTCATTCTAAATCAATTTGGAAGCCCTGCTGGCATAAGGGCCCTGGAGCACTGACAGCCTCAGGGAGCTCTTACTATCCGGGAGTCCAACTGTCTATTTTCCTCTCAATTGGCAAGGCCACTTAGTCATACCATGGGACACAAAACGGAACAAGGCAGTTCTAGAATAGCAATCCTTTGCTAATAACTGATTTAACTTCCCAATCAAAGCTGAATTTTAGGAGTTTCCCACCCACTGAGGCATCCCCATGCATGCTAGGATAATAACCTCCTCACCTCCCTCCCACACCCGCTGGCAATTCAGCTCCTCATGTCACATGACAGTGCTCTCCATGGATTAGGTTTGCGGTTTGGTTTCCAAACCAGTAAAAAACTCTGTATGTGCCTTTTTGCCTCCCTCTGCTGACTCTGAGCTCATTAACCAATTTCCGTTGCCTTTGGCAGGGAGGAAGAGCCCTCGGAAACATTCATGTTTTTTGCAGGAATCAGCAGCAGAGCGAGCAAAGCAGCTGTTTAAGACCCTGGCTGGGAGAAGACTGTACCATGAATGTTCCCTCTGACCAAGCCCCAGCAAACCTACACAGGAGGTGCTCCTGAAAAGACAAACACATAGGAAATGAAGGTTCATTATCGCTTCTTCTCTTGGAGCTATTCCATTTTTTCTAGGCTTCCTACAGCTTCATCCCAGCTCCGTGGTGCTCACCACAAACTCAGCCTGCCATGTTTACCAGTATTCTCTCCCCCTGCCAAAATACTTATATGCAATGTGGGGAACAATGGACAGGGAGCAAAGAGCACCATACCAGCAACAGGTAACATCACAGGACCCCAAACATAAGGCAAGTTCCTCACATCCACTGGCCTCTACCACCTTGCAGAAAACATCAGACAGCAAGCCCATGTAATGAAGCAGCGCCACTGAAGCAAAAGTGCCTGAGGTGTCCTGCCTTCCCAGCAACTCCCTCTTGTCCCTGAAGCATGTTGATATAAGCAACATGTTTCCTGCTAGGATGCATGTAACAGGGGAATGATTCAGCACGAGGATCACAAGGAGCAACAGATAGAGTTTACATCAGAAGAGGTTCCATCTTGGCGCAAGGAATTTTTTACGGTGAAACAATCAATCACTGGAACAAACTGCCCAAAGACATTGTGGTGTATCCATCACTGGAGGTTTTCAAGGTGCAACTGAACAGCATGCTAGACAGTCTCATCTAGGCTCCCTTTCCCACAAAGCTCCATTCCAGCATGGGTTGTTTTGTAACTCTGTGCTTCTGAAGGAAAGAGTCTGCTCATTGCATCGATTCCCAATCCCACACATACACAAATACACAGCTCATGCTGGGACAAATACACTCACTGTAAAGAGGCTGGGGAAGAAACCAGGACTAGGGAGGGACTCCTTTTCTTTTGATGATGCAGATGGACCAAATGCCCAGCAATTTTCAGTTTTAGAGCATTTTTCTCGAGGTCATACCTCAGCTCTCTTACGCTAATAATTGCTAGACAACAGTCTTCATGTGAAGTCAACTACCATGAAAAACAAGTGTCAAACATAGTTCTGGTTTGTCTGGGAGTATCTGCAAGGTCAAATTAAATTTAGCTAACAGGTATGGTCAGGTAAAAGTAGAAATTAAAGTGGTCAAACAAACCACTTTAAAAATTGAG
This sequence comes from Acropternis orthonyx, assembly GCA_035583155.1. NCBI lineage: Eukaryota > Metazoa > Chordata > Aves > Passeriformes > Rhinocryptidae > Acropternis > Acropternis orthonyx. The sequence continues at coordinate 18,311,332 of JAWWEU010000125.1, read as the reverse complement.
CATTTTGACATTTCTTTTCAAAATGTTTTTCTCTCTTCTGAGAAGTACTTGCTTTTCAGTTTTGGTAAATTTTCCCTCTCTTTCCACTGACTGAAACACTGTTTCACTTAGTATTTTCTCCAGGTTTTGATAGACTGAAAGGCTGAATTTTCTGCTTTAAAAAAAAATATTAAAAAGTGAAAGAATAAAAATTCCTCCGTTCAGATCAATGAGTGGTTTGGGGTTTTTTTAGAACAGAAATCTGCAATTCTCTGAGAGTTTCTGTTTCTTTCTGCACAGCTCTTCACAATTTTGCATAGTTAAACTGCAAATTAAGCTTGGAAGAGTTATGACTTTTGCTTTGTAAAAATGCAAGTAGAGCATTTTTAGGTCTGAAGCCTCAGCAGGCTTAACATCATTTACTAGACTTAGCTCCTTGTTAGTGTTGAGACTGCAAGGATACAGATAGAGCTAAATGCACGAGTTACAATAACCGAGCTAAATGAAAAACTTACAGTGTTACGTTAACAGCCAGAGTAGAAAACACAGACATCACAGCTTGTTAAACTGGGTTAGTTAGAAAGCTTGCCAGGGCTGTTTTGGCAGTCAGCACACTGATAAACTCCCACAAGGTGAATTACAGCCAGACGGCCACAGCAACGCTGCTGATGTCAGAGGGATCTTTTGCACAGCAGCCTCCTGGGAGAACTCTGCCTGGTGGTGATGCAGGGCACCTCACTGGCCTGTTTGTAAAGACAGCAGCAAGGCAAATACACTTTAGAAGTTAGCATGGAATAGACAAAGAAGCAAGATTAGGGTTGGCTGCTTGGTGGTAGTTGGGGTTTTTTGTTTGGTTGGTTTGGTTTTGTTTGGTTTTTTTTCCCCCAGAAGTCTTTTTTTTCCTCTGGGGATGATTATTAAAAGCCTTGTTTTGCTAATTATAAAGGTTAACCTAATTTTAAATCCATGAAAATTAATATGAATTAGACTTTACATCTTGATAGCACTGACTGCTTTGGTTTCTGCACAGGAAAAAGACAAACCCAAGCACCACCATCCCAATGCCCCAAAGAAAGCCTGCCCACAAAACTCACCTCTTGCCTGGTTTTCCTGCCAACACCCCCAGAGATGCCTGCTTGCAGGAAGCAGGGTAAACCCACCCAGTGACTGCCCCTTGTCCGAACAGAGGTCCCTCCTTGCTCTGTGCCCAGCCCTCTGCAATAACAGTGGCAGCTGGTGACCCAACCAGCTGGGCTTCCACAGGGTGGTGGGTGCACAGACCAGAGTGGCCATGGGGTCCTTGGGAAGTTTTCCAAAGCAAGAAGAGTCAGCAAGCCTCATTTCCCATCCCCTCTCCATCCCCCCAAAAAACCAACCCAGAACAAATAAAATAAATCCTCACACATCCCCCCTAAAATAATTATTTTTGCACAATTTCCCACCATCTCTGTACAACCATGTCCATGATTTCTCATAGTTGCACTTCCACACACTGGGCAATCTTAAGCACTGAGATGAGGACAGCAGAAACCATCACCATCAAAAAAGGTTCCAAAGCATGTCAGAACCCAAACCAATAGCCTAGCTGTCTTGCACTGAGCCTTCAGGCATTGCAGCAGCTCCCATGTGTGTAAAGCAGACAAGGGGATACCTATGTATATGTTAAAAATAAAAGAAAAAAACCCACAAAAGCAATTCGACCAACTAAACAGCCAGAGAAGCAGACAAACCAACATATTTTGACACAAACAGGAGTTTAGCTATTTTTGCCTCAAAGGTTTAAAACACACCCTGCCTCCCAAATGTGCTTCTTTCTCACAATGTAACTGTTGGTGAGAATACTATGAAAACGTTTACCAAAGCGTTTCAGATGTAAAATCAGAGAGGAGAGAAAATTCTCTCTTTGCTCTGCCCATGCACCCAGCACCTCTTCTTGCATCAGGCAGCAAGCTGGGTTGCTTCCTCCCCATCCCCTCTCTTTTGCTCATCATGCTTGCTGTCCCAATTTATCAAGTTTAAAATGCATATGGCAATCTTTTGAGGCTGAAACCAAAGGCCAGAATGCAGCAAAAGCAAGCTGGTGTAAATCCAGAGATGTCATGAAGTCGTGGTGATTTACACATGCTGTGCCAATGGCTCGCTTTGCCTCCTCTGAAGCGCAGCACTACTTGCATGACCATAAAACAATAAATAACAATAATAAAAATTCTCTGCACGCATTCTAACTTGAATAATTGCCTTCTGTCTCTTTCCATTCCCCTCAAAGTGTCAGCAGGACACAGCTACTCCCATTACTTGCTTTACTAACCCAAAGAAAATCAAGCTCTTAAAGCGATACATCCCAAAAGACATTAGGAATACACAGGAAAGCAGAGACATCTTCACAGCAAATGCCAGCATCTTTGTGCTGCCTTGAGAGATACATCAGGGACACAATGGCAACAAAGTAGGCTTTGGCACACTAGCTGGGTATGAATTTAGGGGGGACATCAGGAAGGCTCTCAGCATTTGCCCTAAATCTCCACATCTTCCTCCTTCACTTCCAGAGCAGAACCAGTTTGTTGTCTCATACACCAGTAAGTGCTTGTTGGATAGTCACACCAGGCCAGCCACCTTAGTCACCAAAATAGATACCCATCTTACAGAAAGCATTTGTACCTTGGCTGATAGCACCCTTGCTGGAGCACCCTCACTACCTTTAGCTATGTCAATGCAGTACACATTTGCTTGGTCTTGCTATAGTCACACTCATTTTGTTACAAAGAGCCCAAACAAAATTGCCTAAAGGACCCAGACAGAGAAATCATTGGCAGCCTTGTCATGCATCAAGTACTTCATTACACAGTGACAGATGGTGACAGAGGAGCCTGCTGGTTCACTGACCTCCAGCTATTTGCTCAAGACTATCCAGGATCATGAGGACAGAAGTGGTATCTACAGCTCTAGAGGGTCAGTGTTTGGCCTAGGACCTTCACAGTTCCTCTAAGCCTTCCCTTTCTTCTGACATAGCCTGTGCTTCTTGACCTGTCCTCTCCTGTAAAAACGTACATGACCGTAATGAAAGAAACAACTCTGCTCTGGGAAGCAGAATAGAAGAGAAAGTCAAAGGGCTAGAGATTCATGGAGATAAACATTGCAGAGGAAAAGGAGATTGGTAAGAAAGGGTGCAAGGAGGTAAAAAAATGGGAAAGCCATATACAGGTTTCTACTGGCATGGAGCAGGGAGATGCAAGGCAGACTGTTGAAACCTCTGTGCACTGGTCTGGCTTTCCTGTTTATCTCAGAGATAACAGTCTTAGCAAAATCAACCCTTAGGTCAGTGGTGCAGAGCTTATGAGCTTCCCAGAGGACAAGTGCAATACGGATTAAAATGAGAGTGAAGAACTGAAAGAAGAGGGGCTGGAGAAAAGATAAGAGAACAGAACCCTGATGCTTCAACAGGCACATGTCCCTGTGTGATTTTACCTGCTCAGTGACATGCTGTTAATTTTCCTCTCAGGTTTCCAGAATGTGAAAGTCCATACCTATGCAACCATGACAACAGCACACAAATACAATTATCTGCACAGTAAAATATGTACCTTAGGAGACCAATGAAGGCAAAACATTGCCCTACAAGGTTTACAGAATGAGTTTCTTCAGTCACTCCATCACCAGTATGAAGCTGACCACCACTGTATATTTGGAAATATTTCAGAGGTGCATTCAGTTTTGTTAGGAACAGCTGACCATGTTTGGTATGTCCAAAAGAAATAAATAAACTAAAAAAATGTGCAGCAGTACTAAGCTATCCTTTCTCTCTAAACTTGGAAATCTATTGACATTTTTAGAATTGTGATTGTATCTTCAGACTGGTATAAGTGTTAACATCTGGGATGACTGCATTTATCCATTCACCATCACCTGCTGTCAGAAAAAGTTACAAAATATACACTAATGGCACTTGGCTTCGTTTGAATACTGTTGGAAAAACAAAATCCACATTTCCCAGGGTGGGAAACACCACAACAACTCAGACAGTGCAATTTTCCCTCTGGCTACAGAAGGACATCTGGCAGTCCTGGTTTTAAGGGCTCAAAATGATTTACTGATTGCTGAAGTCTGCCAGAAACTGGTGTGGAAATGCAGCTCTTCATTAGGCAGAGGTATGAAGAACCAGTCAAAAACATCTTAGAGAGGATTCCTTCTAGGACTTTTTGTGGGAATAGCTTAGCTACTCTGTCTGTAATGAGTTACTCTTACTAACCTTTATACTGTTTTAGCAATCTAGAAGCTCCGAGCAAGATCAGAACCCCAGTAAATTTTTGCACAGCACTCTCAGACAGAATCCCTGCTGCAAACCTCTCTGGCTGAAAGCCTGGCACATTTCCGTGGATCCAAGATACAATACTGATCCAAGCAGAGAGCAGAAAGCCACACAACACTGTAAGCCTCTAGGGGAGCTTGACACGGAGTGCAGGACTCCAGATTTGCACCCTGATGCACTGCTTGGCACACCACCTTCCTCCACAAGACCTACCTAGCACATCAATATGCTGAACCTTGTGAGAGTTTTGCAGAAGGGCAGCACTGGGTAATTCTCATGTGCACAGAAACTCCAAGTCAGGTATCAAATGCCATCTGCCCTTGACAGCCTTTCACATCATAAGCTCCAATACCACCACGCATTCTGCAGTAGCTCCTTTTCTCTGGAAGCTGACAGAGCTAACATCCCATTCAAAAGCCTTGACTAAGGGTTCTGGGGGCCTTAGAAACTGATGCAATTTGCAGGCCATCAACTGCAGGTCAACAGTGAGAGACTGACCAAAACCTACTGCTTCTCCCGTGCTGGGATGGATGCTTTAGAGGCCACTGTCCCCATTCAAAGCAGAGTCTGTGTGTACTAGGCAACATGTAGAGGCCAATACACCTGCCTGCATAACAGGACAATTCTTTTAGCCACTGAACTTGTAACTTTTATAGCCAAACACAGTAGATTTGAGGCCTGTTGTCAAGAAGCCACCACAGGGAGCTTTATATTATAGTATCTCTGTACAGAAAGTTACCACAGCTTCCAGAACCCTATATTGCTGCTTTTAAAATCACCATGTCAACTAAAACTCTGCAAGGGGTTGTTGTGTTTCTCAAGGGAATGGGAAGTCCATACTTTATGGCACTAATTATGTCTTTTTTCCTGCCATTGGTACACAGTGAAATGAAAATTAGAAATGGCACCTTGCACAAAATTGCGCTTTTGGGTTTTCAAGTTTCTATGATTATTTCTCATACCTTGTCATCCTCCCAGATAAACAATGTGACATCCTCCTCTTTAAAGTTTAGCTAGCACATAGTGATCATTTTTGACTGCACAAAGGGCAGATTGTTGTTCCTATGACAATGCAGTGAAAAAAACTAAAGGGTGACTTCCAAGTCCATGTAAGCCCTTCTAGTTTATTCCCATATCACTTCACATTTGAGGCACAAGCTTACTAAAAACGTTCACTTCTTTTAAAGCAAGAGAGAGGCTTAAAGAATGCATAGGCTTTACTTGCAAGACCAGGAGATTAAAGCTTGGCAACTCAAGGAAGGATTTTCAAAACAGCTCAGCTTTGGAATAACTCTGCTTTTAACGCAGCAGTGGTAAGACTCCCATTGTCTACAAAGTGCGAAGTGCTGCTATTTCACTTGGAGAAAGAGGATCAGCAGCATGTGATTTAAAAATGCCCAGCAGTTTTGAAGTAGTTGGTACCACAAAAACATGTTTTATCACTTCTTACACAGCCAGAAGGTTGGGAATGTGGATTTGGGAGAGCTACCTTGTTTTAAACATGAAAACTCACAGCCTCAATGAAACACCTACCTTAAGATGGAACACTGAGCTGACCTGCAACTACTGAGACATCATAAAATCCTGAAAGCCAGCAACTCTAACAGGGCACTGTGGCAGTTCACAGCAGCTTGTCCTCTTTTTTTATCAGTCTTCTCTAGGCTAATTCCTATTGCTGTGCTTCAGGAGAAAAGAACCTTTGTGTGAGAACTATTTTGTCCCTTATATTCTTCTTGGGTAGAGACAAACTAAATGAAAAGATTGGAAACAAATGTCCTTATGGGATAAAATTTTGCCTGTCATTTTACAGGCCAGCAACTTCTTGGGCTGAACCAGCTCTATCCAGATGCAGAAAAACTGAGAAAGAACAGCAGAGCACTGTGCATAGCAAGTGATTTTATACTGTAGCCAACTGCAGGGGTGGTGAAAGTCTTTCAATGGCAGTGTGGTGAAGATCAAATAGAAATTGGTAGGAACAATCATCTTCTATTCTGAGCTCTGCATCCTATTACAAAAGATGAGAGACCTTGATCAGCATAAAAAGATGTGGTAATTGGAGAAGCTTCTGCTCCTGGAAAAGCTCCAAGTTAACTGACTTGGGGGGAAAAGAGAATAAAAAAGCTTGTTTGTTTTGATATGTTAATTATTCTATCTAGTTTCTATTGAAGATCAAAGATGAAATTCTGGTCCAGAAAGAACTGGTGGACAAGAAAGCTCAAAAGAGCACAGGAACTGTAAGACAGAAACAATTCTTTTAAACCACAAACTTGGGGAGTGTGGTGAGGGAGCAGATCAAAATATAAGATCAATTTGCACCTGGTGAAGGTACACTTTTTGCTCACTACCACAGGCTCAGCTGTACCTTCTGCATTTGCTGTCTGGATGGCAAGCACACAGGAAGGAGAAGCACAAGAAGATGGCAAGGTGTTATAGAGGCCAGGCCATTTTTCCCTCTGACCTCAAAAATGCCAGAGAGACTGCATCCACTGGTTCAATACTAGTGTTGGGAGATCAGTTCACAGTTACAATTAGGGATGCTCTGGCAGATGAAAATTACTCCATGGAGCTTTATTTATGTCTTCTTTTTCCAGAATAGATGAACATAGGCACCTGTGAACGGCCCTAACAGATGCAACAGAGATTCTTCACAGGCGGCCAGGTCTACCCATACTAAGAGCAGAGCCTGAGCAGACAGCTCTGGATAACATACTCAGGACCCTCAGAAACACAGGGGCCAGTCCATAAGCTTTTGTCAAAAAATATCCATGCCCTGTTGTTGCCACAGGTAACTTCTGGGTACCTCAGATTCCTGAATTAAAGGTTTGTGTTCTTCTCTGTGCTGTTTTCCCTGTGCCACGTCCAACTGCCTGATCAACCCTTACAGTTGTTTATTTGTTTGCTTAAAATGAAATGAGCCTAAGGCTGTGCTTGGTTTCTGCATATTTTATTTGATCATGCTGTACTTCAACTATTGCATCCCTTCAATGACATTGGGCCTCAGCAGCTCTGCTGGAGCTCTAGCACACAGAGAGGAGAGATCCACTGCCTCCGGTATTTTCAAAGGAATTTTCCCTCTCCTTTCACTGAGAATTATGCAGGAAGCTCTGCAGAACCTTCACATATTCTGCAGAGAACTTTAATTATAAGTTTCTAGGTATGCAGCTACCATATTGTATCACCCAAAGACGAAGAGAACTTGGTGCCTTTTGTCTTCCTGCTTATACAAAAAAATCACTCTGAGTCCTTAAATTAACATTTTATGTCTGCCCTTGAAGGAATGTTCTATAATTACCCTTGAGTTGCGTACATTTCCAGTCTTGTCTGTGGAAGCCTCTTGTTCTCACCCTAAGCACAGTCCTGCTTAGCTTTCCACATTAAATTAACCAGGTATCCTATCCATGCAATATGGGAACCTTTTAACCTGTCCATGGGAAGAAACAGAAGTTTACTGTACCTCATATTGCATGGAGCCAGAGACTAAATTTTTTGCTTGGATCCATTAACATATCAAATCAAGACCATTCCAGAATGAGGTCAGTGTGAATTCATTGTTAAAACTAAATCTTGATCTTGCCTTGCAGGGTGTAATGGGCTAAAACAAAATAGCAAATGGAGTGACCTTTGCTTTGGCAGTTCTCAGGAACAGGTCTGACTAACAATGCCACAGCTTCAACCTTGCAAATAAACTCTGACCGAAAGATGAAAATCCATATACTTACAGAAGGTAACTGTGGAGAAGGACTCTGAAGCTGTAGATCATGACAGCAGCAGAACCTGCTGTTGGGGATCAGTGGGAAGGGCATGATCACCTGTTGCTACCTAAACAGCCCACTGAACAAAACCCGTAGATCTACTGGGTGGCAAACAGCATGTACTCAGTGTTACTATCCTAGACACTACTGCTACACAGTAAAGACTGACTTTATGACATATGTCACTTCGAAATAAGACTTTCACCTACATAGCCAGGTTAGCGTAAGTCCTCAAGTGGGTCCAACTGTGCTGATACAGACATTTTCATACTGCTATGTCTGTGTTTCCCTGTGGTATGCAGATTAGAAATATAGTTAAATTAGCTAGGCCATTTTAGGCAATACCTGGGATAGTGTAAAAATGTTCCTGTGACAAATCAAGAGCTAAAAACACAAGATGAAAGAGAAGCAAAATGACCTGCCTGAGGTTATTGAGTAGTTCAGAGACAGAAGCAAGAATAAGCTTGAATCTCAAGTTTCATACCTCTCTGTCCATCATTGGCAGAGTCCAATACCTCTGGTTTTTTATTTACTTTCTTTTCTCTATCAGACTAGGTTTTTTCAGATAGTCCACACACAGAAGATTTAATGTTTCATTTCAAGTATATGTGTTTGAATATAGTTGATGTCACATGGGGTTTCTGATTTAGTGGAGCAATACAATATATACCAAAACCATAATATAAACGTACATTGCACTTAATAAAACACAGCCATTGCAATACACAGCCCAGTCACAATACCGACATGATTCCCACTACTGGTCTCTGTAATGTCATGACACCAGGCATCCCCAAGCACCAGGAAGTAATACATGAGTTGAAGCCAGCTCAAAACCATTGAACTCTTCAAAACTGTTTTTCTAGTTGTCTAGTTTTTTATTGTATGTTGGGCTGAGCCACAGATTCACTACTCCCCATTCCCCCTGACCTTCTCCTCACCATGCTGGTCCTTTGCAGGGAGAGAGACTCTTTTAAAGAAGTTAGGGAGAAACATTTACACTATCTGTTAATAGTTGTTTAACTACAAAACCACTTTCTGGTTCCCTTTGTATTAACATGAAGCCGGCTTTCTTAGCAATAGTTGTGGCCTGCATTATTCCCTGAGCTTCATAGGCACATTGCCCTCAACCAGCACCATGAGCCTTCTATTGTTTAAGAGTTTACTTCTTAGGCACAATGATGTTGCCTTCTCACTTTTTAGGCTTGTCCCAGAAGTGGATGAACATCATCCTGGTCTTCCAGGCTTTAGCAGTACGATTTACTGGAGGATGTGGGATTCTGAAAGGGCACAGATGATGAGTGCTTTCCTCCACTCAGACAGCATGGGCAGTTCAAGTAGCACTTACAGACAGAACTGTCACACTAACAGATCACAAAAAAACATGTTAATCTGAGGCTACAAGTACATTTATCCTCCTTTTGAACCCAACAACCCCTCCCTCTCTCTCCATAAAACAGACAAAGCTAAGGCCTATGGTAGTTACCTTCACTTAATCACTGGCTCATACAGTTTGTGAAGAGGAATAAGACAACCAGTCACACACATGACCAAGGCCAAAAAACAGGAATAGTTTTAAACGTCAAAGCAGACTTCCAATGAGCTCCTGGAAGCTGGGATGAAGAAAGCTGAAGTTCTGGAAGAATGGACACACAATATCTGCAGCTTTCAAGGTAAAAAATAAGAAAAGACACCAATAATAACTTTGGGAGAGACAGAGGTCTAGGGACAGAGGAAACAAACAGAAAACCTGTCTCTTATCTTTCCCAGTTCCAATCCCCAGAGAGAAACTGCCTCTGCCTTGAAGGCAGCAACAGTCACTTTAACAGCAAACAACAGAGTGGTTAATATTAAAGAACTCCAAGTTAACCCAAACTTTCAGGAGCTCTTTGCAAGACCACACAGCTATAATAGCACTGTGGCTCAGATACATTAATCAGAGATCTTCAAATCATTTGTGTAGGCCGAAGAGTTGAGCTTAAGAAAGACCAAAGAGCAAGAAACTGTAGTAGAGACCTAAAAAAACCCAAAAAACACCATACTGCAGGATGCAGAAATTACATTAAAATTCAAAGTGCTATTATCAGCAACCAAAACTAACAGCTAAGAGCACTGATACCTAACTTTTTTTTAGAGCAAACTTGATTCATATGCTGGATTCAGATTTATTGAGTTAATTCAGACACATCTTCCTTTGCATCAAATAGAAATCTATACTTCTATTTCACTTTACCTGGTGGTGCCAGACAAAGAGAGAAGATCTTAGGTTAGTCCAATCATCTGGAAGTTCACAGGAGACACAGAGCTGGTTAGGAAATGGTCTTGTGTTATAGAGACCGAGGAGCTTTTTGTTTATGAGATCTTTGCTCTCAGCATTACTACAGACCTTATACTGTTATTCACTTGTGTGAGCGCTAATCAGTATTTTCTTCTGCCACTGGGATCACCAGCTGATCATCATTAAGCTCAGGAGAAGCAATAGCAGGGGCAATGCCCTAGGTGAATCATGGCCTTGAGAGGTCTGGAAGGAACCTAGTTTAACTTGTTTATAATGCAGGACAGCCTGAAAGAAGGTTGAAAAAAATCACAGGAAATAAGATTTCATCAGTTTGACTTCTCACAAGTTACACGTCCACAAATAAGCATTTCAGTGGAAGGTCTGATGAGCCTTGTTATCTGGACAACCTCTAGGCAAAAATGCTCTGCTAGAGGTACTCAGATCCTTAAGGGCCTCATTTGTTTCTTTTTGGGTTGAAATGACCTGAAATTAATTTCTTTTTTACATTATTAAAAAACTTAATTCTCTATTCCATGAGGAAATATTGCCCATTTGGGAATGAGACTGCATCTTCCAGTCATAATGACAGGATGAGCTGTAGCCTTTGGGTTCTGAGCACCTGTAGAAGGAGCATTCCCAGCCTCCATGTCTATTCCCACCCACTTTTGCTGACAGCTCCATAGGGAAATTTCAGACATGCTCAAAAACTCATAAAAGAAGTGGTTTACTCCCACCTTCTACTTTTAATGGATTCATGTCATGTGACTAATTTTGTTTCATGTTGTTTATTTATTTCAGTCCTGCTACTCTTCATTGGGTGAATTTCTTCCAAAAGTTAAGGATTAGCAATGTTTCTTTAGGAAGGGAAAATTTTGTCTTCTATTGCAGTGACTCCCAGACCCTACTGCTTAAAACTAAGCAGCAGTATTTTTATTAATAAAAATACAGCTCAATCTGAAAGTTAGCCATTCCATTGAGAGAAATTAAAACATGATTTTGGCACAACTAAAGCAGAACTGTAGGTAAAAATCTTATCTGTACAAAGAGCAGTAGTATTATGGAATTACATCACTGCCATCACAGAGTTGAATTTCACACTATGTTGGCTGGTGCATCCAGAGATAAATTATTTTCTCTTTTCATACATTTTACAGAAACTCAAGCTGCACCTCTTAGGGGTTTTACAAGAAAACAGAAGAAACTTTTTTTTCCAGTTAATTAGAAAATGTGAGTAAATATAGTTATAGCTATATATATATAATATATATTTTATATATATATAATATATAACTATAATAAATACAGCTAGAAATATTATCAGTTGCTGAGAGCTGAACATAACTAAAATTCTTGATCAAGAACTGGAACTTAAATTCTTCTTGATACTTGAGCTAGAACTATGTTACAAAATGTGAAACAAGCATGTAAAACCATGTGGAAGAAAGTAAAGGGAAAATGGCCATGAGATGAAAGGGAGGACAAAAACAGTGTCCTAGTAGCGGATGACATTCACGTGCAGTGCATCACCTGCTTTTTGCCTTCAAGCTGTCCCAATAATACATACAGAAATGACTACAACAGAAACTCAAGATCAGAAACAGGCGTCCCATTGCCTTCCTCACTTTGAACACTGCAATATACAGAGATCACAGCATAAATGCTTTTCCCTGCCCTCTTGTTATAGGGTCTGAACTGAAGTGTTGTCTTCTGTGGACTCAGTATGCGGCATTGCTGCCTTGATCAGTGTGACACCCTGTAGGTTAATGCACAGGAACTCCCCAGTTAAACCCTCCCTGTTTCAGTTCCTGATGTCAATTAATAACAGAGTCAACTCATTGCATCTAAACTTGAGTTGCTCCACGGGTGGATGAACAACAAAAAGCCCTGAGCCAAGTCTGAACTCAGCCTCACATTTTTGAAATTCTTTGGGGCTTCCAAAACTCTCTGCTAGATTCAGAACTCCTCTTTTCCTGAAAGGTTTCAATAATAGCCATACAGAGACTGAAGTCCGATTCTAATGCAGTCTACTTTTTGTGAGGGCAAACATTTACAGCAGCTTTTTTTGTTTGGTTGAGTGTATTTTCAACCCAGTAGAAGCTTGTCACACCTAAATGCATTTGCCAATTCTACTTCAGTGTACATCGCTCAAAGGTGATGTGTTGAAACATCGTCAGTGGGGAAACAATTATTACATATATATTGAGATTGAATGGTTTTGACTTCAGAGAGAAAAATACAGCCATAATAGAAAATCTGGTTTCAAAAGCTGCCATGTACCTACACTCTCTGAGGTCACAATGGCCCATCCCACAATAATTATTTTCTGCTCTCATCAGGAGAGAAAAGTAATTGATTTATTGCACAAGATAAAAAGGGTTCAAGCATTTATGCCATTTTATATTGTGAGTACTTAGCAAACCTATATGGCAACTTTGTGCTCAGCAGTGTAACTCTCTCTGTACATCCATGTAAAATAGCACAATTTTCTTTGGAGGCAAAGGCAAACTCAGGTAAAGCAAGGGAAACAAGGGAGCTGCTATTAATGTTTATGACAAAAAAACCCACATCACTAATATATTTGATTTTTCAATTCAGATTGGAAATTCCACCTTGGAATTACTGCTGCCAGTAATCCTTTTAATTAATAGTATCCAGAATCCCATAATTTCTTAAATCAACTGAATATTTATATATTGTGTTTCTTTCACAACATATTAACTTTCCAGACTGGTGCTTCAAAAAATTCATACATGGTGAGCACTACCTTAAGAAAAGCACCACAAAATGCTTTAAGGTAAATCCTCAAACCACAGTGTGAAATGAATTTGGCATCCACTGGATGTCAATGGAGACCTACATTTTATCTGTATCTCATTACTGAATTTATTAGGACAATTTCACAGGTTTTTAGAGAGGATGGCCCTTTTCCCAGTATTATTATTCAGTGGCTTCTGGTAGCTGATAGAGGGAGCTGTTATCACAAAATGTCAAATGTCAGTAATGCAGACAGTGTCCATTATCCCACTCACTTCCAAGACAGAGGTAGATCCAACAAGTTTTGTGCTCAGTCAGGATTGGGAAGTGCAGGAAATACTGAAAGTAGTTGCAGGGAAGGCAACAGTGAGATTGGCATGGTGAGAGAGAGGTTTTGCAGTGAACTGGAACAGGCTGAAGTGATGCTTGGGAACCATGAGAAGTATTATGTCTAACTAGGGTGGATGTGCAAATGATGTAATGAGGCATTTGAGAATGAAATTCAATAGCAGTTGGATAAAAGATTAATAATCATCAAGTCTGTCATCTGTCAAAAGCACAAGAGAGGGCTGCACAAGACACTTACATTGTCATATCCATCAGAAATGTCCAGGTATGGAAATACCCACTTGCTGGAGTAGCCAGTTGTAGGGAGCATCTGAGCAACAGCAAACTGGAAAGCTGAGAAGGGAGAAGAGCCCCATAGCACCTAGAAATCCAGTAGTCTCTGAGACACCAGTAGTTACCAGTGTGACAGAGCCCAACTGGGTCCAGCAGCCTATGATGGTAAATTAAACCTGGAGACAACTTAGCCATTTAGGAGTACAGCTGAATTAGCAAGGATTACATAAAGTTCCTATATCTGCATTTCAAACTGGACCACATTACTGGGGGCTTGGAAACCCAGCGGCCACTTTGGTGTCACCTTACAGCATGGCTGGTATCCAGCTTTACTTCCACTGCCTTAAGTACATTCTCTTACTAGCCCAGATTGCTGCTTTCATGAAACTTGAGCCTAACTTTTGGGATATAGGCATGGCTCAGGAGTCAAGTTTTCACAAAGTATCTTATAACAAATGCACAATTAAAGAAAGTGAGGGATAATGGATGAGATTTGCACAGAGGTAGCTCGATGAAGAAATTATGAATTGCTGCTCTGCAGAAATTTCAAAGTGGTATGGGTGTCATTATTCATTCACTAGCCACGAGCAATGGCCAAGAGCTGACAAACAGCATCATCCCATTGCTCTGCTAGGTCTGCAAGTCAAAACAGATAGTGAGTTATTTGGTGAGGGAGGGAATATTTTTATTAATATTAAATAAATTACACTAACACCTCTTTTAGAATTCAGCCAATGGGCAATGACCAGACCTAGTTACAGTGATTAAAAGACCTCATTCATATCTAATGATCACACACAGTAATAATCTCACTGTAAAAGGCAATCAGACACTTGTTCACTCTTCTTATCTCTTCTCCACATTTGCAGTTACTAAGAAAGGATCTGGCTTTGATCATCTTTTCCTGTGCTGCTCTTTAAGTCATTTCACTAAAGGGCCAGAGTTTCCTCGATTAATGGCCATTTGTCATTTCCCCAAATCAATCTTGCCTTGAGTCTGTTGAGACTTTACAAACATTTCCTCAAGTGTTTTTTTCAGAATTACAGAAATTAAATGTTGTGCTCAGATGAAGAGGTTTTATTAGGGGCGGGGTGGGGGGGGGGGGGGCGGGGGGAAGGGGAAGAAAGAAATTGCCAGAGGATCTTTTTCTTCCTTTAAAGGTATGGAAATATTAATTTACTAATTGAATTTTTATTTTTAAAAAATAAATACATATATTGATTGACTCTATTTTTTTCTGTATGTTCAAGAAGTCTTAATTCATTCAACTTTTTAGTCTGATTATTTTTCTTGAATTGCCTCCAGAGCCTGGGCTCAGCCCATCTGTTACTGTTGAGCTCTTTACTATCCTATTCCATTTATGTCTACCACATCTGCTTTTCAGGCTCCAGGCTGACCTGTAGACTTTTTTCTGAAAAAGCCCAATATTTCAATAAGATCAGTGCCATGCTAAAAATCTCTTTCTTCATAGTGCAGAATGCCACCTCTGCTGTCTCAGGGAAGCACAGCCATTCCGGTTGTTCATAAAGGAAATTCAGTCCTTTGTACCCGTGGAGGGCTGAAGTTCAGTGGCAGAGCTTTTCTTCAGCATTCAGACTTACCTGGGGGCTGATAGTATTGCTGGCCTAATGATGAGGGTGAATTTCATTATTTAGCAGGGATATGGATTTTCAATTGTTTGGTTTTGTTTTATTTTCCAGACAGAAACAGTTTTCCAGTTCTTTGGAGGCATAAGACGATGGTGGAGGGGGAAGTGCCATTAGCCCATCCGCAACCTATGCCAAGAGTACTTCCCTTGAAACTCTAGCACATTTACTAAGAGGTATAACAAATTTAACACAAACCACACTGAGTTCTCTTACCCTTTTCAATCAAGTCATGCATTCTTATCCAGCAGGTATAATTTACTCAACTTTTACAGTGGTGGTATGGAGATGAAAAGACACAAAACGTTCACTAATTGTGTCTTAGCTCTTGGATAGATAACACAAGACATATGTCACTAGATTTTCACAGTGCTTTTTAGGCAGGTAATTCCTTTGCACCTGGATTTGCAGAGCTGCTATGTGTTAGTCATTAGGGTAACACTAGAGGCCTAACTGAGGCTCGCTAAATATTAATTCCAGAGCTGCTAGACTGTGATGGTATCAGCTAAGAGCTTTAGCAGGCCTTCTTCCTAAGCAACTGAGGTCTAGGCAGAAATTCATGTGGGCCATCCACCACCCAAGGCTGTCTACCATCCCGCTGAAGCTCCTGCAAGTGAAAGGTATTTCTCATCTCTCTTGATCAAGTGCTTGATGTGTAGTTTGGAAAGGATGGGTGAAGAGGTAGCCTTGGTTTGAGTTTTCAGACCACGACACATTATTCCTGTCTCTAAGTGAGGTAGAAGCACATGTGTTGCTGCTAGCAAGCAGTAGTGGGACTTACAATTTGCTTTGCTCCCAGCAGTCCTCTTTGGTGAGCCTGTGCCAGAGAGGAACCCATACACCCATCCCACATTCAATGTAACCTGACCTTGTAGAAAAGTGGGGCTGTCAGAGCTTGCCCATGCTCAGCCTCAGCACTGTGCAAGCTACAACGCTACATTCTGGTGGTCTAATTAGATACCTCCACCAAATACAACCACAATTTCTAAATGTGATTGCATTGCTTTGATTTTTACTGTTTTAACAGTAATTCACGTGACTCCCATTCAACTAAGAGGTGTATATACAGGTCCAGCTTAATTCAATTGGGGCAGTTCAGTTCGATCAGCATTCAATTCGCTTCAATGAAACCTTCCAGAATTAGGCTGGCCAGGACAGGCAAGATGAAATTATGATAACAAATGACAGTCTTTTAAAAAGAGGTCTGAAATGCTGAACTGGCAAGGCAGAAGGCAGCAGAGAGCTGAGGAATCAAGGCTCCTAACAGCCCCTTTTAAACTCACAGTGCTGTAGCTACCATACATCTTATTGAAACAATAAAAGCTATTTTATACAGATCCAAAAAAACCAAGGGATCCAGGGAAATGTTTCTTCCAGCTGAGTGGGCATTTCCCAGGACTTGTTGGTTTTATTACCTCATCTGTGCCCTTAGCTGTCAGCAGAGTAGTGCTGAAAGCTCCCCATTTAAAGCAGGCCATAGCAGAGATTTACCATCTATCCAAAGCTTGTATAAATTTACTGTGGGCACAAGCTCAACAAAAGCTTATAAAAGAGGTACCTGTGGCTTCCAAATTAAGCCCATTTTCTCTAATTAGCCTCCTTCTTCACAATTTTCCTTTTTCTTTCACTCTTAAAACAGAAAAAGAAAAAAGCAACAGCAATACTGTGAAGGCCATAAAATCCATGTGCTTATACTGAGCAGGCATTTGAGACATTAAAATTTTTCTGGAAAATAAGTACAAACTTCTATTTCAGCTGCAAAATGGACACAGGAAATCAAGCATTCTGGTTGATTTGGATGTGGTCGTGAGAAACCTTATACATTTGCCTGGCATTCATTTCCATCTGGTTATATTTTGAAAGAGTTTGTCCTCTCCTTGGAAGTTAATTCCCAGCATAATTGTTCATTGTTTATAAACCAGTTTCTTTTACCTCCTGCTGACAGAGAAAAACTTCATTTCATGTTTTAATCTGATAGAAGTCTTACTGAAAGCAACCAGCACATAACTAGTTTATGGCAAATACTGTCCTCGCTGTTGCATTATCATTGCAAAGAGCAGGGACAGGTAATTTGTTTGTTAATGTTTAGCAACTGCAAATAAAAGACTTCTCCTAGGACTAGTCTGTAACAGTGGAGCTCTAAGCTAATAATTTTAATAAGTAGCTTAGGACAAGTGAATAGCTTTAGTAGTTAAAAACGGGCTACAGAGCAAAGAACATGGCTCATGTGCCCTTTGCTGGGCTCAATATTAAATCTTGACCCTCCATAAACTCAGTTCATCTAGTCCAGCTTTAAGCTCTCTTTACAGCATTGGGAGAACTGTCTACAGGGAGTGCAAGGTGAAAATTAACTTTGGTGCTCCAGTTGCATTCATCAGACCCAAGAGCATCTCAGATGTCCCATCTCTCTGTCACACAGGCAAGGGATACCTGCTGCAACTTCCCTTGGAAACATGAAATGTAAATTGGGCAGAAAGCCACAGCCTGTGCTAAGCAGCAGAAGTATCCCATCCTTTATTTCCAACAACTTAAAATTTTAACCAGTTCTCCTGGAAGACAGTGATATTCAGGGATCAGAAAGCTAGTGAGTGGGGGGAAGTGACTCTCTTTCTTAAGACATGGACCAAGCAAAGGAGTTTGTTGTTTCTAAACAGGCAGCCCCATTTTCATATCCAGATTAAAGGGTCTAATACCAAGCGCTTCAGATCTAAACAAAGGCCCAAGCTCTGCACTGGGAATTACCCCTGTGTTTTATTCAACTGAGAAAGAGGCATGTTTCTGTGAAGACAGTAGGCCAGTGCCTTAGACAGATTCTGCTGCTAGGTAAGGATTTTATAGTGAAAGTTTCCCTTTGTCCTCTTGGTAGGCAGATTTGTGTATGCTTATATGAAAATTGCCTCGTGTTGGGCGTGCACTGTTGTTTGCCTCAAAAGAAGGATGGACATGGACGTGGCACTGGGACCTATTTGGACACCAGTTCTTGGCAGAAGCTCTGCTATCTGCAAAGGTTACAGCCCTTCACCCGCCCTCCTCCCTGCTGGGGCAGCCACTGCTGCTCCCTGCTGTGGATTCCCCACCTCAGACCTGCCAACTGAGCCACTCAGATGAGATGAGTACTCCCTGGCCAGTCTCAGACAAAGACAATACTGCAGCTAAGCACAGTTTGAGCAGCCACCCTTTGCTAACTGTATTTCTCTTGGTCAAAGCAGGACAGAAGATATAGTGATGTCCAGGTGGGAAAAGGCATTAAACAGGGCAGGCTGTGATCTCTGTGTGCAGGATCTGCAGCCCGAGGAGCCTTCTCAAACACACTCTCAATCAACCTACACGCATTTGTTTCCATGAATCTGTGAAAAAGCGTCGTCTTTCAAATCGTCCTGTGTCCTGACTTAATTGCAAGAGGGGAAAAATAACTGCAACCACAAGGACAGGTAGCTGAATCACTCACAACTTACAGCCTGCAGGGATGAGCCTGGATAAACCAGGGAGGCTCTTTCTGCTTCTAATATGCATTGATCTACTCACTGCATGCTGAAAATCTTCAGGCTTTTGTTCTGTACCACCTAACAGTGTAGTCATTTAGGTTGTACCAGATATTTACCCCCTCCCTATCTCTCCTCAGAGACATGAATAGTGTTTTGGATGCAAAGAAAATATCTATGAAAAACTAAAGCTCTCACAATCAGTGAAACCCAAACTGAACTGAACTTAATAGAGCAAGCCTGGAAAACCTTCAGTAATCAGTTCTCCACAAAAGTATCATACAGAGGCAACATGCATGTAATACAATATTTGAGTTGGCTTATTTGTTTGTTTTAGCGAAGAGAGTTATTATCAAATTACTTTGAAATGTTTACACTGAAGATGAGGTTTCTCTCTATTTGTTGTTTGCAAAATATGGTCATTTTTTATCTTCACACAGAGATCTTGATTTGTACCTGCATCCAAGGCTAACAATGTTAACCCAAAAAATAATTCAGTGAAGGTGCTTAACAGGACAATAGCAATCAATTCCTTCAAAATAGCTTGAGAAATTAAGGACTGTTAAGACATGGAAATGACGGATCAGGTAGGGTTTAAGTGATCATCTAGGAGTTGCTAAGCCTAATTTAAATACAGGAAGAATATCACGTTTCATCAGCTTCCATCTTCAGATTTAAGAGCTTCTAAAGTACTCATTTATACCCGAAGTGTCACTGGCACATACATTAAAGCTGACAAAATCCATTTACTGCAGCAAGCTGTTCAAGTTCGTCTCCTTATTTTCTCCAATCATGTTAATTTTCCTTCAGTGCTCTTTGTTTATAAAAAAAAGAAACAAACAAGCACTTTGTGTTTATTAGTCTGATGTCCTTCTACAAACATTTATGTGCATTTAGCAACTGCACTTGTGAGCACTGCTGGCATTCAGTCCAACTGTTCTTTAAAATCCCCAGCATATCTCATCCTCTGGACACTGTCCCTCCCTATCTCACAAAAAAACCCAAACCTGGTAAAACAACTTGTTCTCAATAAACACATTTATTTAAAGGATGTTCAAAGTTTCCTGAAAGCTGCAGCCATCTGAAGTATAAATAAAAAATTAAATGAGAGCTTTTTCTGAGGCTCCTAGGCATTACTGTTCAAAGAAAGTCATGCATCCTTTCTCACCCTCCTTCAGACATGAGGAAGATGACCCACACCTTTTCCAGAATTCTCCTTTTAATCCTGATTTTTTTCCCTAAGAAAAACATATCTTCCTTTGCTCCTGTTTGGGACAGAGAGACATCAGGGCTTTACCCTACGACTTGATTCTTTGGTATGTAACAAGGCACATGCCCCAAAGAAAGATCAACACTGGTCTCCTGACTCTTCTTGGGCCCCATGTCTCATGAAACCACTATCCTAAGGCATCTGCCACTTCACTTAAATGTGTCTGAATCTGACCAGCTCAGATAGATGTCCTTGGGGAAGTACAGGAGGGAATCAGATATAGAAAGCAATTTCATAGCAGCCTCATATCCTCAACACACTTAAAGTATTCTTTTTCAGAGTCCTTCTCTAGAGGGAAAGATTATTTTCCTCTCCACATAGGCAGAGTCCCCCCAAGCCACTTACTTTTCAGAAAGCCTGTCAGAGAGGTTAGACCAGCCCATCCCAGCAGACATATGAAGAAAATCAAGGAAACTTTTCAAATAGTATCAATTCATCACCAAGTCTCAACTCCCTGACTAGAACAACCACAGCACCTTACAACAGCTGAAATACTGGTCTGTATCTCTCACTGTTGTTAATTAGTTGCCCTCTGTTGATTTATGCTTGCTGTCATCTGCTCCAGTCTAGCCATATTTTCAGTGCTGCTAAGAACACACTCCGGATAAAAAGCTTCAGAAATTCCCTGTGGTAACACAACCCTGTTTCACACAGCTGTCATATCTGCAGGTATAAGTCCCAATATTTCTGTACCAGCACCCCACAGCCATCCCTGACATCCCAGCACCACCTCAGTCCCTTTGCAACAGTCTGCTTTCTTTCTTTTCTTCTTTTCTCCCTGTAACCCCACCTTTCCTGCACTCACTGTCTCTCGAAGGGAGCCCTACTCATCTCTTCTCTGCCTTTCTTTGCCTTTTCTTCCTTAAGAAGCGGGGCATTTGAGAAGTCAGCAATCAGATGGACTTGAAAATGGTTCATTGTTGGAATTTTTCACCCTCAAAGATCTGTAGAATACTTTAAACCTTTTTTTTTTATTATTTTATCTCCCGGTAGCTCTACTTCTGTGTGAATGAAAGCCCTCAGGGGACCTGAATAGCAGCATCTATACTACCTGTACTGGATCCTATGCATTGCTTTGAGCATAGACCTACCTCTGAAGCCTTACACCAGATCCTATACCCTATTATCTGTGTCAGTCAATACCTATGGCTCAAAGCGATGGTAAATTCCCATCTTCTCTTTCACCTCCAGGCTGCATCTCCTCTATCATAGATCATAGTTCTCCAAAATGTTCATTTCTGTCCCAAGCCTGAGCTTACCCCTTCCCCCTCCATCACAAGCTGTGCTGGCGCCTCCCTCACTCTCAGACTACATGCGTGATCTCTGGGATCCATCAGTCACACACATAGTCTTACAGCAGCATACAGGGACGTACCCACACAGTTCCATGCTGATGGGTGGCTTTGGCCTTCTGGATGATTCCCAAGCAAGTGAGAGACCACCAAAGACACAGTTTGCTTGCAAAAGTGGTCTAGTATTGGCCAGTACCTCTCATTCAAAAGGAGCGGGGGGAGTGGGGGGAAGTGGGAGGGAGGGGGGGCGGGCAATGAAACAAAACCAAAGTAAAAACCACAAAACAAAGGGATCTTTTTAACCCTTAACTCATTTTTTGTTTTGTTTTTTAATTTTTCCTGACAATTTCCTACTTCCTTTTCCTCCCTCCAACCCTACCCTGCCTTTATTCAGGACTCGTCTCTTCCTGCTGTCTCAGGAACTGAAGCCCGCTATGTTCAGTAGATCTATCTACATGTCTGAAGATAAGCACCAACAGAACTGCTCATAAAATCTGCACCCTGATGAGATGAGATCATTTCACACATGCTGTTTGTTTCCTGTTATACTGGGGGATTTACAGTGGCTGCTAGCCACTATAAATACTGAACTGGCAAGACAGCTTTCTCATATATTTCACTGCAATAGTCATTGCTGCATTTTTGTCCTAAGAGTAATTTGATTTGTTGTAATTAATTTGGGTGGGGTTTCATTCCTAATTAACTGTTGTTATGATGGAATGATGCAATCTCTGTTCACAAACCAGAGACCAGAAATGAAATTCAGAACAGGGTAATAGCAGAAGCATGTAGGAGAGCCTCACCTACCAGGAAGTCCAAGCGGTGGGCTGGGAAGCCAATTAGTCATGATGTTTCTTGGGGTTGTTCAGTCTTCTCAAGCTTGTGGTCAGCACCCTGCAAAATTCATTTATTTGTAAGACTAGTAAAAAGGACATACAACAATAAAAGCTCCCTGGTGATGTTTTGGAAGACCCTGCCTTTTGCTGGTGGTTGGACCAATCTGCCCATCACTAGATATAGTAGTGGAAGACTGAGGCCATGGACCTTTACAAACACACACACACTGTAATCTTTGCAAAACCTTTCCCGTGCAAGTCAGAGCCTCCAACTGCTCATGCACACACACAGGGCAGAAGGAAACATAGGCCTTGTTGAGAGAAATAACATCCCAGCTGTCCCTCAGGCAGTCTTGATTTACTTTTGGGTGCTTAAGGCCAGAAGCAAACACTGAAACACAGACTAGAAATGAGAGCATCTCTGACCATCAATCTGTCAGTCAAGCCAATGCATTTACCTTTGTTACCTGAAATTTGTGCTGTTATTTCTCTGCTTGCCTTTTTTCTTTTTTTTTTTTTTCCCACAAGACCACTGAGAGTACTTAAAATTTCTCAGCTGGAATCCTTTTCAGCTGCTAACCTTGATTTTGAGAATGGACTGAAACCAGGAGTTGCACGGATTCTTCCAGAAAACATGAATCATGAGTCTTATTTCAGAGGTGCCTTTTGAAAAGACTGCTGTACAAATCAGAAGGTTCTGTCAGCCCAGGCCTGAGATGAAAAGACTTTATTGGCAGCACTCTAAAACTCTCCCCTGCTTTTGCAATGCTGTTGCAGCTGCTACTGTACTGATACGAGGCCTGTTCTGTTAGTATTTTTGTGGTATTTCTATCTCAATCAGATAATAGTAAATGCAAAAGCACCTATACGTATCGTTTGAGGAACTAAAGCAGGTATTATTGATCACAAATAGCACCCAACTCCCCCTGAATTTTTCTTCCCCACCCCACTCCATTGAGAAACCAGTCAGTGCAAACTAGGTGTTTTAATCAAACCAGGAAATGTGTAATGATTTTGGTATATTTTTGACACCCTATGGTTCAAATGCTGTGGGTTGTCATTCTTTTCTGTCGAAAAGGCTCTAAGCTAGTTTATATGATGTACCAAGGTCAGGATGTTCATGATTCCACTGACTTTTCCCCACCACCCAGGAGTCATCAAGGGTGGCTACATAGATTAAGCCAGGTAATTTGTGTATCTGAACCTTGCTGTTAAATCCAGAATTGCAATTTAGAAAAGGCAAAAGAGAAGTATTTATAAATTAATTTTTTTATGTATTTAAGCGAAAATATTTTTGTTTTCCACTAGAACATTCTAATACATAGTTTTCCATGGGGGAAAATAATCTATGTTGAAACAAAATGAAAACACTTTTACAATCAGTCCTAATAACTAGCTCTGGGCACAATCGTCCTTTACCTAGAATGAATGATACTATGATACATTTTCCTTTAATGTCAAACAGATAAGTTGAACTGAGCTAAGATAATGGTAAGTTTTCCTCAAATCACAGCATTCAGGATGTTATCCATTTTTTTCCTTCTATGGAGTTGTCCAGGTGAGGAATAGACAGTTGTCTTTATCTGAAATACTAATGGAGTTACAAGAAAGAAGTAGTAATACTAACAAACTATTCAAACCATGTGTCGTAAGAAACATAAATGACACTATTTTCTTGGCAAAATGTCTTCTGATCTTGGGTTTCAAAATGTGGCATGACTGTGAAGGAGGCAGAGAATAAAAAAATGCAAACATACTTCCTTTGATTTGGACCTGAAAAGATGCTGCTTACTTAATTAAGAGGAAACCCTTTTCTCTCCAGTGAGAAGTTTATCCTCTCTCTCTTGTGCTTGCTCTCATTGCTTTTTGTCCTCCAATTCTTTAATAACCAATGGCCACACAGGTGTTAACAATATTCCCAGCAGGTCCTATGGCAATACTGAGAAGATCTATATGCTGCTATTAGCATTAATTGGCAACATTGCCCCAGTGGGCAAGTTATTATCTTCCTAAGCTTTAGTTGTCTCTGTCTGAATACTTATCTTTATCCAACTGGTAAAGTCAAGGTTCCACTCTATTGTTTTCTCCCACAGAGGGCGATTTATTGGATAATACGGTTTCAAAGACAATCTCTTCCTAAATTATCCTATCCATTCCATTATTTCTTTTCTATTATCTTGAAAGTCCAAAAGACTAGGTAAAAAAATTAGGTGCCAAATTCACTGTAAGTTTAGAAACTGAGACTGACATCTCTAAATCCCTTTGATGAGATTTTGTGATGTCATTCTGTCTTTCCAATTAACTCAGAGTGGTGTAGTGGTGATAAAAAGATTTGGTCAGTATTTGTCTTCCAGACATTGTGTAAACACAAGTCTCTCTACTTCATCCACACTTACTTTGTTGAGAAGCAGTGAATATTTTTTATTTGATAAAGGTCATGCTTACTTCCTTTCCATGCAACAAAGACACATTCTGTATGTGTGGAAAGTGTCATAACTGAAGAAAAAATAAAATAGTCTGGAACAGGTACTAGTCAAAGATGATCTTGGGGAAAGCAGTTACATTTTTATTATCAGGACAGGCGAGTCTTTAATGCTGTGATACTGTCATAGCAATTCAAAGCTAAGCTACTTTATAAATATTAAATTCCTAAGGAAATGGAAATTCATGGTGTACTAGTTTTGGAATGTTACTTCTACCTGTCACTTAGATCCTTAACATACTGTCTCTGAACAGCAAAGGACTTTTCCAATATGAAGATGTAGGTGTCAGGATTTTCCTTGTAGCTATGTATAAGAAGATCAATTTTTTGTTGCTCTGGTTTTGTCTTGAAGGATATATAAACCGCTTTCCTCTCATCATCATCCTCTGCTCACAAGAAGTGATCTGTGGCCCTGTTCTGCTGTTGCATATCTTAATTAACATCTAACACCCAAGTACTAGCAAAAATAAGCAAGAAATATTTCCTGATTATCCAAGGAACATTTATTTGAGGCCAATACTCTTCACTGATCAACGCTCAAGGCCAAAAAGCAAACCAATCTTGTCTGGCTGGTGTCATAGTGAACAAGTTGGAGTGAGGATCCTACAACACTGCACGCTTATCCCTGTTCCCTCTAGACTTTGCTCAAGTCATAACAGAACAGGCATAAAGGCTGGCATAATGGCAACTTAACATCTCTACAAAACTACCTCCGGCATCATTCCAGAAACAGAATCCTACAGAAACATCCTTTAGTCATCATATGTGTAGATTTACTCGTAAAGGAACCTCTGACTTGCCTGATCAACATGTGAGCACCTGCCTGAAGGCCAGCTCTTAAAAGCCACATAGCATGTGCATTTTTCACTAATGCAGCCCCTGGGTGTAGTTATTTTTTTCCTTCCACATATTCATCCTGAAGGACTGAGTCCATTTAGTGATGTAGCACTGAGAGAAACTCTTTCTTTGTTACTGCCTTAAAAGCTGTGAAATGCTGCCTTACCGTTTCTTCTTCTGTGGGGTGAGATCCCTTCTCAACTTTCAGACAACATCTTGCAAGCAGCCAAGAAGAGATCTGTCTG
The DNA here is from genome assembly GCA_035583155.1 of Acropternis orthonyx. NCBI lineage: Eukaryota > Metazoa > Chordata > Aves > Passeriformes > Rhinocryptidae > Acropternis > Acropternis orthonyx. The sequence goes on along the minus strand of JAWWEU010000125.1, from coordinate 18,285,552 downwards.
CTCAACATCTTGTAATAACTTGAAATCTTTGCTTCGAACTCACAGCTTTCTCAAGAGCAGGGTCGTTGTACTGAAACAGAAGAGAGCAAAGCTCCAAGCTATCAAGCAGAGTACAAGCAGACTAGGAAGAAATGAAATTCATCAATACAATGCCCTCTTGGTCAAAAGTTCACTAAGAGAGAAGATAGCTGTACGATGCACCCATCTCCTTTTAATTGGCTTGAAGCTGCTTTCTACCATGCTCAAGCAGATGTGGTATCAGTGGAAGCCATGCAAAAGCAGAAACTTTTAATTATTTTAAAATAGCCTGCTTCATCTTAGGGAGCTGTGGTTAGGACCTGACAGGGAGAGAGACAAAATGAAAAAGCGAGAATGGGCTAATGTTTGCTGGAATAAATCTCTGAATTTGCTTCCAAAACTTTTGTGCCCAGTCTTTATTAATGCAAAGGTAAGTTGTTCAGCAGCACACAAAAAGAAATAAAAATGCTGTGAACATTTTTGCAACCATGCATGTTTGTGGCTGAATCATTGTGTGATTACACGGGATTTATTTATGTCCTTTTCTTTACTCAAAAAACTGAATCTGTTGAGAGGGAAAAAAACAGGCACTATACAACTTAGCACAAACCACAAAAAAACTAGCTGTGTATTGTATTTGAACCGTTAGTTATAAGGCAGAAATCAAACTGAAATACATGTCATTGTGATGGGTTTGATAAATCCCAAAAAACTCAGATTAAGGTTTTAGTTTTAGCTAGGCCCCACTTCTGTGGGTC
>JAWWEU010000125.1:18010088-18277683 GCA_035583155.1 Acropternis orthonyx | reverse complement strand
GATTCATTGTTAGCAGTTCATGAGGGGGCCAGGTGGAACTCTTTTCTGTGGGGCAGGCAGTCTCTTTCCTGGTTCCATGGTTGAAAAAAGAGAGAGAAGGTGATCTCTCTGAGATACAGGGTTGGTAGATGAAAGAAAAATTCCCAGATTTTAAATCTATAACTCAAGTGCAGAGTCCTGCACTCTCAGTGAACAGAGAGGGTGATAGCAGTGAGGGCCACTGGCCCTTGGGAAGGACAAGCATGGCCTGCAGCTTGCATACTGTGCTCCTCTGAAGGGCTGCAGCTTTAAAACCCCCAGGTCATGGCATTTGCTCCAGTCTGAAATGCTGTCCTACACATGTTGCTTTAAGGTCACCACGAGCAGACAGCAAGAAGCACAACTCCCTTAGCCAGCCATGATTCCCTCTCTGTGCTCTACCTAGCTTGACAGTAAACTTCTGCTCTGGATTTTGATTTAAAGCTGCTGTCTACTACTTTGTTAGTTGCCAACACTTGAAAATTGTCTTGTGTTTTTGAAGTGTTTGAATCTGTTTGGATGGTGTTACAGAATAGGATATGGCATGGTCAGTAACACTTCAAAGCTCTTTTTTCATTAGCCATCACAAAAACACTGGTGGATTGAGAACTGGCTGAATGGCAGACCTCAGATAGTTGTTACCAATGTCAGAGTCTAGCTGGAGGCTTGTCACTAGTGGTGTTCCACAAGGTTCAATACTGGGTCCAGTTCTGTTTAACTTCTCATCAATGACTTGGGTGAAGGGCAGATGCCTCCTCAGCAAGTTCACTGATGACACAAAGCTGGGAGGAGTGGCTGATATCCCAGAGGGGTGTGCAGCCCTTCAGATGGGCCTCAGCAGGTTGGAGAGATGAGCAGAGAACTGTCTGAAATTCAACAAAGGCAAATGCAGGGTCCTGCACCGAGGGAAGAATAACCCAGGCATCAGTACAGGCTGGGGGCTGACCTTCTGCAAAGCAGCTCTGAAAAGAAGGACCTGGGGGTCCTGGTGGACAACAAGCTGCCCACAAGCCAGCTGTGTGTCCTTGTGGCCAAGAAGGCCAATGGTATCCTGGGCTGCATTAGGAAGAGCAGACTGCCAGCAAGTCCATGGAGGAGATCCTGCCTCTCTACTCAGTCCTAGCAAGGCCTCACCTGGAGTGCTGCATCCAGTACTGGAGTCTCCCTCACTGGAGATATTCAAGAGCCATCTGGACACAGACCCAGAGCACAATCTAGTGCTCTAGGAAAACCTGTTTGATCAGGGAGGCTGGACTAGATGACCTTCAGCAGTCCCTTCCAACCTTACCCGTTCTGTGATTTTGTGATTTAAAGTATTTACAAGCAGGACTCAAAGGACTGATTTAGAAACATGGGGCAACCATTAAGAACATGCTTAAATAGAGTTATATATTTAAATGCCCTTCTAAAGCTGTGCTTAAATATTTGCAGATTGAATCTGAGCTGATTACTACCAAACCATGTTAGATTTCTACTGAGCCCATAATAAGTTCCTCCTTAATACTGTGGCAAGGGACTAGCATACACCCACTTCTTATTCAAACACTTATGAAATTATTTTGATTCCAGAACTAATTAACTGGACTGTATCTTAATCATTGCTACTAGTATCATACAGACATAAGCAAACTATCATATGATTCCCTACTAGCCTGGTATATTTCAATTTCAACATAACTTAATAATTGCAGTACCAATTAGTTAAAACGTAAGTAGGAAAAACATTGGATGGAGACATCTTAATTTAAATATAATCCATTAAGTAAAAACTGCTATTCTAATTAGTGATAATGTAGCACAATTAGGAAATAAAATTTGATTGGTACATTGGAATTTAAACTTAATTAGTAACTGCTATCCTAATTAGTAAAAGCAATACTTTTCGTGCAGTGTTTTGTCAGGGAGAAGTGCATGTACAGTAGAGATGCTGGCAGGAAAGAGACAGCTGGGGAGCTGAGGTGGGTAGGGTGGAGCAGAGGAGTTCAGCCAGTGTCAAACCCAGCATCCTACTTCTGAACCAACACTGACCTCGCAGCAGAGTAGTTCAATCTCACTCAAAAAACTTGATGTGAAGGATGATACACTGTCCCCTACAGGTAATCTCTTCCAGTGGTTAATTACTTCCAGTGCCCAGATGGAGTGTTTCACTTTGACATCTCCAGTGTTCTGTTTCCAGATCTGGATTGGCAAATTTTGATAAACTAGGGAAAATAGTTCTGGAAGTCAACTGAACTGAAGAACTCATCATTTTGAATTAGGAAAAGGCACAGCTGTCCTAGACACAAAGGCGCTGTAAACCCCCAAGTCTGCACTTCTATAAAGGGGAGGATATTGGAAGAAGGAGCTCGAGACCTGACAGGATCTATAACCTTCTTAGAAAGATATTATAACATTTCTTCTAATGGGAGAAGAAGGGTGGAAAAACCATTAGCTGTTCTTTTCGTTGAACTAACCATAACAATTTCTTTTTTTTTTTTTTTCTGGAAAACAGTTCACCTAAACCTCTTATTAGATGCACATACTTAGCACCATTCTCCATTGTATTACTTTGCATTTAGTGACTCTGAATTCTGTCTGCTATTTTTTCAGCCAGTCACTTGTTGCCTTCAACGCTTCAGTGGCAATTTTAGATTTGTGTTTCTGGACTAGTATGTGAATACCAGGAAATTTTATTGCTTCCCAATTGCTCCTTTTGCAGTCACCTGTAACTCTGCAGAGCATACCAGGTCCATCACTACTGGATGTCCATTGTATGGACTTCCATTTGTTCTTCAGTCATTACTACTCTTTCAACAGAGGAAAAAAACTATATTGGGAATAAATCAATTACAAATACTTAACTAGGAACAAGATATACAAATGAATTAACTTTTTCGCTTATCCCGTGATAGTTTTAGAAGGCTTTGATCAAAGAGATTTTGTCAAAAGATTTTTAAAAAATTAAGTGCTTTGTATTGACTGGATTCTCCTTATTAATACATATGTTGCTACAGACAGCTTCAATAGATTTGTATGGTAATGAGTTCTATAAAAACTACATAGTTGGTTTTCCTTCTCCCCTCCCCCCCACCCCGGATCATATTTATCCAAATGTCTACTCATTCCATTCTTAGTTATAGTTTACACCAGATGCTTCCAGACTTTACTTCAAAAACCCTGGTTATATTTACCACTTTCCATTCTCCTGGTACCAAGGACTATTTCAGGAGTTGAAAACAACACAGCTGGCATGTCAGTACTTTCATACTTGTATTCCTTGACACCTCTTGTGTGAATATTAGTTAGTTTTTACAGTTGCTTCCTATACTTCCTGCTAATTTATTTGGAAAACTTTTCTATCAGTAACTTAATTATAGTTAGATTGTCAGAAATGCATCTGGGATAGAAATGTTGCAATATGGGAAAGCCCCCTCAGTTTCATCAAAATGAATTTTTTAATGCCTTTTTATTACATAGTCAGATCTTTTCTGGGTGCCCCTGACTGTGCCTCAATCATTTATTATCCCTACAGAAAAAAAGAGCAACATCCCTATTTCTGATATATATATATAGGAGGTGGAAAGTGCATTTAGCAAGCTCAGTTCCACCTAGTCAGCCCCCCCTTTCCTTTTTTTTCTTTCCCCCATGGCTCTTTTTCATAGGGTTTAGCATTTAAATTTCCAGAATTTGGGCATGTCCTTTCATGTGTGTACATGAGTGTTGAAACACCATTTACAGCTTTCCTCAGTGGCTTCTTTTATTACACAGTTTGCCTGTAATCCCTTTAATTTTTTTTTCCTCATGGGTAACACATTTAACTGTGAGTTTCTACTTAAAGCATTTATGCTATAATCCAAGAATTTGACCCCTTTGACTGCTCTTTTTATGTATTTATTGCTTTCTGGTTTGCCTAGATGGCTAGAGAGTAAGCTTTTTCATTCTTCCACATTCTTTTTTAATTCTTCCCTTTGAAGTTAAAAATTAAGCAGCACATTTTCTATTCCTGAATGCAAAGGTGGGGAAGCAAAACACCAGCATGTATCTGCTGTGTTCAGTATGGATGCTTCCACTGCTCGTCTTCATAAACAAGTTACACAAACACCAACCAGGAATTTTATCAGGATGACTGGGTTGGCTTTGAAGTGAGGATAAGCACTACTTAACCATGAATGGTTCCCTGCAATGCTGTTTTTCTGCAATTTTACAAAATATATGAGGGCAATAAGCACCAGGGGAGAAAGAAAAGCCTCTTGTGCTGAGGTTTAAGGCTGATACAAGAAAAAATACATTGAATAAATTTAACTCAGTCATAACTGAAATAAGACTTGCAATTAGAAGATGGTTCATGTCTGTCAGGCACAGATTTCCAACCACCAGAATAGCTTAGGGAAATGTTAACTAGTTTTAATAGGGGGATCCCTAAATGTATGGGAAAGATCACAAGACTCCCTTTCTGTTATAGCAAGGACTCTATTAGATCAAAAAATCTTTCTTAGATGGTTCAGGATGTTTTTGTGCCTTTTTCTGTTAGAGGATCCTCTCCTGTGAAAAACTTTTGTTCTTGCTCCCCAGCTTGAAAGGCAACTCAAGATCTGATCCTATTTTGGCAATGACTTTGGAAGCATAATTCACCACTTTTAGGAAAAAAAAACAAACACCAAAACCACAGGCTTCCTTTGTTTGTACTGGATCTGCTACTCAATAATTTCATTTGATGTTCCTGACTTCTGAGTTCTAAACCCAATGCACCTCCCCTTCTCCACCAAACTTGTATTTCTATAGTTTTTCCATATATCTTTCCTCCTAACACTTGCCCCCTCCCCAGCCTTAGGCCTTTTAACCACTCCTTAGAGAAAGCTGTTCCATACTACTGATAATTCTTATTGCCTGGCTTTGGAGGTTGCCCAGCTCTGTTAGATCATTTTTGAGCTAGACAAACGAATTGCATGCAGCACTCAAGATGTAAAAACACCATGCATTTAAACAGCAGCCTGGGGGTATTTTCTGTTCACTTTTCCTAATAATTTTTATCATAACTACTAACAAGGACCGAGCAGATGTTGAAGCTCTAAGACCTCTTTTCTTACTGGCAGCAGCCACTTTAGAGCCCATAACTACAAGTGGAAAGGTTTGAAGGGTTTTTTTTTACCTTGTGCAGGGCTGTTGATTCCAATGTGTTTTTCACATCCTGCAGATAAAAGGTTTTCAGTCACCCTGATTGGCAAATTGTCATCTGCAGCATATATGTCCCTCCCTGATACGTACCAGAAGTCATTCACAGACAGCTGCATTCACCCAGTGCTCCAGACATCTTATCAATCTGGATTTTAGATATTTTCCTAATGCAATACCCTCTCAGGTTTCCATTTAAGAAAGCCACACAAGCATCTGTTTAATACTACTCTTGTTAGCTAAACATTTAGGCCCAAAGCTACCATTACACACCTAACAAATCTTTTTATATTCAGCAGGATTTCTGCATTTGCTTGAATTTAAGTATAAATTTTGGTATTTTGCTGAGTAGAGATGCCTTCTTGAACAAAGCTTTTATTGAATCAATTAACCAAACAAACACAGATTTCCTAAATCCCAGGCTTTCACCTGCTGGCAATGGGTTGAGTGTGTGTATGGCTTAAGAAATAAACAGATATTGAAGTTGTCTATCAGAATTATTTTATGCCAACAAACACAAACTCTGCCTTATTTGTCCTACATTTTAATTGTATTATTTGTGCCTCACCTGAGTCAAACTTCACTGAACAAGAGGTGCAGACCAAGGGGAGGTCTTAAAGACAAAGGCAGCAGTAGCAGACCACCAGGCACACACATTGTAATTACCAAATTTACATCAAGACAAAACACCAGCATACCTCTTGAAAAAACCTCTCTGACCTTGGCTTAATGCCATGGAAGTCCCTTGATTTGTCTTCACATCTGATGAACCACACTTAATGGTTTTTAAAAAATGTAATTATTGAGTTTTAAGTTTCCTCTGATAAGTCAGTATTAAAGTCTGAATGCTGCCCTGCAGTTCTGCCTGCCCTTTGGTTGGGAGAAGCAAAAGCCATTTAATCTAACAGTTTGTGTTTTACCAGGGAAGTATTTCCTTCTGGTCTTATTGTACTGCCCAGGACATGGAAAACTGCACTCTAAATTGGACTGGCTGTAGTTTGAAGCAGGGAGGATCCTGTAGGATTTCTGAGCACTGGCACCACAGTACAATGGCAGTAGGCATAGACAACACAAAAATCTTACCAAAGGGGAAGGTGTTGCTGTGACTGACAGCCTGCATTGGGTGACATGTAAGTACATTTGAACAAGTATGGATCTGTCTTACCAGTTTTGCACAGTACTGCTATTTCCAAAGTCCCCTCCAAACTCCTTTTTTACTGTGTATTTTTATAGCCTCTGTTGCAACAGAGACCCTGACCTCAGCTTTTAGGCAAAAGTTGTGATTCAAAGACCTAATGAGTAATCAACAGGTCCCTGCCAAACTGGGAATGCTTTCCTGCAGACTGCCTGGGAAAGCAGAGCCACCAGTAAGCAGGAGTAAGGGACTTAGAGTCCCACCATGAATTAATGTTTGAGGGAAGAACATTACCTGCCTTTTCTGGGCTATACAAATTGCATTTCTGCTCCATCTGCATGAACTGAAATTACAGTTTGCCTGATACAATGGACCTGAAATAAGCAGTGTTCACAGTGAAGGGCTTGTACCACTAGGCCCTAGTGGATTAGTAGTATTTGTTCCTAGAAAATGATGGTCATGCCCTCTAAATGCCCTTTACTGTGATACATTTTGATTAAGCATCCTGAAGAGTCTCCTGATGAAGAGCCAGCGTGCCCTCATGCCACACTAAACACTGTAGAACAGCTCAGCTAATTTCAGCTGTCAAAAAATTAACTACCTAGACACAGCAGTCACTGGGGTATGCTGTGCTCAGGAGAGATTCAAGGCTCAGGCAGACTTCATTTCCCTCAGAGCTACCTGCCTCTCTGCAGGAGACAGTGATTCATCCTGTCCTAAAATAGGTATGTAAACCAGGGATTTGCATCACACTCTGGTAATGCTCTTCTTTCCTGCTCAGCTCCTGATGACTCTCAAGGTAGACTGGATATTCAGCACTGACCAGCCCTGGGGACAGTTGACTGAAATTAAGATAAATCTCAAGCAATAAGCTTTTCCCCACCCTTAGTAGCCAACCTTCTAAATTTCTTAGATCTTCAGAAGAAAGGTTTACAGCTGTCAGGTCTGCTCCTCTTGTGCAAGACAAGTGCCATCCTTACTTAGAGGGTCTGCAAGTAATTGCATTTCAGACAAGATTTTCTACCCTCGTCTCTGCTGGGCCACACAGAGATGTTCTCATTTCAACACACAACAGAGTGTGGCTTTGGCATGTTCTGTGTGGAGTATATTTGACATTTTAATTGATGCCATTTGTTAATTAAGAAGGCTAAGTGATGACAAGGAGAGAAGAGGAGATCTTTCAAAGAATGAATAATAACCTTGTTCAAAAGCAGGTAATGAGATACTGGGTTAAAAATATGTAAGCACTTGCAAAAGTGTCTAAATGTTTTTCAGAAATGAGGTGTTGCCCATCTTTTCCTTATTGCAGAAATGTCAGGAAGCAAAATTCATCAGCTACTACAACATGTGCTCCTTAGTCAAGGTTTTTCTGTCAGAAAAGGCCATGTATCCCTGGGTTAAGCTACTGACAGCTTCCTGCCATGGCATGGACTGGGGATCACCATTCCCTTTCTTTCTACTTGCCATTATCACAACTACCACCAAGGCAGAGGATGCGGCCACACCATTGCCAGGCTCAGCCTGCCCACACTGGACTGGCACCCAGATTTGCACAGGAAGATGCCAGGGAGTAGTGATTTCACTCAGCAGGGAGGAGGAAAACGGTGGAGTTGGTGGCATGATGCTCAACACCGATCCCCTTCTCAGATGCACCAGCAGCTGTGTTTGGGGCTTATTTTCTCTAAATGCTGCTTGTGTGTTATGCAAAGCCCCTTAACAGAGAAGAACAGAGTGGAGAGTGTTAGCCAGGAGGGTGGCTCTGCAGAAAAGCAGATCCAAAAAAGCCTTGAGTCGAGCTCCTTTCTGTGCAGATGCACAATTAAGCAGAGACAAAAGGGAAGACCAAGCAGATGCTGGAGAGGAAAGAAAAGCAATTTTCACCTGCTGACATAGGGAGTGGGGAGAAAGGCTGCCACAAATTTCCAGTGCCACTTCCAAGCTTGGTATTTTGGACCGAGACGGGTTTTTAACATCTACCAAGAGGCAGACCATCCTGCCTCTAGAGCTTCATCTAGACTTTCCTATCCAGTTTGAAACAACACTTCTCTCTCTTCCCCTTTCTCCTTCATGGGCCGTGCTTGACCCAGGGATTGTCCCATTGCCAAACCTCATCTCCATCTTTCTGATCTCACCTGCACTCTCCTGCTCCTCTGCACACCCCAGGAGAAACACCTGTACATACCTATGTCTGCATCTGTGCAGAGTGTAGCGTATGTCCTTCCATCTGGTACACACTAGAAAAACTGTACAGGTGGGAGTTATTTCCTATGGTCTATAATGAGTACATGATGTATGTCTCTTAAGATGAAAGGTGAGACAGTTTACAGAGGGTTTCCATAAGCTTAGTAGTGAAGCGGCAATATTCGAGGAACTGGCAGAGCACCCAAAAGATCCTAAGTCCCTGTTCTGATTCTTCTGCAGAGTTTGGGTTACACCTTGAGCATGTCTTCTGCCTTCCACAGCCCTCAGTTTGCTTTGGGGGTGAGAAGGTGGCAGTGAGCATTACAGGAACCTTGTCCAGACTCTGAGAGGAGCACCAGCACTGGGGTAGTGGCAGGGATTTCTACATATAGGTATACTGAAAATTGCCAGAAGAGTTCATTTTCAATTTGCATTAAAAAAAAAAAAAAAAAAAAAAAAAAACATGAAAAGTTTTGGGAGGTGAGTAATACCAGCTCCAGACTGGTACAGGCTGACAGTTTGTGGATTTTTTTCTATTTGTTTTACGTTGTTTACTGAAAGTATTCATTTGTTTACCTTGTTGTTTTCCACTCCTTGCATCTGTTCATTTGTTTAAGTACAAGCCTCCGTGTTTTCCACTTCTGTTTCCTCTCATTACAGTGGAGCATCTGCTTAGTGCTTAAAAAAAAAAAAACCAATCAAAAATAATCTTATACCATGGAGCAGAAAGTTTTCATAAACTATGGGTAAAGAATGATTACTGTCTGCATAATCCCTTTCATTATTACTATTTGTTCAGATTTCAGTTTGACAACAATTCTGGATGGCCTTGACATTTTTTGGGGATAAAGGTACGGATGACCTCCTAAAGAATACCTAAGAGGATCAATCCTCCCCGAAAATCAAGGAAAGAAGACTATTGTCTTTTCCTTCCTCTGCAAGTTATTTTAAAAAAACAGTCTTGAGATGAGAATAGTCTGGAAAAAATACATGGTTTTCCCTACTGGCCAGAAATCCTAAGTCAGGATGAACCTGTGTGACCCAGCTGCAAAACCTCTGCAGAAGGCTCAGCTAGGCATGTCTGTGCAGTGTTTATGGGAAAAGCAACATCACTGTCACCTCCCTCAGCTCCTCATCTCCTTGCCAAAACTCTCCTCTCTTCCTTGACCTGCAGCTGCTAGGGTTCTCAGAGTCTATGCCCTCTTCCCTCCCCGCCAGAAGGGAGCTGAGAAGGGCATCTCCACACCCCTTTGCCTCCCTGCCTGCACAGCAACGTCAGCTCTCACTGGTTATTCATATGGGGGAATCTCATCTGACCAAGCGACATTTAGAGGAAATTGTCTTGCTGATTAAAGGAAACGTGCAGTATCTGCGGAAAAGATATCAAGAGGACATAAGGGGGTAACATGAGGCTGAGTGTCCTCTTGATGACTAACAGCTGCAAGCAAGAGTTATTCATTAATGTAATCAAGTCACACAAAATTTCATGATAACATTGGGGAGTTTTGCACAAGTGATTAAACCAAACAGCAGGTAGATGAACAACTGTCAGCTTTTCCAGTAACTGACTGAATTGCCTCCAGGTCCAAGTTTAGGTCTAAGAGGTGATCCTATTACCAGTAATCCAATCATAAGTGACTCTGAGCTCCCTTTTACCGTCTCTGCCCACCCAGTGTTATTGCCATCCAACTGATCTTAAAAAAAAAAAAACAACAACAAAACAAAACAAACAACCAAAAACCCAAATGAACACACTCCCAAAAATGTCTCACTGCAGCAACACTGTTTTGACATCATTGCATTAGGAAACCCTCTTGCCTATGATGAAATACTCATAGACAGAGCATCTGGGTTAAGGCTGGACAATTCACAGTGCCTTGTGAATCAAACAGTAGATCCTCAGTGAGAACTGCTGCCTGGAATACTCATGTATTTTTTTCTCCTCTCACCAGACATAAGAAAAGGAAGAGTTTCTATAAAACAAGATAATACTTGCTGCATAAAAGTACTGTTCTTCTAATTAGCAGATATTCAAGGCAGTGAGTGAAGGAAAGCTTTTTTCCCCTGCCCTATTCTGCTGTAAAGATAGGCTATCATTTAGAACATCACTTAATTAAATACTAGAAACGAGGACACCTCGGAATTGAATAATTCTTCTCCAACAATTTTTTCTAGTGTTCAAATATTAGTCAGAATAAAAAAAAAATCTAACTTTGTCACGGTCATCTGGTACTTAATTGATTTTTTATTTAGTTCAGTATTAAAGCATGAACTTGAGGAAAAAATTAATTCATTGCTCTCCAGTGTGGACAGCTCGCAATGAGTGACTGTGTAGAAAGAAAGAAAACAACACCGAGTTGTTACAAAGCCTAACATCTGATCTCGGTATCATCTTTCATCCTTTACAAAACTCTAGCTGACATGGGAGGTACATCTCTTCCATGTTAGCATTAAAAAGAAAACTGAAGGTAGGATTTTTCAAAGGCACTTCTCACTGCTCTCTTGATTCCCATTGAAACCACTGCTAAAATTCTTTACTTCCTTCCTAAAGACCAGGATATACCAAGCACATCTGAGCACCCCACATACATAAAAATCAATAAATGCTTGTTTGTATCATCTACATTGTGTCAGGTCAATGATGTGGAGACCCAAAGGTCATTTTGACCAGCCAAATCCACTGAGGGTACTCCGCCCTTCAAGTTGCCTCTTTAGCCCACAACACAGCTCTTCTCACGGTGCCATTTGCTCGGGAAGCAGAAGAGATCCTGCTGGTGCAGCCTTCTCCTTTCAGCTTTGTTCCAATTTAGAGAGCTGTGAAGGAGGACAAGCAGGATTCCCCAGGGCAGGAGAAGGGAGTACTGGGATTGCTTTGACCTGTCACAATGCATAGGGCAGCATTCACCTCTGTGCCAGGCACTTGGCAGAGATACTGGGACCAAACTGGGAGTCAGTTGCAGGAGTTGGCAGGGCATTTGGGGGCTGGCCCACGGGATCATTGCACTTCTTTTAGATAGCAGGCATGGACAGAAGCCAAATCTGTTATAAAGTGATAACAAGACTTGTATTGACACCATGAACAGAGGATTTAACACAGGGGATAACAAAGATCCTCTTAGGCATCCAGGAAAGCTTGATTTTAGAGAGCAGCTGCTGTCCCCATCCTCCCTTTTCAACCCCTTTACACAGATCTGGCACAGGGATGCTGGTCCCCATCCCTGCTCCCCCATCAGTGATGTTCTGCAAGCAAGGGTGGTTGAAGGGAAAGCCACATGTGTGAGACCATATTAACTGGAAAAAATTCTAACAATACATGCCTCTATCAGTGTACCCTTAGGAGAAAGGCACATTGATATTTTGGCCAAGTACTAAAATCAAGTTCGCAGAGACAAGGAAGGTCACAATTCCTGCACACCAGCAGATCACTGTGTTGGTTAAAAACAACAGATTATCTTATTTTTACTTGGTTGGTTATCATACAGTAGCTAAAATGCTCTGGGGACAGCACTCTTCCTAGAGAGAGGGAGTAAGGGAGAGAACAGGGATCAAAAGGATGCTGCAGAATCAGTGGAGAGTTGACACACAAGGAGATTGAAGTTTCTTCATTAGCACCAAATAAGAGCACTTTTGAAACTCGTGAAATGCTTTGCTGCACTATCTGTTTTGTCCAGCTAAATTCTCACATTAATCATCTTTATTCCTTGTAATTCCCTTATGGGAAATCTACTGAGCATGCTTAAATGTATTAAGACTATCACAGTTTATTAAGAGTCCATACTTCTGCCTTACACACTGATTATGGGGAGAGAAAAACAGCTGTAATCACAAAATGGCTTCTCTCATCTTTGTACCTCCCAGTGTTATTGATGACAGTACTGGGTATTGGTGTTGCAGTAACATTTCATGCATGTCCACTGCAGTGTACCAAGCACTATACCAGCACATCATGTTGCTCCAGAAAGCTTGTGTCAAAACACTTCCAAGAGATGCAGATGTGGTTACATCTGGTTTAAGGAGGAAAACTCTCCTGTGCTCTCCTATTAGCTAACATAAGCCTATTCCTAAATTTTAACACAGACAGAATTACCAGGCAGCCTAGGTAGGCATCAGCCAATTGATCAGCTCTGGATCACAACTCCCAAGACAGTAAAAAAGAATTTTTGCCTTCGTTACCTTGTGCAGATAAGCAGAGGGAAGCAAAGAACAAGACTGGCACCATGACTAGCCTGGCAGTTCTTGATAGACAGCAGGACTATGTAGTACAGAAGTTTTCAAGATGTTCATCTCTGACAGGACAATGAAGTAGTGAAATGGTTTCCATTAAATTTGGGTTGTGTTCTTCAGCTGCATCAAAAGACAGGATATTTTTAATGACAGAAGAATGACTCATTTGTCTGGTGTGAATCATCACGCTCTGCTTGTGCCTCCTAACTTATATAAGGAATACCAAAATATTTTTTTTCTTATTAGTAAGGGAAATTACTTAACGTATATAAAAAGGCTGCCAAGCCATGGCCAAAGACTGAGCAAGACCACAACATCCAAGACAGGGCCCCTTTGCTTCAGCTTATCAAACCCAAATGCGATGTCAGAGGAGGAGCTGTGCCATCCCATCGGTCACACTGGCAACACAAATCAACCTCACAGAGACATCAGCTGCTTCACCAGACCCTTGGCTGAAGCAAGAGCAGTGCAGAAGCATAAACCTTTCTGTCCACTTTGCTCCAAGGCCAGGAGCCTCTGTGGGCTGCCATGTCCTAAGTCACCAGCTTTCACCCACCATATATTGCAGCCCAGAGCTGTTTCACCTCACCCTTTATTAAAGCTGTCTCAGCTTGGTTTGCATGGCACAGAGAAAGTTGAGCACAGCCAGTTTTTTCCAGCCAAAAGCAAACAGAGGCAATTATCCCTGCAAAACTCACTTTGCAAGCTTAACACACTCCATCCAGGCAACCACTTTAATCTGTACTGGCTAGTGACTCCCTGCTGAATAAGCTTACTTCTCCTTGAGGGGGTTGCCAGGCTAACTCAACTCATGTGCCTAAACTGGCAAAACCCACTGAAGTGTAAACAGGCCATCTAGGGTGTTCAGAGACCCATTTCTGAGTAATTGGCTTCCATAATGACTCATACACACACAAACAGAAAACATAGGAAAGCTTCCCCTCAGGTTTGCTCAAAGTACATACAGTTTTTCACCTGTGATGAATAATAAAGAACTCTTCCTTTTATTCCCCTGCCTACGAATTAATCAGGCAGGGGAAAAGGGGGATCTGGATGAGTGCCACGGGCTAAAGGATAAAAATCACATACAGAGAAAGAAAGAGCAGGGACATGCAGAAATGCCATATGGAGAGTAAACAAGCTGTAGTGACCTTCTCAGACTTTATCAAGTATTCACTGGAAGCAGGCTCATGGGCATACAAAACTAATAATAATGAACCCACAAGCATCCTGGCATGTTCTGGTTCTCCCTTCCAACAGGATTTTCTCCCCATTAGCATGCCAGATGCCTGGTGGGCTTCGGCCCTTTGCTAAAACTTGGAGCTAAAGCAAAGAAGGAGGGTGTAACAGCATAGAGGATTTCTGCACATCAGGGCCTTTTTAAACAGAGAGAAGTGGACAATGTCAGATCTTCAGTGAGACCTGGCAATCTGTGAACTCCACTGATTTAAAAGACAGAGTCTAGCACCTTGAACACCACTGGCAAATGTTTTACTCTTGTACCTTGAACACAGACCTTGGGGTTTTTTCCAGCCTCTGAGGAGTATGGTCATTAAGTACTTTCCAGAGATCAGGGATGGCATATGTTACCAAGTTACTGACCTCAGACATGAAAGGAGTCACCTTTTTAGAAGCCAGCCATTCAACCATAGCAAATTACATTTCTTGAAGGATTTCAGCCTTGAATTTTCATTCCAAAATGTATTTCAAACCAAAAATGGGACCTCCTATACACATAGCTAGAAGAGTGAACTGTGCAAGATGGGATGATTTTTCCAAAGGACAATGATCTATTTAAAAGCAACACAAATAGCTGAGTGGAAATGATCCAAATTATGTTGATGTGACTACTTGAGAAAGCTAAACGTATGCAAGTCTTTGCATCATCAGTGCTTTCAGCTTTAATCTCTTAGAAAAAAAAGGGGGGAAATGGCAATGTTGTCATTGCCTGAAAGACGGTGGAAGTGTCTTGATTTTGGTATTCTTTGCTTCTCTTTGAACTGTTTTTCTCTCTCCTATATACTTCAGATCTCAAAAAAGTTATTTTAAAATAACAGATGCAATTGCCCAGAGGTGAGATGGAAAAGAAAGAGACAAAAGAAGAGTCGTATAAAAACGAGGGCAAGAATAGCTGGACAATATCTATAAAAACAGAATTGGAAGCTTTGAGGGCTTAAATGTTACAGAAAGCAACTTAGGTCAGTTGCAGTAACTACCTGAAGGTGAACGTTACAGCCATTTGAATGAGGTTTGGTGAATTCAGAGAATATTTACAGCTATGTGGAGGTTGAGCCAAAACCAGCTGCAGCCGCCATCCCCCCAACCTTGCCCCGCTGGGGAGCAGGGGTTTTCCAGGGTGAATAAACCACTCTAACACAGAGCTGCTGCTCTGATTTCCTCCCTATACTTTCAAATGGCTCTTGTATCTCTCACTTTCTTAGGCTATAAAGCGTCACTGTGATAAGTTAAACAGTGATGCTGTTTAACACCAATATCCACAGCTTGGGCTTGGGTTCCTGGGTGAAAGGTAAATGTGTCATGGGATAAAACTGAATTCCTCCTGTACATTTAAACACCTCCCTCGTGCTTAGCCCATTAAGCCAGTAAATATAGACATACTTCTAATATTCCAGGCACCTGAACAGGTCCTCTTGCTAATTTACAAATACAACAATATTTACAAATACAAATAAACAAAATAAAGAAACAGGGATAAAAGCAGAATTTTTTTCTTTACCCACATGTGAAGCTGCCTTAGCAAAACCACGTTCATTTGTACTTTAGTGGTGAATAAATAACTGTGAAATGGTGAGTGAGGAAGGCCAAAGAGAAGGCAAACCACAACTCAGTCTTTCAACTAACCTGGGAGGGAAAGCTTGAGGAGAGACACAAAGAGAAGACAGTAGGAGTGGAGGGAGATCTGTGAGGTTCCAGAGATGAATGGAAAGATGAGAGCAAGGAGGCAGCCATACAAAATGGGCAGTGCAATAACACATTATTGTTGATGATGACACTATTTTAACCCTCCAAATGTTTTGCTCCCACTCATTAATACAGGGGAATTTTTCCTCACAAGCAGCCACAGGCATTTAGGCACAGACATCCTAACTCAAGAGCAACATTCACTACCTCATCAGAAGCAGTGTGCACCTCTGGACTGGCACATCAGTGGTCATGCTATAACAATGTCATACTATAATTCCTCATTTTGTCCAAACCAGCCCTCCTGTCCCCACCCCTGCATTGTATACCATCTGGCCCCTGGAAGCATGTTATACTTCTTTTTTAATTCAATCCAACCTTTCCACTTGCTTTGGTGCTCTTTGCTCAATGTCACAGCAAGAGCAGCTTCCTGATTACCTTGCTACATGTTTATAATTAATTTCTCTCAGGAGGATTACAGCCAATATTATTACCAAATGAATTTCCTAGGTATTGAAGCAGTGTTGGTTTCAAAAAATACACGTGATTTATTTTCTCCCTAGGGAGTAGACATTTGTAAGTGGCAGATTACTGATATGCCACAACCAGAAAGCAAAACATAAGAGCAATTAATACAGCATTGTGAAGGAAAGCCTGCTTGCTGCAGAGACCTCTCAACAGCAGTAAGTTGACAGCACCCACATCATGAATTCTGCCTCAGGACTCAAAATACCAAGCAAGATTAAGACTAAGAGTGTGAGATTTAAACTCATTGCTGCAGAGACTGTCCTTTTATTCTGCTTTTGAACAGCACTGAGCAGGTAGAGGTCCTGCCCTACAACGGGTGCTACAAGCATCTGCACTAGGGATGAGGGGTAACACGCACCCATATGAAAGCTCCATGGGTGTTTCAGAGGAACTGAGGCCTTTTGATGGGATAACTTTCAGAATAAATTTCAATTTTTTCTTTTTCAAACCTTTATTATTTCAAAGGGAAAGAGATATTTTTATTTTTTAAAAATGTCATGAGGTTCCCCCTCTTCACCATATTCTTTTGCTTAAAATTCCCTCAAATATGTGACACAGTGGCTTCTCTTGAGATTGTCCTTAGGCAAAAGTAGAAAAGTAGTTTTTCCTAGCAAAACTGGCTGCTGGAGAAGATATCTGTGACCAGCTCTGAAGTAATAAAACAAATGGCCATGGCATGATTTTAAATCGCTAATCCCTTAATATAACTCATAGGAAAGTGTCTCATGATCCTCATTCAGTTCAATAGCCATTTAGCCCTGTCCTTCCTTGAACAATTCTGTGAAAGGAGTAAAGGGGTCTTGCTTAATCAAAAAATGCTTACTGACTTGTCAACTCAAACCACAGGTGCTTTCCAGAGGCATCTTTATCAAGCACAGGGTAACATAGCATTACAGCAAAGCTCCGGCTCACCTTGCCTCACAGCAAGGTCTCTGCTTCAGCGCAGCACTAGGTCACATCCCAGGCTCTTCTGTAGAGGGTCCTCAGGGAACCAACCAGTTTGTGCACAGCACATCTTCCCCAGGTCTGCCTTCACGCATAGGCATTGCAGGAGGAAAAGGGCATTGCAAGGTACCTGTCAGCTGACTTGGTGGACTTGAGCCCTGTAACCCTCAAGCCTCTCTCTCTCATTAACTCCAAAGACAACACAAGTGGGTAGTGGCAGAGCACAGGGGCAAACAAGCCACCCTGAAGCTAAATGCTTAATGTGAAAGGCCACATTAACGAGGGTTGGCAATTCCCTGCTTGTGGATGATTTAAAAATCAATTTCTAATTGCCAGTGCAGGTATGACCTCAACTGTTTCTCAGACAAAAACTTGAGATATTGTGCAAGAAAACTGCGTTCACTGAGAAACTATCAGTGAAGGCTTTCAGATGTTCCCAGAAGCACATGGCCAGCAGGACAGAAAAGGGGTGAAGCGGATCTGCAAGAGGATGGGAAGAGTCCCTCTCTCCATCCCACTCTCCTTTATTCACCCACCTGTAAAACCAGTACTTAAAACTTTACTGTATGAACAAGGTAGTTTGCAAATGATGGTAAAACATCTTGCAAGACATGGAAGGGAGAGAGAAGCAGATTTTTGAAAATGTAGTTTTCCCTATCCAACTGTAGCTTTTATAATTGTTTCTAAGGGGGAGCACAGGGCTGGTGATAATTGGAGGCTGTGCATGTACGAATTCTGGACATTGTGAAGATCTCTTCACAGATATCCCAGCTGCTGCAGCATTCAAACTTTCACTTATATATAGTGTTTCTGCCTGTGAAGATAACTCAGGGCAAATTGTTAACTTTCCAAATCCACAGCTGAGCTTAAATAACTATGTTAATAGACATAGAAACTTTCTACCTCTGCTTTCCAGCATAATAAGGTTTTTAAAACCCAATTAATAATATTGAAGCATCAACAGGCTTAACCTTTTCAGTACCTGAAGCAGATTATCACAGCCCATGCTTGCAGCCCTGATTGCTGCAGTTGCCTTTGATAAGCCATGTATTTGAAAGGATGGCATGTTACAATTAACTGTGTGTGTCGGGACTATGAAAAGAGTGCTTGGATGGCAGGAATAAGTGAACTATTAACCTCCAAATTATACTAACTGGACTGATTATGGTAATGCCAATTTAAAAATACAACAGCAAGCTTGCTCTTCTCCAACTTGGCTTTACACTGTCTTTATTTTAATAGCAGTGAACTTGGGAGTCTGGCTCAAATCCAGGTTTGTGAGCTTTTTCTAAGAAAACTTCACTCAGTAATGAAAGTAGATCCTTAAAATATACATGGACAACAACCCAGCTTTTTTCATATGGCAGTAACTCCCATCAAGGTACGGCTATTAAGCCTGGACAGCTTGAGAAAACATCTGACTTTTGGTCTTAACTGTTAGATTGCTAGCTAGGAAGATACCCCTGTATGCAAGCCTGGTTCTTCATCTTCTCCCATTTCGTTTGAAATTGGGATAGTGGGTCAGGTCTCTGACTGTGCAGGACCATTCTTCCACTCTTCAAGACATACAGGACAAAAAAAAAATCACTGTACTGGTGATT
Source organism: Acropternis orthonyx (assembly GCA_035583155.1). Taxonomy (NCBI): domain Eukaryota; kingdom Metazoa; phylum Chordata; class Aves; order Passeriformes; family Rhinocryptidae; genus Acropternis; species Acropternis orthonyx. The sequence goes on along the minus strand of JAWWEU010000125.1, from coordinate 18,258,978 downwards.
TGGCTTAAAGCATATTTCAAAATGCATCAAAATGTTATTTTCCCCTTAGTTTAACTAACTGAGATTTTCCAGTTTGTGATGTCTTGGGTTATGGCACACACTGCAATGACTTTTTACTATGTGACAATGGCAGCAGCTTATCAGAAGTGTACAAATGTAAATATTTCCCAGTGTAACCTGCAAGGTAGGGGGGAACAAGAGATTCTCAAGAACAACTGAAAAAGAAGCAGATTTGTTAATAAACAACTTGACTGCTTGTTTGAAAGCCTTAGCAGGATGAATTTCTCTGTTGTTTGCTAAGGCAAGAAGATTGTTCTTGCTTCCCCAGAACTGTAGACCTGAATGTCTCCCAGCAGCATCAGCACATTTTAAACTGAAATTTGAAGTCACGAGGGGCTTATGTTTGAAATAGGGAATTGGTCCTCCTGGAATTAGGAAAATAGGGCAAGAATGGCATGGTTTCAAAAAACAACACATTTTGGGTTCTCTGCATTATCGGTCTTTGATATAAACAGTTTTGAGTCTCATATTTGAGCTTCCTTCCTACAGCATAAAAGCAGGCTCCTGGCTAGTACTCCAAAGCTTTGGGTCTTCCTATCTCTTGACTGCACTTGTACTATTCCTGAATACCTCAAAAATATGTGAGAATCCTCATGGGTGATGTAGGTTTCTAAAAAGGTGGGTATTGCTGCAGATCTCCACTCTCCAAATGGTAAAGCTGTTTCTGCACTGTGTTGTTGTGACATAGATTTAAGTTTATCATTTCAATGGTTTGGTTTTTTGGGGGGGTTGGGGTGTTTTCCTTGACCCTCTAGTGAATAGTTACCCACAGAACATGAATCTCATTCTCCTGTCCTTGTATCTCAGAGATACCTGTATTCTTTTTGTAATAGACTGACTTCATTAATGTCCAGCTTATAATAACCAGTTTATTCCCTCATTCATAAGTGAAGACCCATTTCCTTATGCATTCACTGGAAGATGCATATTAATTTATAGTCAATTTTCTATACTGATGCCTAAAACTTTTTCCAATTAGCCTCAGCTTTAATAAGAAAATTAGTAAAAATTCAGTGTATTAAGACAAAAGGAAGCTGGATTAGATGCAATCTATGTCAAGCACGTATGTTACCCCTTATAGACACGTCTCATAATCATAATTGGCTCATCTGATTGCTTGAGTCCAATTATTTTAAATACTCCTGGCAATCAATAGAGATTCACCCCTATAAACCTATCTGACCCCTTTCCTCAGTGAGGCACAATTATACACATAACAGTCCTCTATTAACCTTTGACAGAGGTAGGAATTAGTGATCAAGTCTGACATACAAGTGGTGGAAAGTTGCCAAGTAGTTTCACAAAAATCCATCTCTAGAATGAACCCATCACCGTGGCCTTCTAGGAGAATAAAAATTCACCTGACAAGGTGGATACTAGAAGATAAGAGAGGCTTTATTGATCTTTCAGTTCTCCCTACCGCACCATTGTAAATTGCAAATGATAAGAGGAAGAGTATTCAAAGTAAGCAAAGCTTTTCAATATTAACCTCAATAAGTGAATTAAGCAGCAATACTTTGCATAAAATTGAAGATCACTAATGGGTCAAAAAATGCAATCCATTCTTGCTCTGGGCAATCAAGACTCTCAGATGACAGACCTCTGCAACTTACTGTGAGCCTGGTAATTGCTGCCCATTACTGCAACAATCAGAGCCTGACCTCAGGGATCAGCCATGCCAAAATTCTACTGGATTTCAGTGGCACTGGGGCAGCAGACTCCACCAACAGGCCTACCTATGAAACATCCCAGTCAACAAGTCATCCTACACATTTGACCAAGACTAAGTCATTTAAACTGCTTCCAGAAGAGCAAGGGGTTAAATCCATCCTGAGGCTCTGTTGAAATAATGATAAATCTGGAGCAGGTTAATTAAGAACTGCAAGAGATTCTGTTCCTATTAGCAGTAAAAAACCCATGACTATTCACAGGCAGCTGTATTTCAGCAGTAAAGGTGTAATTGATATTGAAAATTTCCAGTTTAGCTTCTGAATCTCTTAGGTATTGCAAATCTCAAAAGAGAGAGTAATTCTCTTTCTACAGGGGAAAGCATCAAGAGCAGCGAAGCAGAGGTCAATGAAATAAAACTGGTGCAGAAAGACCTGCAAAGCCTAAAGTAGCAAATATAATCTTGCTCCCTACTCCAGTGCAATTTGCTTTTACATCATGGAGAATTTGTCATACCTGATTCAAAGGTCCAGTGATGCCAATAAACTGCCTTTAACAGAATCCAGCACCTCATACCTTGAAAGACAACAGAAACACCCAGAACCTGCAAAAACACTCAAAAAACCCCACCAATCTGTAACTCCTGGGAAGAAGAGGAAGAACAAATCCACAAAAACATATTCTGATGTAGGAAAGTTCCTGCATCTCATCATAGTCTCTCCCATGTCCACTATGCTGAGTGCTGACTCACCTAAGTTCACCGAGGGCTATTGCAGACCCCAGGCCTGGGTGTACTGTGAAGAAATACGTGTACTGTCTGGCCTCAGCAGAAAGGAATCTCTAATCAATGGGTATTGGAAACAGCTGGAACTGCCAAAGTAGTGACAGCTGAAGGCTTCTGATGGTGCCTTTTCTCTATATGGCCATAAGGGAGGCAAAGGAATACTAGAAGGTCTTTTTAATTAGATTGGTGATGACACCTGGAAAAGGATTTCAGTGACACATATGAGGCAAGTCGGGACTGAGTTTGTGCTTGGTTTGGCTGTCAGAGATGAAAAACAGCTGCTATCTACATTTTCATGAGTTTTACATTTAGAGGGTACCTATAAACAGGTGTTCTATGACACTGAGCCAGTAGAGTCAGTTCTATGAAGAGAAATCACATGAGAAATGTTAACCTCTAAATTAAAAAAATAAAAAATTTAAAAATAACAACATCAAATTTGAGAGTACAATTTAAAATTTGGGTTGTGATGTGAACAGCAGATGAACAGTAACTTTGTCCAAATTATTTTCCTCATCTTGTACACAGATTAGATCCCTAAAGTTCTGCCCTAAAACCAGCTTGACAGCTCACACTTTTGTTGATGTGCAGTGAGCTTGCTCTGTCCTTTCCTCTGTGCCCTGACTGAGTCTTGCAGTCTTTGGTATATTTATCCTCACATCACCCTGTAAAGTAAAGGAGAGCTTTTATTTCTTCTTTGCACAGGTGAGAAATAAATGTCAAAAAAAAAAAAAAAGAGATAAAAGGGTAGCCTGTCAAATATTTTTAAATTAATAGGAGTTAGACATCTAAATAACTGGGTGAATTTGGACATTAAAAAGTCATCTGCTGTCAGGCAGTAATTCCTACTGCTGTGCTTCATTTCTAATATACAGATTTGAAGGTCTACCTCCCCTCTTGCTTTATTTTTTTTTATTTTTCTGTATCTTGCAAGCCTGGATTTGGTTTGTGCCTTGTGTTCTAAGAGCCATATTATCAGTCCTTCAGCTGACAGCCAACAAACCCATTACCAGCTGGTGCTTGCAGCAATGAGCCTACAAAGAGTGCACTGCCATGTTTTAATGAACTCCTGGGACAATTGTCTGGGACCACGGGAGTTCTGGGACCAGGGGAGTTCCAGGACATCCTGGAATAGCTCATGTAATTTCCAAGCATACAAGGAGAAGGAACACAATAAATCTCTGTAGATCAGGGAAACACCAGAGTGCACTTTTTTTATTCTGCAGGCATTTTGCTTCCTTGATGCATGTTTTAAACAACAACACTGTGCTTAAAATATGCACACTCATGTTGTGCTTGCAGCCCCTTGCCATAAAACCAATGGTGCCCTCAAACACCTCATCTAAAAGTTTATTTCCAGCAGTACTTTAAAAAGAAGACAGCAGGGTGACAATTCCAGAATTCTGCTGTGAAACAGTTACTCATTTTATATGTTTTTTTCTTCCTCTGACACTGATCTTGTGGGCCTCAGTATACTGGGGTTTTCCATGATTAAGTGGCATGAATATTAAAAACTCCATTTCTCTCTATCTCCAACCAGCTAGATCTTACAATCTGCAGGACAGTGGCAACTTCCATTTGAGGTGGTCATTGGTAAGCTTTGGTCACAAAGGTACTCTAGCTGACGTTCAGAAAAGGTGTTATTCACTACAGCAAGTACTGCAGGAAATCAAAGAGCTGTTTTACATCTACCTGTCTAGTGCTGTTTTGTGTATATGACTAACTCCCCTATTAACCTCTTATCTCCAGTGTCCCAGTTTCATCTCCCACTGTTAAATTTTCTCCCTGCCAGTCAGCTATGATTTCAGAAAAGTCTTTCAAAATTGTATTTTCTCTTTGGAAATCAATGCTTTTATAATAGATCAAGTGGGAAAAGCTGGCACAGAATGGTGGCAAATCTCAAGGAAAGAAGAACAGAAAGAGCACGTTAAAAAAAGTTGCTTATGTAATTCATTCATTTCATACCTGACTACTTCTCTTCCAACAAGTAATTGTGTTATGCCAGAGACAGGAAAAGTTCTCATTAGATCTCATGGCTCTTCAAAACATAAAACCTGTGTAGCACAGACATGGTTCATAAAGGGCTGTAATACAGTGCAAACACCTTGGCAAAGCCATATGCTCAGCAACATGGTTAGAAGCACATGTAGAAATCATGACAAAAGCACATACTGAAAGCTCCCCAGAATTTGCTGTGTCCGCACCCCAAATTGCTGGTAAGTATAATAAATCTCTTCTGCAGGATCTGTGTTCTTCCCTCCCTGTTTGCAGTCTATGTAATGGTCTTTCTTCTGCACTTTCTCCCTCACTGCCTCTCTTGGCAAGGACAGCAATTCACTGTGTGGGCAAAACCAAAGGTGCCTTAGGAAACTGTTCTTTCACACACAGTTGTAGTTGTTTGTTTCTCACAGTTCTGCATGTTTGTTTGCATTTTGCATCTTCCAGCAATTTCAGAGGGCTGTATTCATAGTTTACTTTGTTTCTATGGCTCATAAAGAAAGGCACAGTACCTCATCCTGCCAGGTAATGCAGAAACAATTTTTTAAGGCATTTTGCTTTAAAACTGCTTTGCTCTTTCCTTATGTTGTGCCCTTCATCCCATGGCCAAACTGTAAACTGGTTTCCAGCTTACATATGCAGTCAGATTTAAGTACTGGGCAGCAATACCCTAGGATGAACACTCCTTACATGGTTTTTGAAGCCTATGGTGCTGTGCAACTGCAGTAGGGTGACCCAAATTGTCTAGGGCATTTCACCTATAAAATCTCCCCATCCACTCTAATAATTTAAGTCCTCCTAGCCTTTATGTGTGAGCCCATGGCTGATGGGGTCTTTCCTGATTTGCATCACTGAAGAGAAAAGACGATCAGGCTCAAAATCCAGTAGATGCTTTACATGCACGATTTTATTAGTGAGTCAGTCACACACATCTAACCAACTTTGCATTAAGTGGTTGTTTTAGTATGTTTTGACCCACCAAAAAATGTCACATAATTAGGAAAATGATCAACTGAAGTGCAAGCACAGGTGCCTCTGCTTGTTATTCATCCACGCTGCATGATATTTAGATGGTAAACAGCAAATGCATGTGTGGTGCAGCCCACAACAGCCCCAACATCACCACAGAGGAAAACATCCTTCTCAAAAACAACACACAGAGGTGCGTTGGGGTCCAACCCTGTGCAAAATCTTTTCTTCTCTCTTGGGGTTCCAATGCCCCAGGGAAGGTACCTCCACTTCTCTTATTGCAATGGCAACAAACTAGACCAGACTAGTCTTTTCTGCACATTGAGAAACATTATCTTGGGTCCTTTCTAGCATCTGCCCATGAAAGCTCAGGGATGGCAGTACTGCACTAGGCAATGCTTACATAGTCCTGCCCATGCTGAAATCCATCCTGCAATTACACCATGACTGCAGCCTTGGCCCACCTTGCTTAGGAATAACCAGTCACTGCTGATAGGACTGGACAAATGCTACTGTAGTTCCTCCTGTATCGAGAAGGATGGTTTCTCAGAGCTGGGAGCAATTATCTATGATAACTAGTGGAACAAAAAACCCAACTAATTTTAATCAAACTACATTAACTACACTAGGGAGCTGCTTGGAGCATTTGACTTCTGGACCACAGAGTCCCACCAGTCCCTTCCTCCTTTCTTCTCAAATTTGTACACCACAAAACTAATTCCTTTGAAAAGAGGACAGAATTACCCTTTATGCTGTGTTTTAAAGGTGATTCTTCTATTAAAAAGCAGATCCTATTTGCATTCAGATTGCAGCAGGATAAAAAGCTAAACATTTTCTTGTGCCTTGTCCCTGTTTTTAATCCAAAGAAACTAATCTTGTAAAGAAGCAATGGGTCACAGCCTCTGATACAAGGATGTAAACTGAGGTCCCTTTTCAAACATGCTGCTAATAAGGGAAATGAAGGTACAAGAAGTAAGACCCAGTAGCAATTCCAGACTGTCCCCAGTGTGGTCAGTGCAACTCCTCCCAGTTCAAGGTTTCTCCACTCACTTCAGGATGAGACCAGCACTCTTAGTAGCCCTGCTCCCAGGAGAAGGCATTTATTTCATGGTTGCTTTTGTCTTCTTCTTGCACAGAGTGCAGAGGCAGTGCTCTGTTAGAGGCCACCAACTACAAAAAGGAGGGATTGGCTGCAGTTTGAATAAAAGACACAAAGCAGTAGGTGGCAGATGCACCAGCTTCCCTTCCTGGGCTGTGTCCTTCTAACTGTAGCATCTGTTGTCAGCGAGCAGCATCGGCAGCTGAGAAGAGAAGTAACATGGAAATGACTTCATTTCTACCCACTGTCATATATTTGAAAGGAAAATTGTGTCTGTTTCTCTCATCTCCATTACCAGCAGGATTTCTCCTGAGCCAGCTACAGATTTCAGACAGCTTGTTTAACATATTCCATGCCAGCATCTGGGTGTCCCTTGGTCTCTCCTTTAGCTTCATCTTCTATTAGCACTTTGAAAAAGAAAAAAATCCCAATCATTCAGATACAGAAGGTCCTATTTTGGAGCTACCCTACCTAGCTGATGTCCTGAGGCCAGAAGGGGTGATGCAGTGGTCGGACAACAGGAAAGCTGAGCACCAGGTCTGAGATCCATGTTCAGCCATACAAATCACTTTCAACATCCCACAAATGCTCTGTCCAGAGGCATCTCTGTTCTCCAGGACACCTCTAAGATGCTTCATCATCTTCCCTATAGCCTGCAATGCTAAGCCCCTTTGGGGAGTTGCTCTCCATCAATGACATCCCTCTTCCCTCACTCCTATTTAGAAGCTGGTTGAACAGACAGAAAGACTCAATTTGGGAACAGAGAACTGGAAGATCTGGAGTCCTGGTCTCAAGTCCTACTGTTTCAGGACAAGAAAATGACAAGTTCTGTCTGGGTAGATTTGTACTTGCCCTCCTGAACAGCAGCTCCCACACACTGTTCTCTGATCTAGCTCACTTGCCACCAGCCTTGATTTCTCCATGACTTCTTTCCAAATCTGTCTTCCTATCAGTGTGGTATTCACTGAGCCTTTTTAAATGAGCAGTTCATTATCATATACCAGTAAAAATCTCTGAGGAAAATGTTGATCCAAATTTAAAGGTCGTTTTATTTGTATAAATGCAGAAAACATTCAAAGGTAGCACCTGAAATCTCCAGTAACTGTATGCAACACTTCTAGCAAGAACTGCATTGGTTCCACACTACACTATAGTTTAAACCACCTCTGGGAAAAAAATCACAACCTCAGAAACAAGCTGTTGAGTGGACTGCAGGAAGAACACTTGGTCAGGAAAGAATAGACCAAACCTTTGAAAACCAGGCCCTGATGTTTTCTGTCGGAATTGCAAATGTGACTGTAATTGGAAGCTGTCAGCTCCCAGGTAACAGTGGCAAATTAAGGTGATGAACCAAGGTAAGAAAGTGAGGTTATAAATGGAGACACACTTTGCTGTCTGCAGGCAGACTCAGTCATATGTGAAGGCTGCATTGCAGAGCACTATTTATAACAACACTCAATTGGAAAAGTGCCTAACACTATGCCAGGTAGCTTTAAGTTTAGGAAAAAAGAAAAAGAAAATGTGAGGGAGGCATATTTTTTCATTTTTCAAATTTCCTTTCCTGCCTTCCACCTCCAGTGATTTTTCCCTGCACCCTTCACTGTGCCTTGCTCCATGGTGCTGGACAAGTGCCTTCACACCCGATTTCAATCTTTGCCCTCCATCCCTTCTTTGTGCAGTGCATAACACAGGCCATTTTTATTTTGCAAAGGTAATAAGAACTGCAAATTGAATAACGGTTCCTTTTTCTCCAAAAATCTGCTTTAAATACACATTCACACACTACAGAGGCTTGTGGTTTAGTCTAGTGTATATCTCAGCAGGATCCTGGTTTTCTGAAGGAAATCCAAGGGCTTTGATGAGGCGCAGACCTGTAGGAAAAAAAGATAGAAATATCTTCTCATTCTGCTTTGAGCATTTTCTCTCAGCACTTGGCCCAAAAGGAGTCTGTCCATTCTATGAAAACTGCTATGGATAAATCACCCCTGAATCCTTCTGCAAATAAAAACATGTCAGCAAACAAGGGAAGAAGGACTTGAATGGGCCAGTCACAGAAATACTGTGGGTAATACACCTGGGTGGTGTTACCATCCAAACAAAGCCAGCTATTTCTAAGTCCAAATTATGACAGTTTTGATATACAACATACCTTTGGCTGTACATCAATTACCCTGTAGAGCTGCCTTGAACTTCACATTAACCATGTAGACAGCCTAAGTGCCTATGGGCTAGATGGCTGATATTGGGGTAGAGAGATCCTTCTGTTTTGGCCAGGTCCAAGGACTCCTGAAGTTAAACGGAGTCTTTTCTCTGGCAGTTCTCTACCAGTAATGTAGTGCAGTCCCATTAGTTTAGTATCAACTTGGCATTGCAGCAAGTATTTATGTGAGGAATGAAGCAATAGAGGTGGGCTTTAATAGCGGAACTGATTGTGAGGGCTGAAGTGCTCTCCTCCTTCTAGGGTGGGATCACTGTCACGTTCAGCCTGCTGTTTAATGGCTGGTAAAGCCTCTCAACATTGTATGGCTATAATATTTACAGATAAAAGCTACTCAAAAAATTATTAACACAGTAAAGCGCCAATTTCAAGGTGCATTTTATTAGCAACAATAATTACTAATGACTTACCTTGCTATTTCATCTTACAAGACCTGCATTTACCAGCCACTGTCATCTCCTCCCTAAGGCTGGCATGGGTCAGGGATGCAATTCTTGTTTTACATGGTAGTGAACGCTTCTCCCCACTTATATTGATTATGACTAATTAAAACTTTATGTCATATAAAGACCAGATAAAATGCACTTAAAAGTAATTCTGGAGCTTATGCCAGCAGTAAAATATTTTAAATTAAAACTCAAGAGTATTTCCTGCAATATATTACTATACCATTTATATTTTTGGGCTTCCTAGTTTTAAATAGATTTATTGAGCTCAGGAAGATGTCCAGCTTGGAGTCAGTTTTATGCCAGATTAGTTACATAGAGATAATGATGTAGTCAGAAGGACTGGCAGATGCACAGCCCCATGGAGTGGCTAAGCCCCTTTGCAGGGTGATGCAGCAGTAGCATGCTTTGTGGAGAGGAGAGAATTCTCAGAAAAGAAGGAAGTTTTTGTCTTGTCCTGCAAGCATATACAACTTTTCCACCCCAAGTGTCCACAGTAGACTGGCTAACACTGGGATTTCACCTTAGGAGCCCACAGGAGACCCAGTGTGCATTTCTTTCCGCTGCATACTTTATTTCATGCCTCTCCTTCAGCCAAAGATTGAAGTCAGCTGGGCTCAGAGCATCCCACCAACCACTGTAAAGGAACTAACACAGCTGTGCTACCAGGGGACTTAACATGCAAGTGCTTTGGGGAACGTACTTTGTCTGGCATTGAGCATTGGTCCATGGAGAGGAGCGAGTTGCACTGCTGCTTTGATTTTAACAGCATGCTTTTGCTGGTGGAGATGACAGCCCTGGGGCTGTGGCTTTCTGTGCATTTCTGTGCACATCATGGCCTCAGGCTATCAGTCTCTTCAGGTGGGACCTGTACTCCTTAAATCCTTCAACAACTTCTAAAAATCATAAGATATACTCAACACCAAAGTCTCCCCAGTCTGCCTCAGGTTGAAGATCAGACTATGCATGGGGTGTGAGGGTCTCTTCCAGCCCTAAATACTCCCTTTGTGCTTATATTTTCCCCTTCCTTAAAGATAATGGTAAGTAGGTCTCAAATTCAGATTGTTCTTCCTTCTACTAATTTGAGGAAGCAAACTGCCTCCTTCCTAATTTGGTAATTTCACATCTCTTGCTCTCTGGGCTAGATATATGACATGAAGGTTTCAACAACAAGTTTTGTTTGCAGGTTGCATGTACACAATCCCTCAGGCTGAAGGCAGCTCATAATAAACACCCTCAGTTACTGTTTGTTACCACTATATGCCGATTTCCTGTTTAATTTAAAATGTATTTTCCTTGCATATTGCATGAAACTGCTATAACTTCTACTATTACTGTTTTAAACATCAAAAGTTATACCAATTTCTCACAGCTTTTCTTGATTTACTGACAATATTTAAGTAGTGCATATTTTATAGCATTTGCTGCTACTAAGCTGAGTTTCAAAGCATTCAGCCCCCACCACATTTGCCTGCTTGAACACACTGCTAGAGGAGAGCACAACAATCTTGTTTTATGGGCACATTTTCCACTGTCAGCAGGTTCATGGTCCATGATACAGCCGAGGGTAAGAACAGGTTAAAAAATCAGTTGACCTATCTCTGACCAGGGTCACTCAGAGTTGTTCCACTTTTTTGTTGGGCTGGCACAAAGCAGGAGGATGTACTTACTCCCTTTATGCCATTGCACTGGGTGTCCCAGGGCAAAAGCAATGTATGGGATCTTCCTGCTACCAATCCTGCCAGTAAAACCCTCCAGACTTACCCAAGATGGGACATCTAATCTGTAGGCATTGTGGAGGCTGCTGAGCTGATCCACAGATGACAAGTCAGTAGGATGCTTCTCATCATCTTCAGTGATGTTTCCATCAAGCTACAATATGGAAGAGAAGCCCTGACTAAGGAAAAGTAGCAAAAGCAGCAATTCAAAAACCATAATCTCTACAGCTCTCATCCCACGAACATACTGCACCCAGGAGACCTGTTGTGCAGATTTTGTGAATGGCTATAATCTGTTATTTTTCCTTTAGATTTTTTGTTTGTTTATATTTCTGCCAAGGACATTTTCTAGGCATCTTTTTCTTAAAAGCCTGAAAAGCTTTCAGGCTATAAGTATTGGACTGTGTGTGTTGCTAGACTGGAAATGCTGCCATGGTACCACCTGGGAAACATACTTTATTCTTCCCAGTTTCCCCATAGGTCCGATCGAAAACACCAGAAAACACATCACCAACAGCTTTCACAAGACAGGTATTTTTCTGCCTTGCACTACCATTGTGATTCTGAAAACTATGGCTCTGAGTCAGCAGAGTCTTGAAAGATATTTCTCTAACAGTTTCCATATAACTACTATAATTAAAATTGCTAATTGTTGTCATATGGAAGATACTCAGAAGCCATGGATGGCAGTATAAAACTAAAAAAAATAGTTAAAAAAAAATTCTAACCCAAAATGGGTGCAACACAGCTCACACCCATCCACTCTCTCATGTGTTTCAAAGCAATCCATTCTCCTTCAGAAAGGCTCCCTCCTTCTGGTAGGTTCCAACCCTCACTCCTGCCACCAATACTGCAGCAGAGGTGGTCAGAGTGGTGGGAGCAGCATGAAACAGGCAGAAATAGGTACAAGAATCCACCCCTTTGTTCACAATGAAGAGGAAACAGCTTTTCCTGAACACAATTACCATGTATGCTGGAGGCTGCCAATCTTGACATGGGTGAATGTACCTTTGCAAGAGCACCCAGGAGTCTCACCAGCTCTCTGGTGAGAAGAAAAGGCAATGGTTCTGGCCTTCCTGTGCCACCTCCTTTGTAGCATCCTGCTGGAAAATATCATTAATGTAGCAGCTCTGCTGAGAGAGAAACCAGTGCCAATTCACCACACAGGAACACTGTCTTAGTGCCAGGCTCTTCGGTCATTGGCTGAAAACATCCCATTCCAAGCTGATTTTTCTCTGGAGGGATTCATTATGGGATCTCACTGTGCATACCCTTGCCTTACCACCCAAAGGTCACTTTTTAACTTCTCAGGCAGTTTTTAGCTAAACACAACAGGATGGATCTCTCACATGCACTTAGATCCTAACACATGTGACAGCATTGGGTTGTAGGTAGGAAAAAAAATTCCTCTCCTTAGACCCTAGGGAAACATCAAATTGGTTTTATTAAGCATCAGCATATCTGCACAGAAAAAAGGCAGTGCAAAAAAAGCTAGTTTAAAATCCATATTTGCAGTGGTCTGGCTGGGCAGCCCAGTCCTGGAGGGACCTCGATGTCAGTGGACAGTGTCCACCAGAACTCCTGTGAATTATAAAGATGCTCAGTTTTAGTGAATGGAGATCCTTGCTTCTGCATGTGGATTTCACCTTGGCTTTCAAGATCTACAAGGCTAAGGTTTGAAGTCCAATGACCACTAAGATGTTTCTAAGAAATCGCTAGTGTAATGCTTCACTTGGATAAAAGTCTGATTGGGTCTGATGAACTGTCTGTACATACCTAAACAGAAGCAGGAATCCAAGGTTATTGTTCTGAACACGAGAAGTTTCTGTGCACATTAGAAACTCTCACGTTGGCTATAGCAGTAACATGTCTGTGACACTGGAAAATAAGATAGCTAATCATATAAAGATACCCAAATACTGGAATATGAAGATGACTGGAATGTAAGATGGGGTTTATCAAAAGTCTATTGCAGGCAGATGCTGTGCAGTTTTTCAGCAAATACTTTGCATTTAGGTTCTTTTCAAATGCAGCTCTGTAAACAGTGAATAGTCCCACTGTTAATGACTGGCTTGCTGTATTTATAGAAGGCCAGATGTTATTTAACTATGATGGGATTTAAAAAGCTGTCAAGAACTGAGGGCTTTTTTTTTTTTTTTAATTCTCAGCAACTAAATCATTAAAGCTTTGTTGTATCAACAATCCCAAATGACAGGGCACCTACTCAAGGTTCAGCAATACCAGCATGACACAGGACAAGGAGCTGGTGCTTTTTCTAGAGTAAGTTATGCAATTTAGAGAAAGGAAACCTAAGTGTAAATAGAAATAAAGGTTCTAATCCTGCAGTGGTTCACTCTAAGTTAATTCATGTCCTCTCCCATTCTTTCATGCTTTGAGCCCAAACTCTCTGAATAGAACAGCATCAGGAACATTGGGGGTCTATTGTTGGCAACATCATTTTAGACATCACTAATATACTGATAATAATCATAGACCTCATTTCACCAATCCAGCTGGCTGTGGTTGCTCTCTGTGTATTTGGTGAGAACAGGATTTGATGCCCCATCAGCTTTGGGCATCTTGTTGTCCATGCCACATACTCTTCTTTCAAGCAGCTGGTGCCAAGCCTCAAAGCAGAGGTAAGGGACAGACAAGAGGGCAGGAAAAGGTAAGAAAATGAACAGCAAACTAGAGTCAAAGAGATCCTCCTGTGTAATTCCCCCATACTGCAAGAGGAAAGAATTGTTAAGCAAAAAAAGTATGCTGGCTCCAGTATAGACTGGTTCTGCATGCTTGACATTACTCTGATAAACATTGATGACAGACTGAAGAATATCAGCTATTAACAATCTAAATCTTAACCCTATAGGTGAGCCTTCATCTTTGCCGTCCTTAGAAGAGGTGGGAAGCCTCCATGCTGCAGGAGCTGAAGCTACCCATAGCACCCAAGCAGCATTTTCTCTATGATGCTCCTGTCTTCCTAGCACAGCACTGCTGAATTCGCTCTCCTGAGGCCTGGGCTTAACTCAGGCAGCTTTCTAAAGTGCCAGTTCAGTTTGGAACATTTATTGGGACTCAGTATCATTTCCTTTGAAAGAGGGAAGAACATTATCTTTCACCATCCTTTTCCCACTCATAGGCAGCAAGAGGTTGGGGTCTTGTCACTTTTACTTTTGAGTGCACTGCCAGAGCACTTCCCTCTACCCCCTTCATGACTTTTCAGGCACAAACCCCAGGCTTTTGTTCATCTCAATGAGGAGTTCAGCTCTAGCTAAGAAGTGGCTTTCATTTTCAAAGAGCTAAATTTTTAAAGGCAAGACGCTATCACCATTTACTGACTTTTCCAAGGCTCTTTATACCAGCTTGAGCTCTCTTGTTTGGTGAGTTTTCTTTTGCCTTCTCTAGGTCCTGCACAAATGTGTTTATAGTATTTTGTCCCTGCCCTGAGCCTTACATAAAGCAGCAATATTTCCAGATTCTCATTCAGCATCTGGCTGGGTATGTGCAGAAATAGAGCCCTCTCTTTCAGAAGCTAGAACTGATTTCTTTCCCCTATTCAAGAGAAGTTTCAGCAGATATTATCAAAAGGCTGACAAGGCTGCCTTTCTTTTTGCGTTTACATTGAATAAGGTTGAAATCCATACCTCAAACCTGTGATATACATGGCTCACACTATCAGTGTGTTAGCCTGGATTTAAAGAAAATACTTGATCACAGCTTCTAAAGGGTCTTGAAGCACAAGCTAGGAATGATAGACCATCTGTCCCCAGATCAGGGGGAAGGAAACCTGATGACAGGAGCTGTGTTTGCCTTGCTGCCTTCAGTGCCTCATTTTGCATCCTGTCTTTTATTACACTTTTCCTCCATTCCTTCAGAATTTTTGTTCACTCCTTAGGTAGGTAGAGTACACTGATGCCTCTTAGCACAGTACCTCTACCCCACGGGAGAAGGGTGTCAAACAGCAGCCAGTTTCTGTGGGTTCAGGTGCTGTACTCCATTAAGTTATATGTTCAGTCTGCAGGTGAAGGGACTAAAAATTACTTCAGAAACTAAAAGGAAGCAAAGAAAGGAAACATCATAAATTTGGACGTGAGGAGCCTGCTGTCCTGTTCAGCAGAACAGTATTTTCCTTGTCAGGCAGCAAGTCATCTTCCAACAGTTTCATAACAGCAGCTATTAACTGGTTTGTGCTCCTTATTCTTAGCCTTCTCCCCCTTTAAGCTTAGCTGATTTTGCTGTTCAGTGTGGAGGAGTCACAAACAGATGAACCTGTTGTTGTTAAAAGCCTGGTTTCCAATCTTGAAACCCTGTGTTCATGCAACTACATCTGCACTTAGACCTAAAATTGGCACTTGACACCCACTGAAAGAGGTAAGTGCTGACAGGCTTTCTGAATAACTAATCAGTGTGCAGGTGTTTAATTGCTGAATTAAAAACCTGATTTTGAAAATTGAGCTCTAAGTGTTGGTATTTCTGTAACCAACTTTAATACTGACTGCAGACATTTGCCATAGAAAATAGTCTGGCTACATAGGACAATTCTCATACTTTTAAAGTACTCAGCTATATTGTTGTGCCTCTCCCCCCCCATTTTTCTCAGGTGCCCTCCCCTTTCTGCCTGCTCAGATCCAGAGGTGAAAATGACAGAGAATAACCAAAAGCAACTTAAAACTCTTGTCACTTCTGCTTCTGAAAGTCTTCTCATGTGTTCTTGTTCTTCCTAGCCTATGTGAAAAGTTTGGGGAGACACATATTGGAGGTACTGCGGGTAGAACTGAGGTTCATACCTCTGTTACCATTTTAGGGTTGCTTTTCACCTGTTCTGAAAGGCCTCTATTCCTTGAAAGACTGGAAATAGCATTTGAACAATTTTTTTTTTTTTTTTCTTATTTCAAAGACAAAGCACTAAGGGTACTCATGATTAAAATCAAAGCTGGAGGAGGTCAACTAAGAGTAAAGTATAAGATTCTTAATGGCAAGAACCAGTAAGCAGCAGAAAACACTGACTTTACTTTTAAATTCATCTGATCAGGACCATTGATCTTCATGAGAATTATGGTTTAGGTAAAGAAAGCTTGCCAGGTTCACTGACAAGACTAGCAGGACATTTTCTGTCTTATGTTTTGAGTGTGGATGATACTAGCTCTATTCTGGCTCATTTCAGCATTCCACTGTAAAGAAAAAATTAATACTGCCCAAAAGTATTCTAAAACTAAAAAAGCCCATTTCACCATTAAATAGCACAAGATTTCCAGTACATCTCTGAAACAAAGCTTTATTACTTGCCTATGGAAGTTGGTTTGTCCAAAGATAAACTGTCTGGAGACACTTATTGTTAACTGAAAGTTTTGAGAGACATTTATTTACGTGACTCAAGAACCAACACAAATAAAGCAGGGGAAAGGAACGACGTTTTTAGAGAGGAAATAGTGATGTAGGTAAGAGTGTGCTACAATAAAACCAAAAACATCTGTACTGCTGAACATGATCTCAAGGTACAGAGAAAAAAGGGGGATTTAATTTTAGTATGTTTTTCAAAGAAAGGAACTAAAACAGTTTTGCTGGCATTGAATAGGCATATTTGGAGAAAACTAAAACATCAGGTGCCAGAGATGCGAGTTCATAAATTCCTGTGCATCTTCTCACATTTCTACATCAGACTCATGCTTTGGATGTTGATGAGTATCATAAGTGTGTTTTGGAAGTTGTGTAGTTATATGTGATTTTGTGGAGTTTTTTAACTAACTACTGGTATTATATTGGCCATTGCTGGCCCATAATACCAATAAGCAGCTGAAAAGTAATGCTTTTCTACCTCAGCATTTGCCCTTCCACCCACACACATAAGACTAAGTTTAACAGCAACTATGTCAGTATATGCCCATACTTCAAAGGCTGTAGATAATAAACATACTTAGATTAATTACACACTGAAAACAAATTGGTAAATTTACAGACTTAGTTTTACACACACACACTTAAACATACCTCAGGTTCCATATTCCAAGACCTCTGCATATGGTTCAAGCCCAGGGCAGTACTAACTAACTGCTCAAAATATTTTCTGTTGTTGCAATATAAAACTGTCTCTCCTAGTTCCATCCACTACACAGGCAGCTCATCACTTCCCTCTTCACAACAACCTTTATACCTGGCCATACAGCACATCTCAAATACAAGGTGTGAGAACAAAACCTGGGTCCAAACTCTGATCTCAGTCACCTCCTTAAGCAGTATAACTATCACCTAAAACGAGCAATACTTCCTACAGTGGAGAGTCTTTCTCCATTAGACCATTGCTGTGAAAGTGATCACATTTGGCTCTGTATTTTACATTATTCTTTTTTGACCTTCTCCTTCATTTTCAAACACAAGACCTTCTTTTTAAGAAATATCTTTTCAATGCCACTATATCATGCTTTACTATTTTGCACAAGTGCCTTTGTAAGGAACTGTCAATAAAAAGCTACACAGCTGTTACAGATAATTCTTCCCATCCTGTATAGCTCCTACTCTAGGTCCCAAAGGATTTTCTCACCCCCACAACTTAACTCATCCTTTCAGCAAACCACAGCTCCCTCCTTTACTCTTTTCTCATGTTGAAACTGTGCTCCAGTTCTGAAATGACTACTCACAGTCTCCCAAATGGAAAAATTATGAATTGGCTCACCAGGAAGTGGCAGTTGTATTTGAAAGAGAAACTGAAAAGCATCTAGCCACACATGGCACAGGTCCAAAAACTTGTCCCAGTCTTCCTTGACTTCTGAACAGCCCTTGGGATATAATCATAATTTCAACTGCTCAACCGAAGATTTTGCACCTTATCATACAAAAGAGACTGCACAAAATTATACAGACATCACGTCATCTGACATCACCTGTATCTTCACAGAGGACACAGAGAGTTGCCCCAGATAGTCACAGCAAAGTGCTCATCCTACTGGTTATTGTCACAGTTGTAATGCAAAAGGCATGGGACCAAATCCAGCTCACTTATTGCTGTTTTAGACTGCTCACTGAGGCATGAGGAGCATGTGTAGACTCATAAAAATAAATAACTTATCCTTGGGGATAGGGTTAGCTGAAGGGACACCATCAAGGTACAGTTCTTCTATTGGATCAATGAGGTCAAGCCAGTCTTGTACACAAAGTCTTTTAACTCTGTGCCCCTAAAGGCTAAATTCACACATGTACTTTTATTTTTTCCCCCCCTCCTTTCTAAACAAAGTGTTACCCTCTTTCTCCCAAGCATTATCTGCATGATTTCCACACTGCTGGGTACTCTTGGCAGTAGCCTAGCTCCCCAAGAACGACTTAAAATGTTGGTCTCTTTACCTTAAAAAGGTAACTGATGATCACAGTAAGCAACAGCAGTGGAGTGTAGTTTTTACAGTGTCTTGTCGCTCCTCCCAACTTCCGTAAAGTTA
This sequence comes from Acropternis orthonyx, assembly GCA_035583155.1. Taxonomy (NCBI): domain Eukaryota; kingdom Metazoa; phylum Chordata; class Aves; order Passeriformes; family Rhinocryptidae; genus Acropternis; species Acropternis orthonyx. Next base: position 18,240,591 of record JAWWEU010000125.1, on the reverse strand, counting down.
TTTTAGTACAAATAGTAGATATATTGCCATTAGTAACACAATACATCCCATTTTGATGAAATATGTACTAAAATTATTCCAAGTTATTCTAGATTTTCTTGATGCTTATTTTCTAGCAATTTTTCTATAGGGGATACAACCCCTCTATTGTATATAGCTCACTCTGCACAGCACTTCTTGTTTAAATTTAGCTCAGTCTTACCTTTTACCAATTTAACTTTTCTGAGAAGTTTTGAGCAGAGATATCATTTATTCCCTTTATTCCTTACACAGATACATGTCTCTAAAAGCAGCTCAGTGAAGAATCAAACAGTGGCTAATTCAACCTTCTGGGTCCTCTGGAGCTTTGATGTGTTGTCAGAGCAATGGGAAAGTCATGGCTAATCTGAATTTGGTAAGGGATTTAATATCAAGCTCAGATGAAATAAATCAAATTGAAAAAATATGGCATCAAACACACATGGTGAGGAGACCATGGGGGTTAATTGGCAACCTTTCCCTTTGATCACAATCCAAGCATCATTGAGCCTAAAAAACAGATGTTTGGTTTGCTACCTTAGGAAGAGGCAAGTGGTATGTGCAGTCATAAAAAAAAAAGTATTTAAAAAATCATGAGTTTTTTCTAACTACAATGCAAGAACTTTTAAAACTTTTTTTTGGTAAAAGTCTTCACAAAGGCCTTTGAAATCAAGCAGGCCACAGATGAGGTGAATTTAATTGATGGTTTGGGTTGTGTGCAACTTTTCTACATCAAAGTTCTCTTTGGATAATAAAACATTGACTACTTTCATTCCCTTTGGTTCATATTTTTTTAATTTTAAAACTTTGCTATTCTTGTCCGTAAGAAACTTTCGCAAGAACACATGTGGAATCATACACCTAATTATATTCTGAGGACAGAAATGCAGGAAGAAATTCTGCATTGTGGCCCACCAGCAGCATTTCTATACCACACTCCACACACTTTCAGTAACTCTCATGCTGCTCAATTTCATTTTTCACCCCTTTCTACATCTGACAGCTCAGTCATTAATAGGGTGACTTGCATTCCTCTATAGGAAGAATAGATATATATGATCATAGGACAGAACCAAAACCACTGCTGTAAATATCAAAGAATCACAGAATGGCTTAAGTTGGAAAGGACCTTAAAGATCATCTACCCTCAATACCTTCCTGTTCACTTCCAGACCCCATCATGGGTGGAGACCTTTCACTAGACCAGGTTGTTCAGATCTAGTCTCTGCTTTGCACTGGTGTGGCCTTACCTTGAATACTGTGTGCAGTTTTGGGCACCACGATGTAAAAAATGTATATTAAGCTCTCAGAGTGTCCAAAGGAGGTAGCAAAGATGGTGAAGGGCCTTGAGGGGAAGCCATATGAGGAGCAGCTGAGGGCATTTGGTCTGTTCAGCCTGGAGAAGAGGAAACTGAGGGGTGACCTCACTGCAGTTACAACTTCCTTATGAGGGGAAGAGGAGGGGCAGGCACTCATCTCTGCTCTGTGGTGATCAGTGACAGGACCTGAGGGAACGGCCTGAAGTTGTGTCAGGGAGGTTTAGGTCAGATGTTAGAAAAAGGTTCTTCATCCAGAGGATGGTTGGGCACTGGAACAGGCTCCCCAGGGAAGTGGTCACAGCACCAAGCCTGACTTCAAGAGCATACATTTGGGCACACGGTGCAACTCTCAGGGCTGGCATGTGCAGGGCTAAGAGTTGGACTCCACAATCCTCATGGATCCCCTCCAACTCAGCATGCTCTGTGGTTTTATGAAGATGTAAAGAAGCATCTATATGAATTGAAGCAACAAAACACACTTGTCAGCTAAATACAAGTAGATGCATATAATTTTGCTCTCCAGTTTTAGTAATATCATAGTCCTCTTCCATGAAAATCCTGCAAGTTATGTGAGCCTGTAGCAGATGGGATTTTACAAGGGTCAGTTGTTCTCTAAGCCCAGCAGCTGAAAGTAGCAAAGTATCAATCAATGCATCTAGTTCCAGCACTTAGCCATTCCATATCTGACTCTAAAAGGACCTAGTAGTTGGTAGGATCAAACCAGACCAGTCTTATGACCAAAAAATATTGGTGGGGTGGATTTTTTATTTTTCTTTTTATATGAAACATGTTAGTTTTCTCCAAATACCTCAGTTGCAGGTGTGTTACTACCATCACGGATTGGCTCTGCCTTGGCCAGCAGCAGATCACTTTTGGAGCCAGCTGGTATTGGCTCTGTCAGACACAGAGGAAGCTTCTAGCAGCTTCTCAGAGAAGCCACCCCTCCATCTCCCATGCTACCAAAGCCTTGCCATGCAAGCCCAATCCATTGTGTTTCTCTGATCCATCCAACGAAACAGTTACTATCAAGGTAGGCTCAATAACCATAGTTCCAAAAACTACACGGGCTAATTTCTTTCTTCAAGGTATGAAACAGGAATCAAAATGCTGTCTTGGATGGCAGATTCTGCTTGTGGCATTGCTGCCAACCTCCTCCCCTTTATTTTTTTTGTGTTGCAGAGACCACCCTTAAAAGAATTCAATCATTACCTCAAAAATGCACAGATCATGACTAATAACCTTTTGTAAGTGAATCCATGCAGTGTATCTCTAAAACAGAACAATTTTAAGTCTTTCAATGAGCTACTTGCAAAACAGGTCATATTAAATATAGGAAAAGTGCTCATTCTACATAAAAATATCTCCTAGAACTTTTTAGTGGTCTGAACTTGTGACATATCAGGTGGAAGACCTGGCCTTTTTGTGGTTTGCAGCATCAAAACACTGGTTATAAGATCCCCCCAGACAACTCCTAGATGGGCCTGGATAACAATCTGAGTTTCTGGTACTCATCTGAACTGAAGAGCCTAAACCCTTTGATGTTTCCTCATCAGTAATTAATTCAGCATCAATGTTAATTGCCTACACAACACACAGAATTGACAGTACATCGAGGACTCAGCCTGCCTGTTTTGTAGCTGGCTAACTGGGGATGCAATTGCTTTGCTGCTCTCATTACTACTCTTGTCAGGCCAGACATGAAGTAAAAGCAGTGACACTTCCCCACCCCCCACCCCCCCCCACCCCAAACAGAGTCTGTTGTGGGTTCAAGTCAGATTTGATAGTTACCAACAAGAGAAAATGGACTCAACTGGCATCATGACAGAAATCCACAGACAGTATTTTTTCCCTTTTAATTATTAGCTTCAAAAGACAAACACACTGACATTAAGGCAGGCTTAGAAGATGCAGCACAAAACCTTTATACAGACTCTCACTGTGGGGACTAATTTGCAAAAAAAATTAATACAAACTGGAGACAAAATCATAATATTTGACAGATGTAAAGCAAAACCATACTGAAACAAAGAAGAAAGGACAAAAGGCTTCTTCTTTCACTGCAAAGGAAATGCATCATTAACACCATGAATCACACCAAAGTTAGTCCAGGCTCAAACAGCTCAGCAGCCAGCACCATAACCCAGTGTGCCACACACCTGTAATTGCAGTCTCCACAGCTCCCACACATTCCAGATGTGCCTGCTTTCTGTGCTCTGCTCAGCAGGATGATAGCATTCTGATACACAACGTGCATATCTCATGGTTCATGGCCCTCATGGGTCTTTCCCATGCTAAATTGCTCAGCATGTGAATCTACAACAGCTCCCCATTTGAAACTCCTCTTTGGCAGCTCAAAGCAAAGGAAGGCTTTACTCATGACCAGAGTTGGCTGACATTGGGTTACCCCCACAGGTATCTTGGCCTCAGCTTCTTTGCTTTTTCCAACAGTCTCAGATCATCATTCACCAAACCAGGTCAGGGCTGGGCCAGCAGAGACTGATCAGGTAAGCAGGTCTATCCTGATCTGTTTGTTTTACTAAACCTGACTTGGTGCAATTACACCATGGTTGTGTTGGTTGTATGAAAAGAAAGATGCCTGGCAGAAAGAGGTGAAGAGAGGGGAGGAAGCCCAGAATGGGGGAGTGAATGGCCTCATCCATAAAGCTGCAGCTGGGTTTGTGAGCACAGCCTGAAGCCTGTTTTGCAAGCCCTGTGCTCAGCCATTCCTAACTCAGCACAGCAGATGAATAAAGCAAGCAATACTGAAGGTATTGCCTTTTGCAGAGATTGCAGAAGGTTAGCAGTCTGATTCTCTTCAAATAACCAAGTCAATCTTTTCTGCAGGGAAGCAAGGTTTCAAACTCTCTGGGATCTAGGAGTCTGAAAATCCCATTAATGTTTGTGTGCCCCATGGCAGGGGGGTACAAGCTTCAGAGGAAATTTTGACTTTTTTACACTCCCTTTAGACTCCAAGGAGAATGGCAGAGATCCTCTATGGTACAATCAACTTCCTGCTGCTAGGAGAAGGGTATTGACAGGCTGGTCCAAGATGCCCAGAGATCATTAGAAAAGCTAGCTTTAACAACCAGACAAGCCAGCAAACTGTACTTCTGAACTCTGCTTGAATATAGTCTAATAAACTACAGCAGCTAGCAAAGGAACCACTCAAAGGCTCCATTTTCCTGCAGAAGGGCAATGTTTTATTTAATCAGCTAGTGAGCCAGCAACATTTTTCCCTACTCCAGAGCACTTGAAGACGGTTTTTCTGCCTTTCCTCACAGCACAGAGCAGATCTACACAACTACCTCTGTGCCAGTCATGTCCCTGGCTTGACTTTGGGTTTCTTTTTCCGAGGCTTCATTGCAGCATCTCCCTATTTCTGTTTCGATATCTTCCTTAATGCACAGCTAAGAAGCAAACACATACTCATTGCCATGCTAGCCTTCTGCCAACACAATATTTTTGTGAGGCAGATCTAAACCCTCACAGATTGGCAAAGATATCCCTGTCTGCTACTTGTACCATCCCAAAGGCATGGGGAAGGATCGGAGGGGCCACAAGGACCTAGCTAGGGATGGCCCAAACACTTTGGTACAACCATCTTGTAATGATACAGATGAAATCCCTGTAATACTGAACTGTTGTAAGCTTCAGGTTTGTGACACAGTTCTCTATACCTGTCCTCCTGTTACTAGATCCAGTTTCCAGATCATAGGGTAATCTTCTGTTTAGATGCTTAAAAGGCCTTGAAGTTCTATTTCTTTTAAGCTATCCCCAGTTTTGGGGCATTCACCTTATCTTCTGTGGTTCAACAGTAACCCAGCAAACCTTGCAGCCCTGAATCTGGAACTACTTTGATATCCCACCTATGGTGCCAGTGGCTGTTCAGTACGTCACTGAGCTCATATTCCCCAGCCTAGGACAAATCCCAGCTTCAGCTTATCATGTATTATTAGCAGCAGTTTTAGGCATACCTTGGGTCTTTTGTTTTCAGGCATTTAACACCACAGTGCCACTGGGTTCTTCTGTCAACTGACTTTTGTCTTCTGTGCTGAAAACAAAAAAAGGTGATAATTTGAAGTGTTTGCACTTAATTCATCACCTGTAACTGTTTATGTCACCTGAAGCCTGTGTCACAGCATGGCTTAAGTTTCTCCACTTTTGCCAAATATGAACTACATATACACTGGAAGAAATATCCTGTATGTGTTTTAGCAGAAACAGTATTTCAGCCCTCTGTTACCCTCATGCTTTCTCAATGGTTCCCTCAATACACTCACTGTTGCTATTTAAAAAAAAAAAAAAAAAAAAAAAGAGCTTCAAAGAGTTTTGAGGCTACCCCCTAGTTCTGCAATTCACCCATTTGCTACAGTTTGGTGGCACAGTGTACTTTTCTAAATGTACTCTGAGTAGTCAATAGGTAGTCCTTAACCTTTTCTTGTAGCAGGTACAAAGCTAACATGTGCCAAGGCAGATGAGAGGACTCTGGCCCAGGCAACACAACAGCCCAGGCAAATACTGAGTGCTGAAACAGAATCTTTGTCTGAATGCCATCTCCCCCTCCTTCCATCACATGAGCATGTAGTGCAGGGTCACTACATCCCTTCAACTCTTGCCTCCCGTTCCTGACATATCTAAGGCAGCAATGGACAGACCAGCAATCTAGTTTACTGTGCAAGAAATGAGTAATTAGAGCTACACTGCTGGGCTATAAGCCCTAGAACCTTCAGCTCTAGAAACGAAGCTGCATCCATAGGCAGGACAGACAATCTGCACACTGAAAAGGGTCCCTGGCTTGAGGACCAGGGGCAGAAAGCCATAGCTGCTTCTGGCAGGCAGACTGAAGGGACTCTAGAACCTTGCATCCAGGCAGTGTGGGTGGAAAAACGAAGGACTGGAAAGTGCCTGAGGTCTCAAGTAAGGTCAGAGGAAAAGTCACTTATGAAAAATTTTTGAGTCTTAAACAAAGATCCTGTCTACCCACTTACTCTGCTTAAGAGCAGGATATTTGTATCAGCATCTGCTCTGGGAAATACCTGTGTCAAACCTGTGGCTCAACATGAAGGAAAACCTTTATTTACTCTCAGTCAAAAATGACACTAAGACCAGAGTCATTAACTGCCTACTTGCTGGTCCTTGCTCACAAAACCAAAACCACCTTTCCCCCAGAAAAAAACCCCACAGAGCCACACAGTGGTAGCTCTGACATAAGTGACTATTGGCTGGATCAGGTTGCTATCTGTCCTCCTAAAATGACCATAAAACTGTCATCATGTTTCCCAGCTGATTTAAGAGCACTGTGATCTCATGTATGGCAAGGAGATCCTACGGCACACAGGTTTGGTACCAATGAGTGAAGTCACCACCACATTTACCTGCCAAGGCTTGCTGTAGTCAGAGAACTGGATGATTTGGATTTCCAGGAGGATGAACCTGTCTCCCTTCTTTGATTAAATATCTCATATATTGTATATCTAAAGTTTGTATGCCATGATTATCCCCTTTTTGGAGGTACAGTTCTGGACAAATAGGTATCATCATCTGAAAAAAAAAAAAACCAAAACAACAACCACCAACTCAAAAAAACAAGGGTGAGTAGCACAGAAAGGTAAAATGCCTTCTCCAAGGCATCCAAGAAATTGGTAATTCTGCCAAGTTATTGCCTGTCTTCTCTACTCCCTCATGCTGCCTTTCAGCATGAATTAGCCATCTGGCATTCCCTTTCCTTGTGCTTTGCTATGCCAGCAGAGCTCAGCTCCACCATGTGCACTGAGTTATATTTAGAGGGAAATTACTTCAGCCCTGCCCAGCCAAGCAGTCAGGAGAAGGGTTTCTGTATGTATTGCTCCTGCACAATGGGATAGGGACAGCAGATCTGACCCTAACACTGAACTGGCTCCATCTCTGACCTCCAGCCCTGCCAATGCCTCACCTGTGCAGTCATGAGATGGAAAACAGCATGGCATCTGAGGTAAAAACAAACTATAATTGAAAAATGGGGAAGGGGGGGTGGGGTGGGCAGGAAATGGCAGTAAAGGGCAGCAACTGTTGTGTGCTTTTCCAGAGCACTCAAGGGAAGGGGCATCTGGTCAGCCCTCTGTCTAAAAAGCAGACCACCCTGCCTGCTCTCTGCAGCTCCACACAATAAAATTCCTAACAGTAGTTACATAGTGAGACTGTGCCTCATGGTGTCATTACACATCCCCCTCTACCTTGTGAGGGTCTTTCCCTCAAATCCTGCTCTTCGGCCCCATCACTCTCCATCTCCCTCTGAGCCCATGCAGAATGAGTACACATGCCTTCAGCGCTTTTCAGCCTATTTTCCTTCCCCTGTCCAAGGCTCTGTGTGCCTGCGCTCCTCACACCTCCCTCTTAACAGGGGTTGCATTGTTGCTTTGGAGCAGGAGGTGGGGGGAAGGATAACAGAGCAAGTTTCTGTCAAGCCAAGCACAACATAAACAAAAGAAAGCATGTAGATGGCAGAGTGCATTTGCAAACCTGAGAGACTCCACAATAAAATGCCTTTTCTTCTTTCTTGTTTTCATGTTGTTTGAGGGAAATAGCAACTGGAGAGGATTCTCCTGCACGTTTTGTACACTGTCTCTGCAGACAGATGGATGATGTCTTGATTTTGAAACCCAAAGACCACAAACAGCATCTGAAAGGCCTTTTTCTCCCATTACATGCAGCAATCTCTTTACTTTGAAAAACATATGCAACCAGAAAGTTGTTGGCAAGTACCAATTCATGTGCTGAAATAGTCAGTGCCCCATGTCCTTGCAGGCACCTGCCCTTCCTGCTGGTGGAGGTGACAGAGGACATGACCATGGCACACCCTTGGTACTCTGCCAGGGTTTATGTGTGTCTGCAAAGAGTGAATTGCTAGTTTATGGGTGTTAGACTTCAGACAAGGGAAATTTCATCACCAGGGAAAAAGCAATATGCTATTAAAGGCAAGATTACCCCTGCTTGGGATCCACAAAACTCCCTTATTTGGATATGGGTCCTGTAGTGACTTCTACTGGGACCCTATCCCCCACATTCTGCCTCTTCTTCCCTATCCATGCAGGCTTTGAGGTGGATTGTAATTGCTCTGAGGCAGACTCTTCTCTGCACCCTCTTTGCTCAGATGCTGATAGAGAGCCATCTGAGTGCAAGATACACATCTTAGCACAAGGAGCACCCTGCAGGAAGGAGGAAACGCCATCCTTCAGCAAAACTAACAAGAAAATTAAAAGAATTTATCACAGTTCTCATTTTTTATGTGCAGACTCTGACCATCAAAGTCTACCAATGTATTGTGTCTTAGCTTTGAAAGTCACAGCAGCCCAGTCTGTGCAGATGACCAGTGGTCTCACCACACTAATTCAGCCTTATCTAATATCTGGTAACAATCTGTCAAGTCCCCTTTCCCTTAATACTTTAAAAAACTCCAAAATTTAAAAATAGAATGCAAAACCACAACAATAATGAGTACAAGTGAGTATTTATCCTTTTTTAAAACACATACACCATCCTTTTCATCTCTCAAACTCATCTGACTGCAAAACTCAAAGGGCTACATTAGTCTAGGCTGTACTGTTGTTTCCCGTCCTCTCCTCAGTCAGCAGACATAACTTTCTTCTGGAGCAGCAAAGCTTTAAAAGCTTTAGAAAAGTAATTCCTAATAAGGACAAATGAACCGGCTGCCTTTTCTTCTTCCTTAGATGACTCCCAGTGTATGCCAGAGGAGCTTCTGTGGGTCTGAACTCAAGACAACCCCATAACCGCTGCAATAATCCCTCTCAGGAGTCTGATACAGCCCAAGTGTGACCAGAGAGTACATGAGAGCCCAAGGCTTCATTCCTAACCCATAAAGGCCCAAAATCACCAGTCCCCATAAACCTTGCCTCACGAGCTTGTGTCCTGAAAAGGGAACCTGGCCCCTGGCGACTTCTCTTCAGAAACCCTTGTCCAACATTCAATTGTTTTTCTCTTTGCTCAATGTTGATGTTTTTGTTCTAAGAACTGTCAGAGGATCTCCTTAATTGAAGTGCATTTACCAAGAGTCAGGACTTAGAAGGTACCATCTTGGCTCCACCACCAACCCCCCCATACCACCCCCCAACCCCCACCGAGTGTGTCAGCAAATATAGATATATATTTCTCTTGGAAACCCAGCCAAAAATTAGTTTAATGGGAATGCACCTCAGAATGCACTAAGCCCTTTGCCTGCTGAAGGGTGGTCTGCCCTCTTCAATCACCCTTGGAGTTTCTGCTGGGGGTTGATGCTCACATACAAGTGTTCAAACATGTTGCCTGCTCTCAAATGAGAATATGAGGATCACCTCTTAACTGTAGTATTAGCCCAATGCTCAAAGCATGATGCAGATATCCTGGTTCACGTCCCCTCTCTGCCCTCTCAGAGACCTGCACAGCTCACCTGAGAAGATGGGTAGCAGATTTTGAGTAATCAACAGTCAACGCGACTGCCACAAAACACTATACCTGAAGAGTCTTGGGAGTGAAAACTGACAGTCTAAACCACTAAATTATTTAATCAAGCTGAAAGAAGCTTCCAGGATTTTTCCCCCCTTACTCAATTATACAAGCACATTTTTAATTAATATATTAAGTTACTAATGGATTTATTTAAAAAAACTCAACCATATCTACCTGTTATCACAGAACATTATTACAGAAAGCATGTCTGCGGGGTCAAATGGCATTTGAAATATAACAAAAGCCTACCTTGACAGTCATTTTCATGGGGCTCCAAACTGATTGACAAGTTGTTCATTGTACTCAGACATGTCTAGCTTTCAGAAAAAAGAAGAACAAGTAAGGTAGCCTCTGCTGACTTTTATGTCCAGACCATTTTCCTCCTCAAAAGTGTATTGCACTCCAAGAACTCCACAAAAAGAAAAGCAATAAAATGCTACTTCTGCTGACTTTTATAAAAAAATCCCACCTTTTAAAAGGTTCAAATTGTGATTATAGAACTGAAATATTGCTAGCCCACAAGCAGTAGGGAAAAATATGAATAAATTGCAGTTCAGTGTTTTACAACAATTATATTTTAGCTCTTAAACTGACTTGCAATCCCGACAGATTTACTGCACATTCAAATTAACATACCATAGCTGGATCTTACTATTGCCATAACTTTTATTCAAACAGTCATATTTCCAATGGCAGCAACTATGCATTTACTGTTGGATAATTTTCGCTAAGTAAAATAAATACCCTGTTAGATTCAGGCTTTTGACCATAATTCAGCACCAAAACCTAAATTGCTCATACGAAGATGTTGTAGCATCATGTATTTTTGCTCTTTGTGGGCGGGAGGTAGCAGTAACTTAAGAGTGGAAAGAGGGCTGGGAGATAAAACCAATACAGTATTCTGGGCTGGGGGCCACTGTCCACTGACATTAAAATGAACGTAGGATCCCACAGGTTTTAGATCAGCTCTGCATAAGCAGGCACTGCTACTCACTCACCTCCTGGTTCTGCTGGTTTCCTTTGGTCAAATTTTGGGTGTAGGCACACTGTTGAATGCAATTGGGTTATGGCAATACACCATCTTATCAGCCAAATTCCAGCTCTATAGCCAACCATGCACAGACCTGCACTTAACCTCAATGGTAAAGGAAAAATGCAGGGTACTGTGCCTGGTCAGGGGTAAAAGCACAAGCATGGAGAGTGACTACTATCATAGACCATGCAGTGTCATGAGTTTATCTCATTTAAATATGTGTCTGTTTAATTTTCCTCTGAGTTTTTTTAGGGTCGCACATAGCTTATATAAGTTCTGCTCCTTGGTAGCTTTTTGTCATGTCCCTGTTCCTGATAAGGAATTTTTCCTTAAGGATTTGGCTGCTCTCAGTCTATAAACCAACACTTGGAGATAATTCCCGTAATAAAGAATCACTTCAAAAGGTATTGAGGTACAGTTGCATGGCAATGCCTATTTACTTTTAAAAGAAAAAAAAAAAAAAGACAAACAAAAAACCAACAAAAGCTTTGAAAATAATGCCATACTCATAGCCAGCTAAAAACCTTTTCAGAACTCAATTCAGGGTTAAAAGTTACAGTTCACCTGGCCACAGCTGTAATATAGTGATAGGTATCACACAAAGGCCAGGGGTTTGACATGATGCACTGAAGTCATGGCTCACAAAGAAAAGTCTGTTTTCCTCTCATTGAACCAGCTCATTCACACCTTGTAGCACTTACACTCTAACAAAGTGAGGTTCAAGGCCAACATTTGAAAAGATAGCTAAAGGTCTCCTTTGTGTTTACATAACACGCAGACTTTATATTTATATTAGCAAACCTAAAGCCCAGTAAATGTCTGACTTTGAAGTCTTACTGTTCAAGCACTCAAAGACTAAAATAATCAAAATCATCCGTTGATCAACATGATTGATACATTCCGAATGGAGAGAGAGAGAGAGGGTTTTGGGTCAGGATCAAGAGCATCCATCTTCTCCATAAAAATAAAATAACACTACTGTGATTTGACAGACAGTATTTCCAAGCCTGCTATCAAAATGGGCACTTCCTCAGCTACTAAGGCTTCTTTTGCCTTCACTGCTAAGAAGCATCACTTCATTACCTTGGACCAATGCTGAGAAAGGGAAATTTATTATTAAATTTAAAAGATGACTTCATTATAACCTTGTCGGTCTGTTGATAGTTTATACATAAGTTACCATACACATACATCAGCCAATCTTTACCATTTGTCAATTTGGATGTCCCATATATCAGTACAGATGGGAGAAAAAAGTTATTATGTCTAATGTCCCTTGCTTACACAAAAGTTCATACTGAATTTGATGTTTCAAATCACACACTTGACAATTTTATTGTTGTCAGTGATAAAGGAAAAAGCTCAAATGAAACCCATGTCCTTTGCTGTCAAAGACAAGGGTATCTCATGTCTTGAATGCCATCACAGGCAGGAAATTGCCTGCCCTGGTTTCAAAGAGAGATTTCTGGAAGAAGGAGGGAATGACTTCTTGACAAACCCCAGTCTTTTTGAAAATTGTCTGTCAATCAAGGAAACCAAATCTGTGATTAGATGTTAACTCTTTCAAGTTGCCCTAATGTTGTCCACACAGCATATTTAGGTTCTTACTTTAAAAGAACGATATTTGTCAGAGAGTAGCTTAGTCTCCAAATACTTTGTTACCAAAGTTTTTTGATCAATGCCTTCAATTTACAAAAAAATGCCTGGCCTGTTTTAGTCACCATTTATTTATCATCTCTCATGCCAAATGTGTTCATTTCCCTCGATGCTCAAATAACCCTTTGATCTGCTTCAGAATCCTGGGAAAAGACAACAACAGCATTCACAGCTTGCACTAGACTTAAGGAAACACAGGGTGCGAGAGCCAACTGGCAAAGACAAAACTCAGTAGTACAAGCCTGGACAACAAGAATGCTCAGCAGGGAGGCTGTACAATATTATCATGTAATAAAAAACCAAAAACAAACAAAAAACCAAGAAACCACAAACAGAAAAACAACCAAAAAATCCCATACAAACAAAGAGGATCTCAGCACAGGGGAATCAGATGATGTGTGTTTGCTTTGCAAATTACAAGGATCTCCCATAGGCAGCAGATGGATCAGTTTTAGCAAAGCCCCTCTCTGAAAATCTGCCCCTTCCATTTAGGAATTCCACAGCTCCTGTTCCCACAAACTTGGGGCTTATTATTTGTTTTTGTAAGATACCTAAAAGAACAACACTAAGACTTTCACAGGGGACATCTCTGGGCATGACTTCAAGATAAATTTAAGCACTGAAGATGGAAGCTGTGGAGTTACAGAAAAGAGAGCCGGGAAGTTCATTGCAGCCCTTCCCTCTCCTCTACTGGAGATCTATTAGGACTGACCAAACTGTGTGCCAGAAAAGTTAGAAGTGAGATTTTTTCCAAAATTACACAGGATAATATTAGGAAATGGTAAACTTGAAGGCAGTGAGAAAAAGAAAAATTCATACAGTGAAAAGAGCTAGGATGTTGCCTAACCTACAGTAAGGTGTTAGAAAAGTCAAAACAAAATCAGGGATCTAACACTTATGCCGCACTTGAAAGCTGCAACAACAAATACTAACAAGGTTATGTAATCTGGTGCTTCAGGATTTAAAGTAATCTCTATGACAAAATTAATATAAAGGTCAGATTATCCACTTTCTGCCCACTCCTTTCTCCCAAGGCAACTGGGTAAAGTGTTTAGGAGACTTTCAAACTGCTGGGAGGCAGCTCACTGTATCTTTTTCACAGCACGCTCTTGGTCTGATTGGAAGTGGGATTTCAGCCCATGCATCATTTAGCTGCTTTTGCAATTTTTATCTCTGCCGCTCTCCACTCTGAGACCACATCTGGCAATATCTACAAATGCTTGCTACTCATGAAAATGTGATGAATACCAGGGTTTGCCAAGAGGAGTCATACTGCGTCTAACAACTTTATAATAGCCAATAACCTACCCATCAAGGTCCTGGTAGTTTATTAGAGACCATACTAATGGTTTTTCTTTAATATTACATTATTGAATTTCATAGGTGGGCCACACTGTGAAAAAAGAGAACATCACCTTTTCTATCTTTGCAGCTAAATAAATACGCGTATGCAGGGGAAATCTACATTAGTTCACTGTACGCTTTTGGAACATAAACTCTCTCCTGACACACACGTTAGCATTTACTCTCCTCCATGCACTTTGATTTCTGTGCTGCCTGTCTGCTTTTCCCTCTGTGCCAAACTTGGTCGAGGACTACCTCCTACAGAAGTTGATCTATTCCATTCACTGTTGAGTAGATTCCCCCCGCCCCACTCCCTTTCCCTCGGGCAAGATTACTCTTGACCAGCACCAACTGTTGACTACATGGTCCTTTAAAGCATCTTGACCTTGTGGTAGTCAGTGAGACAAGCATGGGATGGGCAGAGCTGGAACCTGATTTCAGCTGGACTATTCATTACAGGGATAAAGCTTCCCCAGGGGGCTCAGATTTTCCCTCAACAAGAATACCAGAGGACAAGCAAACACTTGCAAATGATTCTTGGGCCACAAGCACCACAATATATCACATCATGCTCATAAACAGAACAACTACTGACCACAAATCCAGGACAAATAAGTTCCTACCTTAATCTCTGCTTTCTTTGCAGGCAGCAGTCATGGCTGTCTAGGCTGGACTATCAGTATTGACTTCCACACACTGACCCCACCACAAGTAGCAGGAAACATAGATGCTCTTTATCTCCACTCACTGACATTAAGGCACATTCAACCTACATAATGCCTGGTAAAGACAGGTACTTACCTCCACAGGCTCATCTTACCCCACAAATTATCCCCCAGCACTTACTGCTTCTCAGCACCCTTAGCTGTGGCTAAGGCCAGGGTCAGGGCTTAAATGGGTGCTGTGGGTGGGCAGCACAGGTGGAGACCCAGGTGAGCATGAAACAGGCAATTAAGGGTTATTAATGCCATGGGGCCCTGACAATTTTCTGCACATGCTGCAGAGGCTTGGTACAGCTTGGACATACCATTCTAAAGCCTAACTATGGCAGGAGATGCTGCAGAAGCCAAAGTTTCAGGCTGGAGCAGAAAAACAGGTGCTGAGATCTAGGAGACTACCTTTGCTGTGGTGAAGGATGAGTTCTGCCATTGTCCTAAAGCACATGCCTTGCTGCAGCTGGGCACCTAGGGCAATGTGTGTAGCTTCTCCTGTCAAAACTGTATTTTTTCCATTTAATAAAATAATTGTTTCTGGTTTTGCTGATGGTCAGAGAGGCATAGCCCATTTGCTTCCTGCAGACACAGAGAGAATGTAAGGATGAGCAAGAGCAATCACAGAAATTAGAGTCATACATGGAATACAAATGGTAAAAAACCACAAAATATAATGCCATGACATTTCTGATGATACAAAGCTATAAGTCCTGCCACCCCCTTCTAGCTTGCTCACTGTGGAGTTCTTCCACGTGCTTTGCAGAAATAGTATGTTTTGAAGGGAGGAAGATGGGAGAGAGATATGTGTTTTATTGCAAGTTTCAGCTGAGTTCTGTTAAATATTGCAGGCAATGGTCCCAAATAGTCTCCGACTGTGACTCCAATACGATAGCTTGCCTGGCCCAAATAATGTTGGGCATGAAACAGCATAGGGCTCATTTGGAAATGCAGGTGTTGAAACCAGGCAGGAATGGAAAAGGTTGTGGATCCCAAGCCAACAACTAAAAGAGAAAGTACCACCTGACACAGCCCCTCAGGATGCTACCCAGAGGATGGCAGAAGAAAGCCTGCATGTTTTTCTCTAGGTACAACACTTAAGTGAGCATATGCACACATGATACCTCTTGCTGTGAGCAGGATGAGAAACACTAAGCCTTTGATCCATCTGTCCCAAAGAATAGAGTTGTTCACCCTGCAAGTGCTTAGGGAGGGACACGGAGCAGATCAGCCCTTTTGTAGCAGCACTAAGAGGTCTTGCTTTGCCACAGACCTGTTAAGCATTGTATGGGGATCACAAGCACTCAGGCTTTTTCTAGAGGACTGATGTTGCCTTGCTGATATGCCACTACTGCCATATGCCAATCAGCAGTCTGCTGAACCATCACCAGGGGACATCCACATCTGGGGACAGAAGGAAGAAGTTTGGGCATGTACAGAGGTCTGTATGTATTTGCTGCCAGCTCCTAAACACTTCAGAGGACAGATCATCCTGCAGACGCATAGGACCAAATTCATGGCTATGAGAGTTGCCTATTGTTGTGTGGTGCAAGGTGATTCCTTTGCTGACAGTGAGCTGAGAAGGCTGCACTTCAAACTCTATGTGTCTAACTGGGCCACTGTAAAAGTCCATCTATTAAGGTGCCTTCTTCAGTCAAGAGCAAAAGGGAGACCCCTCCACAGGAAGGCTTCAAGCGGTGGCAAAGATTACATGAAGTAAATATAGGCTAAAGCTCTTTATCCACTCCTCCCCCTAAATGCAACAACATAAGGCTTGACTGAGGGCAAACCTCTTCCTTACAATGCAATCCTGACCTCAGAAGCAGCTGTGTCTGGATGAAAGGCAGATGTTTGCTCCAGCCAGCTGGGGTCAGTGATTCAAAACAACTGCCCACTGCCAGAAGAGCCCGTGGGAGTAAGCAAAACAAAACCAGAGCAAACCTCCACAATGAGAAAATGGCAAAAAGTCTAATGAGTAGACTTCCTGCAGCTCCCAGCAAGCCTTGTTGCTGTGCTGGGTCTGCCCTGCTTTTGGTGGAGCTGCACAGTGCACTGGGTCCTGCTTCAGTCTTTAAGAGGGGGAAATGTTAGGGGTTGATTTTCTCATTTGTATTCCCACTCAGAATCAAGAAGCAGATCTGTTCTTCTGAATTCACATCATGTATTCAGCTAAACCACTGTGTGCCCTTTAGATGGACTAATCTAACTGCTCTTATCATCACTCTCCAATTCCCTCTCTGCCTGAGCTGCTATATGGTATTCCTCATCATGCCACAGGAGCCACATTCCCATCTCCTCTCTTGTCTGAACCCATTCACTGGACTGCTGGACATGAGACAACAAAACCAAGGAAGTGTGCTGGTGCTGGATGCCTCTTTCCTGATTTAGTCAGCAATATTTGCTGGCAGCATGCTCACAGGCCAATGAGCCCTGAGCTGATCAGCACCACGTGCTCCTTCCTACTCCACTCTCAGGCTTCCAAAATGTAATGCCAAATGAACCATCAAAACTTACAGGAAAATGGTGAATTCAGTTTGCCAGCAACTAAATTTTTCCTTGTTACAACAGTATATATAGAGAAATACTCCATGGAATATTAAATAGGCAATACTGGATTCCCTTAGTTGAAATTGTTTCCTCCGCATAGGTAAATCCTGCTCTCAACCTCCCTCCATCTCATCTTCATTTTGCTGGCTTTAGCAGACTGCTTCTCCCCAAATGATTGAATATGACCACTGTAACTAAATCAATCATCCATCTAGAGGTGGATGGCTGCATTTATTTATCTGGATCAGGAATGATGTAGATAATGGGTCATTAAAAATTGCACTTTTCAAGCCACAGATATCATGAGCCTGACTAACAAAGAATGAGCTTTTATATAAGAAAGAAGGCTTAGGAGGGTCAATTAAGTTATAATTGGTTTGGAACCCTGCCCTCCCATATACAGGCTTTATTAAAGCCCTGTAGCTGGAGACAACAGCTTATCTTTGCTTCAGCACAATTATTTTTAAAATGTGGCTGCACAATTTGGGGATTGCCAACACATGATATCCATGACCAACAAATCTGAGATTATCAAACATTTGAGCCCATCAGATTATAAAGACAAAGGTCATGTTGGAGAACAGATAGAGAGGACAAAAACACTGTTCTTCTGACAAGCTAAACTCAAGCCTCTGCAGAGCGTGATTGGCCTGTGAAATAAAACACTGCAGGTCTGAAAGGAGCCAGTCAGTCATGAGTTACCTGAGCCCTACAGCTGAGCCCTTCATCTCCATACTCAGATAGGGTTTCCCTAGCCTGGAAATGTTTCAATGGCTCCAGCAATATCACAAAGCAATCTCTTCTTATGAGCATTTGCTCTGGGGAAGGAGAGAGAGACTCCTCTTAAGGCCTTCTCAAACTGACTTTTTCATCTTTCTCTCTTGACATCTGTTTGCCAGCTAGTGAAAAGGAAAGATGTGGCTGCAATGAAGCTGGCCAGTGAGCCCACAGTCAACAAGCTGCTCATGTGGTAGACCCACAGCCCTTTCTTTGGCAAGTCCTACAGGAGTAAGGTTCCTACTTATTTTCTTCCTGTCCATCATCTGGTTTTGCTGGAGAGTACCTGGCTACCCCTCTACTAAGCCAAGCATCCTTGCTCTGTGGGATCTGGCAAGAGCATTGCTCTTGATGTGCTCTAGAGCTTGGTTTTCAAATGCCTAAAGTCAACCTTTTAGGTATTTAGTATTTCAGACAACAGAGAAGCCAAATTGCTTGAAGGGAGACATCCAAAATACTATCAGAATGAGTGCACAGCACCTGGTGATCATCAGCAGCATTTTCTTTTGTTGCGCTGGTGCTCTCACACCTCATCGTGTATGACAGGATTTGTAAGAAAGGCATGGGAACTGGGAGCTCTTCAGTCCCAGCCTCATTTCTTCTCCTTGCTTGCCATTTGGCTTGGGGCGAGATATTCATAACCTTCTGCATCCACTTTTGAAGGTATCATGAGGGCTTATCAGATTCATGTTTATAAATAATGGCTTCTACATGCAGTAATATGTGGTTTGCAGTCAGCATAACATTAAGCTTGGAAAAGGAAACAGCCCTTTTGATACATACAAGGAATCCTGAGGACCACTGCAGAGATGGATTCTGAGATGGCTGATCATCAAGAGGTCTTCCAAATAAATTCTCCCCTTCAAAAGAAACTTTAGGATGGATTTGGAGAGTTTCCCTTTTTTTTTTTTTTTTTTTTTTTTTGTTTAATTCATAGCATTCCTTTCTCTACCCTATTTCTTACAGGCTCTTTTAAATTGGGGAGGGGGGGGCAGTGGGCAGGGGGGGGGTGTGGGACTGCAAAAATGTACAATTTTTTTTGTCTCTAGAAAGTGCAGTAATTTGTTGAGATCTTGTTTCTCTTTAACTCACCCCAAATACACATGCATACCATAAAGATCAGAGCAGTGAGGAAAAAAATCCCTTTTTTATAGGGCAAGCAGCACATTTTGATAAAGTATGCATTCATAGAATAAATTTTCTGTAACAAACATCTGCCTTTTTACCATATATTTTATAAACTGTCAGCAACATCTTACATGTATGTGCAATAGCCAGCAACATATTTAAAAAGAGTGAAAATGCATGCATTTTTTACCCACATTTAGCCTGAAGTGGCTTCATTATTTATTACTTCAGTTTGCTGCTGCTGTGATTGAGAGCTGGAGAAAGGGAAGCCTCCAAGCAGGGATCATGGGAATATAAAGGGAATTGGCACTCACAAGTGGCTGAGAAAGTCTTGGGCTTGTGGCCTCATTTTGACTCCTATCAATGCCAAGTGTAAAATAATAGTCTGATTCAGAGCTAAATACCATCTAGATTTCCCACTGAGTCCATTAATTCCCTTCTTTTATTGTGGCAGAAAGTATTAAATACCTCAGATTAGAATCGGGGTTTCATGCAGGATCTGTATTCCAATTACACAGCATCCTTTCCCGATTCAAGATATTGTATTGATTTGTTTTGGGGTAGGAGGGATTCTTTCCCCCCTCCTCAAGTTAAAAGAGCAATTTATTCTTTCTTTATGCTGTAGTTCAAATTGCAGATGTTTTTGTCATGCTGCTTTCTATCTGAACTGGTGCATTAGCAAGGAGAGTGGTTGCTTGCAAAGGAATATATGAATAGTGGACCTGTTTTCTCCAGTCAAATCATCTCTGCAATCTTTGAGGATTATCATCACCGATGAGTTCCAAAGTGACACCTGCTAGGCACAGTCTAGCTAATTATTTGAAGCTTTTCTGTTTCTGCTGAAGCTTTGGCAACCAGCCTGTAAAGAATGACTCTGAGCTGTGTTTCCACAATAAAGTGCTTCTAGGAATGAGACAAACTGCTTTTTCTAGCCAATGCAAGAGACATTTGCCTCCCTATCACCACAAAAACAATATTAAGCAGCTGCTCAGCACTGCTTTCTGAAGGCACTTCTGTCACTGATCAGCAGAATTTAATAATGTCCAGATTTAATCCCACAGACCGGAGCAGGGCTCCCAGCAGAGACAGAGGGTGTATGAAGGGGGTATTTTGAAATTCAAGTTCTCTCACAGACAAGTGAGCAGCTGGAGTTATTCTGGGTTGAAATATTTAGCCAGGGCCAAATGAACAGGTTTGACAGGCCAGTAGCAAGTTATGATTTAAAATTTACTTTTCATTTGGCGCTGGAATCAGTCTTCTAAGAAGGCCAGAAAAGAGTTCCCTCATCAATCCTTTTTCCTATTTTAATTTTTTTTTTCCATTTGAGAAACACAGGGTCTTGCTTGTGCATTTGATAAATGCAATGAAAAGGACTAATTTGACTGAAAAGATGAGCAGTCTAGCTGATACCCCAAATGTCAAGCAACAACATTTGGGGGTGGGCACCACCAGTTCCTGTTGGGGGGCGTGGGGGGTGGGTGAAGGGACCTCTCTTTGTAACAACAATGAACTTCCCAGCAGATAGAGGATTGTGCTGGACTGTGTAAAACAGGAGCCTCACTGTCCAGGCTTCATGGTCCCTACTGGGAGGTGAGCATCCTCTGAAGATGGTCAATGCACCCAGTGTTGTCCCTGGCTCCTAAGCTGAACACTTCCAGTGCTGGTGGGAACCCACCATGTCTCCTGTTCCACTTTATCTTTCTCTGTCCAGCAAAAAAAAAAAAAAAAAAAAGCATACTGAAACTACAGTAATTCAAAATGACAAACAACCATTAACTACTCTTCATAAAATTGTTTCTGATTTGTGCTTCCTAAGGTGGGAAGAAATATGTGGTTATGCTGAATTATTCATAGAGATTTGCAGAAAGTCCAATATATAAATATATTACCAAAAGTTGATCCTGTAGGACAGATGTTTTCCCTGCTCCTATGTTATTGGTTTTGCCCTGTCACTGTGGTGGTGTTGGGGAATTAAAATTACAAAATCTGCATGCAATAGGTAGTAAACAAGTCCCAGATGTTGAATTGGAGAGCTGGGTGTAGGAAAACATTGGGTACTTAGAGTTAAGGTCAGGTAATCTGAAAAGACAAATCTATAAATCCTGTCATGACCAGGTTGCTGGGTTTAGGGATATTGAAGTTTTGAATAAAAGTGGAAAAGAAGGTTAAGACAACTTACTTTGAGCATAATTCAAATGTAGGCAAAGTCAGAGGAGAATAAAGCTTGGTTCAGGCACATGTCCAGAAGACAACAAAGACAGCTTTAGGGCACTTCATAGCAGACTGTAAACACTGCAGCTCCTCTCATGTGAAGAGGTGAACTGGCATAAATTGTACTGCCATGTCACATAAAAACCCCCAAAAAACACCCCCCAAAAAACAAAACAAAGAGCTTCACAAACCCCAAACCAGTCAGAGATAGTGGTAATGACCATGGTGACCTTCAGTGACCTGCAACCCTACTGGATCATATGTCTTCTGCTAGAAAAACTTCCCTAAGAAAGTCACTTAGGTGATGTGCCAGATGAGAGAGATCCCGTGGTGTCGATCCATGGGGTTGTAGTAGAAATACCGATGAACAGGTCACCAGCACCTGGGAAGAGAGCAGGCAACTGGCTCTTTGTTGGACCTTCCCAGCATCACCTGCGAGCAGAAAGGCAGGGCTCAGCCCTCAGCATCATGGCTTGGTTGACTAAGGCAGGTAGCATGCCTTAGCAATGTTTAGCTCTATCTAAGGTAAGTAATAACTCCTGTCCGCATCCCAAGGTTTCTATTAGTCTTACAGAAACAGCAGTGCCTCTTCTCTTCACAGCCCCTACCTCAGAACAGACACCTGCCTCTTGTTCATGCACACCCTGAGCAATCCCCTCCAGCCCTGCTCACTTCTGCCTTCTGCCTGCTCACAGCACTGATAGTTCTTGGTCATCTCCATCCCTTCTTGGGCTTTTCATGCTGTGACAGGCAATAAGCATACAATAGAGAGGAAAGACTTTCTTCACTGAGCCCTTCACCCTACAGCATACTCCCTAGGGACTTCATCCTGCAGTCAGGCTATACGAGATCTTCTCACTGCTTCCACAGTTTTGTTTGTTCTCTTCTCAGTCTCTCTCTGCTTGTAAATAATGCAGCCCTGCGAAGTATTAACCACTCCACAGCACTTGCCATCAGCTCCCAGCTAACTCTCTTTGCCCAAATCACTGTTTCTCCAGCCTTTCAAGTGACAGTGTTTTGAGTCACAGTCTTGTTCTTATAGCCATCTTACTGCTAAATACAGCTTGACTACTCCCACCCAAGCAAGGAGTGTTTGACAGGTTCAATGGGACTTCACTTCACCTGCAGCATACTGTGAAGATAACTCTAGAGAAACACCTCTCTTCGCTTCGATGAATATATAAATAAATTCCAGAGTGGTGCTATTCCAAAGTTTATTTTTATAGTGAAACAGCTTGAAAAATTGACATTCTCAGCCAAGAAATGGTCATTCCCTTCCACTCTTACACTGTAATAAATGCCCTGCTGGAACCAACCCTCAGCCTCAGGTACAGCACAGAGTTTCTACCCTTTTCCCCCACAGCTGAAGTTTCTTGGGTAGACTGAACTTCTCAAAGCAGAGCCAAATGTTGTTTTTGGCTTGAAAACAGGCATCTTGAAGGAGGTAGTCCAGTCCACAGGCTATTTTTATGGGAAGGAGATATGGAACTGGAGAAGAATGAAGCACAACACGTGCAAGGTACCACCTGAGAGAAGACACATCCTAACCTGAAAAAAAAATAAATCTCTGATTGTTTCCAAAAAACCACCATTTTGGTAGTTTTCCCATATTTTCAGGATCTTAATTCCTACCCTTAGTGCCTCTTCCTTTGCAAGAACCGGTCTGGTAAAGCCATGAGAAGAACCTCTACATCCTTTGCACTTATACCGGAGATGCTGAGATCCTACCACAGTTGTCCTTCATTAACTACATTACTTAATAATTACCCTTAGAAGAGTGAACTGACCTCTCATCACTTAGAAATAAACAGGGCTGTAGGTTTGGTTGACAGAAGAATTTTTTTTCCCAAAATAAAAATATAAATCTGCATACCTTTTTCTTAACAATTCTGAGCCAAAAGTTCAGCTGATCACAGCTGCTATAACTCCATGGTATTCACCGGAGCTGGGACAATTCCCACTGGCTGAGTAATGTATTGTCATGAGTGAGTGAGGAGTGATTAGGATTACATTTGGTCTCAGCAATGTGAGATTGCAAATGAGGGATTCTGGTTTGGTGCTGTTTTTTCCTTTCTTTTTTTTCCCTTTTTTCTTTTCTGTTTGATCTCAGCCATATATGGGTAGGAAAACTTTAGTCAGAGTTTGCTGTGATTTTACAACCATTTATTTTTTTCGCTATGAGCTTGTGTTCCACTTGCAGATAATGGTCTTTGAGTATTTTCCCCCAAAGAAATAATAAATTCAGCTTCCAAAGTTATCTCAGCAGTAGATGGCACTGTGGGGACTGAAACCTGAAAGAGAGAAACCAAAATGCAAATTTTGCTCTCAGAAAGCACTGTCAGGATTATAATTGCTATAAAATATCCCATATATGCAGGTTACCCTAATAACCATGTATTGATTAGAAATTGTTTCCATAATTACACTTTTAATGCATAGAGTTTCTAAAGGCTTTGCACATGCTTTGTTGTGGTAGAAAAGGAGGTTGCATGACTGCAAACAAATAGGCAGACTACTAGCAAGGAGATTTTGTGTATTATTTGTCACAAAATATACCTTATAGTTAAGCTTTTTTTGGAGCATTTATCTGGCTTAAAAGGTTATGAAGGAGCTTCCTATTGTGGGAAGCATTTGATTTATGGTCTGCAAAATATCCTTGCTCTTACATAACAGGATTACACTGAGTTCTTTTCTAGGCCTAATCTCTATTCGATATTGTTATAAAATGATGTTACACTTTCTTTAAGGCATGAATATGTGTAATACTCAGATGGACTGAAGCTGTTAATTGAATGTGCTGTATTTCTTTGAGAAAAGCTGTTGGAAAGAAAAGTTCCCACGATCAAATCCAACAGAGAGTGAGGTGGATTCCTGTTATAAAGGCAGGCTCATCCCTACTACCACAGGAGACCTGCATTTGATTTCAGATTGAAGTGATTTATCCTCACCTGGTCTTTAAGACAAGCCTTTCTCACAGTTCACCTCCAAACCTCCAAGGTCCATTTTCATCAGAGTGGGTAATTTTGGGGTGATCCCAATGGTATTGCTGTGCTTGCAGGTGTACTAGAAAACCAATCTCTCCATTCCATGATAGCGTTTCCTCCTTGTCTACTTCAGCACTGCATCTCGGTCTTCAAACCAGAGAGTGAAATGTACATCAGGGAGGGGATAGGCTTCCTGAGAGTGAGTATCTGGAGGGCAAGATCTGGATTTGTAGACTGGTGGGGGAGTTATGGAAGCCATTGTGGCTAAGGGAGACTCCATGTTGTGCAGCTCCTCTATCACAAGCACATACTAACGGGTGTGTGGTGGGCTGCATTGACATCCCAAAGTAGCATCTTCGCCTCCTGCATCTTCCATTTGAACACAAAAGACACAGCTTTCCAGGGGGAGATTTTGAACCACAATGGCCAAATGTGGTTGTACCAGGAGTGCATTGATAGCTGAGGAAGCTTGGAAACCACAGCTGCCATTAAGAAAATTAATGACACATCTCGCTTTAAGGATACTCTTCTATTCTTTTGATTTCTGTGGGATTTTAGGCTTTGAGGCAGTCAACTAATACATCTATTTGCACATAAAAACCTCAAATCCACGGAGGAGCATATGCCTCCTTTGCAAAGACATACACAAAAGCAGAAGAAAGGACAATTGTATTTCTCTGAGTCACACTTGTCTATATAAGTATCAGGCTATGCTGGTTCTTGGTAAGCAGGCATTTGCCTAGAAGAGAGGGGGGAAGCTTAAAAAGCTGGGAGAAAGTACTTTCTCATGTATAAAAATAAAAAAAATTGTGCAAAACATTTCTTCTGCAGCACACCCTGCCTGCACTCGCAGCTGCAACATGTGTGGAAACAAAAAGCACCATTTAGGGCAAACTTTTCCAAAATAAGATAATCTTCTAAAATATGCACTGAAACAAAAGGAAATGAAACCAGTGTGCTTGTTAATGATGTGTGTGCCAGCAGCTAGCTCCTTTAGGTGCTGCTTGAAGAAGTCACTGGGGGAAAAAAAGGAAAGTACTGTTATTGGAATTAATCCCGCATGGATCAGGCTTTTAGCTGCATATCCCACATGCACTCACAAGCACAACTAGGCTGAACACCAATTTTGGGGTTGCTCATCTCACACCTATACCAATATTATCCATCTCTTCTGCTGCTCATCCTCATTTCTGAGGCATGAAGGGCTTCTCAAGGATGTTGGACACCTTGTACCAGCTAGGACATCCAAATTGGACATTTTATTCTTTCTTCTTTTATTTTTAATTTGCTTTTCAGACTCTGAGCTCCCAAAATTGGGAAAAAGGCATTCTGGTGTTGCAAACAGTGCTGTTATTTAGCTAAAAAAAAAAAAAATTTATGAAGGAAATCACCAAATATCATTCTGGGCACACACTGGTAAATTTTGTCACCATGCCAGCACACGATTAAAAAAAACCTGATAGAAATTACCTTTGAAAATAACTTACCATTTCCTCTTCAGTCTTTCCATCTCCTTTCACTTTGTTTTGGTTGAAAAGCAACAATAGAATGTCAGAGGTGGGAGGAAAGACATTTTCGTGACAGGATTGTGGAATATGCAATGGCTTGGGGAAAAGCACTTCTTGCCAGTCTCATTTGTATTCAATAACTCAGTAGGCTTTTCTTTTTTTATGTACAAATATACATGTAAAAACACGTAGGTGGTGCCAGGATAAGTTTTTCTGAATTTACAGTGCATTTCCTACTTTGCCTTTGTCATCCTTGTTGTTTTTAAATAATAATCATTATCCCAAGTTTTCATTTGAGAAGCAGATCATGCCAGGAATGTAAAGATGGTAGCTCCTAATTTCCTTCAATCTTAAAATAAAAATTTTAACAGTTCTACCATTGAATTATGTTGTAACATAAGAAGAAAAATAGTGTAGTGTTGTTGCCTTGTTTGGGTTTTGGATTTCCTCGGCTTCCAAAGGAATAAAGGGGCCGAAGCATTATAAGCTGTTGGGTAGTGTGTATTACTGTTGTTGTTCTCAGAGAACAAAGCCTTTCTTTTAAAAGGTTTTAATGTGTCTTACCCACTTCCATCCATCTCCCACTCTTTTGCTCCTCTGTCTGCCCTAATGTCAGAACAATATCATAAGCAGAGGGGGCTTCACCAAATGTTGTTCAAAGTGGATAAACTAAACCAAGATCTGGAGCAATATATGGGGTTTCTGGGTGTGGAGATTCAATCACTTCTTTTGCCCCCATTTATCAGACCAAACTCAAATCAGGCTACTTAACTGGCTGCCAAAACCTGAACTTGGAAGTATTTATATATTTAAAATTTTAATTTATAATCATATATATAATTATAAACAATAATTATAGCATATAAATTAGCATTATCTACTTATTATATCTATCAGATAATATAATATATATAATGTATATATTATATACACACTTTTATTTTTAAATACTGGACACAGTTTTAAGGTTAGCAGAAATTTTAACTCAAATGTTAATTTCATGATGCCCTGGACAGAAGAAAATGGGAGTGAAAGCTTTCCTTGGTTTCATTCACAAAATTTTACCCTGGAGAATTCTTTTTTATTGCAGTGGAGCAGTGTGGAGATGGGAGGGAGCTATTGACTATATGGGGAAGCAAATATACTATTGACTTCGAATTTGCAGGCAGATATCATGGTGATCTCATCTTCACTTCTGGTGATCTCCTTTACACAACTCTAGTCTTG
The DNA here is from genome assembly GCA_035583155.1 of Acropternis orthonyx. NCBI lineage: Eukaryota > Metazoa > Chordata > Aves > Passeriformes > Rhinocryptidae > Acropternis > Acropternis orthonyx. The sequence continues at coordinate 18,213,648 of JAWWEU010000125.1, read as the reverse complement.
ACTGTTCTTACACATCCACTCCTACCCATCGGTAATTGTGATTCAAGGTGACTTCAACACAAATCAAATCCACTTCTAGCAGCATGGTCTGGGGAGTCTAGCAATGATGAGCCAGATGTTGGTGTAGCTATGACATTAACAGCTGTAAGATCTCCAAATTACCAGTGGATTTGCACAGGAACACCTGGGAAAAGCATTGCAATCTCAGTACAAGTGCTGGGAAACACAGATCAAGAGATATTGACATAACCCACCATTACTCTGTCCCCATAACTCATCTTGTTATCCCTTTGATGGTAACTGTTCAAGAGGAGCCAAGACCAATGACGAGGATCTAATTTCTTGAAACAAAACTAGAGTACTGTGCTAAGAAGTGCTTAAATGCTTAAAAACACCTTTTCAAATCCATACATGCTGAGTTAAGGAACAAGCAGAGTTCATCCAGGCCATAGATCCAGTACTGGGAAAAAAAAAAAAGCATCAGGACTGGCACATCCAAAAGCAATGGCATACGGCACCTGAACCCACAGCTTCGCACATTTTGGGCATCCCTGTGTTGCTGATGAGACCAGCTCTACCCTTGTGTTGATGGTCAGAGTGTAGTCCTTACACTGACAAAGAGGCAGATACCAGCTGAGCCAGTCCACCACAGATCTGGAAAGCTTTCTGAGGCACCCGGATCTCTTTGCCTGAAAGGCAACACCTTTAATATATTTTATCTACATAAGTATATGGATAATAAATGTATCAATTTAGGAATAAGCAACAATTCAAGGTGAAGACCCAAACAAAGCTTTTGCAGTCCACAACTAGTGATTCTGTCCCATAGACTCACAAAAGCAGAGGAGACTCTCTTCTGCCTTGAACCAATTCAGCTTTTGCTCACAGCGACTTTATCACTGGTAGCAAACAAGAATACAGCTACATCAGTGTACACCAGAGTTTTTATAAATCTTACTCATGCTAGATTCAGGTGCAAGTCCTCTCCATCTTATTTCCACAAGCTTTGAAAGTACCCAATACAAGCTGATGGTCAGGGCTCTTTTAGCACTGACCAGCTATTACAGAACTTAACCACCACGCTCACAGAAGGCTGCAGATCCAATTTTACATAAGATGAATAGCAGAGCGCTGAGCCTTTGGCTTGTCAATTTGCCTCATTTCGTCATGTCCCTGCATCTGTAACAAAGCAGGGGATAATACACCTTTCCTGCATTCATCACCTGCTGGCTCTGGTGGCTCTTGCCCAACCTATCTAATGATCCTGGCACCTGGCCTCCCCTTCACTACAGTAGCCTCTTTTGTCACTTGTCAACTAATTAGACCTCACAGGCACATTACCAGCATGGGCAGACAACAAGGCCTAAAACAATTATAGTTTTTATTTTTTAAAAAAAGCTACCAGATGTTTACTGAGTCTTATCCAAAGGGAATTTATGGCAGCCTCAGTGCTCTTCCAGCAGAACAGCACCGGAGAGTCTCCAAATAGCGTGATTTCACTAATCCCTCAATAGGCCTGTGTTTCTAGAAGGGGCGCAGATTTTTCTTGTTTTCCTTCAGACATCACAACAGATATAAATGGAGGAGGATTGCAACTCAAATGACATTGTAGAACTTTTTTGGTCCTAGGATATCTTACACAGTTTTGGTGCATCACTGCTCCCCAAGTATCAGAACCTTAGTGAAGGATGCCACTGAATTTTGGTACTGGCATTTTCTATGAGTGTTGAATTGCACCTGCAGGATGAGAGACTAATTGGAATTATACATGGAAAAAAAAGGAAAAAGAATAGAAACTAATATGAAAAATGTTACCATCTCTAAAGGATGCAATAGTGAAGGAGGGAAAGGGCACAAGGCATACAGCAAGGTTATGGTCTGTACAAACTCCTTAGTCTAATTCAATAGTGAGGCAGTTTATCTCCACTAGTAGCATGTTATTACCCATTAGTGTGGAGAAAGATCAATCAACAAGTGATCAAAAAAAAAAAAAATTAAGAGTAAGGTATTACCACTGCACATCAGACATACACCAAAGCAGTGATCCCAGGTCTCCTGACCCTTCCCAGTCTCTAGGAGTTTAGCATCCTCTGTACTTAGACTTCAAGCTTGGACTGATCTGTGTTTGGACTTGGTCATCTTGGACTGACTGATGTTAGCTGCTGCATCCCAGTTCAGATGATTTATGAAGTTAAACTGGCTCAGGAAGCCTTTGTTTTTTCACAAGCAATATTCACACCTCTGTTTCAGGCCAGGGGAGATTGAGACCATACTCCTTCCAGCAATATCTGCTACAGCAGGACCTGGAAAGCCAGCACTGCTCATAAATCACTGCATCAGGGGAGAGGCCTTTATCAAGGCAACCTTTTCGTCTGTTCTGTATCCGATAGCCATGATTCTGCAATAAAGGCAGAAATACTGTTGACTTCCACAGTAATTTACTACAGGGAAAAATCAGGTAGTAGGTTCGATACAAACTTGACAGTTATAACTAGCACTCAGCTGTGTGCTGAGGAGGCTTGACCTTCTTACCCTACAGGAAAGAAAGATAGGGTTGCCTATGATATTTTCCTCCCATTCCTCATCTGTCACTGCCCTCTTGATTGCCTCGCAATTTCTCTTTGATTTTACATATATAGCTTTTGGCACTACTCTCTTCTCCAGACTTTTGCCCAAGAGAAAAAAGAGAAAAAACCCAGAGGACAAACACTTGCTGAAGGAAGGATTGCCAAACAGCTACCACAGATAGAGATCTGTGATTTCTGAGATTGGCATGAGACAGAAAAAGAAGTGGTGGCATTCTTTATGTGAAATATGGGTGCAGAATGGGAATTCAGGGGGCCAAGAGGACAGAGTTAAGTTCATGCCTACCTTCCCAATGGAGGACTGATGAATACTAAACTGAGAATTTTAATTAACTTATTACAAGCTCATGGGGATTAAAAAAAAATTATTCACTCTCTGGAAGAATTTAAGCTTACCTGCACACATCTCTCTTACCTGATGCAGTCCAATAACTGGTGGGATACCTACAGTAGAGATAAATACTTTCCTCTCCCTTGATAGTACCCATCATTTTGCTAATCTCAGCACCTTCTGTCTGCCTGCCTCTGCTCCCTCAAAGCTTTCTCCATGAGGAGCCTGTGGCAGCACAGAAAGCCTAGAAAAGTATTATCTATAGCCAGAATGCATTTCGTACTCTGTTGGCTGCAGGAATACTGCAAAGAATACTTTTCCAACATGTTTGTAAACACAGTTTGCAGTATTGAAGAGAGGGAGGTCCTCTACAGTCTGAGTACTGTGATGGGAATTACATGTTTTGATCCACAGGTGCTCCACAGACGTGTGTCTCCACACAGATTTTCTTGGAAAAAGACAGGCAAAAAGTTAATACATGGGCAACTTCCAGGCAGTCTTTAGGCAGACTAAGTGAATCATCATTGTTTTACAATATGCTTCAGTGGTAAACGTGGATGGATGTGCCTCCGTGGATGGAGCAGGGTCAGCAGGGTGGCTGGGTCTTGACATTCCATGCTTTGTATGCTGGACTAGGAGAGAGATGATCCTGTGCGTTTGTGGAGCGCTGTGATATCCAAAGTAGAAAGAGATCTACACTGCGAAAAAAGCAAAACACTGTGCCCACCACATGCCAGGAACCAACCTTGTTTGGAGCTGTCTTGGCACATTAGGAAAAGTGATGAACCAGCTATGTTTGGCTTCCAGCACCAGGACCCCAGACAACCTTTGGCTCAGCAAACAGGCATTAAAGGAGAGACAAGCAGTACCGAGCTTTCCCCCATAAATGCTTCATTGCTGTTTTGGGTGGGGGATAACTTTTGGCACCCTATTTCATTTAGAAGTAAAGACACACTGAAACACCACAGCTCACACTCTTTTCTTCTGAAGAGGTTGTGAAGGGGATGGCAAAAAATCATCTTCCAGTGTCTGAACCACCTAGGAAAGAAAATACTTTTTCTCAGTCCATGGTTTGACATCTTCCCTTTTCATTTCTTTTTCTTCAGTGGCTGAACCCTGGGATCATTTGCCACACCTGAAAAGAATGGATCTTCAGAAGATCATCACAACCCCTACTACTGTCTCTCCTCAGCTTCCTATGTGATTTCTTCAGCTGATGGATTCAGGGCACATTGTTAACAGCATTGCAATGGCTGGTAACTGTGCACCTACCTCCTTGGAGATGGAGGGGTGTTTAAGAAGATCCTCTTCATCTCTTCCTCTATTAAAAAATCCATGTGTGACAGCTTGCAAGGAGAGCAGAGGGCAAGAAACCATCAGGTTAGCACCAGCAGTTCGTATTCATCACACAAGCTTTACAATGAAAAGTTAACGGTGGGGAAGCAGAGAACTAACAATATTCTTTGTGAGCTAAATTTCTTTCAGCTCAACACTGCAAAATATATATCTGTGAAGTAGGACAAAAGCCCATCTATCCTCCTCCTGCCCACCACATCACCAGAGGGGTGGGACACGTGAGCTGATCTGGTTTTGGTCATCTAAGAGCACGTGTGCCAAAGGATTTACAATCAGTGGAGAGATGGGGCACCTTCAGGGGCAATTGAGCCCAGCTGGTTTTGAACCCATCTCAGGAAAGCACTGTAACCCTCAGGAAGGGCTTGCCTCACCACTGGGTATCAGAGTTAGGACATGGTAGTCCCCTCATGCTCCCTACCAAAATAGGAGCTGTGAGGTTCTGCAGTCCTTGTAAGGTCTTGCCACTTTATCACCTGTCAAAGCAAGCAACTTGAAAGTCTTGTTCTTCAGGGTAAATCAAGAAAAAATGAAAGTAAAATTGACAGCAATAGTAATTTCTGTGGAATGGTGTATTACTAGCAGTGTTATTGCTTCCACTGACTTTATTAGAGTGTATACACAGTGTGCAATAATGTAATTAGATTTCACAATGTGTAATAATGATTTTTATGCAATGCAACAACTGTGCACTAGAGAAGGGAATTGGTTCCATTACAGAGCCAGCACAAATCTTGGGCCAATACTTCATACCTGACAATGCATCTGTTGGGTCATGGGTCTGGGCTATAATCTAGTAAGAGCTGGACAGTAGCCTAGGGCACAGATTTTTACACTGTGGCTCCAGAGATGTCCCTGTGCTTTCTCCTGCCCCATGCCTTCCTGTGTGGGCAGCATCACCAGATTCCAAGAGAACCCAGTGCACAGCTCCTTCATGACTGAAACACTTTGAGGAGAAGACAACCCTTTTTTAGAGTAAGGAACACTTTCACTTCCCTTGGAGAAAATTATTTAGGAGCTAAGATGTACCCACAACACATGAGCCTGCCCAGGCAGGAAGAAAATGAGCAGCACAGATCCAGAGTTATTCACTGCGCCCAAGTGCAGCTGCTGAGGTGTCAGTCAGCTGACTGGCACAATTTACCACTTAGCACAGACAGGGACAAATAATTTCCAGCATCATGTCTCTCATTTTAGCCCCCAGTGACAGAAACACCTGTGGCACATGCTAGAAAAGGGCATAGCAATGGCCATCATGCATATCTAGTGATGCATCTGAGAGCAGCAGCATGAGAAGTACAACCCTCAGCTTTGGCACATCGACAGCTTGGCTTAACCCTGCCCAGCCAATGGCACTCCCTAGCACTGTGACTTGCTTTTGAAATCTAATTGTGACAGTAAATATTTTACCACTTCAGACTAAGTAACTTTCTCTCTGAGCAGTCTTGTTTTAAATGCCACTTGGTCTTTCTCTACCATTAATGAGCACAAGTTGACACATTTATTCTCTGCTGCATTTTCCACAGCAAATCATGGCAATACTGCAAAGGTACAGAACATTAGAGCCACAATTTCATTGGCACGATTTTTTTGCTTGTGAACCCATTAATATTTTCCCTGAACATTTTTCTGACTCGTCTTGCTAGAATAGAGAATTGCTCTTTTGCAGGTCTATTCTTGTTGCTATTCCCTTGGCTTGAGTGAAATATATATGAGATGACTCAGAGTTTGAACTCTCAGTATATGTTTCTAATACAAAGTCTCTGTGTGTCTGGGGACTTAAGACAGATATTTAATTTTAGATAAGAAATACTGGTGACATCATGCCTTTGATTTTTGCTGGATATCTGTGCAGCCTGCACATGGTGAAGCTGTTCAGCCATAACAGCCTCATCACATTGAGGAAGCTGCTTAATATTCAGCATAGGTACAGAGTACCAGGCAGCCACTGGTCCTCTTGGGTGGTGTTTAGCAGGACTGCACAATAACCCTGCTGAATCCAGACAACAACACATATGTAGGAGTAAAGGGTATCACAAAGAAAACTGTTTTCTAAGACATTTTTGTGCAGCTGCTGCATCTCCAGGACACCAAAGCTCTAAGCAGAGCACGTTAGCGTGAGGGTCAGCTATCCTTACCCCACAAGCCACCTTGCACACACAATGGAGAGGCTGAGTTTAGCCTTGCCATCAGTGACTTCAGCTTCCCACAGCAGCAGATGCTGGCAAGTGCATCCAAGTAGAAGGAAGCATGCATGTAACAGCTTCATTTTAAGCTTTACAGATTTAAAAAACAAAAAAAAAACAAAACAGAAAAAGAAAAGACATGTCTTCATTTTATTTTGAAACATGACTAACTAAAAGCATGGAGTGAAGCTTGAAAAAAAAAATCAGACTCCTGCAGCAGCACCTTTTAGTCAAGACCATTTGGATGACATTACAGTGACATATTTTCAGCCTTTTCTACAATTTTATACCTTCCTACACAGCTGGTGTTATCTAAAAGATCTAGGAGAGCTATTAGCATGGATAAACAGGGCATAAGACAGGAAATAAAATCTAATTGCTGAGACATGAGTCAAACTGCAGCATTTGTACATCAGGGCAAACAGTTAGCATGTGGGGTGTCTTACCAAGGGGTCCAACAAGGTCCTCATTCTTCAAAACTCCAGTCTTGAAACATCCCTCTAAAGTTTAGTCTTCTGTTCAGCCAGGAGTTATAAATTTGCTCCAAACATTTATCAGCCTCATCAGTGCGGTCTGCATAAAGGAAACCATCCTCAGCATCCTCCTGAGCTTTCTAAGGGGCCTCTAAGCAACATCCAGACATGCTGCTGTTACTTCTTCAATTAGGGTCCAGAGTTAACATCTGGGTGGGCACAGAGTTGATTAAAGCAGCTCCTAGACTTCAACATACTTCTGATGTTTTCACGTTTTTTAATTTTTTTAAGCCTTTGTCAGATGCTTCTCCTAATTGTCCTAAATGAATAAAGAACAAACCTGCAGACTGAGACGAATGGGTTTGTTCAGCCTGGAAAAGAAAAGGCTTAGGGGTGACAATTGCAGCCTTTCAGCACCTGAAGGGAGCCTACAAGAACAATGGTGAGGGACATTTTACAAGAGGATGTAGTGACACAGGACAAGGGGGAATGGTTTCAAACTGAAAGTAGGTTTCGATTAGATATTAGGAAAAACTTCTTTACTGTAGGGACGGTGAGGCACTGGAACACGTTGCACAAAGAAGATGTGGATGCTTCATCCCTGAAGGTATTCAAGGACAGGCTGTATGAAGGTCTGAGCGGCCTGGTCTAGTGAAAGTTGTCCCTGTCCGTGGCAAAGGGGTTGGAACTGAATGATCTTTAAGGTCTCTTTCAACCCAAACCATTCTATGATTCTATGATTATGGAGTTCACAGTGAAAGGAAAAAAGCTAGAAGAGAAAAAATGGCCACAAAACCGGTGCATATATGACCTGCCTCTTATATAAATAGCTCATAAAGCATCCACGACTTTTTAGACAGTACTTATATTTTCAATTAATTTTGTGTCAGCATGTAAAACCCACAAAACTTAACCCACAACCTCCATTTTAGGGCCCCTTGTATCAGATCACAGTCACAAGCTGTTCAATAAAACTGACTAATAACATAGTTCTGTGCCCCAAGAAGGGATGAGCATTAGTCCTAGGTGAAATGAGGTTGCTGAGGCTCACCTGCCCCCCTCACATTTCCACCTCACCCACCAAGACAGCATCATTTGGCCTCACATCCTTATCTCAGAAGTTTCCTATTGAAAAAAAACACAACACAAACCCCAGCCCATAAATCTCATTTCTTTAGGTGTGTGAATTTGCAATAAGGGGGATGTGCTTGGCTTTAAATATTAACCAGCTGGAGTACAAAGTGGATTCATGACAGAATGGAGGTGGTCCTTCTTGGTTTGCTCAAGGGAGGAACATGGGGTTTACTCTTACAAGGCATGCTCTGGCCACAGAAATAATGCATCAGCAATATTACCCATGAGCTGCGAGCTAACAACAGTTCTGCAGCAATTGGTTCAGTGGTTGTGAGGCACATATACCTCTCAGTATCCCTCTCTTGCAAACCCATGCTCTTGAAGCTATGGCCCAGGGTGCTGACATAAAAAGTTTATTCCTCTTTTAGCACAGCCAGCTGGTAAGTAATTTTCCAGGCATACCTAACACTATTGTAACTTTTTATGTAAAAAAATACAGTTAAAAAAAGTCACAGCAGTGTGAAGTATGGATGAAGACTCAGCAGGGGTGTTTCTTTGGTTCCTCCGAGAGCTATCAATTGCTTCTGACCTGCAACAAGAGACTGTAGGTGACAGGCTTTTCTTTTACTTTGGTTTTTTTTTTTCTTTCTTTTCTTTAAACTGTAATATGGTATAATACCTTCCTGAAGCTCATTGTACATCACCTTACTGGTGTATTGGGTCAGGGAGTCCGTGGGTTAATCCTGTGATGGGTAATGAAACATTACTTATAACTACATTTAAGTCTTCATTTCCCCGCATAGTACCACTTGCTGTATTACCTATGCTGAACTGCAGCACTCAATTCACCTCCTGCGGACACTACTTATTATTTTATAGGCCTCTAACATGTCACTTCTTCTGTGTCTCTGCACTTAAAATATTTCTAAATGGCTTCTAACAGTAAAGTCTCTACTTTCATTTAATAAATCCTTTTAGTCTCCTTATTGCTTGGTCCTTGGGAGAAGCAGAGTGGTCCAAAGAAAACATGTGCCATTGATTTGGAACCTAGGAGTAAGACTCCTTGGGATGTTATACCCTTAAACCCACACTGTAGCCCGATTGCTTTCCCAGCTGAAATGCACAGGATGCTTTCCTTGACCCCTCTGATCAGGCTTTCTTCAAGCTGTTGCAGGGGGTATGGCCCGAGCAATTGAGACACAGCTTCACAACCTTTTATCTGGAGTTGGGATTTTCTCATAAGCGAAGGCAGCAGAATTCACCACACTGGCATGTCTGTGGGCCCCTTGCAGGCTGGCATTATTTGGTGCTCAGGCACTGGCCAGTCCTGCCCCCTGATCCAGCAAAAAGCCACAGATGGCCAGCAATGACATCCACCACATCTCAAGCTGTGGGGCTCCCACCTGTGCACTGGCCAGTGGCTCCTTGTTGATTTGTTAAACTTGCAGCAATATTTCTAAGTATTGGGATATTTATGTTGACTTTGACACACTACCACTCAGATCTCCCGTATTAGGGTTGTATTATTTTTTTATGTGAAATATTGCAGCGGCTAATTGCAATTACCAGAAAGCATATACAAGAGAGCTTGTTGATTGCCAGTAGACAAAGACACTTTGGAAATCTTGGATTTTGCTATAGATAAAGGCCTATAAATTTTAAAATAGAAACCACGTTATCATTTACAATTTCCGTTTGCTAACAAATTCTGCTAAACAAAATTGGCGGCTGATTAAGTAAACATTTATACATAAATAAAACAGTGAAGATCTCTTCAGTTATTGAGATGCAGCCAGTTCAGTCTCTCGTAAATAATACAGTGATGAATTCTGGCGTTACAGTGCATGATAAAGCTACCTGGTCTCAAAGTCTTAGGCAAACTAATCCATACGCATGAATCAATCAGTTCATTTTAGTCATAGTGGCGTTACATAAATGTCACTAAAATCAATGACTGAAAGACATAAAAGATTAATAAGTCCTCATGCGGTACATCTAACTGGGATGCAAACCTACAGCAGATAACTTCACGCTGAACACATCTATGCAGGTCATTTGAATAAGTCATTTTAATAGAAAACTCAAGGGCAGACTTGTGATGAGCAGGCGTGGATGAGAAAAATCTGGTGCGTTATTAATTTCAGACAATGCCGAGTTCTTTTTCATAATGTACATTTTATTAATGCTTTCCATGATAGCTTTTCATACTGGTTCACCACCAGGAGTACAGTAATTACAATGTATTAAGATTAATTCCATGCCTGAGGAGTAAGGAAGTCCAAGTAAGATATGGAAAGCAAGAGAAATGTCAATCACTATTGACTCAGGGCTGGATTAAACAAAAACTCTGCCCCGGGGAACCCAGCAGCTGGGCGGGTTTGGTAACAGCACCTCCCCAACACAACCTTCAGTGAGTATCTGCCTCCCCCTCCCCACTGGCTCACCTCCGCATGTAACCTGTGCGCCATTGATAAGGATGCAGCGGATAGCATTCATCATTTTTATTACGACTTGGGGTTGGTCTCGTCTTTACAACTGTCAGTTACTGGGTGTCAGTCTCTTCAGGGTTGGAAAGGGAGAGACACATTGCAGGTTGTTGTAAATGCCTCCAGGAATAATGCTTCTAGACATAATGGCAAGGGTTTAAGGCGCGGGATGATGGGATTGTCTGGGGAGAGAAACTAATTGTGAGAGCTCTAATGAAATAAAAATCCACGACTCAACCCAACCCAGAGGATTTCTGCTTTTCTTCAACCTAGTGAAAAACCAGGGAATATCTTGTTTCCTGCAATTGCAGCCCCCCTTCCTCCCCATGCAGCACCTCAGACCTCCCCAGGGCCAGGAAACCTCAGCTCAGGATTTAGCACTGCCCTTCAGGGCTCCAGAAACCTTAAGAATGGTCTCCTCATGACTGTGAATTTTCAAATTTTTGGAGGTATTAATTTTGCTTAACACACTGTCTGACTTTCACAACATTTCTGCCACAAAGATGGGGTGAGTTGTTAATATTTTTCAATATTTTTCTCCCTGGACAAAAGCCTAACAGCCTTCACCAGGGAAGAAACCACAGCCTCACCAAGATGATGGTCACTGTGCCTAAGGACACTATAACAAGGCTGGAGAAGTGTGGAAAGGAAGAGGTGTCCACATGTGGTAGATGAAAACACAGTGTCTTCTGTGCACTAGTTTGATAAATAAATAAATGGTTTGAGAAATATACAAATCATTTGGCACTGGCATTTGTTAGGTGTTAATGGCAACAGCAGCCATGCAGAGACAGGTGACAGAAGAGGTAATGCAAGTACCCAAGAGAAAAAGACCATCCCTGCAGCTCACCTTGAACCACTGCAAGTAAGTTACCCCTCTAGATACCCACACCCCTTGGTGATTTGAGGCAGCTTCCAATTTCTTTCGATTGCCCACTCACCATTCCTTACAATGGTATAGGGGCTTTGTCACCAACATTATTCTAAATATCTGCAATAGTTGGTTGATAGTATCTGGCGTTTTAATGAGGAGGACACTACACCTTGGTACTGCTTTCTTGCAAAATGCTAGGCTGAAATGATATGTCTAGAGAAAGTTATTGTGGGTAATTTTCAAAAGTATCTTTTTTCCCTCAAGTATAGTTTTTTTCTAATTTTCTTTTTTTCCCCCCAATTTCCCTGCACTGCTCTGACTGAATCCACATGGTTGGACTCAGAGTAAATAAGGCATAAGTAAGCTTTGAATTGTGAAGGATGAAGGGGAAAATCCAAAGCTCCTCTCCAGCTTCCATCAGTTACCATGCTGCAGCAACCCACATCCTGCAAGCACCCATGCCTGAGTGCAGCCCTGTTCTGCTGGCAGTGTTTGCAGATGGCCACTCCGGTGGCACAGCAGGGGACAGTGGATGACAACTCAGTGGGGAGCAGAGATTCGTAAGCTTTTACTCACCTAATGCCACTTGTGCCCCACCTCCCAGTCTGCCACGCCTCGGTTCCTGGAGAGCTGCAGACACTACTCTGCACTCATGCTAATAAAGCTGGACCTGGCAGCATTACTTACGACTTCTCAAATGTGTTTGGGCATATAAAGGTGAGTACAACATAAACATCCGCATTCTCTCTTCTCTCATGGACACAGCTACACAGACAAGGGGACCTGCACTGGCTGGCAGCCACCTGCACCAGGCACGGTCTTGCACACACATTTGCCAATGTGCCGAGGAGAACTGTACATACAGGCACTGGCTGGCATGAACACAGATGTCTATGTATGCCTTCATTTACCCAGCTGAACAGTTGGCCCAACACCTTTAGTAAGCCTTCAGGTTTTCTTTTTTTTACTTTTTTTTTTTCTTTTCTTTTTTAACTAATGCTAAAAGCCTGGGGATAACCACACTGATGGGGTTTGCATCCCTCTGGTGATTTCTGCCCATCCCACCCCCCCACCCCACACAACTGCACAAAGCAGCCCAAGTCCTCTGTGGGCTGTAGCTGAGTATTTACACAGCAGAGACCATGGGCCCAGCGAGTCCACCCTGTTTACGGGGATGAAGGATAGATTGTCTGCTGAGTCCTCTGCCGGATGGGTCCATCATCCTTCAGGTGCCTCCTGCACCCACTGTGATGTACAGCTTGGCTGTGAGACCCCATGCCAGTCTCCACCAGGCAGACTCCATGGTTTCCCATACATCCATCCCCAGCTGAGCTGATTGAGAAACGCTATCTTCAAGATACTAAGGCTCATTTTTTTTCAAAAAAATATCTCTATTTACACAAGACAATAAAATCTGAGCACCTTTCCCTCAAGAAGCTTTTGCCAAGCGGAACTGCTGCTGGACGCATGCGCCGGTCCTTATTTACAAGCAACAGCTTTGCTTGACTCTACTCTGTTGGCAAGTTCAGCTTCTTCTGGTGTAAGGACTATTTCTTTGTCCCTCTTTTCCTTCCCTTGCTAGCTCTTTGCACAGACAGGTCTGTATTTACAACAGTGACCTGGATCAAAGGTGGGTTCATCTTTATACAGCCCAGCTTGTAAGCACGGAGAGGGGCTCAGGATGGTGCCTTGAGCACACTCAGCCATCTTGAAGTGTTACCAAGTTGCAAAGTCAACGTTTGGAGCAGATGAAACTCATTTCTTATTACAAAAGACAATTTTCACCCATTCTGTTTATCTTAAAAAACAGGTGAGCGACCAAATGACAAGGGCACTTTCCAGGGCACTGCCATGCACAGGGCAGCAGGAATCTCAGCAGGGCTGCTTTCTCCTAGGGGATGCAAAGGTTTGCTGAGGATTTTGTCGAGGCTAGTTTCTCCTGCCTCTCCTGTTGCACTATCCCAAGTAAGGGATGGGTAAACTGAGGCACAGAGGAGCTGAGGTGATGCGCTGGCATGGGCTTGCTGGGGCAGGCTTGTCGGGTGCCCCAGGAGCTAGATGACACTATCTTCCATGGTGACTCGCCTGAAGACTGGCTCCTGTTTGGGCGTCCTTCCACTTTCTGTGAAAATAAGGGAAGAGCAGGTAAAGCCCCAAAACAGGATCTTGGAGCAACCAGCAGAAACTTTCAAGACCATTTCCACCCCCAAACAAAGCACAGGATGCCTGGGCTTGCCTTGAAAAGGAAGGCTTGCTCAGAACAGCAGTGAATGTATTTATGGATCAGCATCGCAGCAGGAACCCTCTCCCATCCTTTTTGCTCAATTTCGTGGTACAGTTTTGCCTGGCTTTGGCCCCACATGAGCCAATTATTTGTTGAATGGTGTAAGGACCAGCAGCATTGGCCACTGCTGCCCATCACTCTGCAGAAGAAGGGAGACACCGAGGTGCTGCTTAGCTCCTCTGGGTTTAACCCAGCTCAAGCAAGGAGAGCAGAGAGCTGAACTGCAACCACCAGCTTGTACCAACCCAATAGGGCTTGTTTGAGAAAACTGCATTTTTTGTGGTGTGTTCACCTCCAGCCCCCCCTTAATAATAAAGTCAGTATAAATGACTGCAGAATAAACAGATTTGTTTTGCTATCAGACATTATCTGAAGGGCACTTTACATCCTGAGTGCTCTGCTTTACAGCTGCCTCTATAATCACTGCAGCCCCAGGAAGGAAAACACCTCCTTTCACAAGTGCAGGTTGGGAAGACACAGCCGCATGCACTTTGGGATGAACACATGCAGACTTTTTCATAAATAATATTTCAGGGAGAGGTTAAGGTAGGCTAGACACATTCAAGAAGAATCAAGAGGTATCCTGGAGCCATTTTCTAAGCATAAATCATTTCACCCCATTTCCCATCCACTGAAATCTATGTTGCTCTGTACAGCATCATAGAAAATACCACAGGGAAAGTGGTGTGGGCAGAACCAGCAACTTCTCAGGCATCTCCCAGCTTGGCTATTTTGACTGATCTTTTTGATCTTGGAGGAGGAAGGACTTTCATCCTTTCCTTGTTGCTCATCTCTTAATTTTTTTTCCTCCAAACAGTGGGATGCATTTTCTTCTTTTGTTTCCACTGCTGCTGCTAGCTTAGTGGGCTGCTTTGCATTGCAGCACAAACTGCCAGCAGCTGAAAATACCTGGGTGTACAGTGTATCTTGGGGGGGGGGGGGGGGAACAAAATCCCACCTATTTAACATGAAGCACTCTTCCTGGCTGATATCAACAGCAGCTTAAGCAATGAAGCCTTTTATCTCTAAGAACGGCAGCAACACAAGCAAGGAGGGGGGTGAGGGGAAGGTGACCAAAGGGCAGAGCTGAGATGCACAGAAAGCAGCTCTTCCATTTATCAGGGACGGACTTCCTCAAAAAAAAAAGTGCTGCTTGGTGGCAAACAAAAAAAAAATTTTTTTCTTTTTTTTTTTTTTAGGTAAGGAAACCAAGGGCTGGCCAGAGCAGGCACCCAACAGCTGCAGAACGTTGTAGCCTGGCTCAAACTGGCTTCCTGCTGCACATGGGCTAATCACGTATGACCTTGCACTTCTCTCCAGCTGCCTACAGAAAGCACCTGAGAAATTGTTTCTAGAATATTTCAGCCAAAGGACAAAGCCTTGCCAGAAATTAGGGGCTTTATCTTTTGATTCTTCCCTGGAAAAGTCCATTTTTCCACACTCCGTCTGAAACTTTTGCGCAACCCAGTCCTAAGAGATGTTTGGGGTGCAGTGCTGCAGCTTCCCAACTGGCATACCCCAGCCATCCTCCACCCAGTTTGTTGACTCCTTGGTTTTCCACATTCATCTCCCAAAACCATTTATGGATGTTACCAGAGCCTCATGCCTGCTGAAAGGCGAAGCCTTTGCTGCTGGTGGGACACAAAGGCTGCAGGGCTCATGCCTGCATTGAACTTTCCTGCCACAGGGACCCAAATTTAACTCTGCCTGAGATGCCTCCAAGAGAAGCGGGAGAAGACAGGCTGAAAACAGTTTTATTATAGCCATAATTTACCCATCAAGAATCCTGCTGCTGGAAATAACCTTTCCGAAGTTGTAACATCAGATACAATCGATTATAAGTGGCAGTTGGAAATACTGGGTCATCTGTACAAGTATTCCCATGCACATCAGCTGAAGAGGTTGTGTGGCAGCTATGTTTGTGTTTTCTAAGTTGCTGTTTGGGATTTTCAGCAATGCTGTCAAAATACCAAGCATTTGCTTTCAATACATAATAATGGCTCTGTATACCAATATTTTTTGTTTATTTATTGAGGCTTTAGTTTGGGTTTTTACATGGGTATAGTGTATTTAAGGAGTAGAAATATAAGAAAATATGTGGAGGATGAAGAAATAAAAAGACAGCAAATACTTAAGATGTATTTTTTTGTTCTTGGCATTTTGGTGAAGAAGACTATCACCATCTGTCTGACGTATGAAATACAATACACAGTAAGTACCTGTAAAAAACGATTTTGATGTGAAAAAGGAAGATTTCCAAGCTATCCTGGCTAGTCTCAATATTTCAGCTTTAAACAGACCGCCTCTTCTGCACCGGGATGATCCATGCATCCCTAGGGCTTGCCAAAGCCTTTGGAAGAGCAAAACTGGTCCTACGCCAGCTACCTGTGATGAACGAAATGTCTCTCAGTCCAGAATGGGGAGTGCTGATGCCCCCTCAAGGCGCTCTCCCCTGACTGCAGTGGTAATGCCACTGCTGAGGACAGTCACCATGCACGCAGCCATCACTGCCTTCCCTGGGAGCACTAATCACACATTTTTTTCTGGTCTCAGCTTTGCGCTGCAGGATGTTCTCCATGCTGTTACCAGAGAGCCTGTGACAACATGACATTTATATAATGTTCATGAGCACAGAGTATTTAAACCCTAAAATATTCATTAAATAAAATTTGCATAGAGTCTAGCTGAATGCAGCAGACAGCTAAAAATAAAGTACTTTTCTTTCTAAAGGTAAGGAGGAGATCAGGGTGTGACATTACCAAGCCAGTGCTCTTAGGCCTTCCTGAGATAGGTTACTAATAAGATGAGCTATCTTTTTATCCCTGTTGATTAGACAATTCTGCAGATTATTATATTCTTTATAAACTAGTGAGATGAGGAGCATATCTGTATGGGTGAGAGAAAGGGCAGCTGGTCAGAGAAGAGGGAGGGGCTTGCAGGCAGCAGGCACACATATAGACACAGAATGACCCCCAGGAGCTCACTGCCTCTCACCACTGCCACTGTAACCCCTAGCCCTGTGAAGCATCTCACTGTTTATTACATGGGGGCAGGGAGGAAGGAAGACGATTGGTTAACAACTTCAGATTTCAAAGAATTAAAAGCAATCAATGGATGGAAATGAACAGCATCATGGCAAGTAATATTGTCTACACGGTTTCTCCAAAGCTATGAAGAATACCCCCCACTCCCAGCACCCTCCAGCCCAGTCTTTCTTGGCATGTCTTTCATCTTGGGTTTCTCCTTCACATGTTTCAGGGAGGTTTTTACAGTCTCATGGCTCTCGCAGAAAATGGATAAGAATTGCCTGCTAGAGTCAAAGTGTCCTTAAGCAGTAAACTGGCATGTCAGCTTGTTATGGAGTAGTCTGCAATGGGATTACACAGAAAAAAATAACTCAGTCCTGTGCAAATTAGAAGGAGCAAGTGAAAAAAAGGGATTCACAACTTGTAAAGCATCCCAAGATGATCTTCAGGAAAATGCAAGGCATGGAGCCTTGCACTTATCCATTCCCCTCTTCTCACCTGCAAGACTTTCTGAAGGAACAACTCGAGCAAGGGATTGACATTAATGATCCTAACTCCAAACATGACTGGCAACCTGTGCTTCCCAAAGGTGGTCCCATGTATCAGTTGATGTTTTCTGCAGATCAAGCACTACCTGTTTGCCTCTATTCTATTTGTTTCACTGAAGGTGGGATGCTTATTGCAGCTGAATGATGAATATTTAATCTTCTCCCTAATAAGACAAATCTGGTTGTCTTTGTTTTGCTTTGTTAAATGAAGCTTTAAAAGAGGAAGACCCCTCCAGTCCAGGGCTGATTATCCCCTTCTACCCAGCTTGCAAAGTTATGTGCCCCAAGCATGAGCATGGATTTAATACCATAATCACTACTGCCTCTTCATCAAGCTGTTTTCTAACATCCCTGCCTTGGCTCAGCATTAAGAAATGCCTTAGAGGTGTTTTAGCTCTCCCTCCTACCCGAGGAGCATTGTAGGCACCGAGGACTTAACAGTGACTTGATTTTCACATGCTGCAGTCTGCACAGAAGACACCACTACATTGCCAGTCATGTAAGAATTATATTTAGTGAGCTATTTATCAACAAGCAGAAACCTCCACCATGCCCATAATCAACTGACACAACAAAGTCTGCTCTCAAGGGGAAAAAAATGTCAAAAATAATCTGCATCCTGCTCCCCTCCAAAAAACCCCCACTAAATTACAGTTTTACACCATTTTTGGCTTAATAAAATTAAAATGAATAATATCTATTTTCACTCTATTTTGTGATTCAGCTGTTTCCAAAGCTATAAGAAGCACCAACAGTGAATCCTATGGTTTCAGAACAGCCTGGAGACAGAAATAATCAGCTTGAAAATAAACAGCATTTTTTTGCAATCAAAGCGCTAATAGGCATGGTAGGTTGGCAGAGAGAAGCTTGAGTGAGAAGGGATGGAGAAGAAAAACAGCCTGCACACTGATAAACCTGAAGTACACAGAAAGGCCGGGAGAAGAATGACCATTTGTAGTAAAAGTCAGAGATTTTTCAGTAGGACAAAATCATCTCATACCAAATCCACCACTGTTTCAATCTTGCATAGTTTCAGGAACACTGGTAAATGCCGTGTTGATCACCTGCCTCCCAATTTATCATGATGATATTTGCTATTGCGTATCTCACCCTCTGCATGAATTCAATCCGTCCATATCCCTGAAAAACTGTTCTTTGAGTCTTATACAGTAAAAGAGTTTTTACATTCTCCGAAGTAATTATTTAAAGCCTCAGCAGCCTCTATGGGGCTGCTACATGGATTGCTATGACTAGGTGAGTCTGAAACACCTGCTTTGCCTGCACGCATAAGTCTACTATGTACTGTCCAGTTCCATCACCGGTGGCACGGAAAATAAAATGGAACAGGGAGGCAGCATCAAGTGCAAGAGCACAACCTGGCTGGTCAGTGGCTGTTCTGCTATGAAGTTAGGTGATTCCCCATATTCCAACAGCAAATGTTCCCTTGCCGAAACTTGGACTCAGAAAGAGGCATTGCTGCGAGCAGTGCTTGGTCAGAAATCAAGTTTCCTCCCCAAGATGTTTTGGCCAGAGTGGCTGGCTGCACAAAGGACTCAGGTGACTTAAACCAGACTCTTTTGTAGGCCATGAATACCACCAACTACTACCACCACCGGGTCTCTCCCCAACATGACTCTGCTGAGCAGCACGGGGCAGCAGCATCCCAACATGAGGACAACACCGTGATGGAGCAGAGCTGTTGCATTTATCCTCCAACACTGGGAATGTCTTATCTAACATGGGCCTCATCCACCTGCTCAAAGTCTTTTGGCTTTTACTCAGCATGAGAGGATTTGGATAGATGCAGTTTGGATAGAGGCAGCACCAAGCCCCAAAGCCCAGGGCATGGGAAGGGTTTGCATACTGAAAAATCATTACCGATCATGTCCAGAGGTGCTTATTTTCCCTGTCAGCCTTTTCAGTCTATTTAGTGGCTTTCTGTATTCCTGATTGCTCCTGAAGGATTTGAAGGGGTAGGCTGTGGGAGAGTAGTGAAGCACCAGTGGGCCACTGGTAGTGGTGGGCCAGGAAGGGTGATGCAGCTGAGGATGGTGATGGCGCTTGGCATATGCCCAGAGCAAGAAAATAAAGAGACAGCAAACAATGAGCAAGAAGGCCTAACGGGGACTTGTTTTACTCTTTCACATGCTACCAGCAGTTTTAAATCTCAGAAGAACTGAAATTAAAAATAAAAATAGAAAAAAAACCAAACCAAACCAAAACAAAAAAACCCCACAAAAAACACAAAAAACCCCCCAAAATCCCAGAAAACCATTACAATGATTAAAAGATATGACACATGAAACACTATACTCAAATCATCCGTGTGTCGTTGGCTACTTTATACAGTATGCACAAAACAGACCTAGAATCACCTGCAACAAATGTCAACCAGTGTTGTTCTTGCCCCTTAACAAGTACCACTAGCCTGGTATTTCCAGTCATCTGTAGCTGCATAACCTTTGTGCTTAATTTGCTCAGCTTAGGTCCCCTTTCTTTGGCATTGCTCACCCATGCCGTAAAGGAGTGGAGACTCCTACTGAAGACAGTAATGGAGAGAGGAACAACAACAACAAAAAAAGAGAGATTAATTGTACAGTACATACATATAGTATCTTCTAAATCGTGATCAGTTGTTTATTGGTTGGCAAACAAGCTTCACTTTTACAACAAATATTAGTAATGAGGTCATTCAACTGTTGAGACCGTACAAAATGGATCATAAATTAAAAAAAAAAATAGAGAAAAAGAAGAATTCATACTCCGTGCTGCTAATTTACCTCCAGAAAGCCTATGTTACTTAAAAATCCTGTCAAATAAATAAATTTCCTGTTACGAAAAATAATGAACAGAAGACTTTTTATTAAAAATCACTGCAAATTACTTTTTAGCTCACTACGCGTCAATCTATTTTCTTCTTAACCACTGCAGTACAAGTGCCTAAACCGGGACCAGACTGAGCCGAGAAGCCCTTTGCTCCTCCAGGGAAATGGCCGTCTCCTGTAGAACCCCCACTACGACTATAAAAGCCCTCTCAGTCCCTGGATGTGACCTGATGGCCTGGCTGAGGGGCTACTCGCCAAAGATGCTTCACAGGATTATCATCATGATCGGTTGTGCACTGACAACGAGGAAGTTTGCCCTGCTCTAGTCTGCCAAAAGGTCTGCTGGCAATATGCCAGCTGAAAAAACTTATACAGCAAGGAAATAAAAAGACTGCCTTGGCTGAAAAGAAATGGTGATGGTGTTATTAAAAATGATCCTTAGAAAGTGATGTTTGGGGTTTTATTTTTTGCCCAGTGAGATTTTTTTTTTACTGGGATGGGGAGGGGATAGAGGGGAGGGGCAGTGGAAGAGGCAAAACAAAACTAAAAAAAAAAAAGGAGTTATGAAAAACCTTGCTCCTACTGGTAGACAAACTTACAAGACCAGCACAACAGAAAAAAGTTCTTATTTTTTTTTCCACTACATTAACAGGGACGCAAGTTCTGGAGGAACAGAAAGCAGACTATATGTGCAATGCTAGTATCTGTACATTACATAGAAATTGTTCGCTTCTCTTTTTCTGCCATTAGTTTTTATCATCCGTTAATACAGCAAAATGTAAAATACGCCTTTAGCACAGGATTCTAGGATTCCCTTCCGTCTCATTAAATTTGTCTATGTTTTGTTTGCTCCCACAGCAAAGAGCGCTGCAGTGAAACCAAGTTGTGAGTGACCATAACCCATGATGTGATCTGGATTGGTAAGAAAGAGTTTTGCTAGCTTGTTTTATGCAGCGCTACCACCTAGATGCGTCATCGCTACTAGTTTCAAATGCACATTTTTGGCCTTTTATTATTTTCTTTCCCTCTCAAATCAGGTCCTCGGTATTAAGAGCAACACAGCATCAAGGATTGTTTAAACAAACACGGCATAACTTGAGAAGGCCACAAAGTGTGCCGTTATCTATCTCTTTCATTAACATAATGAAGTCTGTCTGGAGGGAAGAAGGATGGGAAGATAAGGGGGGGGCGTGGGCAGCAGTTACTGTCCTCTCCGGGCCGGCCTAAAAATTCCAGTAAAAAAAGTCTGAGAATTTCCTTTTGAACAGCATGAAGATTTAGGAGTACACACAATATTACCACTGTTTGGATTAACTCAGAACAGTAAACCGAGCGTTACGGAGAGGCTTTTAGTTGTCTCTTTGCTTAATTTTTTGCTGAATCTTCTATAGACTAGTGACCAAGTGAGCGGGTCCTTTTGCATTGCCGTCCGGGGGGGTTCCCTCTTTGTTTGGCGGGACTATAAAACCATCGCTGCTGCCTCGACCTAGCTGGTAGTAAGTGTGTAGCTGATGGACGTGGTTCCTGGAGCCAAGGTTGGGCATGCTTTTGTAGTAAACATCGTCGGCATCACCACCGCTGCTTTTGGCTGGCGGAGGATCGGTCTGGGTGCTGGCGGTGACGCTTTCCGTCATGGGCATGCCAGCCAGCGCGGGCATACTGGTGTAGAGAGAATCCCTGTTGGGCGACTGGAGGTCGTCCGTGTGCTCGTTGGTCAGCAAAGGGAAAAAGCTCTCACTGTTGTCTTGCGGGATGCGCCGCCGACTGTAGAGGTGGGGCTGGTGGTTGTCTGCCGAGTACACCCGGGGAGGCAGCAGTGGGGCATCCGACTCC
Source organism: Acropternis orthonyx (assembly GCA_035583155.1). Classification (NCBI taxonomy): domain Eukaryota; kingdom Metazoa; phylum Chordata; class Aves; order Passeriformes; family Rhinocryptidae; genus Acropternis; species Acropternis orthonyx. Next base: position 18,191,770 of record JAWWEU010000125.1, on the reverse strand, counting down.
TCGTGGATGAGCTCCAGGCCCAGGCTCTCCTCATGGGTGAAGGAGGTGGCATCATCCAGCACGATGGCGTCGTCCTCGCTCCCACCACCCACACTGTTGACGAGTTTGTTCATCAAGTTGCGGCTCTGCTCACTGGAGCGCTCATGGTTGTTCAGGTAGGAAGGGATGTAGTTGGAGGTGAGTTCCTTCAGGATCTTTTTCTCGAGGGCGTTCTCCGTGTGGTTGTACCCGCGGTCAAGGATTTGCACGCAGTTGCTGAGGTACTCGCCGCTGGCGATGCTGTAGCTGTTGCCGTGATTACCATTCAGTGGTAGAGTATCCGTGACACTTGTATCCCTGGCATTGTTCAGAAGCCCCTCTGAAAAACATTACACAAGAGAGGGTGACTTGTACAAACAGGACACTCATGCAGGACGTGCACACTCAAACCCCCTTCCTAGGCTGCCGTGGCTGCTGGGGCTAGGCAGCAAGGAGAGTGTCACGGCCAAAACAGGAGGGCGCAGTTCCAGCTAACCAGCTGGTGGTCAAGGTCTTGTGACCAAAAAAAAAAGGAAAGCACCATCAAGTATGTGATTTGATGTGGCAACAGACAGCCGGAAGGTTTACCTCTCCTTGCCAGTATCTCCTATAGCTCTTGTGCTTTACTCTATATATTTTTGGGGAGCTGAAAAATAGATGACCCTTGGCTGGTCCAAATTGCCCTGGCTCCAAGCACTTTGGAGGAAATAGGCAATTCCTCCCAGCTGAGGGAAAAGTATTTGCAGCCCAGCCTTATCACTACCCAAACTTTGTTTGGGAGTGTATCCTTCCTAGAGGAAAAAAAGTCCGTTCTCCTTTTTTGCTGTCAGGGAAAAGATGTAATGATGGGATTCAGGGATTAGCAAGGCGGAGGCACAAAACGCTTCCTGGCCCAGGCTTTTTTGGAAGAAGGCTAAATGCCGTATCTATTCTGGCACAAGGGCACAACCAAAATTATTTACTTCACACCGGTCAGATGGGGATTTTCTAATACAACCGATGTTGAAGGCAGCTGTTCTGGGGTCTTGTGAATCCTTTAAAAATAGCTCCTATTCCACTTGCAAAGTTAAAGCAAAGGGTTCAGTGGAGGGTACAGCAAGTACCATCACTGCCACGGTATGGTGGGCTCAGGGGAACCTGTGAGGAGTAATGTGGTCATGGGGTGTCCCCAGTCTAACTGCCTATCACGTCTCCAAAGGTGTCTCAATACTGACAACGTAAGGCTGGAGCTCAGCTCTTTCCCAAAGCACTATAGGAGATGAAGGGAAGTGCTTTGAGAGCAATGCCAGCATGAGTGGGCAAGGGAGAAGAAAATCAGGCCCAGCAGTTAAGCCACCACATTTTCTTTTTTGGGATTACTGGCCTCTTTGGAAGGAGTGCAGGAGTGGGGAGGCATGAAATAACTTATCGACCTTTCAACTAAGGGCTTTGGGCATTGTCCAAAACTGGCAAGCAACTCCCAGCAAGACAGGGTGGATCAGAAAAGCCATTAACTGACAAATTCAGATGAACAGTTGCTCATACCATGCTCAGTACATGGCATGTGTACCTTCTGAAAATACAGGATTCGGTCTATATCTGTGATGGAGTAGTTGCTGTATGTCAGGGGTTGGAAAGCACTATTGAAGGTTTCTTCCTGGTTTTGAGTGAAATGCCCCTAATACGTTGGTTACCTTTTAGGTTTCTGAAGTTTAGAGGGTGCTGCCATATCCTGGGTTCCCCAGCAAATGAGGGAGCTATGCCAAAAAATCAACTAGCCATCACAGATATAGGGCAAAGCCGTCGATTTTCAAAGTAAAAGCTCTCCAACTGAGTCACGATGCTTGGGGAGAAAACAAAAAGTGAGCATTTTGCGGGGAGGACCGTATGTAATGGGTGACAGGTACAACAGCATCTGTTTGATGGTTACGTTGAGTAACATATGCATTGAGGCACTGAGCACTGTGCTTCTGCTGCCAATGCATAGATCTGGGGTTTGGTGCAGAAATAAAATGGAGGCATTGCAGGTGAGAACAGAGTGGGGTCTGCAATGAAACACGCCGTACAAAAATGCCATGACCTTGCAAATCAAAATGTGAAGTTTAAAAAAAATTATACACACAACTATATGAGAAACTATGCTGGGTAAACAATATCACAAAAAAGAGAAATAAACAAAGAAAGCATAATCTAATCTCATCTATATATATATATGTACACATATATATATATACACACATACATACATACACACGCATACACATATATACATATGTATATTCATATTCTTTTGATTTCAAAACTGTGAGATTAATTTCCTTTATTAACTACATCATCTATATGTGATGCAATAAAAGTGAACTAAAAAAAATTACATTTGATATGCAATGTTTAGCTTTACTCCCATACTTGTCTCTCTGTAGGGCTCTAAACGACAGCATGAAGAAAAGGAAAGAAAAAACAACAAGTAAGCTTACAGCGACAGTAGGAGAAACATGAGTAAAAAGCAAATTGATGATATGCAGAAAAGAGAGTTAACGGAAATAATTTCCACTGCCCAGAATACATGAATTTGTTACAAGGTTTATTTCAGGTTAAAAATATTGACATTGTAGACAGAAAAAATATTTTACGCACAATATTCAATAGACTACATTTTTATTTAAAAAATTATCACATTTAAACTGTTTTCCAATGCCATTATAAAATGTTCAGCGTGCAACACAAATGAAGAAATAATGCCTGGAAATTTAAGAAAAGCCTGAAGCTCGTAACAGTCATGCTTGAAAAGACAGGCACTGTCATTGTTACTTCCAAAGTCCTAAAATCAATGGCTTTACTTACTTTTAGTTATAATAACCCCTGGCAGTTGAAACTGAAATCTGTTTCCTTGCTAAAAATGTTTTGCCGTCCATCCTTTGCAACAGTGCTTTGTAAGAGTATGACTTTGCTCATCATGGGGCTGTTGGCATTGTACAAACTTTGGTAAGTCTGGTTTTTATTTTAACCAAACACATGGCAAACTACACGGACTTTGCAAAAACCAAAAAACAGTAAGAGGAATAGTAGTTTGAATAATGGCATTGCTAAATGAAGTTATTGAGAAGAAAGGCTTAAAACAAGGAGAGCAAGGGATTCAGATGAAGAGACAGTTATAATGGTCAGCTTTCCCCCTTTGCAGTGGTCTATTGTACACTGGATTTTAACCAGAGCTTGTTAATGCTCATTAATGCTTGTTGATGCCTTCTCTCAAAATTAGTTCACACAAAAGCTGTTGAGCCATTTAGAGAAATTCCTGCATTGGAGAGACCCTGCCAGTGTATGTCCATCAGCTTCCAACAGCAGTGAGACTCAGCACCTCTCCTACCACCTCCTCCTCCTCCCTCTACACTTTGTGTTTTATCAAGGAATGGCTTATGCCACTCGGAAATGGGACTTCACCCTTTAAGGGTCTGATACTCTTTCCAAGAGTACTTTTTAGGATATCCTGTGCCTGGTGATTCTCTACCACAGATGTGGCAGCTTCAGCTTAAGCAGAAATGGTATTTTAAAACATATAACCGGGGAGAGGGAAAGAAACGGTTGGACCAGTTCAGTCCCACTTCTTAAGCGTGTCCTGCCCTGTCCATGGCCAGCACCAGAAGTGGTATATGAAGGTGGAAAAAAAAAAAATAAATCATAGCCTTAGTGATGTGGAATGAGTTAGTTGGATGATGTTAGCTAACAATTAATAAATTAACTTATGAATCATCACCTCATGCCAATCACAGCCAAGACACACGCAGAGATAATGACAGCATCTACTTTTACAATGCACTATCATCGCTTCAGCATGCCTGCTGGTGCAGCACCTGTAAATCCCAAAGGATTCCCAAGCCATTAGGCCTGGTTGGTTTTGCTGACCTTCATTTCTGTGGTGGGAGTTCCTAATAGTCACAGTTTTTAATTGTCCAGGGACAGTGATCAGTTTGAAAAGCAATAGCTATACCAGTTCTATGGTCATTAATTAACTTGCAGCATCCTGAGAAGAATGGTTTGGGTTCTGCTCCTTCTCAAATCAATGGCTAAGCTCCAGGGGCTTAAATGGTACCAGTATGAGTCCCACTCTTCACCTCCCACGGAGGAAGCCTGGATGGGTTTCTCTGTCACCCATATAGCTGTGTTGAACAGAATAGGACTTGAAAACAATGACCCTACTTTTGTGGAATAAAATGCTGTTAGCTGAAGTAACTGTATCAGAACCTAGTATTAAAAATTAGAAGAACACACAATTATTAGAATACACGTAAAACTTTTTTGTCAGATTTATGCCCAAATCAGGTGGTTCAGCTGAGATACCCAGACCTGAGTATCAGGACTTCCCTTAAGCCAAATGCTGATCCTGCATTACCTGCTGCCACTTGATTGAAAAGTCTCCCACACTTCAGTGTTATCATGCAAGAAACTAGTCAGAACATCAAAGCTCATTTCAACATTTGAGGTACACTAAAGTTCTTAAAATTCAGAGCAATTCATGCTTAACACTAGCTCTTCTCTAAAAAAGCATTCTTGGAAGCAAATTTATTGCACAAAGTTAGCATAGTTTACGAAAGTAATGAACAACAAAAAGGTCAAACACATGTGCTTTCTTTGTGCTTTGAATGCAAATACCTCAGTGATACAGTTCAACATCTATTTCTATCATGAGCAATATGCTGCCATGTAGTACAAAGGGGGTTTTCCTGCTTGCCTTATAACCATCATTATTTCCCCTGCTCTTGGAGATTCTTTACTGGAATGCGATGCCTTCATCGGGAGCAGAGAGCTGACAGAGTGCTGACACACTTGTGCTTGAGCGCAGCGTTACTCTGCAATGATTCAGCCACCTTACAAGTAACACCAAAAAAAAAAGATTTAAAAAAAAAAAAATAAAAATCCCATGGAAGTGGCAGAGCAGGACGGAGCCACCAACAGACAGGAGCTGCTAAAGGTCCACACTCCCCAGCTCCTTCTCAGGTCCTGCTGAAACACTTCTGTCTCTCCTTCACAGAAACATTGGGACATCAGTTTATGAACACTGTCCCTTCCCACAGACAGAGACAAACACGTAGGAGACAAGAGAGTGATTACTATAGCAGACAACTACATTAGGTACAACTGACTCTGCCTGTTTATTTTCTGTTGCCAAAAGGAGGATATCAAGGAGCATCTAGTTTCCCTACACCTATTTTCCATTTTTTTTTTCCTAATAGCACATATAAAAAGTATTAGTGCAAACGGCAAAACATTTCTTATATTTCCGCACTGCTCTTTGAAGTTGACCTACACTCCTTGCTTCAGGTGTCATTTTTCTTACAGATCAAGGGCAGTTTTGTTTTATTTTGTGTTTTTATCCCTGCACAAGCTGGTGCACCGCTGACCACATTTCTCTATGCCATTTCAAACAAGAGCAGCTTTGGTGGCAAAGGCCATTTTAGCTTCACTTACCTTCAAAGGTGTTCCTGTTTCTGAAATGAATGGTTTAACAAGGAAATGTGCTGACAACAAAGAGAGGAATGGATGCAGCCAACAAAACACACACACACAAGACCAAAACAATACAAAAGCAAGGAGACTGAAAGAAAAAATCAAAATCAAAACACTGTGAATGCTTTGAGTAAAACTGACGAGAGTCTTTCAAAGTGGATTTGATCGCTCATGGAAAAATAGCATCTGGAAGATGGAAAGATGCATTGAAATGAAAGGAAGGGGAGGGGATCTTTTTTTTTGTGCCCAGTTTAAAAAAAAAAAAAGTGTGTGTGCGTGGGGAGAGAAAAAGAAAAAGGAAGAAAAAAAAGAAAGAAATGGGCCAAAATAAGCCACAGAAAATGGAATTCTCACTAGAAAAATTAGAGAGAAACTCCAGCACACCTTGTGCGTTGTACATGCTGACAGAAGGGTTGTTATAGACCGCCGATTCCCCGAGCAATGTATTATAAGGGTTGTTAGTGCCATGAGGACGAAGCAGAGCATTGGTTATAAGATGATTAGCCATGGCTCCTGGAGCAGCCCGATAGAAAGACAGAGAAAAAAAAAACAACAAAAAAGGTCAATCAGGCAAATGTGGTACTAAAAAAAAGGGAAAAAGAACATTCAGAATGACAACAGTTGAAATAGTCCTGATTACAAGCAGCCAGCTAATTAGACTCGGAAAACTGTATGCCGCTAAAGCAGAACAGATGTTACTGACGATGCACAAATCCAAACCAATGCAAAAGAAAATGTATCAGAAAGCAGATAAGCTACATTTATGGTGGTTCCCCAGTCGCTCGGAGTGTAAGCAAGGCTGCGCCCACATGCTTGCTACAAAGAAAGAAGGAAGATGGCAGCCTACACAATGTGGGGGGAAAAACTCTCCAGAAAGTGCCAAATGAATAAAAAAAATATATTTAATGACTAACAGACAACAGCACATTCAACTCCCACTATGTGCTAGAATCTCTTTTACCAGTCCTTCGCAACACATCTAAAATCAAAAAAGCAGAATTAAAGAGAAAGAATTGAGAATGCAGCCTCCCTGAAGGCTCTCAGCATTTATCAGAGAGCAGCTGTTTCTCATGTCTAAAAAGGGCAAGTTTCACTTCAGCTCCTTCTCTGACACCACCACCAAAAACATCCACAACCACCCAAATCCATCCTTAAAGGTGAGAGCACTGCAGCTCCATCAGGCATTTCTATCACGAGTGAGAATGGCCAGAGACAAACATTTCAAGGCTCTCTGTGTGCCCCACAAACACCTTTTTCCCCCATTCTCGATCCTATTTGCTGCTGTTTCTAAGCTCTCAGACAGCAGCTGTCCTCTGCTCTTTAGTTTATCCCTAGGAGACGCAGCCTCTGGACTTGAGCTTTTGAGGTTCATCATGGCTTGACAGGCGGCTGCCACGACCTACCTCAATTCCTACTGCAGGCATCAACCCACGAAGCAAAGTCTCCTCCTTACCTTTTAGCTGACTTACAGGATGAAAAAAACCCCTTAAGCCCTTGCTTCAAATCTCTGCTAATATCCAAAGAGATAACTGATTTCAAAAACTTGCCCTCAGGGCCATGTCCACTGCCATCAGTAGAGACCTAGAACGCGAATACTCAAGGACAACCCTTGTTTTTAACCTCCAGGGCTAAAGTGTTAAGCCAAAACACAAGGAAAGTAAGTAACTGGTGGGGCAATTAGAGCTAGCTAGGACAGGGCTGTCAGAGGGTTCCAGTGACCTGGCTGTCACTAACATCTGATAGCCTCAACCCAAATAAGTTACTGAAAAGCCAATCCTCAAGCCCAGTAACCCTGGCAGGAATGCCTTTGCCAGTGTCTGGGGCATGGAGACCCCGTTTGCCTCTTTTGGGTGTGGAGGAGGTGGCCCAGTGCTGTGGTGAAGGCTGTCTTTGCAAGCCATGTGGAGCACTGGGTACAATCTCTTCTCTGCAACTGATTTTTCTTTCCTTTGCTTTTCTATTTTTCGGATGGAGCTGCTGAGGACATACAAACCTCAAGGTTTCCCTCAGCGAGTGCTCCAAAAGCTCACACCTACTAATTATTTATAGAAAGGCAAAAACTGGCCAAATCTAAGACTAGGTGGAGGCCTCCAGAGCTGCCTCCTGCAGTGCTTGTATGCAGGCCTGGGATGGCATTTCATTGTGTCTGTGTACGTAGAGGAGAGAGCAGTCTGCACTCTTGCCTCCCTCATCATCCCCAGCCGTTCCTAGCCCCTGGCATTAGCAGATCACTTAATCAGTCTTTTGAGCACAGGACAAAGTAGAAGGCAGCGCTGTAATGGGGGCTGCATGCCAGGGAGGCTCCTTGACACATGCAGCTGGAAAAAAAAAGACTTGTTTTCTCTCACCTGATATTTTTGTCTATGCTGATGGAAAGCAAGATGAGCTGCTGTGTTTGGAAATAAGGAAACAAAGCTGTCTCCTGTAAGAAAACATTATATGAATGCTTAACTAAGGAACCTTGAATGTAACTCATAGGTAAATGGGTCAATTCTTTCTTTATGGTAATGTGTTTCCTATCAATCTCACATACATCTGGGATGAGAGGCTGTAGGAACCATTTATTTTCTTGCACTAGTTTTATACCAGCGAGTACTAAGTCCATTAAAATTGTTTCTGCTTTCAACCCACTTTTAATCAAGCTGGGCCATAAAAGATTCAAAAAGCAGCTCACTTTTATAGAGGTAATGAGAATGTCCAGAGTTAATGCCAGCCGTGAACTCAGAAGTGATATAATCCTCCCATCTGAGACTTAACCCAATCTCCAACTCACTCTCGATGAGATTTGATATGAAGAATATACCCGCAGTGGGATTTTGAGCACTTTAGCTCAAGGCGTGTTTAAATGCCAACTGCCAGAAAGAGCATTTCACTCAATATATCTGTGGCCTGATCTGGTCTAGTGAACCCAAGCAGGCAGGAACAAGCAGATCCCACCATGGCTGGGCAGGTCAAGCTGTTTTTTTCATGGGGCATGCTCTTGGCCTGTGACAGGAGAGAAGGGATCAACCAGTGTCAGCACTTAACACTTCACTTGCCTACATTTGCCAGGGTGGTGGACTCTGAAGTGAGATGAATTCACACAAATACAGCTCTTTTGGGCTGTCAAAAACTAGATAGTTTCTGGCAACTTTTAATACGGATACATGATTCTGACTATAAACTCAGCAAAAAAGTTGACAATACAGAATAAGTAGGTAATTTTTGCTCTCTCCCATGTGTAGAAGGCAGGGCTTGGTACAACAGTTTGTATGCAGCTACTGAGCAAAAGTACTACACCTTCCACCTTCCTCTCTCTTGATTGCGTTAAAATTTTTTAATTTACTCATCAAAAAGTCACCTTTAAAGGCAGTGGTGAGTAATTCTCCTGTAATTCACCTGGTGCAAATCCAAAGCAAACCCACTGCTAACATGTTCAGCTACCTTTCAACACTTTCATAAACCCAATTGGGCCCTAAGCACTCTGCAGTAGGTTCCCACCATGGTGGGCTGGCAAACTTCATACTCTCTGAACATCACAACAAATATAACTTTGGCATGTTAAAAACAAAATTACACGTACTCCGTATCCATAAATTTGGGCTCATTTCTCCCTAACTGCTTTTGAGCTGCAACATTCCCAGCCTAAAAGGAGGGTACTGAGAGAGAAGGAATGCATCCAGGCTTCAAGAAGCCTACAGTTAAAGCTTTAGACAAAACAATAACCAAATAACAAAAAACATCCTCATTATCTGGTTTCTCTTTCCCAGAAGGGAGAGAGAAAAAGGTAACACCAGCTATACATTTAAGTATCATCCTCCCTTTTTCGTAACACTTTATCATTGCTATAGCAACCAAGAAGACTATTAGGAAGAGCGCATTAGGTCTGCAGACGAGGCACAAGCAGAAGGAGCGAGTACACTAGCAAATTATGACTTCCTCATTTGCTTGCATGAAAGAAAAAAAAGCCAACAAAATCCCAATAAAGTAAGCATGGGATCATAGTGGCGTGCTCTCCCAAAACACCATGAGAGAAAGCAAGGAGGTTTACTCTGCAGTCCTGTGGGGGTGCAGCAATGGTCGGGTGCCAGGACTGTGACTGCAAAGGCCAGTGCATGTCCAGGAACCCAAAACCCAGAAAGATCAGGGCTGTGAGTGCCTGTCAGCCACCTCGAGTCTTCTCACTGGCAGAGTGCTCTTGGGATGTGACCCTTGGCAGCTGCCTGGCTCAGTGTTGGCAGGCAGCAGTTATCATAATTTATTTTTACTTTTTCACTTATGCCTGGATCCTCGGCTCTCAGCATCTGTGGTGCAACACACATCTCTCCCAGCAAATCCCAAACTCCCATGTCATCCTTGCTTTCTTACATTTCAGCAATAAGTATCCCTATGCAAATCCCTCCTTTGCCATCTCCTGAAGCATCTAAGCCCAGTACACAGGCACCACTCTTTATTAGGGAACTGTCTTCAACTCAGCTGTACTGAAACATCTTCAGTTCTGCTAGTCAAAGGTACCCTACCAAAAGCAGATGTTTTCTGTTTCCAAAACCCTATCATGCTGTGTATGTATGAGGGAATAATTTTGGGGTTGAGAAAAAGATGGGGCTTCAAACCCTCAGGTTCACCTGGGCATCAATCTCCTTTTTCAGTAAGATGAGATCATCAGAACCAGCAAACATTTAACAGCAGAACTCGCTTATACAAAAATATTTCCTACAACCACATTGGTACAACTACAGCCCCAAGTCTCCTTGTTTCCACTTATATTCAACAAAGCTCAGTGCAAAACACAGCCACCAAGCCAGCTCTGATATCCAAAATTACATTCAAATTCAGGTTTCTGGAAATGCCAGTGCTCAGTTCAAGATTTCCTGATGCTGGATTTATTCAAGTGAAGGATGTACAGGCTGTGATCACAAGGAAAAAGGAACAATGCTCTTTCAGAAGGCAAGTATTTGCTGGGTAACACGCAGATGCTCCTGTCCCTCTCACAGCATCAGCGATCCTTGTGATTCAAGTATTGCGGATCCAGCTTAACTGGGTTAAAAAAGCATAGCCTGTGCTCAGGGTGCAGGGGGAGATCTGGAGGGTTGCACTTTTGACTGGAAAACTGAGAAAAACTGTTAGGAAAACCAACCAGGACAAAGACAATGAAAATCCCACAATTTTTATTATCACTGTAATCACACACCAAGGATTCAGACAGTTACAGTGAGCTGCTTTCTGTGCCTATGAACAGGTATTATTTTAATGACAGTACACAACCAAAAGGTATCTTTTTCTTTCCTTTCTAAGGTAGAAATTGATGTCCCTGATGCAGGAAACAACACTGACTGTAGCAATAATTTTGTGGAAGAGATTGGTGTAATCACTCTGTGGGAAAACTGCACCTTGTTAAACGCAAGTATGTTTTATCCACTCACTGAAAGCAAAGGAGGAAGATTATGATGACAAGCACATGCTGCTAGACTTTAGACCGCATCATTCAAGAACAAAATTCAAATAATTCCTTGCGGGCAGCTGGTTAACAAAGCCACAAAAAGACATTTAGGTTACCTTGAATCATCTGCATGGTCTACCTAATTGGAAGGGAAATGGATCCCACTGTCTCTCCCAATTTTCTGAAAAATATTGTCATTCAGCACAGCTCTGCCTGGCTGAAAGGGCTTGAGGAGCACTGCTTTAGCTGGGATCGTCTGTCTGCATAGGTAACACCACCATCACATACCTTCTTTGACTTCTGCTCTTTTCAATTGCATGCCAAAATCAGCTCTATCCTTGCTATGTGCATTTTAACAGGGCTTGAAGAGATTTCCCCCATTGCCCAGCAGAAGTGCAGTTTGCTGAGAAAGAAGACTAGACCAGTTTACAAATCTAATTGCACGAACTAGTAAATCAAATGAATGCTTAAAGAATGTCCATACGAAATCAGTATTTTCCAAATGAAATGTTTTCACTCCTTTTCCCAAAAGAATGGCTTGTATGAAAGCTGACTTTGACTTTTTTGTATTATGTTGTCTTTTTATTAGAGTAGAAAAAAAATTGTTTTGAAAAAGCACATCTAAGTCATAACAAAATATTCCATTGCCTCTGATCCAGCAATCTCAAAATGTAGATTTTCTTGGGCATTTTTTGTTTGTTTCAGAAGAAAACACATGTACTATCTTTGGCTAACCTCAATCCCATTTAAATAATCTCTCTGCACTGATTTCAGTTTGTAAATTCTGGCTGGTTCTGTACATCACTTAGTATCAACTTACTTATACCACTTTACTCCCAGGGAAACAAAATACATTCAAAGTAGGTTTGTAGGAGTCAAAGCTCTAGTCTTCCTTATGGCTTTCTGTCCTAGCATTCCATAGTGTCCTTTCCTTCATTACAGGTACAGTCTTCAAGTATTTAAAGAATCCTGGTCTTCAACGTGTTCACAATTTATTCCAACAATGAATGCAATTATGAAAAGTGAAATCACACATATTTGCTGGAGGACAACAGGTATTTTCAGCATTTTTCCTACTTCCCTTTCACAAACACTCTGTTGTTTAGATTTATTGAGCTGTGTTCTTATAATAGCCAACAGGATTCAGTTAATAAACTTCAATAAACTTCCCTATTAAATTTCTCTCAAATAGGTTTGTTGTCACTTGCAGCATCTAATCTATTCATTGTGAAGCTATTAATACTGACTGCAGTGAAATGGAGTTTCAGCAAATGAGGTTGTTAAGCTCTGGGCCATCTTCTGCCAAATGAAACATCCCATGCTTTTATGCAGAGACAGGGGAGCAGAAGTATTTCTTTGCCCCTTTTTTCCTTCCTTTCTTCTGCAATGAGTTCAGATGACAAACATTTGCTGGATTATAATCTCCAGGCCATGCTCAAAACACACAGTTAGTGTACATCGATCTATAAATATTTTGCTTGCTTACTGATTCCTTCTCAACTGCCTGGAGAAGAAACATTGTCCCAGGATGAGACATTTCTTTACACCACCAATACCCCTTCCAAGGGTTTATATCTCATTGTATCTTGACTATACAACCACATTTTATCCTTAATTGTTCCTGTTTATGATTTTTTATCACTAAACCGGAGATTTTACCCAAGATGTGCAGAGAACTCTGCCTACAGTGGATATTAGACCATGGTTACAGGAATCTACATAAGCAGCTGTGCTTTCTTTCTTTCTCCTTCACAGTCATCATATTAAGATTGCTCTGCAGAAATACTCTGCCAGATCTAATACTCCCCAAAGCATGCTCTGATTTCAGAAATTGCCTTGCCCTTACTTTTCCTTTTTAAAACTGATCCACCTAATGACTGAACTTCCAATTATGTGGCTGTCAATCCTAAGATCAAAGCCAGTTCATAATATCTCCCAAAGGAAGAATGTCATGTCACTCACTGAAATCACTGCAACAAATCTCAGTTAACTCAGTCCCAGGCAATGGAGAGGCAAAATAAACCGTAAGAATACCGACAATGGAATTAATTTTGCACATAGGCAGAAATAGGAGTTAAATTCCCTAAGTTTTGATCCTTGATGCAGAAAATCATCATTTCCCTAGCATAAAATGTACAGCTGATTGGGGGAAAAAAAAAAAAAAGAAAAATAGCAGAGGTAATTTGCTAGTCAAAAAGGCTGGTGAGTTTCCCTTACAAGCAGAAAATACTCCTCTGCTGTCATCTAGATGGAATCTCTCTCTACTTCATATGTGATTATCAGGATGGGTAATTTTGAGGCCATTCTGCTGACATTTAGCCAAACCAACAGTTGCTTAACAGGGTCGCAGAGATTTATGGTTCACAAACAGAAATCCCTCATGAGTGATTCGGTGCAATGGCACGTGGACTACTCTATCCAAATATGCCCTCCATCTGGGCAATGGGCCCCAGGAAGGGGTAACCATGGGGTCAGGGGTGAATGTCCATGTCTGTAAGAGTCACAAGAGGGAACAGGAGAAGCAGAAGGACATGGGGGATGAAAACAAAGAGCTTCATTAGGAAAATACCAGTGGTGGTAAGAGGGGAAGATAAATGAACAGCCTTCTACACTGGGTATATCGAAAGTTTTAAAGTCCTCATATAAATTGACTATGCTACTTCTTTTGCAGTCTCTCCCTGGTGTTCTGAGCACTAATACAAGCATTCATGGCTCTGGGACAGCAAGAACCCTTGAACACCAATCTGCAAAAATTGTACCACTCAAGCAACTGGAGCAGCATGAGATGCTAGAAAACAGCCTGTAGGCTCACTCTGGATTAGCAAAGAAGTGACACCAGGGACTCTCACCCTGCTTCTTAGTCCTTGATTTCCACCAGCCGGGAGACACTTACACATCTGCAAAAACACCCTTCTCAAGTGGCAACTTGGACTGAAAAGGAATAGAAACTGAACTGATAACCATATTCCAGAGGGGGGGAAGAGTGGTATTGCTGTTGCTGTTTGTCGTGAAACCAGGGGCCTTCAGGTTCCAGGACTTATGGATGAGTCACTTGAAACAAAGAAAAAATTTCCCATGACTGCAGGCTTTGCAGTGGGCAGGGAGATACTCAAGGGTAAGGAATGCTGCATCCCTCAGGTTCATGCAGGACCTTGCCCCTGCCAACTCAGCAATGGTGAGCAAGGACAGTGTTAAGCACTGACACCTCTCAGTGCTCTGCACAAAGAGACAGGTTCGTGGCAAAAGTGTTCTGCCTTAAAGATTTACAGAAATTATATTTGCTCATTGGCAAATAATGGCCTCTGAATGGTCACTGAGACTTTGAGAAGTACTCCACACTTACATCCATCAAATCTTGAGCACCACTATAAACAGAGCACAGAGCATTTAAAGCATCTCGAGGGGGAGTTCAGATTTAAACAAACACATCTCTTGCTCTACACCACATCCTCAGTTGCACAGTGATGGTACTCACAAGACCAAAGTGTCTGCACAAGACAGACATTTATCTTTAGTTCAACTGGTTTTGAATAGTTTAGTGTTCATAAAACAAAAATAATGCAAAGTATTTTTATATCCATGAATATTTCGGTGAGTTCCCTCTAGGTATCTGCAGATGCCCTCATGAACAAGGCAAGCAAACACAGGCACCATGGACATCCTGTGAGTCCTCTGCACTGAATCTGCCTACTGCAGTACCACTGCAGGCACAAGAACAAATGGGAAAAAAAGTCATCACTAATCTTGCCTGCCAACATACATGTTTGTATACCCACAACTCACTAATTTAAAATGAGAGTCCCCACACTGTAAAACGATCTCTCTGAAAGACATGATATGAAAGATGACTGACTTCACAAGAGACATGGGGGCATTGTTTGCTGCCAACTTCAAAATGAAAACAAATGCAGAGAAAACAGAGAAAGTATTCACTCTCTAATATCTTTAAGCCATGAGAAGACCCATAGTTGTTACTCAGAGTAGGTAAGAAATGTTTAGACAGACTGTGATAGATGAGTCGATGGTGTTCCCTGAATATCCTATCAAGCTGAGTAAAGGCATTTCCACCCCTCCCAGAGCTTGGCTGCTTGGTATTTGTTTTATATGCAACATAAATTCAACAGAAATCTGACTGTCATGGCAGTCATATCAATCCATCAAGGAGTGAACAAGCATCTTGAGAAAGACTGACACATGACAACTGCAGTGCTTCCATGGTCCAAATTTCCATCCTCTCTCCACTTTATGTAGGTACTAGCAGCAAAGGGTCAGCATGGCAAATGGGTTAAATTGAGGTGCAACTGCTCTTTGAAGTGTACCAGGGATGGGGTTTGAGATCCCTGGAGGAATCCATTCCTGCTCCTTCTTTTTCTTTGTTTTTTTCCCTTCCCCCCTGTTTCTCTGTGTTTTTAATCACACCAAGCTCTACCCTGTTTTCACTGCTGTATTGCTAAGTTATGTCCAGACCACAATACCCACCACCCTGGCAGGCAGCTAAACAGAGGCATCTTCATCTTCCAACACTGAGACACGTCCAGCAGCCCTCAACTCTCAGCAGAGAGGCCAGATTTGGAGAGAGTGACCCAAACCTGACTCATTGCACTGCCTCAGTGCTAAACTGCAGCTTCCATCTTCTGGAGTGACAGTCTCCTACCCAAGGCAGAATTTAACCTTCTACTCATGTTTTCTATGTGCTTCCTAAAAATGCAGGATAATACGGCCACCTGAAGATAATTTAAAACTTCACCCACACGCCCTGCAACACACACAGTCATCCCTGCTGAGTTCACAGTGCAGATACAATTTCAGTCTGGAAATCACAGCTTAATTATATTTTTGGGTGGGTGGAAGGAATTTGATGGGAGATTTCATTTAGGAAACAATCAGGTCTCGGTTGGGTTAGAAATCAGGATATTAATGGTCTTCATTTTAATTTTCCTCTCTGACTCAGATTCCCACTGTTTGAATTTGAGCTCAATTTGTTCTGTTCATTATGAAGAAATCCACATGAATTTGACATTAAACTGATTACCTCTGAAAACAGTAGCAATAATTTCCCTTTTTCCTGTGTGTGTTTCAGATTAAGTCTTTGTGGTTGATATAAAAACGCAGGGGAGAAATAATAAAGCAAAGGGAAATCAAGTATTTATTCTGGAACGCTACTTAGAAGAGGAAACATGCAACGACACTTATGCATTTGGAAAGAAAAAGCAAGGGATAGGGACAAACTATACCCTCATTTCCATTTCCCATTTCAGCCCATTTGCATGGGAATAAACAGGAGATGAATATGGCTTTCCTAGCCAGGAATAATACCTGGGTGTGCCAATAGTGGGGATCTTAGGGCTTTTGACGGTTTTTGCTGGCAAAGGCAATGCTCCCTCACAAACAGACCCTTAGGGCCACAAGGAATTTGTATTTAAGACTTACCATCCTTCAGTAAGAGCTACCAGAGGTCCTGGGCTCCAATGTGCAACAGATGTTGAGTCCTTAAGACTCCCACAGGCTTTAGTTGTTTCTGTGAGAACCACCATGGACCCAGCCCCTTCCTTGGCCCTGGGCACCCAGTCCTTCCTTGCGCCTGTCTCCTGGTTGGGCCCTGGACCTGGGTTGTAGCTCAGTTTCCAGCCCTTGTCTCTGTCAAGATCTCCTTCTGGTCTGGGCTGGACCCTGGACCTTGTTCATTCCCTCACTTGTCCAGAGCTGTCAGCTCCACCTCCTGGCTTATGTCCCTGTGGTACCATGCCCCATCAGTGAGCGTTTGGCTTTTTCTTGACACCTGTCAGCTCCCAGCTCTTCCATCCTGAAACAGCTCTGTTCTTATAGCTCCCTGCTGTTTCTTATCTTTCAGACAAGTGGAGCAGCAATGTAAACCACCAAGAAATCCCTTCAGGAGACCTGCATGAAAAAGGGTGGTGGGGCTGGTGTTCAGTGCTTTGGGGGTGAGTGGACGTGAAGAATATATGCATACAGCCAAAAGACAAGAGGTGCAGATACTCCTGTTTGTATAGTAAGACTTCTATTGGAATAAACTATTAAACTTGCTGTCGAGTTTGTCAGTCAAGACTCAGAGTGTGAACATGGCACTTTATCCAACACAAAGACTTCTGGAGTAGTTTCTATTTTCTATGAAATCTGGTGGCTCTACCCCTAGCCCACTTATTTCCCTGAAGAGGGAAAACCATTAAGATACAGTAAATGTTTGCCATGAATGAAGATATAGTTCCCCTTATCTGCAAACTTGAATGGATATACTAAATCCATTAGTGCATTTTCTTACAACAAAGCATTGCCCTGTACCAGTGACAAAGTCCTTTGTTTCTCTTGCTCTTGAGCCTCACATAAACAAGGAACATTCCTTTCTTTAAAATATAACTTCTATTTTTCCTCTGAGAAAAAAAAAAGATAAAATTACCCTCCCCAACTTGAAAACCTGAAGGGCAACAAATTACCATATAGTTCATGATGATCTCTCACTTTCCTCATATCCAAAGAGAGACAGTAATTACTGTATTGTCTCTCACCTAAGACATGGATAAAAATAGGCTGGTGTCACACTGCTGTTTCATGCTACGACTGCTTGTTTGCAAGGCTGGCTGAGCTATCCAAGTACTTTCTGACAGTAACACTCCAAAGGTGCAAACCGACTCATCCCTCATGATCCTGAGGTGGCCAATTGGATGTCCCCAAAGCTTGGGCCCGTGCTGCATGGTCAGGGCTCAGCAGTGTTCATGCTTACAGCAGTCCTCTGCTCCTCTTGCCATCTGTGCCATGTTGACAGATACCCCAATTTCCCTCACTGGCTCCATCTGTGGGCCCAGCACAGGCCCACGATTAGATTAACAAAATACAAGTATAGCAGAATTGGAATAACAGTGATGCTGTTGATTGCTTTTAATCTCTAGCTCTTTTTAGAAACTGTCCTTAACCCAAGAACCAAAAAATTTGTTGCCACAACCAAGCAGTCATCTGCTCAAATTTCTCCTCATGAACTTAACACAAAGGAAAACTGTCTGTTGTTTTCCTTCATATATTCCCCTTTTCAGCCTTCGGAGTAATAAGCTTTAGCAAACAGTCCATCCTACATGTATCCCTTTTGTTCTAGTTTTTCAGCACTGCATCCAAGTGCCTGTATTAAAAGCTGGATGATGGGGTCATTCTGGGGAGAAAGGATCATTTTTTCCCTGTTTTAGAACAGAGGTTGCTGTCCAAAGGCTCTAGGGAAAATGCCAGCATGCACAGAATGTTTAAGTTGGGATAATACAGATACTTTCATGCAAAAGGTGTCTAGGCTGGGAGGGCTGGAGAGGGATTTTTGAACAGGTATGTGAGCCTCTTTTATCAACCTCAGGCAGGGAAAGCTTCTGACCATACAATGCAAGGCTCACACTTCAATCCTCTGAGCTTTTATTGCATGCTTGTAAATAAAACATTAATGAAACAGCTCCTTTAAAGACGGATATATATTTAAATACTAAGAGAAAGACAAAAACTGTGAAAACTGCATTGCCTCACTGCTGTGTTCAGGCTGCAGCTCTCTGGAGAGTTTGCTCTGTGCAAAATCCTAAGACCACAAATGTTGCTTTTCAGCTGAAATAAACAGCATAAAGAAATACTTGGAGACCCATGCAGCTGGGATTACTGTTGATGTCAGGTGTGTTTTCTATATGGAACTGACCACCTGCTGTTTTCGACAAACTATTTCCCAAAGAATGTTTTTAACCTTCACTTTGAAAATATTTGTCTGCCAGAAAAGACCCACCCCGCCTCCCGCCCCCCCCCCCCAACAAATACTGTGCCTGCCTGTGTGAAAAAGAGGGAGGATGACCCTGTATAATAGTACAACTTATTCAAGTCACTTCAGTGTTCCACCTAAAAGGCTTCCCTTCCAAGATAGTTATTAGGTTGCTTCTGTAGTCAGCAGAGAGATTCAGGCCCTTTGGGTGATTCATCTCATCCAACCTTACTCAAGGAAAATAGCTGGATGAAATCTACTTTGAAGATGCCTCCCCTGGCAGTTCATTTCCCAACCGACCTTTAAATAACAGGCACATCTAGTAACAGGCTCTCACTGCACTGGGATGAAGACTGCCCACTTGAAACCTCTTCACAGTTTTCCCAATTTACAGTCACACTTCCTTCTTTGCACAGAAAAAAATAGGCAACTGAAGAAGGAGAGATACCTTTCTTTTGCTGATGAGCCCAGAAGATCCTGTTGCAAATCCCTTGGTAGCCTCAGTTGCATCAGAGAGCAAGTCAACTCCTGCGCTAACTAAAGGAGCAAACATTTAATGCGTAACACATTTTGGTTTGCCACTGAGACAGAGTGATGGATGGCCGACACAAAAGTGGCTCTTGCTGTAACCTTTGTATGACAACCGAGTCCCCTCTACATTAGAGTCAGAGAATCCTGGCTGCTGTTCTCCAGTCTTTGGTGCAAAGACAGAGAGATGTGAGGGCAATGTATGTGGATAAATCAAGCCTTTGCAGTGATGGCAACTTTATTAATGCAAAGTGAAATTATCCTGGGACAAAAAACACCAGTGAGTTGAAGTACTGTACATCTCCTTGTTAACTACACTGCCTTCCCCTCTGCACTGATTTGGGCAACATGTATAATGTTCACAGAACAGAATCAGATACCCCTAGTTCCCCAGTACTCAGTATCCAGTACTACTTACAGCACAGTCAAAATCCTTCAGACTGAATATGAACCAAAGTCCTAACTCAATTCTCAGTTGTGCTTTGCAGATCAACCATCAGAACTGGAAATATGTTTGATTTTCATTATCATGAGAGAACAGCTGGGCCAGGTAATCCCAGTTCTACCCCCTCTTAATTCCAACATCATCTGGGCAGATACACAAAACAGAGTTTGGTACCTCGTTGCTCAAGGTTTAATTTATAAAGTAATTGTACTGGAGAAGAAAGAAAGCAATCTCTGAGACTCTTTTTCTGATATTCCCTTACCATCACTTTCCCACAACTCCCTGAAAAAGACTTGGTTTAAAAAAGCTGTTCAGATTTCCTCCTGTGCCAGACACCACATTTTGTTTGGCATATACATTTTTGATAGCCTTTCCTCCGCAGATGTCTATAAAGTTCACATCAGTCAGTTCTTCAAACTAAG
The DNA here is from genome assembly GCA_035583155.1 of Acropternis orthonyx. Lineage (NCBI taxonomy): Eukaryota > Metazoa > Chordata > Aves > Passeriformes > Rhinocryptidae > Acropternis > Acropternis orthonyx. The sequence continues at coordinate 18,171,719 of JAWWEU010000125.1, read as the reverse complement.
TATATTAACACCAACACAGAAAATTTTGTTCCAAGCAGAGTTTTTTCTTACATCTATGTTCTGCTGTTCATTTTTGCTTCTGTAAAGATGACAGTATTACTATATATCCAGGACAATCAGGACTCTTGTGATGCTTAATACAGGCTGTACAGGCTGTAATGGCCCATTTTCACTGTCAGCAATGAGGCCTGACATGTCAGCAGCTTCTGGCACTAGTAGTTTGCTGAGGGAAAGGGTAGATTAATTTCATTTTTCTTTTTTGCTTTTCCTAACTTCCTTCCAGAAATGACAATTCTTGAAAATGCACTTGTAGAAATATAGAAAGAAAAGAGAAAAAAAAAGCAACAACCACCATAAAACCTCCACCCAGTTATCTCCGTAGCATTTCTTAGGTGGGAGAATAGGGTCCAATGACATTTGAGGTAAGGAGGAAAAGGCAGGGGGGTAAAGGGGCAACACATTTCAGACTCCTTTTAGCCATCACAAGAGTTAGAGATATGAAAAATAGTTTATAATTACCTCTGTTGAGTGAAGCTGAACTGTTTATATCTCCAGTAATAAAGGAAGACTCGGACTGCTTTCGAACTGTGTCATTCCACATCCTACGAATCCGGCTCTGAAGAGGGATTGAACCACAGCAGGTAATGAATTTTTAGCAGCTGCAGAGAGGTTTCTTTCTGCCTCACAAAAGGTGGCTATTGGCATGTCTAGCTCAGGATGAGACTTGTTTCTAGGCAGCCATAAGCAAGCAGTTGCTGTTTTGCTGTACCCTGCCTCATGCATGTCAGACCCTGCCTGCCTAACTTCGTAACACAAACGTGTAGCTCAAAGAAGTGCATAATTGAACTGCTCATCTTAATTGAAAAAAAAATCATGCATGAGAGAAACCCAGACCCATGTGAGCTACAGGTTTACCAAAGTAGCACCAAATAATGGAAAAATGATATATACACAGAAGCACACATGCTTGTTCCTTACTTTTTGTGAAGCATAACAGAAGATTTGTTCTGTGTCTTGGTGTCCCTGAATGAACAGAAGTTCTATATAGCTATTTCCCATCTAGGGGATATTGAGAAGAAAAAAATTTCCCACATATGAATGACTTCTGTTCCCCTACTGGAAAATCTGTGATGGTTTTGCCACCTATGGTATAGCTTCTACTACTGGTGAAAGTGTCCTGAATATGTTGGCCTTCTGTTTTGTTTCTCAAACATGCCATGAAGTATCTGCCTCTGTGGCTTTTACATCACTGTCTTGCTCCTTCTCAACTTGACCTTGCAAAAGATCAAAAAATCAGCCAAAATGGATCTTGCGAGTGGTTTGACAACAATCCCTGTGTGAAGATGACTGGAGAACCCAGGTGTCCAGGGAAAACTCTCCCTTTCCTCAAGTTTCAGAGTATGATGGACAAATCCCATGGCTGCGTGAAAGTGGTACTTAGGTAGTCTGAGGGATTGGGATGCCTGGTTTCCACTGTGACAGGCCATGTTCTTCCAAAGTGCTAGAAATCCAGCACTTCCCACAGTGAGAGCTTAGCCATGAGAGATTTTTCAGGGCTTTATCATGTGGTACCAGCTGAAAAGTCCCAGTCTACTCATTAACTATGCAGTAACAGTATCTCCTAATCATGCATTAGCCCTCTATAAAAGGAAGTACAATGTGACACAGGTTCATGTACTTTCACAGTAATTATTTTCCACCTGGATATTTAATCTATTGTATGTCTCTGACATGACCCCTTGTGGATTAATTATTCTGTTTCCTATGTGCTTCTCAGAGTAAAAAGGGATCTTAAGGGTTTTTCTCCACATGGTCTTCTCTATTTAAAGTTAGGAGACAGATGCTTTCCACAACTCAGACTGATCTCCATCCACTCTCCATCAGTTGTGTGATGTTTTTCCTGCCCATAATAGGTCTCAGGTACTTCTATCCTTCCAAGGACAAGCTTTTGCAGGAAAAATAATCTTCCTTTGTACCTCAAACCTTGTCTGCCACAAGGAACTGCTCCCAGGAGACTCAGTTCACTCACAAAAGGGTTTGCTTTCTTGTGCTGAGACTGACAAGAGGGAGGGCCCATTAAAGTCAACACTTCCTGGAAATGGGGGCACCAGTAGCTAAGATCTGTAAAACCAAAGGCTTTCAAATCAGCCACCTAAATGTTGCTGCATATAGTGAGTTTTGGCCATTATTGATTTCTGTGGGATTTGATGGCCTACTGGAGAGAGCTTCTACATTCTATTGCTTTTATTTGCTCTGCTTTCCTTCCAGACCTACGAAAATGCCCAAGTGGAGCTCTTGGATGACATCTTGGAAACCACTGAAAATAAGTAATATTTTGCTCCAAGACATAAATTGCAAATTGGGTTTTCCTGGGAAGTTATAAACTGTTACTCGCTGCGTGTCTTTCATAATTTAATAGTGGAACTGTCATGTATAATTACTTCCATTACTAATAATGAATAAATTTGTGTTTGGTTTCTATTGATTAAGAAGTAAGCTTCTCCATTTTATATGAACTGTTCATCCATAAATCTGCATCTCTACATACAAGTTAGTTTCAAAATTGCTAAGTGCACAAGTAACACAAAGCCTGAATTTTCAGGTGACCAAAGCATAGCAAATCCAGTAACTTAGTAAAATAATCTGACCTCAATGAATTCTCCTGAAAGGTCTACAAAATAAGGCAAATTGATCAAACCTCTGAATGTCAGAAAGCAAGTCCTTTCACTGTGAAGTCCATTGCAAGACTCTTGTAGTCTTTTTTTTGGCAAGAAAAATATTGGTTGTTATAGAATCATTCCTGTACATGTTAATAGTGGTGACAACCTTCACCTTGTGATTAAAGGATGTACTGGAATTGTAGCACAGCTGACAAAATGCTCCCAGCTCCTGAGCTGGGCAGGACCCCTCAGGTCCTGAGCACTCACCTGTCTCTGGCAGGCAAGTTGGGACCTTTTATTCTCAACACCATTATGCAGAAGATTCTCGGAGAGGCACTAATTGCCATCACATCTCTAGGGAAGCCATTGTGTTGAATTCAGGTCCAGAAGGGAAGGCAAACTCTGCAGGTTCACTGGGGAGAGCCCTAAGGCAGCTCCTTTGGTGCTGAGAGAAGCTTTCCTGAGCAGGGTGTTGGTGTGGCAGTGCAAATCACTGGGGCACAAACAAGAAGCATGGGTTACCTGTGAGCCTGTGGAGTATCTTCCAGGTGTCCTTGACCCCGAGGTTTTTCCTGAGCCGATAGAACTCTCTGTACTTTTCCCACTACAGCAATGCGTGCGCAGGCATTTTCCATACTCTTTACGTACCTAGCCAAGGAAAGCGCAATGGTGGTTAGCAGGCAGCTCTTCCTCCAACCCACTGCCTTCTGATTTTCAGCACAGCCCCTGATGTTTCCTCAGTGGTTCATTAAAACAATAGCTGCTGTGGTACGTGGGGGACAAGTCTATTACACCTTGCAGCTGAATGCTCTCAAGGCATGAGCTCATGGTTTATGATGGTGTAAGCGACTGCTTCCATGCAGCAAAGCTGCTCATTGACACCGCTCGTCTGCACTGTCCTCTGAGGTGCATCAAAGGAGTATGGAAGAAAGTACAGACACACTATTTATGACTTAAAATTAATACCCTCATAGATTTGATATAAAATAGCATATTGGCTCATCAAGGTACTAAAGTTATTGCATCTGGCAGGGGACTGAGAAAAAAAATTCCAAGAGAAACATATGAGAGATATTGATTTTTCTAGGAAAAAAAAAAAGTGTTTCTTGCCATCAAATTGAAATTCAAGGCAACTGTAGAGCCAGCAGCCCTAGAGATTATATTCCCAGTGCTTGGGGTGGCTGAATCCTGCTTCTCCACAGCACCGTGCAAGCCACTCATGTTTTAAATGGGTGTTGCAGTCAAACCTATGCCCCACTTTCTTTGCTTCAGGGGAACTGCACTAACTTGTGCCAGGGCAGGATCTGAGTTTCAGGTGTGACTTTTTATGGGCAGCAATACCCAGAAAGCAGATAGGGCAAGGCTGAAAATGAGCAGACTCTACTGAAGAGCCAAAAGAAGGTCATGTTACCCACTGACACAAAAGAGCCCAAAAAAAACCCCCCATGCATGTCCAAAAGATGAATGTCCAGTTGAGAATTTTTGGAGCATATGGTTAGACATAAAATTTTGACAAACTGCCTATGAGCATTTCACAACTCTGCGAAACAACTGTTTAAATAGCAAATTACAGCTTTTTCATTAGGCTCTTCCTTAAGCGCTTGAGACAAACACAATACCACAAGTGCCCAATATGCTCAAGTGCCTAATCAATCCTTTGCTGAGAGAAAATAATTCAATTGCTTTAATTAGCCACCCACTGCTTGCCTCTCTGCAGCATTTTGCTGATTTTCTAGTCCATGATAGATAGGAAAGGAAAGGATTCTTTTTTCTCCTCTTAAATAATACCTCCCTCAGCTCTTAGGTCAGAGAGATGCATCCACCCCACAGCAAGGCACCAGCTGCATTCCCTTTCTCTCTACGCTGCCATAAATCACAAGCCATTCCATAGTCCTCAGTGATGGTTTAAGGATGTAGATTGTCTTAAGACAGAAAAGAGAGTGGTTCTTTCATGCCAAGTGAGAACTCCACTAGCCAAGGAAGCTGCGGTGCCGTGCTGGGATGCTGGCTTAGGGACTGACCCTTTGCAAGGTGCACTGAAGGTGAGAGGATGGACTAGTGGGAATGGTGCAGAAATTCAAACTCCTCATCAGAGAGGCACCTGCAGGTTTAATTAGCAACAGTGATGCTTCCTACCTTCTTGCTATCATCTTGCCTTGAAACTTTCTTGCTGAGAGATTTGGAATCATCAGCAGGCAGCTGCATCTAGGTAAGGCTTTTAAGCTTCTTAAGATGCACAAATTTGACATGCAATGACAAAGAGAAAACTCTGAACCTCAAAAATCTTCCTTTGGTTTCAAGAATGACATTTTCACACAACTCTGCAGTCCGTCCAGAGGCATCACTGCCAGAGCGCACTTAGTATGATGAATTTTGACTATCACAGAACCATAAAATCACAGAACGTTAAGTGGTTGGAATGATCTTCTAGTCCCAACCCCCTTGCCATATGCAGGGACACCTCCCACTAGACCAGGCCACTCAAGGCTTTATCCAACATGACTTTGAACACTGCCAGGGTTGGGGCATCCACAGCCTCCTTGGGCAACCTGTTCCAGTGTCTAACCACTCTCACAGTAAAAAATTTCTTTCTGATATCTAACTTAAATTTCCCCTCTTCCAATCTGTACCTATAACTCCTTGTCCTATCACTACAGTTCCTGACAAAGAGTTCCTCTCTGGCTTCTCAGTAGGCCCAACTCAGATACTGAAAGGTTGCTATGAGGTCTCCATGCAAACTCATCTCCAAGCTGAACAGCATCAACTTTCTCAGCCTGTTTTTGTAGAGGAAGTGCCTGTCCTCTTATCAACTTTGTGGCCCTCCTCTGGACTTCCCCAACAGCTTCATATGCTGGTGACACCAGAACTGTACATAACACTCCAGATGGGGTCTCACAAGAGCAGGGGTAGAATCCTCTCCTTCAACCTGCTGGCCATGCTCCTTTTGAAGCAATTCAGGATTCCATTGGCTTTCTGGGCTGCAAGTGCACACTGCCAGCTTGTGTTGAGTTTTTCATCAACCATCACCTCCAAGCCTTTCTCCGCAGGGCTGCTCTCAATCACTTCTCCACTCAACCTGTAGGTGTGCCTGGGATGGCCCCGATCCAGGTGCAGGGCTTTGCACTTTGTTTTGTTGAACTTCATGAGGTTCAGACAGGCCCATCTCTCAAGGCTGTCCAGGTTCATCTGCATGGCATCCCTTCCCTTCAGCATGTCAACTGCACCACACAGCCTGGTGTTATTGGCAAACTTGTTGAGGGTGCACTCGATCCCACTGTTTGTGTCACCAACAAAGATGCTGAAAAGTATCAGTCCTAGTACGAACCCCTGGGGGACACCACTTGTCATTGGTTTCCATGTGGCCAATGAGCCACTGACCACAACTTTGTGTGCAGCCATCCAGTCAATTCTTTATTCACCGAGTGGTCCATCCATCAAATCCATGCCTCTCCAATCTGGAGACAAGGATGTCATGTGGTACAGCATCAAACACTTTGCATAAGACCAGGCAGATGATGTCAGTTGCTCTGTCCCTAGATTTTCATGGGTCAGATCTCCCTTCCCCATATAGGAATATGTGAATAACAGAGGAACAAGCTTGGGGCTGCCAGATGGAAAACAGATCTCAACATAGCCCCGACTTTACTCAATTTCACCAAAAGACACTGTTTGCACTGAGAAACTGGGACCAGTGTATCCGCATATGAACTCCTCCCTATGCTTATACTGGTTAAAGAAACTGCCCTTTGAAACTAATCATACATAAAAAATTACCAGCAGACATGCACAGAATTCGACAGCTTTGTACTACTACACTTCAGTAGAGAACAAAAAGGTTCTTAAAAATATTTATTACTGATTGTCAGAGGCTGTAAGTCTGATCTACATATACACACAGATTTTATGATGTTTTTTTTTCCCCCCAGTGTTTACATAAGTAACTCCACTGTTATCTTGCAAATGTTAATTGGGGCATACTTCAAGTTCCACCAAGAAGCACTTGCTGTGCTCTTTGAGGAAGATTTCCAAAAGCCCACATCAGGCCCAAGCAATACAAAGGCTAATGAACTGTTGCAGAGCGCACATCCCTCAGTTCTTAAAAAAGCGGGGGAAGCAGCCCCTATTACACACCATCAACCCATATATGCTGCTATAGAAAGGGGTAATTTCATGTAGGGACTGCAAATAAGGATGTAAAGCTCCATTTTGCTGTGAGCACTCAGCCACAGGAGCATTTTCTGGGTGCTCATGGATTCGCTCCCATCTCACACTGGCATACAGGAAAGGAGAATCGGTCTGACAGCAGACAAGTCCTGGTACAGGTTTGCTCTTGCAAAGCCCTGCAAACTGACAGCTGCCTTTTCCCCTTGCCTCCGACACATTTGCCGCCAGCGCCCTGGCTGCTGAAATGCCACTGCCACATATCTTTATCACCTCATCCCCTTGCATCTTACTGGTTTCCAGTCTAAATACCACCCTTATTAGGTGCACAGAGACAAATCTGCATGAGACGAATTCAGGGCACACAGACGATGCTATGCTGTGGTTGTTAGGCAACAAAACACCCTGTTACCACTTCTCTTGCCACTGGGAACCATCTGTCTTACCTTTTTCTGGAGGACACAATGGAAAATGAATATAAACATTCCCTGCAGAGAATTGAATATGGTGAAGAGATACGCCATGATGACTGTGCTTTCATTAATATACATGAGTCCGAATGCCCAGGTCAGTCCTAATAGGCAGAGCAGGGCTATTGCACCTATAACCCAGGACCTGTTAGGAGAAACAAAACAAAACAAAAAAAGAACACAAGAAAGGGATTGGTTTTTCATCTACACAAAAGAAGGCACATGTCTACAGGCAGGAAGACTTTGCCCCTGTTTTTAGCAAAAAGAAAATAGCATATCAAAATAAATCATAAGAGCTTTGTCTTCAAGCTGGATGCAGTTTACAAATCTTCAAGCTTGAGGAAATATAAGGAAATGGAAGTGTTATGAGCATAGAAATTTATCATAACCAAAGCACAATGTCTCTTTTCTTAACATGTAAAAGCAGTGTGCATGTAAATGACATGTAGATGTTTTTTCTGCAAATGGAGGAAATGAAAACAAGCCAAATGAAACAACAGCTCACTTTTTTAGTGTCCACTAGTTTCACAGGACTGCCAGTTGGATTAGCTTCTTTACACTTAACAGCAAGATACATGTATTGCTGCATTTTAGCTAGTCTCCCATATGTCTGTAAGCCAAATAAACAACTACAGGCAGGTGTGCAAGCCCTCACGGCTGCCAGATCAGCTCCACACAAGGATGTTCTTTGTGATGCTGCTTCACACTTCTTCCACCCTGCAGTGAGGGGAACTGTACGTGTGTATAGGTACTCACACACTACATTTGCTAAAATGGTAGCTGCTGCCACACTTCTGCTTGGAGAAAGGAGGGGCAATCCTTCTTCACATCAGCTGCAAAACTAAGATTACTGTTTGCTCCACCTCAGGAGGGGACCAGGAGTAGAGGTGAAGCCACTGCTTGGCCCCAAATGTTCAATCAAGTATGGGTAGCAGGAACTTTCTGTTTGCTTTCTCTCACTAACTTTCTCCTTGGACAGACAGCTTGGGGATGTGGGATGGCTGTTGCATGTTAGTTTTTATAGTGTGCTTTCAGGAAAGCTGGAAGCTCTACTGGGATATCAGGAGAAGTATTCCATGCTACCCTGCTAAATAACATTAGTCATCTGCTAAATTACCTTCTCAGAGACTGATCTTCCAACACCAGAACCAGAGATGAAGCGTGACAAGCAGTATAGGAACTCAGTCCTGCTCGTAGCCACCTCCCTTGTTTCCACATGCTGTATTACCTACAACTTCAAAGGAACTCCTGCTGCACAGAAGAGGGAGTCAACTTCTAACTGGGAAGCAAGCAGCACTGTGAGCATCCATTTGACCCTTACCTCAAGGCTTTGATTTTTGCCTGTTGTCCCCTGGTATCATTAGGTGGTAACATCATGAAAGTGCATTGATACCTAAACTTTGCCCCTCTTCCTCACTACTTAACCCTTTTGTTTCCCAAGGCAGATGAGGCTGCAGTCGGCCAGCACCTCTGTGTTCTTGCCTGCCCCAAAGCAGCCTGAGGTGCTGCAGAAGGGCTACCAGGGACAAAGACCTGCCTTATGTTTGCAAGCCACTTCAGCCTTGTTTGACTGGGTTTGGGCATATCTGGGCTTCCATCTGCTAAGCAGAGCATGGGGCAAGGGGGAGAAAAATGAAGCAGCAGCAACTTGGGGGAAAAAATCAGTCCTGCAGAGGTCAGGCAGACAATCTCTGCTAGGGAGATGCCATGGCAGCTACAATCTTGAACCCTTTTTCTTTTTGCATGGCTTGTCACAAACAAAAGCACACCAATGTTGTATTCATGTTTACTGTTGTTTTTTGTTTTGTTCTTTTTTTTTTTCTCTTTAGGTATTAGAATGAAAATGCAGCATTAAGTCTTCCACTGAAGTTTATAAAATATGTATTATTTAACCACACAACCAGAAGAGCTCCCTAAGGTAATTGCTTATTAAGACAGTTCTTTAAAAATCACTATTATGTATCTAGCAGACCAGAACACCTCCTATGAAGCATTTCCAGTCAATCCTGCTAATAAATATTTAGCATGATGCAAATTGAAAACACACTCTCACAATCTTTCAGAAAGGTAGCCACTAGATAAAGTTCACAGCTTTAGTAATTTGAGATATTTTACTTCCTGAGATTCCACCACTAGTGAGAGCACACTATCATCCTAACTGCCTGCCAATTAAAAAACCCCCAAAAACCAAAAAACCATCTTTTTCTTTAAAAAAAGAAGAACAAATGAAATGGAAAACACTTTTCTCCCTCTTTTCTCATCCCCAATTAAAAGCTTCCTGCACTTACAGAGTATTTTAAAAATTATTTCCCAGATATCAGAAAAGTATTCTGCTCTGAAGCACAGCCAATTCTTGAACCTGACTAAAGAGCCTTTGGCTGCAGAGGTGTGCAGGAATGAAACAGTTATTTAGTGAAAATATGCTACCTTCAGTGATGGAAAGGAAGCTGTGGGTTAGAAGACCCCCAACAGTGCAAACTGCAAGCATTACAGTGTTGTGCTTCAGAAAACAAGACCTGGAGATAAAGAGGGCGTGAAGATTACTATGAATAGCTCCATCCCGTATCCGCAGAAAAAAACCGAACCAAGTGATGAAAGAGAACATGGGAATGGTGCTGAAAGAATGAACACAAAGGACTCTTCACCAGAAGAACAAACTGAAAGTCTACTGCAAACTTGATTTGCTTTTATTTCGTGCTACTGCACATTATTTTCTGGTTGCAGGAGAAAGAGCATGGATGCCCTAAGGTATGTAATTTCTAGGCATTTTTGACTCACTTCACGTGGGGTTTTTTTTGGTTTTTTTTTTTTTTTTGTGCAACTTGAGGTTTTTGTCTTGCTCTTTGTACAGACTTGCTGTTGCTTTTGCTTTTTCATAGTTTTTCTTTTCTGTAGTAAATTTTATTGCAATAAAGAAAGAAAAACATCCATGTTTTGGTGTAATTGAAAATTGGCAATTTACAATCAGGGACAATTAGGTACTCCAATGAGTAAGGAGCCTCCAATGCACCAATGCACACAGATTTGCTTGCTCTACTCCCATAAACTAGAAAGGGAATCATGGGGAATAGCACCCATGCACCTTTCTGAAAATTTGCTTCTGTATTCTTATTACCATAAAGCACTCCCAGTGACAGAGCACAGTGGACCAGAGGGCTTCTATGGGGATAACAAGTCTGTACTACATAGAAATAACTTGGGAACTTTCACCTTGAATTCAAGTAATGCCCAATTAAAGAATATAAAGGTGACAATTGGTTGGCAATACATATGCAGCACATTTACTCTGCACTTTAGCTGTATGCCTGACGGTTTTCCTGCACAGTTTGCTCTTCTGCCTCAAAAGCGAATGACAGAAGCTTTAATGATTTTTCAATATTGATCTGACAGCTGGCTCATGAGACCACACTGATAAATGAAATTTATCAGCCATTCAGGTCATTCTTACTTGATGAAGGGTCTGTTATCCTCATAGCTAAAGAATGCGTAGACATAAAGACAAGAACACAAACATTAGAAATATAATGACAAAGAGAATATAGTTTACTCCTAGTTCCCCTCCCTTCTCCCACCGGCCATCACCAAAACCAAAGGTGGACCAGCATCAGGTATGCCTGGAACACAACAGCCAGCCTGGCTTGCTTCTCCAGCTAATTGAAGCATGATCGAGGTCACTGGTTTCATGCACAGAAGTGGGCATCGCTAGCTGTGAGCTGCAGCTGCCCCTCCTGGTTTCCATCATGCAGCTGTCAATTGATCTGAAATCTCTTTTAAAAATCATGGCTGTCCCTGGAGAAGACAAGTTTTGAAACCCCAGCACAGCCATCACAGAAGGCTTTCACATGTTCAAGTGGCAAAACTTCACTATGCTTGCAGCACTCCCTGCCTGTGGGGCTGCAGTGTATTACAGGGATCTCTTTATTGCTGTTTACTTTTTCATTATGAGTCACACTGCAGCATCAGGATCTTCTAAAGTCATGGGTGACAGAAAGCATTGACTTATTTACTCCCATTTCATGGGGAAGGACAAAGAAAGGCCTCTCTTTGCCAGGCAAGAGTGCAAAGCAGCCCGCTGCAGTGATGAAGAAGCCAAGATGAATCACTCAAAATGAGCTTCTGTCACTGTGGGGACACAAGACTGGTCATAGTCATTTTCCTAGGGGACTCTCCCTGACTTCTGGGACAGACCATGTGCATAACTCTGCCTGTGTGGTGGGTGATGTGCAATACGTGGGGAGAGCAGGTCAACTCCTCTCCCCACTGACATGGAGCTCTTGAACCTGTGATCCCTTGCAGAAACCACCATGGGTGCCAGAGACGGAGGGGGACTCAATATGTTCATCTCATTCCCCTGGCAACACAACCAGGGCTAGTCCATCCTTTGGTCAGTACTGGCAACCTGCAGCTTTCCTACAATGCAGTTCAATGAAATGAAGACATGAGACAATCTGGAGCTGTCAGGCCAGCAATGTGGGCAGGAGCAGGGCTGTGATTTCTATTACTGTGTTCACAAGCACTCAAGTTTTCTGGTAAAGACGTTATATTGAAAAGCCACCAGCAACAGATTATAAAAATAGAGAATTTGGACATTTTTTTATGCTGTTGCTGCTATCCAGGCCCTCACAAAGTTTTTCAGCGATCCGCAAGAGCTTTTCCTCAAGGCAGCTGAAGGCTCTGTTTCGTCTTTGTACAGGCAAAATGCTAAATTGTTATACTTGGATTTCCCTTAAGCTTGAGGCTAACACTTCAAAGCAGCTCAGGAGAAAACCATGTAAGAGACCTTGGCAGTTTTTACCCCATTTTCAGTGTGGATGTGTGTAGGACCCACTGCCCAAAGCAAATAGGTGGCTAAAGAAGTGAAATTTTCAAAGATGCTTAACTTGTAAATGATTTAATTCTGTACACATAAGGCCTATAGAATTTAGTCTCTTATACCCTCATGAAATACAATCCTTTTCATTTTACCAACTCAAGTGTTTTAAGAAGCTTAACTCTTGTGTTAGCAACAATTTCTGACAAAAATTACTCCAGAATGCCTTTTTTTTTTTTTTTTACCCCTGGTAAAGTCTGTGAAACCTATCAGTGCTACAGTAATACCGTGTCATTATCTGCAATACATAAAACCCAACACTTAGACAAGAGAAAAGCCTTGGAAGAGCCTTAGTTCCCAGAAAATTCAAGCTGCTAACTGGAAAACTGAGATTATATTCACTAGTAGTAAAATCAAGTAAAATTTGAAGCAGAAGTAACTGGAAAACTTAGCCTAGCACAGCTTGAGATGCTACATCTAAAGTGCTTGTCCAGATTTGGATAAATTTGTCCAATACCTGGCAGTGAGGGGTACAGCCCACTGAATTTAAACTATGTTACTCTGATCCCTCCATAGTTAATGGGAGACTGGTAGCCCCCAAAAAGGAATTTATCCCCTAGAAGAACAGGTATTTAAGGCAGATGAGGCTTTACCATTCCCTGATAAAATACTTTCCTCTACTGACTGCAGAGGAAAGCTGAATGATGGCTTAGGTGGGGGCCTCACTTTCAAATACCTGAAGGTAAAGAGCTGATCTTTAGTGGTTGCATTATTCATTTAACCTGCAAAATCTTACCTCACCTCCCTTGTGTTTCTTTGCAGCCCAGATGATGGATAGTGGATGGTCTACCAATCCATATAAATATCTAATTCATTTTCTAATCTTAAAAAAAGCCCTGACTTTACCTTGGGGCAAAGACTTCCTAAGGTTAATTACACATCATGTAAAACTCTTTCAAAATCTTATTTAAGTTAGATGTCTTTCAATTTCCCAGAGTAACTTTTCCTTCAACAATGAGAAAGGATTGTTCGTATTACTTTCTCTACTCCTGTGATATTTCCAGACCAATAATTTTTTAAAAAGTTGCGAAAATTTTACAGTTCAAAGCATTTTCCCATCTCTATGTTAGCAGGAAAATGCTCAGTAAGCACATGGACTGAGAGCTCCGGCCCCAAAATAACTGTTTGGCTAGCAAGAAAAAACACCAAAGTGAGTACACAGGACCTTTAGTAGCTGTTATGGGTGATGAAACCCAAATAAAAATAGATGGATGATGTGCCCCCTCACAAGCATTCAGAAAGACCCGTGGAATTCATTTTAATATGATGCAAATAAAGCAGAGAGACAGACATTTCCTGCAGGCACGCAGGAGGGAAACACAAAGTGTGCTATTGTGTCTCCCCACTGCCTGCTGGTTGGTATGAGGTAGTAGGGATGTTTTACTTTCTTTCTTGTATTTTTTTTTTTTTAATTTCAAGGATTAGAAAATATTGATTTATTGAACTGCTGAAAATCTACAGGAAGGAGTTGGAAAGTCCAGCACTCCCCTCATAAAGCAAACGGGTTCATCATTAATTAGTGAAGGAGCATCTTCATGGTGAGAAAAATCAATAGCAAGCAATAAAAGAGTGCTTAAAGGATTTTGCCTTCGAGTCTCATGACAAAGTTACCACCTTGATGGCCTGAAGCCAAATAGCTTCCTAATCTCCTTACTTAGGCTGCTGGTGTTCATCACACAGCTTTCCAAGTCATCATTTCCAAGTCTCATGTTCTGGCTTCTGCACTGTCCCCTGAAAACACCTGTAACCATCTTGGGGGTCAGCGGGCCTGCAGGAGAAACCCTTGGCTTTACATGGCTTAGAGACCTGTAAAGTTTGGGGCCCCACCTCATGGCATAAGGGTAATGTTATGTAAATTTAAAACCACTTCTGGCTTCCACTGGTAGATCTAAAATTTTATTCATCACGTGGCCAAACCTTTCTTGGCCCCATGTGATGCCCAAGCCTACGATTTGGGACAACCAATGGCTGTGTTTTTCTGCTAAAGGCAAAGCATCATCTCTTTCCCCTCAACTCACCCAGGGAAGTCACAGTCTGCTTTCTGAGATTTGTTCTTAATTATTGCAATTGGAAAGAGCAATTCTGTTAACCTCATCTCATTTTATGTAAGTAATTAATTACCCTCAGAATTGCTTACCCTGTTTACTTCCTTCCTCCTAACTTTGCAAAGGCATGGTATGATTATTCAAGCCACACTGATGTGTAACCACGTACCTAATTGTTTCCACACTACATGGATTCAACAAAGCCTTTAGACACATTTGTATTATCCAAATAGCAGCAGCAGGGCTTGCTGACAAAGTGCTTAAAATGTATGGCCTTTTAAAACAATAATAATGATTTATGGGTTCACAGAAAGACTGTAGGTATTTAATAACTTCCAGGACACTCTCTCAAATCAATAACCACTGATTGATATTTTTTTTTAAAATTCAGAAAGGAGGACACCTGTCAGTGGGAAGATTAGTGCTTTACAATCCCCATTCAGTATTAACACAGCCATCACAAAACCAGAGGTAAGCAAGCAAAACCCCAAACCAAAACAATCACATACTAACCAAACTTTTCTGTGAAAAACTCAAGCAGCAGCAGATTGCAACAAACAAAATCAGATGCTGCCATCAACATCACTGGGGGAAAAAGGCACCCAGACAAAAGCAGTCTCAGATGTTTTTCCAGTAGGGTTTTTGCTTCTGATGTGCTCCCAAACTTTGCACTCTGGTAAAATATAAATGTGCCATATCTTTGCTTGGAAGGAAGCTTATAAATAATTTTGTGCCAATTCCAGATGAATTTTTTGGGTTTGCTTTAGGCTGCCTGTAAGTTTGCTCATGCAGAGATGCAGATCAAGGCTATAAAGGAGAAGCAATGAGTTAACCAGGGGACTAGGAAGCATGGTGATTTCTTACACAGAATCCAAGGGAATGAGAGATGAGGCTTGTTCAGCCTGAAAAACAGGAGACTGAGGGGAGACCTCATGGCAGTTATAACTTCCTCCTGAGAGGAAGAGGAGAAGCAGGCACTGATCTCCTCTCTCTGGTGACCAGTGACAGGACCTGAGGGAATGGCCTGAAGTTGTGTCAGGGGAGGTTTAGGCTAGATAATTATAAAAAGGTTCTTCACCCAGAAGTTCACTGGGCACTGGAACAGGCTCCCCAGGGATGGCCACAGCACCAAGACTGACAGAGTTCAAGAAGCATTTGGACAACGCTCTCAGGCACATGGTGTGATTCTTGGGGTGGTCCTGGCCAGGAGCTGGACTTTGATGATCCTCACAATATTCTATAAATCTATTACCATCAGGCTTGTAAAGGCATGCTACTCTCTCAAGGCCAGATCAAACACAGAGATCATAGCCTGAGTTCTAGTACAATGAAAGTGAGAGAGGCAGTTTCTAATGTCCAGCTCAGTACTCCATGGCTCACATCTAAACTTTGCAGAGGGGGAGATTTTCCAAGGGACAGAAAAAGCTATTCCTCATTTTCTGAAGTGGCCAGATCATCTGGTCATCCTTGCAAAACCCTTAAGTCCTGTTAAGACTTCTGGTGACAGAGAATGCCCTGTCTGCACATCCCAAGCACTCTTAAAACACATTCAATTTCTCATTCAAGTTTATCCAGACCTAAACACTGGCTCGGAGACTCTTTTTGTTTGCTAGAATCAGATTATCCTCTCCTGGAGCAGGAATCCATGGATGATTCCTCTCCAAAAGGCATCCCTGGAGCTGCTGTGCTCTGAGCCTGCTGTTCCCAGAAGTCAGTGCAGTTCAAAAATGCTGCACATAGCACAGCTAGCTGGGAAGAAGAGATTTTCAACACCCTATTCCTGAACAACCCACTCAGTTCACCTTTCTATTTTGATAGTAGGGCTGTTTGAAAACATTTAAAGAGAGCTAGCTCTGTACAGGCATTGATGTTTTACTTGACCTTATAAATTATAGGCAACATCCAGTCAGGATTTTGGGTCATATTTAACAGAAGTTCACTGTGGCTCCTGTAAGCATTTGCATTCACTAGCTTGTGCTTAAAACTCTCTGCACCTCCATTCCACCACACACACCACATCAAGGCTGCATGGGTGCATGAAACTTCCTCTCCCTGCTTGCTGCTCCACAGAGGGAATCTCCATGCTGCCAGACCCTCAGCCCTTTCTTCACTGGAAACTGAGAACTCTGAAGGTAAAGGATTGGACCTTTTGCATCCTGATGCTGTGCTGGGCAAGCTCCCAAGAGTTGGACCCCTTCACTGTACTGTGTCCTGCCTGTGCACTCCCAAGCAATCACAAATCCAAAGGCAATGAAGGATTAAAGTGCTGCTGTTCTGCAAGTCCAGTCCCCTGGGTGAACCCAAGGCAATATTCAATTCCAGACCCTTTGGCATTACAAATTATTCCCAAGTGGCAGCATTTTATGATTAAACAAAAAAGATCTGGAAACCAAGAGATGAGATTAAATCTGAATAGAAAAAGCTGAAATAATCCTGTCTCCCTACTTTGTCTTGTTTCAAAAACAGCTAGAATAAAGCACAAATTAATCTTCCTTTAGTAGGAGTATACTTTCTACAAATTATTGTTCTGCATTGTGAATATAAGCTCTTCATATCAAAGGAGAAAAAAATCTTGCATTTTCAAAAGTCTAACTCATTCCTCACTGCACCAAACCCAGGATGTTTACTTTTTCTGCATTTCAATCAGCTGACTAAACAAAACCAGACTGGTAAACCTCTGTTCCTGCCAGCACAATACTGCTGTGTTAAATCAAGGATTTAATTCAAACATTTCTGCAGATGATTTTTGGAAGTTCTATTTAACCTTTGTTTTCAATTTTCTACCTAACTCAGGATTTTTTTTATGATTTCAGCAAACCCACAGGACTGAATAACAGGCTAATCTGGGGGCTGGGATTAGTCATGTCTCTTTAAATAAAATACATATGTTGAAGCACGAAAATGAGCAGATAATCACTTACACCCATACAACATATGGGGAGAGCAGGCTATGGC
The DNA here is from genome assembly GCA_035583155.1 of Acropternis orthonyx. NCBI lineage: Eukaryota > Metazoa > Chordata > Aves > Passeriformes > Rhinocryptidae > Acropternis > Acropternis orthonyx. Next base: position 18,154,558 of record JAWWEU010000125.1, on the reverse strand, counting down.
AACAGTTTTAAAAGAGGCATGTCTTCAAAAGGGGCTTCTAAATTTTGTGCCTGATGCTCATCATCCCCCACCTCCCCCAGCCTGGGCCAGACTCCCTGAAAGAGCCCAGAATGAGCTTTGCAAGGTTTTATATAGTAATAATCAAGGGTGAGTCTTTGCATTTGGCTCCTACTTTTGGCTGTTAGGTTGCACATTCTTAGATTTATTTCTGCAAGCATTTGAGCAAGAGATTCCTATGGAAAAAAAATACAAAATAAAGGAATACGTTGTGAGTTTTGTTTCAAGTCAGAAACTTGGGAGAACATATATTTTTTTATTCACCCATTAAATCAGGGCTGCGTGCCTTTAGCTGCAGACAATTTGAAGCTTCCATAGCAGCCAGCAAGCTGAGGAGGGCTTGTTTTGGTCATTTGAGGATTGATTTCTGAAGGCTGCAGTGCAGGACATTTCCGCTTAATTCCCATTAATGGGATTTCAGTATGTGTTCTTGCAAATGTGGTCACAATGCCTAAAAACATTACCTCCTGCATGCTTGGAATAAATACACGTTTTTCCAGGGAATGCCATGTTTTTGATATAGTACTTATTCTTTTGTTGCAGAAGATGGGGTGGGAGCAGGTTTTAACAAGAGGAAAGAAACTGCAAGAGAACTACAGTGATTAATGCCAGGATTAAACTATCTCAAGGCTCCTAATTAATAGTGCTTCTTCAGCAACAAAAAATGCTCCCAGCTAAGACCCTGGGTCTCTCTGTCTGAGAGAAAGAAAATTAAGTTTCCAGGATGACTTTCAGGTGAGTTGCCATTGCAATGAGCTTTTCAAACAAACCCAGGACTACAGTCTGACACACTCCTCTTTGAAGAGGCCCCCACAAGTTGTGCTTTCTAAAAAAGCATCCAGGTGGCCTACGGCACAAGCCAAGTTATACCCTGGCCAAAACAATAACATAATAAAATGGGAAAAAAAGAGAAACGAGCTGACAAAGCCCTTTGCCTCTTGCCTTCTTTCTAGTGGGTCTGCAACTGCACTTGGCAGCTCTGACCGGCATGTTGCTCTTCCAAAGTAAACAAAATAAAATCTTGTTGCCACATACTACAGCACAGAAGAATGTCAGGAAGCCTGGTATGGCCGGGGGAAATGCTAACAAACTAAACTGCAGCCAGGCAGCACTAGGGGAGAGGGCACAGAGTGCCTGTGAGAAATTCAAAGGAAAGGTTACATTTGTAAGGAAGAGAAAAGGATGGCTTCTGGTCTCTGCTAGAAGAAAGGAGGTTTTGCCCTCTCCCCTCCAGCGCTTTGAAGATGCCCAGTGTAACTTCAGGTGCAGCAACTGCTTTGCCCTATTGATGAACGCTCTCAATCCACTTGTAGGACTTGCTTTTTGTTAGGTAAATGCTCTTCCCATCCAATTTTCTACTAGTTTTCCATGTCAGTAACTAACACACCCCACGCTGTGCACAGTGAGAGCATATAGCAAAGACAAGACCTCAGATTTCAGTAGATATTCTGAAGAGCACATCTGGATTAGCATCAGTGTTAGCTCCTCTTTTTTTTTGTACTAGTACCACCATGACTCAAATGAGCAGTGTTTAAATGTCTGCAGAACAAGCACTGCACTGCCACACGACGTGAAGGCGCTGGAATAGAGGGTTCATCTGAAACCGTTTTGCACAGAGAATGGGGGTTAAGCATCTGGAAACATGTGGATGCTTTGTTGTGCTGTGGCATCTGGCACTGGTTGGATGAGAACCTGGTGTGCAAAGACCACAAGCTGCCAAAGAACACGCCTGACCACCTGGAAAGCAGCTGATGGATGGAAAATGGAAGAACCGTGCTGGACTATTCACATATAATGTATTTTCTCTTGTCACATAAGGTTTCTTACAAGAATGTGAAGATGAAAAAAAGATGCAGTGTAGTCCTGTCTGTGACAGTCTGAGACATTTTGCATATCTAACATCTACCCAGCACAATGGAAAAGCATGAAGTAGAGACTTTGAGCTGCTTAGCTCCAGAAATCACTCCACACAGCAGCAACCTCTGGTAAAACAGCCTCACAGCTGCTGTAAAGAATTCCAGCTGGTAACACATTCTCAATGAGGAGCCATCTGCTAGCAAGAGTGCATCAATACCACACGGATACACCCACAGTCTCCACCTCACAGGCTATAGGTGCAAGCTGCACAGCAGGCTTTTGCCATCCAAAAAGCTTACGTAGTCCCTGGATTGAAAGATCTGTCTTTCCTGCAAGCTCATAAGGACTGGGGGAATCAATCTTCCAAAACAATGCCTTCCCGGGTACAGTTGCTGACAGGGAATCAGTTTGTGCTCATGAGCCTTTTTGTGCACCCTTTACATCCCAATTCTACTCTCAGATGGACCATTAGTGAGATAACATGTGATGTGGACAGAGCTATCCAGGACTAAACGATGCTTCGCACTGCCCATCCCTGCTCACCTATGTTTGACAACAAGCCACAGAGATGAAAGACCAATGGCCACAGTGGACTTTGAGTGCTCAGAAGCAGATATTATAAGAGGCTGGGAAGGGAAATCCCCTCCAACTCTGCGTTTGGGGAGACATGGGCAGAAGCTACACACACCACCCAAGAGGTAGCTTTTTGGGCATCCTTGTCGGTGTCACTTCATACTAAAAAGATCTTTAAAAGCCAGAAGAGATCACCACTCTGGATGAACTCCTAAAATTTCCATGTAAATACACTGAAGGAAGCCATCAAACAGAACTTTTTCAAAATGGCCTAGATAAAAGCATGCTACTCTTGATGACAATACCTCTTGTAAAATGGGAGACACTGTCCTCCTGGCATCATTGGCAGGCACAGAAACTCTTGCAACTCCAAACAACATATCCCACATACAGAAGCTCACATATTTTCCTGGCTATTTGTCTCAAAAGCAGGACTAGGGCATGAATCTTGCCGCATCAGAGGGCAAAACCCACTGAATCAGCTCAGTACCAACCTGCCACAAAGGGAGGATGCTCTTAGCACAGGGGGAAGGACCCACATATGTGGTTACCCTATTTCCCTCTTGAAAGTGCTGGGGTGAGCCAGAAAAGTTAACAAGGAAAAAAATCAAACCAGCTCTGTATTCATCAAATACCTTGCTGGGTAACCCCTGGGTAACCAGTGCCCCACCACAGGAATGTCAGAATCTCCCATGCTGGCACAAATCCAGGGACTGTTCTTGAAGGCTAGGGAAGTTTATTTTTACAACTTTGCACAGTGCCTACAAATCTATCAACCACACAGCATCTGGTTCAGGCACTGCCCTTTGAATGGCTTTTCTGTTGGTGTAGTAATTAAAGGTATCCCAGGTGACACCTGATCCCTTATCAAGTTCATTAATTTAAGTGGAGTTATTTGGCTCTCTATTTTCTATACTTCATAATGTATTTCTAACCTTTAAAGTGACATAGGCAAGGACCAGATTGCAGGGGCACTTATTAACAGCCTATTAAAATATTTTACGGCCTTCATTTTTATATTGCCATAGGGAATCAAGTATTTTGCTGTTGTTAAATACACTCAGGATTTATGTTGCGAGAGCTTCAACACAGCCTAACACAGAGTAGCGCTAGGAAATGAACTTGGAGAACAAACTCTCATTCAGCTCTCCATGTGCTGTAAAGCTGTCATATGCAGATGGGAGCAAGAGGCCCTCCAATGCAGGCTCTTTGTTTTGTTTGGCTTGAATTTTTTTAAATATAAACCAATACAACAAGATGCAAGGCTCTGGGACCTGGGTGTCTTTTTATCAACCCTACAGACCCACAGAGGGAAGCTCAAAAAGTATCTTCGTGGTGTCCCGTGAAATAATATGATCTGCGGTTGCTGTAACACATGGACACTGCAACTGTCTTAGAGTCAATGGTTCTTACCTTTAACAAGACTGTGATCTTATCTAGAAGACAACTATGATTTACTGAAAAGTTTTCTAGAGATTGCAAGCCCCTTGCTTCCCTAGGAAACCTCCCTCAAAGGTGAATTCCCTTCTCTACTACAAATCTGCACTTCCTCCTAAATCAAGCACATCCAGCACTGAGACAACATGTCTTGAATTTAGAGACTTAATGCTGTTCTGCTTAGGCATTTAGAAATTACAATCAAGATCCTTGTGAAACTCGTGTTTTGATAAACTTCCTAAGGTGAGCCTGGGGTCTTCCAGAGTTTATATTACGTTTCTCTTATTTTCTCAAGCATAAAAAGTAATTTGTAATGAAGCAACACATTTGGAAGGGTATCAGCAACACACTTAGAAGTATTTTAATTGCTTGTGTTTTCAAAACATTTTAATGAAGTCGAATCAGGAATAGACACTCATCTGCCAAATAACCTATAAAATATTTTACAATGACATTATAATTGATGCAACTGGTTGTATAAATTCCTGGCATTTTAAACAAAGATACTAGAGATTAGCATAAGAAGATTATTCAGTAGACAATTATTAGTTTTGTTTTAATTATAAGGTCTCTGGGTTTTTTTTTCTGCCCAGTTTTTAATTTAAATGTCATACTGCAAGGCTTTCTAACAGATTTTGCGTGGGTAACCTCAGAGACTGTTCTTAGCAAGCAATTCCATAGCACTATTGCATGACAAGTAGCTATATTAATAAATGTTATTAAATGTACCATTCCTTTAATGCCTCATCCAAGACCAAATGAAAGACTACCTTCCTGGGATCAATCTTGGACATCCAGGAGGGACAGCTCTTCCAATTTCTTTTTATAGCTGAGTGATGTCAGGAGAAACACAGGCACGCCACAGAGCAGCCTGACCACAAACTGGGCAAATGAGCGCCCTGCACGTTTCCGAGCTCACTGGGGCCTCCTGCATTTATATGGACTCCAGTACTCTTTCCTCAGAACCCTCATGGAAGAAGCTGTGCCTGAGAAAGTAGAGCTTCACCAAAGAACCATGACAGGTTGTGGCATACCAATGGCATTGCAAGCCTTGCTTGATGAGAAAGTTTTCAGGAGGAGGATTGACCTGGTTTAAATTAAAGCTGTATCTTCAAGAGCTGCTCAGCAGTAAAAACAATAACCTTGCTGAGAATTGCCTTGCAACTGTGCAATTCAGTCATCTCCTAACGAGCTCCCCTCATGCCTCTTTTCCCACTCCTACCACAAAATAGAGCAAAGAATCCACTTCCAGCCGTGTTGCACAACACTCTCCTTTCCTGGGTGGGCAGTAAAGCGCTGACTCCCAACAATTTCCCCCTTCTAAAGCTCATTAGATGGTTTTATTAATTAGCAGGGTCCCAATCTTATCACGCGCTGCACCTGAAATCCCGCTTGTATTTTTGAAGAGAGTAATTAAAGCCAGAGGTACTTGAATAAACAAGCACTGACAGAGACTAATATTCTATCCATATAATGAAGCAGTTTGCTAGACAGTAAAATTCCCAGATTTACTGGGCATTCAGATGTTAACCCAGTCCTAGGGCAAAACACGCCTTGGCTAGAAAGCACATCTGCTGATGTGGGCACCCCCAGATAAATCCTCAATAACTCTGCTGAAAGCAATCAGATTCTGGGAAGAACTTGGGTCATGAAATCTGTCAGGGGCCAAAACAAACAGAAAAGAAGTAAGGCTGCTGCCCTTGGTGCAGAGAGAAATAGTAATAATCAACAGTTTCAACACCTTTCCTGTAGAGACTGAAATAATTAGCTGGTAATTATTGGGCACTCTTTACACAGAGTGACTAGGGGGTTACCTGCTTCCAGGATTGAAAATGTAGCTTTGCCTCCTTCGTGCGAAACTGAATGGAAAATGCCACCACTGCCAGCCAAATCCCAATAAAGACAGCGCTTCATCATCAGCCACTTTTTGGTACCTATTAGAAACCACTCTGCAGTGCCATAACCCAGTGTATTATCCCTGGTTATCACTGTTGGTGGCACAGCTGGTTCCCCTGTTATGCTCCTCAGAGAAGAATGGGGGAAATAAACAGCAAACAGATAGAAAGAAAAAAAACTCAACCACTTACTTGATATTGTCAAGACATCCAGATTCGGGTTTCAGTATGGCAGTATGATGAAACATTTTATAGAGAGCAATCCCAAGGAAGATGACATTAAGCTGCAATGGAGGGGAAGGGAAAAAAAAAAAAAGGATTATATGACACAGCACAACATGATGGGGAGAAAGTCAGATTCTTCTCTGTAACAGATGGGTTACTGTAGGAAATTAGCTCTCACTACAGTTTTATACTGACTGAATCACAGTAAATTTCCAAGCATTTTATGAGGTGAGCTGGCCTGCACACTGCAGGACTGGTGATGCTACAGCCTTACTGAAGCTGTGGCACTGCGTGTGTTACTGATATGAGGCTGGTTCTAACCTCAACTGTAGTGCTTCGTTAGTGCTATGGAAAATTAAAAATACTTGCTGTAATGGCTTTTCTGTGACTGAGAGGTGTACAGGCATGAAAAATCACTTCAAGCATCTTCCTGAGCCAGCCTCATTGTAATGAAGCATAAAGGCATCTTTTTCTGCAAATACACCTTTTAGACATGGTGTAATGGGGCAGATGGGCAGGGAAGTCACAACTGCTGAAGATGCTTAGCACAATGCAAAGTTGAAAAACAAAAAATAAAAGGAATTTGATTTGTTCTGTAAAAGATGTGATGGTGTTTCAATGCCTCAGTGTTAAGTTAACAAGGCTGCCAATTCCTGGAAAGCAGTTCCTCCAAAAGCCCAGTCTAGAGTTTGAGACATAATCAAAAAGGGAAGATATCTTTTTATGAATGAAATGCCTAAGGGGAAAAAAACCCAACAGTTGTAGCTCATGGTGTGGCCCCCTTCTTGATGTGGAAGGCTGCTGAAATGGCCCCCAGTTGCAGGAGAAGCAGAAGAAGCAGAGACAATGTCTGCATTGAAGTGAGAGCGCCTGGTTTTCTGTGCTAGCCAAACTGTAGTTAGTCAAAACAAAGGATGGTTTATTTAAGCCATATTGTAGTGATTAAAGTATAAGAAAACTCCAGCTGTCTCTAACATTGGGTTCTCTACCTTGTTGCTGTGTTAGCTGATATGCTGGCAATGTGCTAAACATGAAGTCATACGAGCTTCAACTTCTGCTGGGAAGGAAAAAATCCTCATCAAACTTCTCTTCTAGTTTGGACTTTATTTCATCCCCACATCCCATATTTCACCTTTTTATTTTTTTTTTTATTTTTTCCCCATTATCAATGCAAAACTTTACTCTGGAATTCAAAAAGTGGGTGAGCAGTGAGAGGCATCAAAATAGAGTTTGGCACTTCTAAATGTCCAATGGCAGTAACCAAACTCTGCAAGTGCATGTTCCAAAGCTCCCCAGCCCATTTTGATCAAGTATTTTGCAATGCCAAGAGCTTCTCATAATGAGGGTCTAATTGCTTGTGCCAGGTGGGGTCAAAGAAGAACATGCCTTTCTCAAATTAATCCGTGTAAATTAAAGATAAAGAGTAAAGGGACAGCAAAAGTTTTATTTCTTGACCTGGGAGATGGAGTAGTTAATTAGGAGTTCTTACCATAATTATCAAGGTCGCCGGTCCTATAAAGCTCCAAATGAAGTAGGTGTCAAGTCGGAGCCAACATCTGTAATGAAACACAGGGGAAAGAAGGCATTCAAGGACTGCACTCAGGACATACATCAAGAGTGAGCAAGTGACAGAGAAGAATGTGAGCTGCAAAACATGCTGGTGGGAGACAGGAAATATTACATTGCTTGTTCATTTAAATGCTGAATTATGTGCCCAATTTCTGACAACGCTATTGATGGAGTAAGATAATTACCTCTAGAGGAAGCAGGGAGAAAATGGCACGAGGCCTATTTGCTAAGGCTTTCTGCATCTATCAGAAAAAATCCTTAAACTGAGGGGTTTTTTTTAAAGGAAGGGGTCTGATGAACATCCATAGAGCTGCTTCTTTGCTGTATGCTCCTCTCTGCTCTCCAGCTCTGATATAATGCAAGCTGTCTGTCAGCTGTCAAGTGAGATGACATTTCTCCAGCAATCAGATCAGAGTAAATTTGGTGCAAATAGGAAGCATGAATTGGATAACAGGAGGCTGAGGTTTAATTAGGTTCAGCAACTTCCTCTTTAAAGTGTTTTACTTCCCCAAACCTCCAGAGTGTTTTGTTTCCACTAATGTTTCCCGAGTTGCATATGGTCTGTCCTATCACAAGAAGTTGATTCATGGCCTAAAACTAAATTATTAATCGCTTAATTTCAACTGCATTTAATACTCCCCACATTTTTTAAGGCCCTTGGGAAATTACATTTCCATTCCTAGTTCATTCCAGGTGACAGGAAGATAAAATGGAAGTGACTGGTTACAAGACAGGCGAATGTAAATTCCAAGAAAGTTTCACATGATGTTTAAAATAATAATATCTTGTCATGTTTGCAATGCTGCAAATCACAGCTTCGTTTATACACAAAGGACTGAGAAAGCATAAAACCACTCTTATACTAAACATTCAATGGAATTTCATAATTAGACAAGTGACAAGAACTGTATATATGAATTTATCATGGTGGAAGAGAGAGCAGTTCTCACACACGACAGCTCTAGTGTATGTGCTTAATGTTTTTTGCCTTCCAATGGACTTTGCAACAGGCGGAAAGGTCTGCGCCAGCAGCCCTGCGTGAGATGATCAGCAGAAGACGCCTGCAGAGAGAATAATATAACATGCCCTGAACCTCTATGACTGAGAGAAGCCAAGATATGAATAAATTCAAAAACACAGAGAAAGCTTCTCACTTCCCTCCATGACCATATAAATTTCAGGTCTCATCAGTGTTGAAGATGTATCGATATAGATATAGATATATATATATACACATATAGTCATACCACTATTTGTCACAAATTAAAATACCGTCACTTCTGTGACTGTCATTCTTGAGCTGCCTCTGCAGCTGCTCATCCAGAATCTTCATGTGATAGCATCAAAATCTTAATGCAAAGAGCCAAATAGAGGCTTTCAGAGTGATTGCAGGGAAATCTTGTTTCCTCCGTGGCTGTTGAAGTTCAAGGTGATATAGATGCAGCTGGTAATGGAACAACAGGAGTGACTTGAAACTACTTGAGTCTGATTCCCTGTAGGAAAGGGTTTATGTGATCATGACATGTGTGTATCACCCATAATAACATCTGAACTGTCACCCAATTGCAACTAGATTTGACAAAGGAATAGAGGTTTCAAGGATAATGAAGTTCCTGTAAAAAAGTCCTCCCCCTCATCCCTGAACAAAGATGTCTGCATAGCAGCAGTTCACATATTACATGGCATTTCAGACTCTACCTACCCCATCCCCCTTACGAAAAAAGTGTAACTAGTCTTTATGCCTCAGTTGCTCTACATAAATCAGAGAATATGCAGCCCCATCACTTTTTTCTACTGATGAGTGTTGGTGTGTGGGAGAGGACTCAGAGGGTTGTGGTTTTTTGGGGTTTTTTTGGGTTGTCTTTTTTTAAAAATGGAAATATTTTGAACTTCTTTTTTCCAGTTTAACATTCAAAACACTCCCCAGTCCCTGCTGCCCAGGAGTTGGGAACATTGCATTTTAGTTGCCATCGACTTGGTTTTCCTTCAGCATAAAGAGTGAGCTGACTCTTGGAAAGTCCAGGGAAAAGGAAACACATAAACCCCCTCTTTACCTCTTCAAGTGTGATGGCTAGCCCTGTGGTCACCTCTGGTACAGCTGGTTTTGAATGCATATAGATTGGGACACAGGGAAAATCAGTGGAAGCTGAAATACAGAATGAGTGAAAAGCTGTGCCAGGATGAGGAAAGAAGTGCAAAGCAATTGGTTTCCTTTCCAGACAGTCAAATGGATGAAATCTTCCACCCTGTTCCCCTAAAAAAAACATGTCTCTTCAGTTGTGGAGGACAACTGAGTGACAAGAGCTGGATACTGTGGATGGGAAACAGGAAAGGAGGCAGGTCCTGCCCTCAGAATAGGCAGGTGCCAGGCACAGAGCATAAGGAACCCCTTCCCATGCGAGATGGCTTCACCTAAACCAGAGTATAGCTTGTGAAAAAAAGAGAAAGCTTTTTTTTCTGTCTCTCTGCACACTTCAAAGAATGTGTTTTTTATTTGTTTGAATAGAAAATTTGCCTTTCCATGAAACCACGTATGATTCTCAGTCTTGGGTGACTAGATGGAAAGCCACAGGACTGATCTACAGAAGGACTTAAAAAAGCTGGGGAGCTGGGTGGTCATCAGGAAGAGAAGCAACTTTGAACCTGTTTAAGTCATACCTCATTAAAAATGCAAATTGAGACCAAAACATCAAAACACAGGCATCCCGCCAATTGCATTGTGGAGCTGTAAATTGCTAATCAGACAAGTACCACACTGAGCTTTTCTTCCTTTAAAACACAAAAAACCCATATGCACAACGAGCTGCATAAATGAGCTCCTCAAAACAAGGAAGCAATCAGGCAACTCACTTCCCAAAGTTGCTAATCTTGGGATGCCGAGTTACTTCTGACCCTCCACACGCAGCTGCACTGTGAGCACAGACTTGCTACATTACAAGTTTAGACTTTGCTGCCATCAAGCAAAGGAGCTGCTTCAGGGCTCAGAACAAGGCAGAGTGGGTTATCAGAAAATGTGCGGATGCAGGGAATACTGCTCAAAACTCCACTGCTTCTTCCCAGAGTCACACCAATGTATTCAGTTCTTGTAATGAGCTTCGTGGCACTGCTTTCCCCTACTTTTTAATTTCCTCCTTTTCCACAGTGACAACTCACAATATTCACCTAAAGCTTTTCCCAAGTAATAAAGACTACAAAGAGTTTACTCTATTTTCTGCATGAAGAGAAATCAAATACTAAACTATCCCTGGTGTGCATTAAATATAACCAATAAACAATCATTAGCTGCCATTGGACCATAAAATTTGAAGAGCCCTAAACATATCGTGTTGTTCATGGGAGCTCAGCGGTTTGTTTCACGTGGCTATACAGCCTCCTTGCCAGGGTGCAGTAATGGGATGTGTATGCACCAGACATGCCTTTCAAGCATATAGGTTCTGCTTAATGGAGTTCAGCATCCACAATTGCTCATGCTTCTTCCTCCAAATACTGGCAACAACCCTGCAAATAAAACAAGTGCAGTGGAGCCACCCAAGACAGACCGCATTGTTAGAAGCTATTTTCTGAGCTACATTTACATGCATGAAATGTCGGTGGCTGGCTGATGGACTTGGAGGCTGTGTACATACACAGGGCTTTCATTTTGCTTTCTGACAGCTGGATTGCTTACCATGTATATCCTGCTTTATAGCATTCCAAAAGAGGGGAGAGGGAGCAGGAAACAACTGAGAGATTCCTGCCATGATGAATTTGATCACCAGTGGATGAATATACCTACAAGTACATTTCCTAAAATATATTGAACCATTCAAAGCATAGCTGCTTTCCTCTGCAATTTGTACAAGACTTTGATATGAAACCCAGGAAAGTATGGGAATATGGAATAGCTTCTTGCTGTTGACTTCAGATGGCCTGCTTCTACAGTGAGTCCTCTCAAAGGGAGACTTCTAAAGTCTTAATTGAACTTTCACTGAATTCTAGACACAAGTTATTTTCAAACACTAACAACAGCTGCAAATGCTGTTTTCCCTCTGCATTTTTCAGCATTGCCCACCACCATCCTTGACACCCGATTTGGCCAGGAGAGGGATGGATTTTGTTTACACAGAGGACAAGGCACATAGTGTAACTTTTTACAACTGCAATCCCAGTATTTTGTTTTTTGCAACAAAATTTGAGCTATGGCCATTTAAGACTCAGCAGCTGAAGACCTGGCCTGTGTAAGAAATGGTCACTTGGAAGTTCACGTAAGCATTGCCAGAACACACTTTGGCAATGTGGGGGAACCACACTGTCTGCAGTGGAGCTCCCTGCTTTTCATATTTACTTTAGAAATTCCAATCAGAATAAACTGAGATGCAACACTTCTGAAAGGACCAAACACTGTCTAGCTTGTTCACATGAATAGACCCTGCTGGCCTGAATGAGATGGTCTTTTAATAGAATCACTATGTTGCTACTTGGTTCTAAAAGCAAACTAATCTCCTAATGTAAGTGGTTCAAACTGTTCTTAAACAAAAACATCGTAAAAGGATCAAACCAAATTCTTGGAATAAATAAATGTGAAAGAGTATCTTTGCAGGGCAGCTACTCTAAAATGCCAGTATGAATACTAGGGCATGGGACACTTCAGAAAATCACAAGCACCAAGTGATGAGCAAGGCAACAAGGAGAGGAACAACTGCCTGTTCCTGGCTATGTAATCCGGGCATGTGCTACAGGAGGGTTGGACTTAGAAAGGCAAATGAAATCAAGAAAACCTACACTGGGTGTCTGAGCAAATAATTCTGAGATGTATGAATGGTGGCACCAAGTGCCAGGCAAAAAACAAATAACACTAACAGCTCCATAAGTCCTGCTTAAACAAATGCAGTAAATAATGGAGGGAGGCAAGTAATATATTCCAGAGGATGTTTTACAAAACCTGGCCAAACCAAGCAACTTCTTGCAATCAAATTATGTATGCCTGGCATATAGTTCACTACAAATTCTAATCAGTTCTACCCCTCTAATAACATTATACTGAAAAATACATCATCATCCATCAACCAGATGGAGCATGATAGTTATACAAAACATATTGTATGATTTTTTTATTTTCCTCTATGAGAACGTGATAAAATTGTGCATTCTGGAATTAAAAATCATAAATAAATATTTTAGGCTTTGCAAATATCTGTAAATATTTATTTGCAAAATATTATATATACATGTTTAATCATTAAAAATACTACTTTATGCTGTGGGGAGGGAGACATATTTTACTGGCACACACATAGGACTGCTGACTCCTCAATGCCAAAATAGTGAAGTTTTGATGTTTGCCTTCAGTGAATTTCAGCCAAACTTTCTGCCTGTATCTCCCATGCCATGAAAACATTTGGACACCCAAAGCCTGTTGGGAAAAGGCATGGTATCCCATAGAATAGGTTTATTCTGCTCTGCTTCAGAAAGGTCCATATATGAATCTAACAGGAGTAGAAACATTTCAGCAACGCAAAGCTGCTGTGGTGTTTTATGGGACCTGTGGTTAAGGGCCATGTGTTTCCAGGCTCTACAGCCAGCCTGCTGTGTGCTGCTAACACCCACAACCTACACTGGTACTCTGGTCATCCCTACAGAGCACCACAAAGGACTTTGTAAAGATGAGAGTGGATGCAAATCAACTGCTATCTCACATCCAAAGCCATGCCCTGGGCTGGGGGATGTTCTTCCACTATGAGGGAACAAAGAAAGACACTTTCAGCACCCAGCAGTTATGGTGCACTATAAGAGAATGCAGTTGGTGCTCGCTCCAAACTAGCTGCAATGCTGGGTTTTCTTGGCAGCAGCTCAAAAGGTTGAGAGAGAAGTCAAAACGACCGCTTTGGTGCTCCAAACCCTGTGATGGTAATGCTGCAGAGGTCAGAGGGGGAGCAGTGCGGAAAGCAGCCGCTAAATACCAGATTGCAAAGTGGATGGGTGAGGCCACAGCTCCAGCAATGGCAAATGTGTGGGAACTGGCTTTCCAGACAGCTGGACTCGACCCTTTGGCTGTAAAATGTTTGAGGCTCAATATGCCACACATAGGCTGAAGAGAGAAGTCCTCCATAGAAACAGTGCAGCAGTAAGAATAAATTTGTCTAAAGAGACAAGGCAAAATATTTCCAATACCTGATGCAATAGGTGCTTACATATTGCTCAGCAGGGGATGTGAATAGAAGAGCTGGTTGGGGCAGAAAGCAGGTGGCAGCTCATGGAAAGTCTTCTCCAAAAATGGTGATCAGCTGTTGTGTTACTTATTCTTTGCCCTCTAGACCTGTCAAAGTTGGTCAAACTACTTTGGATAAATTGGTAGAGATCCCTGAAAACTTATTCACTCCTACCTTTATCTGTGTGGGCCATTTCCTTTCCACAAAGCATGACACTTACAAAAAATCAGGTTGCTATTCTCCTACTCATGGGAGGAACACAACACAAATATCCATCTGGGATGCAAACCTACCTGCTGGCATGCTAGTGGAGCATGAGCAGCTCCACTGCTCTACAAATCTGCTTTTTCAAGAAATCAGGTTCATATATACTAATAAGGTTTCAGGTAAAAAAATTGCAGGTGAACTTCATAGAATATCAACAGCTGCCATAGCCTGACACAACCTATGCTAAAAAAGAGTTTCATAAACACCACTAGCTCATTGCTATATAGACCTTCATACTGAGCCCTTAACTCTGTCAAAAGGACATGGGAAAGGCAGCCTGACAAGGGAAGCAAAAAGATAAAAAAAGTCAATAAAAATGCTTTGTTAATGCTACTGTAGGAAAGATGGCAAAGAGAATCAAAGGCTCAATTTCCCCTTTGTTTTCCATTAGACAGTGGTGCACAATAATCTAAATTGTGCTTTGATACCAGCTTCAGCAATGTTGAAAACACTTAAGAATATTTATAATGATAAATGATACAGCTGTTTCAATTTGCAAAGAGCCTAATGCACTCCACTGTCATCACCTATTTTGCCTGCAGGCTCTGTTAATTTGATAGAGCACTTAAAAAATAGAGGAAGAAAGCAGTATTTCTTCATCCAAATAAGAAATACTCTTTAATTAGAGAAGGATGACCTTGCTGATACAGTACCAAACTGAGACTTGGGACAGCCACCTCTGCTGATGCTGATGCTATGCAAAGCTGTGATAAAATTCTCCTCAACTGACTTCCCTGGAAAATACATTTGAAAATCATTTCCTAGTGGGGAATTCGTCCTGTGTCATCACAGACTGTGTTGGAGACACAGTGATGAGGCGAGGCACGCCTCCTGGCTGAGCTCTGCCTGCACAAGCCCTCTGAGCTCCTCACATCCCTTCACCATCCCCGCTCCCACCTCTCCTGACCAGGTCCAAGCAATGTCAAGCTCACTCACACTTTGTCTGTGCCATAGCTCCGATAGTCCACCGCTGCTGACACAGCCACAATCAGCGCAGGCATGCCATAGCCCACCAAATAGAAGTACTTCCTCCGGGAGTGTTCGCTCTCAAAAACCTCCACCAGCATGATGTAGAGCTGCACCCCCTCCAGGAACATCCAGGTGAAAGCTGCCAGGAAGAAGAAGTGCAGGAGGGCAGCAAAGACGGCACAGGCGATCTGTATGAGGGTTGAAAAGAGCAAGACAAGGTGTTTGTACCACACTTAATTAATGCGACAGTCAGGACTACTCTTACTCGGAGGTTTAATAAAAATGAGGGAGTTCTTATCTTCCCTCCCCAAAAGAACCTTTTTTCACTTGAAAAATCTGTGCAAATTATTTTAAAATAGACACATCTTTGCATACCTAAATTATATTAAAAGATACAAAGGTAAGTATGTACACAATCTGGTAAATAAATAAACATATAAAGATGTATGCAGTATAAGCGCACTTTTACAACCTGCTTATTAAACATACACACACATTATTTACAAGCAACACACATACAGCCTCTGAAATCACAGCAGGCATCAGCATGTGACTCCCAGTTAACAACCAGGGGCCAGCTATGAGGACAGTGCTGGAATGTATCTCACTGCATGGTCAAACATTGTACATGCACTGAGACAAGAGCCTGTGACAGCAGCAGAAAGTGCTTTGTTTCTTACCGGCTGGTCAGTCCGGTTGATGCCGATGAGGAAGAGGAGTTCTGCCACAAAGAGGCTGATGCACAAGTTCTTGTGAATCGTGTTGCGGTCACTCTGCAGCCCACGGAAGAAGCAGAAGGTGAAGATGCAGATCAGGAGGCAGACCAGTGAGAGCAGGATGCCAACCCATGTGATGAAGTCCAGGAGCAGGTCATGGACTGCATCGCTGTGCTGAAGATAAAACCAAAAAATCCCATCATTGCATGATGCATGACTTTTAATTCATCCCAGACACAAAGTGAGGTTGTCAGAGACCCTTCCCCAAATATTTGTACCTACTCACCAAGCTGTGGCACAAGGGACCACTACCAAAAAGCTTAAATGGACCTAAACTTGAATCATGCATCAAGAAAGCTGCAGCCTGAAACACAGACTCCAAAGCGTCTTACAAGCTGCAGGTGCCCTGAACAGATTCAGATCCCAAAACATGACAGAAACAATGATGCTGCTGTTGAAAATACTGAGTTGTCATAGCTACTCCTGTGTGCAGCTCCTTCTTTCGCAAACATGGCAAAGAAGCACCTGGACACACAGTACAAAGAACCATTGAACACAGAGAGTCAAGTGTAAAAAAGTGTTTCATGCTAACAGCATTGTGCCAAACAACTACAAATCCATTACAGCCATTTACCAACAGTGAAAAAAGACTCTCTTTAAATGTTCACAGAGATGTATGAGCTTGGAGGCTTCGGACAGAAAGAGATTGCTTAAATGTCTTTTTTTTTTTTTTCCACAGAGGAAGGAGAAAATAAGTTTGATTTTTCTTTTCAAATCCTGGAATTATATTTTAAAACTCCTGGGAAGTCAGATTGATCCCTAGAATGCTACCCAGAAGAAAAGAAAAAAAGACAGACTTTTTAACATGGATTTGATTTTAAACGGTAACAAAATGGTGACTTTAAGAAGGCCTGGAAAGTGAGTGATTCCCTGTGATGAACTATGGTTTTACTCCAAAGCCACACAAACAAGGTCATTTGCAGTGGCAAAGTTAGGAAATAAAGTTTTATGAGGGGCAGCACAGGTGTGCCTTGGTTCTGCTGATAAAACACTGCTGCATTGCTCCTGAGCTTATACTACATGCCCTTCACAGAAAAAGGAGGCGAGTGATAGGACCTGCCTGGTAAGAGTATCCTATCATCTTATTCCTTATTCAGGCTGCAAAAGTCACCCGTAACTCCCCAAGCTTCCACGAGATGCAGTGACATTAGAGATATCATTACTTAGTAAAATGTAAATAAAAAGTGAGAAATACACAGTGAGTCAGGAGATGGCTGCTTGGGGCTAAGTGGTTAGAGTCAATGAGCTGAGGAAAAGACTGGCTGGAAATCTCTGGGGGCTTTTCAGAAAGACCAGAGCAGCTTGAAACCCAGCTTTGTGGTCCACCAGGCTGTGTTATAAATGGTAATCACATTCCCCTCCACTTCTGGCATTTTGATGACTTAGGCATTATGTAGGCTGGCAAATACAATAGTGTCACACTTCAAAAAGCCAGGGCAAACTGGAAACATTTTTCTCTCCATGGGATAAAAGCTTATGACAGATGGAGGGAAAAGGTGATTAATTTATCCATTTTCTTTGCCTGCTTGCCAATGATAAAGCCACATCAAATTTCAGGCCTTTCCCAATATACACTCTGCTAATGTCAGCACCTGCAAGAAACAACTCAAGCCTTTCAGTTCTTTGGCTTTATCAGCATGAGTGATAGGCATCAAAAGATAATGAAGGATGGGGAGTGACTCTCTGCTCCATCTCCTCCAGGCTGCAAGTTTTCTCTCCAGGAAGACACAGAGGTAGAGAGATGGGCTCCTTTGTCCAAACACTCCTGTAGCTTTTCCTGAGTGTTTCCAGTATCTAAAGAACTAGGGGTCACAAGTCCAACAGGGAGACAAGAAATCATTGTGGGCTTTCTGTAGATCATGACAGAAATGCCTATTCCAGCCAGCTCATCCAGCAGCGCCCAGAAAACTGACAAGATGAAGCACATCATTTTCCTGGCGACTGTGCATTGCTTTATCTCAGTGTCATTCCAGCTCATCCATCCCTCTTAACTCTGCGAAAAAATGTTAATGCAAACCTTGCACCTTGCAAATCATTCTTTCTTTTGTCTGAGGCTGCTGGAGAATATCATAAGAACATCTCCCTGAACAAGCCCATATCTGATTTGATTGCCCTGCCAGGCTGAATTGACCAAGAGCTCTTGGGCTGGGTGAGCAGGACAAGGCAGCTAATGCAGGTGGATGCAAGGAGAAACAAACAGGCAGACTTTGGCCAGATTCACCCACCCCATCCAGATGCAGCCAACAACACAGATGCATCTAACCCAAGACAAATTTAGCTTGGTGCAGGGAAAATTCTCAGAGGACTTCTTACTCTAAAAGGGGAAATGAATCTCCTGCATCTCTTACCACAAAACAACAGCTCGGCTGACTTTAAGACGTGATACAGGAATTATGGGTGTTTTTGCTCCTGGAGAAGGATCCTACTATCTAGGTTCATGGTCTTCCTCAGGGAAAGGCTGCTTGTCCAAGAGACTTACCATGCTTAGCAGTAAACATGCGTCATTGTTGTATTATTATTATCACTCTTACTACTCTTCTTTTTAATATTAATCGTAAAGATAATACTGACTTTATGTACATAACATTCATCCCTGGAGTGCTGGTAAAGAAGCATAAAAACAACTTCTCCATAATTACAAGCTCCCTCCCAAAACTGAACAAACTCACAAAAGAACAAACAAAAAGGAATAATAACAATAAACTGGGAACAAGAGCAATTTAAAAACACCTCAGGGGAAAAAAATATGAATTTGTAGCTTTTCTAGTAAAGTCCAAGAGAAGAAGTGAGTAGAATTTTAAAGGCTGGGTACACTCCATCCTGTTCGAGATGCCCAATTTCAGGTACTACCACCAAGCCAATGGGTCAGGGGAGACATCCTTCCCAGGGCCGTGTCAACTACCCTCAGGGCAGGCACATCCAATGCTTTTACACTAGCAAGTACATAGAACAGAACTTGCCTTTTGCTGGAGACTGAAACTTGTAAATTACTGCACTGCCACAGGCCACAAAGCAGACTAATATGGGAAAAGGAGAATAGTGGTAATCACTCTCAGTGCCATGAACTTACCCTTGCCATCACCCAATCACCGTGGGACAAGCAAGGGAGCAACATACCTGGCTTACACACCTGCTATATGGAATTCCAGGGTTAAATGTGATACATAGCACACTGAAATTTTGTATTTGGGTCTTAGTCTCTGAGCCTGGCCCCTTAACATCAGAAAAATGCAAGAGGAGCAAACCTTCTCTTTACCCTGTCCAGCACTGTTCAAACAGTTCTTGACTGAGGATAAAATAATTTGATGTGCCTGGTAATCCCTGAATCACAGAATGGTTAAGGCTGGAAGGGACCACCAGTGGGGTGGTCTGGCCCATACTGTCTGCTCAGGTCCAACTAGACTCTATGCTGCTGATCATGACCCTCAGGGATTTACCCTTCCTTGAAGATCCCTAAAGACATCCTTCCTGCACAATGTAAGCTCTAGGATCTCTAAAGTATGCAAAATACATCTGAAACCACCACTGGTTATTGGTAATAGTCAACACTTGCTTCTCAATGATCTCCCCAAATACCTGGGCAACCAGAAGAGCCCCTGAGAGATACCAGATGTCAGTCCAAGAGACAATTTCCTGACAGCATCAATCAAACATCTCCTTGCCCCAATGTACCATGGGTGACAAGACTGGTGCTACCTGGCACAGCATGCAAGACACTGAGTTTTGTTACCACTAAGCTATACTAGCTTTACAGGTAAGCTGACATGTAGGTTATTTTCACCAGAGGAACAACTTACTGAGTAATTGAAAGAGATAAAATAATCCACTTAAGTGAAAGAGTTTCTCTATTAAGTATGTTTTACCTTTATGATTCAGGTATCAGCCTGACCCAGACCCAGTGAAAGGAGGTGTCTCTGGCTTTGGAATAAAGCTCTGGTTTTATTCCAGTGCAGCCAAGAGTAGTAGGAAGAGAGTGCTGATGGAGACTTGTGCAGGAGGAGTTACAGGAGCACTGGTAGCAACCACAGCAGGGTGAGCAGGCAGCCTAGATATTATCCAGGCTGGGAAAATCAATGAGCAGTTCTGGCAGTGCCTGTACACCAGAGCTGAGCTAATAAAAACAAATCCCAGTGAATGTCAGCTTATGACAGAATGGCTCTCTCTGAGATGAACAGCCATTTCCTTCCTTATTAAAAACATCAGCAGAAGAAAACAGCAGCCAAACCAGGCTGCCAGCAGCAAAGGACACATTCCTTTGCCTAATCTGTCCCTCCAGGAATGGAAGAAGTAATATCTTTGGGGGGTGGAGGAATAAGCAAGCAGTAAATAAAAACACAATGTCATCAACTAGCTCGGATATGACTGCTCGGCGCCTGGTGGGAGCTGGCAGTGTGCTGGGCTGGGCAGAGACCCAAGTGGGACAGGTTTGAACTTCTGTGCATTGCTGATACTGCTCCTTGGATTTGTAGCTATTTGGGGCCACGTAGGATCCCTCTGCCCTTTTCCCCCCGTTGCTGATGGTGAGAGAGGATTACTGCTATGACCTGGCTGTAATGCTTTGTGGCTACATGCAAAGGGCTACTCAAGAAGCAGACGGGTTTGCAGATGTGCCGAAAGCATCAGCTGGGGTACAAGGATTGGGAGGAAACCCCAAGGACTCCCACAGTGCATCTGGGCTGGCTAAGGGCATCACCTGCCATGGCTATGCAGGCATGAGAGGTTTGGGGGGAGCTTTTTCCCCTTTGTGGCCAAGAGGAATATGTGCAGGGGGCATCCCTTTTCTTTAGCACCCATCCGCTCCATCTTCCCCAAGGTTGCACAGAGGGAGGTAGGCAGCTCTGCTTCACAACAAACACAGCACCCATAGATCTGGTAAGTATCCCCTCCATGCTCTGCAAAGGCAATGCTGTCATGGGCTCCATCAGGTCCTAACCGAGGAATAAAGAGAGCATAATTCTCACCTGAAGCCCCTGTGCAACATTACTGTCTTCTGACTATGGCCATTCATAATAAGGCTCAGACCCCCAAGCACCTGTGCAAGGTGGTTTAGTCGCCTTTCCTCTCCTTGCCTTAGTCCACTAAGCTGCCTTCATATTCTGCATGGCCAACAGAGACCATCTTCCTCCTCTTCTGCCTTCCTCAGCACGATGAAGGCCTCCTAGCAGAACTCCTTCCCACAAACCCCGCCCCCAAATGCAACAGCCTTCCAGTGACTGCCAAAAGCAGCAGCCAGCACAAGTCATAGAAATCTCCATGGCCAGACTAAAGCTACATGGGGGCAGATGTGCACAGAGAAATGGGTACAGACCTCACCTCATCATGTGTTACAAACACTACTGTGGATACAGCATGTGGCATGAGTGTCAAACTAAGAGTAAGGAACTCAACGAACTCCCTGGAGTGACTTGCTGCTAACCATCTAACCCAGACAAAAAGCTGAAGGACTGCTATCAAGTACAACTCAAAATCGACCCCATAGGCATAGATTACTTGACCTAGTAGGGATACTTGAACTAATCAAATATGCTGTTTACCACTCTTTGTTCTTGGGGTTCACCAAAGTCACAGATTTCTGTTCCTAACACAGACTCAAATAGTGCTGTATTTTGAATTTTAAAATCTCTCTGAAGACAAACATATTTAATAATTTTTCCACTTAATAGTTCTTAATAATGTATTAGAATAAATTACTTTTTGTAACATGAATGCAATTTTTTTAAGAATTAACCCCTTTGATGGTACAAAGTGATTTGTCTTGCAAATTCATTATATAGAGGTTTCAGTAATTTAATTCTGCAGTTAAAGTGTTTTTGCAATCCTGTACCCACTTCTGATTTCATTCACTTCTGTTCAATCCCACAAGTGCTAATATATGGATAAACCAGCTTGCAATAACTTCAGCTTGCTCTTTATATCTGAAATGGCTGTACTGCTTTAGGCAATGGACCACTACAGTCCATTTAGACGTCATATATTTTTATTCCTTTCTCTCCTTAGCTTGCTTTATGCTTCCATTCCCCAAATAATTAGCATGATGTAATGGGTGGATGCTACAGAATAACACCTGAAAGCTTCCTATTAATTGCAACAGTTAAAACAGCTTTCTTCTTTCCCCCCTTTTCTCTTTCTTTAAAAAAAGAAGAGTAAGATCTGGCATTCACTACATACTGAAAAGCGATGCTTATCTATCCTGGGGTACCTTCGCCTATTCTGTTTTGGGTGGGTTTTTTAACTGCATTTTCCCATCAGCTCTGAACTTGTTTTCTGTCTGCATAATTTTCCCATGATACATTTAAGATGCACCTGCTATAATTAATATGAAGAAAAGCACAAGCTTATATGAAAAACAGTTGTAAATTTTGAATAATTCTGTAGCAATTACACAGGTAGAATGGCTTATTTAACCATGGGCTTTGTACCATAGCATGGGAGCCACCACATTTTTATAAAATTTAAGGGTTGTAACATCCTACTGATTCAAGCAACAGATAGATACTAACATAGATCTCATCTATGTTAAACATATACTATAATTTAACCAAGTATCTACAAGACTATAATAATTTTCTGATAACAGAGATCAAATGAACTTCCTGGACAGTAAAAACAGTGATTTGTTTCCAAGTCTTAAAACCTCTCTCCAAAGGGAGGTTCCTGTTTGTCCTGGTAAATTGTCTGGCAGGGCAATGAACACCACATGTCAGTGTAAGGTCATCCCTTACCAGGTGGATTCTTCAGTGAGATCCAGCTCATTATACAGTCCTACTGTCCTCTCCCTATGCCAGCTGGGGCTCTGACAGCTGCTGAAGGGGTACCTGCAGGTGAGGGTGCATCACTGTTCCCAGCAGCCATGCATCCTGTTTGTGAGCACAGCCAGCTTTCAGTTTTGGGCACTGTTATTTTATCCCATATATGAAATATATGGGTGAATAAGAACCTCTAGGCCCAAGTAATTTTAACAGGTAGAAAGCATCTTCAAATTAAATTCTCCTCATAATCAGGTACTGTCCTAAAAAGACCACAATTGATCCCAGCAACTCCTACTCTTGAAGCACACTAATAAATCCCTGCTGCTATGGTCAGCCAGTGTCATTTTCTGCCCCTTCGGACAAAGATATATTGCTTTTTCATGCTAGAGAGGCAGAAGGCCATCAATCACCTCCCTCAGCAGCACTACCTTCCAGCTCCACCTTGCCACGTACTCTCTGCTAATAATTAAATCACAGCCTGTAACTTGCAGAGCAGCCACCAAGGTCTCCTCTGGAGAACATGCTCTTTTGCCATGTTACCAGGGAGGGACATCGTTCATGACCAGATGTGACACTTGTCAAACTGGTGTTGGTTTTTGATTAAGGAGCAAGACTCTGAAGTCTGGTCCCCATGACGCCCAATGTTCAGTCGCATTAAGTAGGGTGCTGTATTCACTAATTACACCAAAGGACACTCCCTATGGATTCAAAAATTCAAACAAATGAAGACAGTAAATTAGAAATCTCCATTATTGGAGAAAATTGTTTCTGCTGCAAAACTCTCAGAATATTATTAATTATTGTGTGTATGACAGTCCTCTTTAGGGATCCTAGTCACTGGCCAGAACACTGCTCTAAGAGGTCCTGCACAAGCACACAACATCATTTCCCCAGGGATCATTCCACCTCCAGGAAGACTAACAGGTCTTTGAGGCAAGGAATGCATTTTACTACCAGACATGAGGTAACAAAATGACTCAAAGGCATGACTGTGAGCAGAAAATGCAAGTCAATGAACGATAGCAACCACCATTTATTTTTAAACCTCCATTTTTCCAAAACAGCAAGTATTCTGCTGCCAAGACTTTAAAATCAACTCATTACAATAGCATAAGGAATGTCATACAAGCCACCTCCCAGATTTGCCAAGAGCTACACGGTCAGCTCCACCAGCAGACTGGAGTGAGACAGTGTCACCAGGAAGACCCAGGTGAGAAGCAGCTGGAGGGACGAGTTGCAAACGTTTGCAGGGTTCACACCTGCATTTGTCCTCAGACTGGGATCATCATTAAAGCAGACATGCCAGAAAGCTGTCTGGTTGCATCAGAGTCAACAAAGTGGAGCCAATTTGGCTCTTACAGCAGTGATACTCTGGCTGCAGCCAAATGATAAAACATGACCTGAAAGTCTTGAGGGCACTTGTTAACACCCAGAACAGCCAGCAGGTAATAGCACACTGGCTTGGCACTCAGGAAGCTTCCAGCTGTAGCTCTTTCAACTTGTTGGCTGACCATGGGCAAGGAAGGGTCTTACATCCTTTTTCTGCAAGATGAGATAACACCAGCACTACTTGTCTGATGAGGTTTGGCTGACATGAGCAGACAAGGCTGACCTACTTGCAGGTTGAGAAGGGGCTTGTTCAGCACTACCCTGTATCTACACACTGCAGTAGGGATCACTCTCATTCACACCAATGGAGTGGAAAGCTATCTGCATTTCCCAGGTGCAACCTCTGACTTCAGTGACTCAGGTATATCTATTAATTCCAGGCAGGTGACAACAAGCCAAGCATACATTTCTTATGAAAATTCAAGCAATTTGTAGAAAACTGGCAAAACCAGACCTGGACTGCAGAATGCCATTAACCTGTAAATATGTGCTCTGAATAGGCCATTTCTTTAGACATCTCCCAGGACAATGCCACAGTCATTTAATGGTATGGTTCCTGGACAAGGACTGACTCCTGCAGCAGCAACAGACCTATCCTGCCCCTCTCAGCTGGACCAGGCTGTTGTAGCACATGTGCTCCAAGGCTCTCATTTCAATTTTTGCAGAGCTTTGGTCATGCCTGATGGTTGTTTAATATATATTTTATTGCAGTTCTTCACATTCCTCTTCAGATTATTAAGTGGAACAAAAATATACAAAGCAATGACATTGGAAGACTATTTGAGAAAAGGTCTTTTAAAACCATAATAACTTTTTGTGGTTATACAGTTATGGATGCGGTTCTGAAATGTTCTGCCCTCATGGAAGATGCCAGATCCATATCTAGCTCAGAGCCACAGATTCTGCTGCAGTGTCAGGCACACGAAATGAAGACACTGCAACACAGGAAATGACTAGGCCAAAATCTTTTGGGCTTCAGGGCCTTCTCCTCTTCTTTCTACAGCAGCTGAGACTGCTCTCAACCAAAGACAGCCAAGACAGCTAAGACAGCTTAGGAAATGGAGGACCATCTCAACCATTCTCCTGTTCTTGAATAAAATTCCAAATGTGTGCTTCACTCCCCAAACCACTGCAACCATGGGGAACACCTACTTTCAGAAGTAACTATTTAGCTTCAGTGGGATAATCATGTGGAAAGCCAGAACTACACCATGGATCTAAATGCAGGTGAGGGAACTAGTTGATCATGTACTGGCCTCAGGTAGATATACAGTCTATATAGGATGGCATAAGAAGCTTCCTTTTATGTGCAGCTCACTGTTACACAGTGAGATGCAGAGAACATAACTTTTTCCCCCTAAATGGAAGTGGGAAAACTCTTTTGGCTCCACACATGCACCTCACACAAACATGTGTGGCAGTGTATCTGCAGCTGCTGCAAGCAGGATACACAACTTGTACCCCATGAGGCAGACTGCATGCTTCTGTCCCATCACCCAGGGTGTTGCTACTCCCTTGTGGAACAGTGAGGACCCCACGAGAAAGAACCCAGCCAGGAGATGTTCTGAACCAGTTACTGAAGAATATGGCAACAGCTAAGCCTGCTCACTCACCACCCTCAGCTCAGAACTGCCCATGCCAGGAGCTTAAGACAGACTTCGCATTGATGTGACTGTCTCCTGTTTCACCATAAAGCAGAAAGAAGATTTACACCAGATGGCTTCTACTTTTAGAGTTCCTGTCACACAGCAACTTCCCTGCTTAGCTCCTTTTGCAGTAAGAAAATGGTTTTACACATTGACCATGTTTCCTGCCCTGTGCACTGGCAGTCTGTGAATCTGCAATGCCTACCTTAACTTCCACATGTGCCATCAGGACTGCAAAGTTGGTTAGGTGATTGCAGGAGCACGTGGTGTGCGTCTTGTTAGTTGTCAGAAGACGACAGCCCTGGGTGGACCAATATCCTGTCATTGTACGCTTTGTATAGCTCCAGAATGAACAATTTGGGTTGAAATTTTCTTCTGACTGCTGCAGGGAAGAAATTAATAAATGCAATAAAAATGACAGGCTCTCAGAGGTTTCTAAATGCACTATTGAGGCCCTTCATAATGCTCACCCTTTAATTTTAGATAAATAATCAGCAGTGGTTTATACCTCAAGTATTATTCGCCAATACTAGAGAAAGTTAGATTGTTGCTGCTCTCTTTGCTAATGCAAACTTAGTTCTTTGTTCTTGATTAATTTCAGACATTGACTAAATCCAGCTCTTCAAACCAGACTGCTTCATTTGCATTGCAGAGCAGAGAAATTAATTGCTTTAAGCAATCAACTTTTGCAATGACTGTGCTTGGCTAACAGGAGGACTAGCGGTCCTCTTTCACTGTAATTCCACTTTCCTCTAACATTCCCTGCCACCATGATAAAATAATATTATGGTCTATTCTAATATATTGGTAGTTTTTAATTACAGAATGACGTGTGTCAGCAACTGAGCAATGGGCATCAGCTCAAAGGAGACACTTTCTTTACCTCTATTAATTCAACGTAAAAGAGACCTTCTCCATAAATAACACAAAGTGCAAAGGAACAGAAGTATAATTCAAAATCTAATCACGGACTGCTGGGGGCCTCACAGCAGCCAACTTTTGCATCACTTCATTTCAGAAACTGAACAAAAGAGAAGTGCTTTTCAGACTCACACACCTTGATGTGCTTGACAGTAAACACCACAGGATCAGCCAGGTAAACCTTATTGCTGAACTCTTTGTTTATTGCTGCAGTGATGACTGGGGAGTTGACAATGACGGAGTGATTAGTCGACATTGCTTCTGTTCCCAACTTCATGCTAGCATTCTCCGTGGAGAGATAAGTGCCCAGGTTGTTGTAGAGGACAAAAGCCACCCTGATTTCACCTAGAAGAGCAGTAAGAGGTTAGATATCCAGGTCAACTCACTGGAGTGGTGTTTTTCTAGATGACAAATCTCTTCTCTGAACCAATTTTAAAACTTCCCTGAAAAAACGTGAAATGACCAGTGTGGTTTATGAAAACCCACCTCCTGCGAATCTCAGTGAGCACCAAGAGGTGCAACAAGCAGTCCATGGATAAGAAGGGCAGAGCTTCTTCTTCCAAAACAAAATTTTATAAGCAAACAGATCAGCGGAAGACAGACAGAGAAGGTGGGCTTATTTTTGGCATCAGTAGGTGTAACTGGCTCAAGGAAAAAAGAGGCCAGGTGGTCAATTTCCCACCTGATATCCTCCAAGCTATGCTTGGGAAACATGTTTTGTGCTGGCCTGTCACACAGATGCAGTATAAACACTATAAGTCTGTTAATAAATCAAGACTATCTCAGGAAAGTGTAAGGACAAATCTGGAAGAAGAAATCAAAACCTTTCCAACACAGTTCCGATTTCACATGACAGGTAAAACAAAATTGCAGACATTTCATTTAAAAATTTATGTTTTCAGTTTGCCAATCAGATAACCAGAAAAGCACCATTAGGGAGCCTGCAGAAAACCCAGGCTACCAGCCAGCTGTTTTTAACTGAAACCATCCTGTTTGCCTTCTGTTTTGCACATTATTTCATAGGTTATAAATAAGAATGGAATGCAATTGGTTTGCCTTTATTTGTATTAGTTGTGGAAAGGTATGTTTTTGTTTCTATAGGAATCACCACAGCTTCTGAGGGAGGTGAAGCAATGATGACTCCAAAGGTCCCTCCTAACCTAAATTCTTCTATAATAATTTATTTCTAGCTCTTTGGTGACCTCCAGGCATGTGCCAAACTGGTGCAAATTGATGGGGTTTTTCTGATTTGACCAGAACTCCAGCGATACTATGTGTAGAAACACAGACTTCCCCTTCATTGTTGCCAGCAGAGTTTCTCTTTCCCTACAAATCTCCAAAGCCTGATAGTGCAGTGAAACTCCTGCCTGGAAGGAGTTGGCTACACATCTTGAGTTTTACACTGTCTCTAAAAGAAGTACTTCTCTTCAAATCCTACATTCAAAGGTACTAAACGCCATCAAGGAAGCCAATGGCAAAACTTTCTTTCTGAATCTAGTGGTTCAGAAAGACCAAACTTTTCTCTCAATAGTTGCCTGAAAATTTTGGAAGCTTTAACACATCTGGTCTGGCTCTAATAATGTCCTATCACTTCATGTTCTTTATTTACTCAGAGAGGGGTAAGGCACTGGAACAGGTTCCCCAGAGAAACAAAGGCCAGGTTGGATGGGGCTTTGGGCAACCCGGGCTAGTGGGTGACATCCCTGCCCATGGTAGGTGGATTGGAACTAAATGATCTTAAAGGTCCCATCCAACATAGGCCACTCTATGATGATATGTTTTTCCTGCAGTGATCGAAGCCCATATTAGAGTGCAGGAAATAGGTCCATGTTATGCCTATCAGTAGAAGCTTACGAGTTTGAAGTTGGTCTACAGCGAGGCTGTAGAGATCAACAAAGGTGTCTGCTCAAACTCCTGATCTGGAAATAAATGGCTTGTCAGGATGAAGACAATTTATATATAACATCGTCTATAATTTATGCTGTTTCAGGAGGTTCGTAAAATAGAGAAAGGCACTAAAGATTTAGACTCAGAACAGTTAATCAACTTTTTCTGCCACATTGGCTCATTACTAATATTTGCTACTATTGTTTCTTCTCTCTCCTTTTTCAGATAGTGTCCTGCTGAGTAGCAGTTTACTCAAACAAGCCACTTATCCCTCTGAAGCCTCCTACTGGCAGACAACAGCAGCTAAAGCACTTCTCTGAACTCGGAGCTATGCCCCAGCAGCCACGTAATTTAAGGATCTGATGCATTTTTACCATCACAAAATATTTTTGAAGGCTCTGAATCATTTAGCAACATAATACGTTCCCAGTCAGCCAACTTAGCTTGCAGTCAAGGGCACGAGCAACTGACACTGCCATTAATTTAAATATTAACATGGTGATTAATACTATTCTTGCAATGGTTAAACACAAAACAATGCCTGAGGCATGACTGACTCATGAGGCTGACGTGGCCTGAGCTGCTAGACCTACCATTTCGACCGTTCTGCTTCAAGGTGTTTGCTGACAGCTGAATGGCGCTCCCGTGGCCCATGTTCTGGGGAAACTTCAGATCTTCCAGATTTCCATCTGTGCTTAGTCTCGCAACTTCCAGCTCTGTTTGCAAGAGAGACCGACACTAAGAAAAATCTCTACCGAAATAATCTTCAACACGGTATTTCAAAACTACAAAATGGTGTTCCAGACCATCTGAGAGCAGAGGAATCAACTTACAATGCTTCACGCTAGAATGTGTTTGGGCTCCTATTTCTTTTTAAATCTTTGCCCTGAAGAAGTTTTAAATTTAATTAAAAGAAAAAAAGAAAAGCAAATAAATTCTACTCTCTGTGGAAGACAAAAGACAACCAGTTCTTGTAAACAAGAACCTCAGGATATTAAGGACAATGGTTAAAATGAAAATCTGAAAATGCTAGTTCTTTGCCACTGGCGATTGGTACTTTCTGTAAATGTTATCAGTGCTCGGGATCTGTATTCACAGAAATAGAAAGAAGAGTTGTTCTCATTTTACATATGCACAGTGGGAGTGTTGGTGTTTTCCATCGTGCTTGTTTTTTAATTAAAATCAACAATCAACTGAATGAAGACACAAATATGTATGAAATAAAACACAATTGCATTACGATGAACAATCTCCCTGTGAAGCTGTGCTCTCATTGCTTGAGCACAGATTATACCCTCAAAGCCAGGAATAATAAAGGAAGGTCAGGTGCTCATTTTCCATGGGATTTCAAGGGTAGAGAGAGCTGCCTTATGCCTTTAGGCTCTTTTGGAAAGACTTTGAAGTTCTTCAGACAAAGGGCCAAGACAGATCTAACAAATTGTTCTCCAATTAATTTAGGGGCCAAGACCAAAGCCAGGTTTCGCTGCCTTTACTCTTCCACTGACTGCTCTTGGTATTTATGGGAGTTGTCTCTTACGGATGTTGTCAGTGTTTTCCCGGACGATGTCTGTCTTCAGCAGGTTATCAGCCAGCACAAAGGCACTGTCCTCCACCGTGTCGAGTAACTTGGTGGCTGCACGCTGCTGTTCGCTTGCATTCAGGTCCCTCCATGCATTCAGAGCCTGTGGCTGCAGGAGGTTGTTCACCGTCTCCACCATGGCCTGCAAGGGAGAGGGATGGAGTGAGAAAAAGTTCTAGCGAACTTAAATCATCACTGAGACCTCTGACATGCTTAGTCCCATCCTCCACACACAGCAGTTTATAGGGTGACAACAGCACCTCCTTTCCCCACCCTTTGGGGCAGCCCTGCAATGGAGCTAGGCAACATTTATCCCATCAGATGGGAGAGTGAGGAAATAATGATTGTATACTAAATGCAGGCTGGGAATAGTACTTTTCTGCTTCTGTAATCAGCAGCTCTGGGCTTGGAAAAAGAAGGAATTAGGGCGGGGGAGGGAGGGGCAGGAGGAAGATGAGGAATAAGGAAACATGCAGGAAAATAGATTCCAAAACCCATCGTGAAGCAGGTTGCTGTTACCAGAATTCAAGAGTAAGGCTGGGGCACTCAAGGAAGGTGTGTAGTATCTGTAAGGGCTACACTCCTTAGAATGTTTCCCACCACATAACCTCTGGCAGACAGTCATGAAGACACAGAGATAGAGAAGTTATACCACTTCATTCAGAGAAGCAGCAGGTGCTTGCAGAAATTTAGATAAGACACCACATTTCAAATCACTCAATTCAGGAGGGATTCAGCCCTGGGTAACAGCTTTAGTCCCTCCTACAGTGCACCTTCTGCCCTGGGCTGCCACACACAAGGAGTTCTCCCATGGATAACTTTCCACAGGTTAATCTGGATGCACACCCAGGATCATATGAAACAGTACTGGCCTCATAACTGCAAAGTTATAGCAGTAGAGCCTACCCAACCTGAAGGTTTTTCTCAACCTAAAACCCCCGCTTTCGTACTAACCAGATCTGACTCAACCACCTTCCCGCTAACATTTTTTAATGAGACCAGCTGTATCAGTTGGTAGAACCCAATGTACAGAGGAAAAGGAAAAAAAAGGTACTTTGATCATGCTTTCTTCAGCTGGTTAGCATCTACCCACCAGGCAAGCCTGCCCCACAAAGAAACAGCTCCACTGCCAGCAAATGTTGGCTGCAGAAACAAACCTTCCTGCTGAGATGAAATTGCTGTTCTTCCTCAGGCATTCTTAATAATTTTCTGTATTCTGAACATGTAGGCATCAAACCCACACCTCTGTTCTGCAAGCCATTGACAGTCCCATGGGATTTCAATATTTTGCAAGCCTAAAGTGTTCCCCATGGGTTCACTCTCATCAAAATACTTCAGTATTTACTTCTGGTATTGTTTCTGAACCACAAGTGAAAGGAAAACACAGCATAGCCCATTCTGCAGCAGAGCCCTTAGGAGGAGGATTGTTACAACAGCAACATGTGGCACAGGGAATGCAGAGCATCCTGACTCAGTCACCAGTCATGGTCAGATACAAATGAGTAATGGGGGAATATGATCATATCAAACTAGAATTTGATTTTATTGCTATATCCAGGTGACCTTAAAAAACACTTCAATTGCAACAAGCTTCAAGGAGAAGCAGAGACAGCTAGAACTGCCACTGCTGGTGCTTGAGTTTGGAAGCTTTCTCATTTCATCATGTTTCCTATTAGGAGACTGCACCATAATTGTGCTCTTCTGACAGCACAAAGCTCCTACTCTCCAAGCTACATTTCTTCATAATCAATTAACTCATTTGTTCTTACCCCAAGTCTCCCCTCTACCTTACAGAGATCTTCCCTTCCCTTTTTATCTACTGCCCTAGTCCCTTGATTAACATTTCTCCTAAGCCTCAAAGACTGGTGGTTTTCCAAAATATTCAGTTACCCATGCTTCAACTATTGAAATGGCTGAAAATCTCCTCTAGTGCTACTGTTGTCAAGCCTTTACAATCCAAGACTGGAATTCCTTGCTCATTTGCTCTTAAGTGGAACTTATAAATCAATTTTTTAAACTGAGTATTAAACTGTTTTTCCTAAACAGTCTAAAAATCATGCTAACACATTCACTATGTACACACAATAATCTGGCTGACATTAATAGTCAAGACGAAATACTAAAAAGCCATAGTGTTTCAGTGTGTTTTTTGCAGTGTTTTAAAACCTGAAAGCCTGATCTCCGCATCTCTTAATAAAGTTCTGTTGTATACTTTTGTAGCTTATCTTTTCACAGGCAAAAAAGGAGGTAGTATTCTTTTCCAGTGACCAAAAAGCTTGGCTATTTCGTGATGCAGGTTCTATACAACATGCCATTTTTTTTGTAAAGACCTTTTATGTATGGAAAGCAGAAAATGAGGATTTTTCTTCCCTTTCAATGTTATCACAGACTACAATTTGCCTTACTTCCATGTAGCTCAGCTACTAATGGTGCCTTTATATCTCTGCTGAAACAACATCCTGGATACTTTTATCAATATCTGAATGGTGGAAAGAGTCTTTGCAGCAGATCCAGCTCCTGGCTCTGGATGGAAAGGTAATGTGTATTTGTCAAAACATGAAACAGATGCTGAAATACTTGTGTTACTATGAAACATCTGCTGCAAAGATTTTTCTCCAGAAAAAAATTATTCTATCCAATGCATTTTTTATTTTGTTTTAAAGGTGTATGTATGTGTGCATGCAAAGTTTGAGAGAAAACGTCAATTAAGCCTAACATGCCACTTCCTGCAACAATGTGCACTCCCCACCCATGGATGTGGTGCTGGTGAGCATCCATCCTTCTGAAGCAACTAACCTGAAACCAGCCACTTCACATCACTTTGGGTCTGGGGTCTAACACAAAAGCTCCAGAAAGATTTCCAAGGACTTTGGATCAGGACCTTAGCATGTAGCTGAACAAAGCTGGAACACTGTCTTTGTTGGCATTACCTCCAAGGCTAATTTAGTCCAGAGCTATTCCCAGAGGGTCACTCCTGTCACCTGTCTCAGTGCATTAATCAAGTGTTCCCCACATTATATTTCTGAGTGCAGCACTTCATTATGGCCAAGTGCTGTGAGCTGAAGCCAAGGAGATGAGGTGCTAATGAAAAGTTTGCATTTTGGACAGGAGCTGAGGTAGGTGTTTAAATGAAACAAAACAGCTGTTAAAGCAACAGTGTCTTGTAAGACAAAGATGCCAACGGGGAAAAGCTGGGCAAGGGAGTGGGAACTGTGGAAGGCAGGCACACATGACAAGGATAAACCCTTGTCTTTGCACTTAAGCTGAGTGCTCATGGTTTAGGTGGGTTTGGGACCTGGTGCAATGACTTTGTGATCTGATGAAGCTCCAACATGTAAGAAACAGCTGTGCCAAAGTCCCAGGATGGCCTCTCAGTGACCAGCTGTAGGAGGGTCAGCCCTAACAGAGGACCATTAAAATGCAGAAGGCATGAGATAGGGGTGCTTGGGAGCGGATGGCTTGATAAGTTTTACCTCAGATCCCTGATGCTCCTGATAAAGGTGGGAACTTTCAGAGGAAGATAGGAGAGTTCTGACCTAGTTTCATCCCACTTTATGTAAAGTATTTAACATGCAGCCAAACAGAGAGCCCAGATACTCTCTAGTTTCTCTCTCCACTGAAAGTAGAAGACATTACAGCAATTATTACCCACATTTTGGTGCCCAAAGCCACATGAGATTATACCTATTTGTGGAGAACCCAACATCTATTACAGGGTGCTGCAGGGCTGCTTCTACTGAAGACCCTGTCCTTGCTTCCCAAAAGAGATTTCCTCTGCTGAGGTTTTCTTCTCTTCCCCTGCCTGACCATTCTTCCCAGTGCAGCTCAACTGTGAGCCTCATGCAAAATAATACTGCGGAGCTTGGAGACCAAACATACCTGAACATCATGAAAAACGTGGCACCAAACCAATGATATGGTTGCTTGGGCTTAATGAACAGACAACACAAGCACGCAGGTGCCCCAGAAAAAAGACACAAATAACTCAAATGACATCAAGGGAAAGCTTTCACAAGGCATAGTTGCTTGTTTCTAACCTAAAATCAAACAAGGCAAGAAGGGCATAGCAGAAGGGAGCCAAGAAGAAAGAATTCATCTTTCTATCCTGAGATACGTGGGTGTAGCTGTATTCTGTCTGTGATGTCAGGGTATCTATACATGCATTGCCCAACCCTCTAATTACAAGCCTATAAAGAGCAACCATTCTGGCTCAGAGAATATAAGATACCTTTCATGCCTCCGGTAGTGACTACAATTGGACACTGAGAGAAGAACGAGAACCTGCCAAGCACAGAAGACAAATCCCATGATGGTGATCCCTTTCATTATGTGGTTATATACCACTGCAGATTGTGTGTTCAATACAAATAAATGTTAATAAATTGCAGAGGGAGAGTTTTACCCAAATAAGGGCATATGCTCCTGGTTTCTTGATTCTGTCCTAAGGTTACAAACAGAAACAAAATGTAAACTTTCCTTCTCAGACACTTACAAATTGGTATTAAAAGATGCATTGTAAAACTTCAACTAATTAGGAGCCTTACAGTAATTATACATTACTAAAAGACCAATTGTACATATCCCATTGATTTCCTTTGTGACAGCTGCTTCATTTCGTAAAACTGAATTTTGTTTGTTCATTTATTTTTCTCTTCTTCCTCTCTAGAAATGTCTGGTGAGATTGTCTGGCTAGGTGGCGTGCAGTTTAAACCTAAGAGGTGAGTATATATCCAGTAATACCACATCCATTTATTTATCTATCACTGTACCAACATCCAAGGCACAGATCATTAACAGAAGCAATGTAAAATCTGTCTTTAACTGGGAGACAACACTTAAAATCACTATGAGATGTTAGAGGTACTAAGCTCATTACCAAATTTGAGACCAGACTGCATTGTGCTATGGGGCTTAAGCATAGCAATCCTAACCTTAGAAAACCAGCAGCTGTCCTAGAGATAGGACAGGATATACCTTTATTGTTCATTTTGGCCTCTTGCTGAACCGTTGGTGAAAATAAAAAAACCTCAACAAACTTACAACCAGAGAAAATATTGCTTCATGGCAGGTGAATGCCAGCAGGTATTGGTTGAATCCTTCTGCTGAGTAATTTTCAATTTTCAAATTTGCAGTTTGTCCCTCCTTACAAAGGAGCACCGCTTTAAGAGAAGACTGAACACACTGTACATGTCATTTTGCGTGAAACCTACACCAGGGTCCTACCTCCTACAGCAGCTTTGGGAGAATGAAGACAGTGGCACAGGGCATTAAAGCACCACTTTTCTAATGATATCTCTAATTAAAATATCTGCATTTTATAACTTTTAAAGCCCTTTCTCATATTGCTAACACTTCCCTGATCTCACAGGAATATCTCATGAAGTACAGTTTCAAAAATTAGGATATAAGGAGCTGTAGCAAAAAGCTTTGCATAGGCAGACTAAAATAATGGCTGGTGAATGAAGCAAGCAGTGCTTGTACAGCTAACCCCTGTACCAAAGTTGTTTGCCTATACTTTTCCATTAAATATGGTTTCTTCACCCTTTCTGAGAACAGCAGCGTTCAGACTGTAGAGAGTAATCACACAGGCACAGCCTCAGGCTTATGTGCTTATGGTCGGAGGTACCGGTCATGCCTGAGGTCTCTGCGTACCACTCCAAAAGAAGTGCATCATTGCCTTTATTTAAAGACTGCAAAAACATTACTAGCCCACTTTCTAATAGCTTGAGGTTTTATGGCAAATCAGCAGAGAAAAAAACCCCACAAAACTCCTTCAGCTCCACACTGTTCAGTGCAAATGAAAAACCTCTCAGAGAGCACTGAATTGTGATATGGTACAATGATCACAACATTATGCTCTTTTCCCCCTTTTTCCTACTGGAAAGCAGTGATACTTTAAAAAAAGCTTATCTGCCTCTTTGCTCAGGAATAGCTGGTTTTGCTCTGTATTCGTATTAAACACCCAGTGCTAAAACAAACTCTTTCCTTAAGCTATCAATATTTGCAAGCCTCCAAACTAATTGAGTTAAAGGCACAATCAATGCCATTGATGGCAAGTTCTGCTGGAAGTTGTTCAATTCTTGCCTCTGGCCAGAAAAAGCACCAGTACAAGAGAAATTCCCATTAACTCTGAATGTACCTCATCCAGTCAGAATGGGCCCTTTGGAGGAGAGGGCCAGCATTAAAGTATGGATCTGAGCAGGCAAGAGGTTGCTGCTGGCAAGGTTATTGCACTGGAAGGGACCAGCTCAGGAAATTATGTGTCTTTTTAGAGTGGCAGATGAACAGCACCCCAATCCCACTACAGAGGGGTCATCAATCAAAGGGAAACAGTCATCCACCGTGTTGGACTTCAGGACAAAAAGGGAGGCACATACCGTTTTTTCAGCTTCCTAAAACAGGAAAATGTCATTTTGGCTAAATGATGGCATTAAATCCTACTTCTTAGCTGAGAAATGCTTCACATCTGTCTGACAAGGCTCTTCATTCTTGGAAGGTTTTTTTGCCTTGTCATTTATTCTTTTAATTCAAAATCAAAATCTGTCACTGGGCAAAGCATCAGTAAGCACACTGGAGACATTTTCTTACTGGGAAGCTCAGCCACTGTCTAAGGCTTTTTAGAAAGCAATAAGGTCATCACAATATGGGCAAACACGTATTTAAACTGAAACTAGCTGAACCGCGCTGAGCTTAAAAATAAACAAATAATTAGAATATCTCCTGAAAATCTCCAGTGTTGCCTTCAAAACTAAGCCAGAAGCACTGGCCTACATGGTGGTGATCACCAGTGGTGGTGACTGGCAACTGATCATATCAGTTTTTGTGAACTGAGACAAAACCTACCACTCACGGCAAAGGCAAGAAGACAACTTCCCATGACCTTTCAGAGAAACTTCTAAAATTGCTCCACAGATGGAGAGCAAAGGCTCTCAGGAAAGTGCATGCAACCTTCTCTCTTCCACTCTACAGCAAATGTTTATGCTGCCATTACAGGAACTGCACTGACTCAGAAATGGCCTGAATTTCAGCAGTGCTGCGAACTCACTGTAGTGAGAAGAAAGGCACTGACCTGTATTAAAATTAGGCCATCTACAAAATGCTTAACTATGAAAATAATGGTGTTTCACTAGGCATCCAAGGTTTGCAATCTTGGCCTTGTACTACCAATAATCTCCTAATGGGAGCACACAAAAAGAATAGAAGATCTGAGAAACCGAACAAGGTTACAAATTACGGGTTATGGTTTTGCTTTACTTACTATATAAGGAAGAATATTTAAAGGTCAGAAGGTATCTGTAGGACTGAAATAAAATGAATTGATTGGGAAGAAGGAAATAACATACGATCTATTTCATCTAATGAGATCTTCCCTGCAGAATAAACTGAGAACTGATTTATGAATCATCTGTATTTGCTGCCCTACTGTTTAGGATTTGAAACCATAAAAGTAACTGCTAGAGAAATTGCACTGGGGAAGTGAGCAAAGCTGTAGCAAGAAAATGGGCCACAAACAAGAAATATCTCTTTGACATAATATCCATAGCCTTCAAGGAAACTCCTAGGGAATTTGCGAGACTCATCCCTTACTCCAATGGTTGAAATCAAAGGGACATCCCCCACTGAACCCTATGGCAATCTGTATTGAGACTTTCTACCAGTGCCACCAAATACCAGGACTGACTCAGCCTAAAGCATAGAGAGAGTGAGACCAGAGCAACAGAAAATGAGATTCTTTTTCTCAGTTCTGCTATGTTGCACATGGGCACATAACCATTGGTACAGCTCAGCTGGTAGGTGGAGGAACACACGGTCACTTTCCTTTTTAACATTTATGTGAAGAATTTTGGAGTCTGGTGACAAACCCACGGCTGCTGCTTTGATCCTCCTCTCCCCTAACAATGGGCTCACCTCAGCACAAACACACAGGGCTAGGATTTCTAGTTTCACTCTCACTGACACAAATCAAGTGCAGGTTTCTCAAGCTGTGAAGTATATTAAGTTCACAGAGTTTTAACAAAGGACTACTAAACCGCAGAATCATGCTGCGAGTCACACTTCTTTCAGATGTTCTTTTAATTATATTAAATAAAAGTTTTAGGCACTTTGATGCTGATGGGCAAACATCTCGATCTCTTGAAAAAGCTGCTAAAAGTACTCCCTGTAGCTATAGTTAATATACAACATTGTATGCACACTGCTGGCCAATTTATTCCAGCCACTTTAACAATGATACCTCGCCTGACAGGCTGTGCAGAATAGCATCAGGAGTCAAGCAATGCACAAATCATTAGAGGACTCAGAAAGTTGTTTGACACACACTGCAGAGCTCTTTGTCATACAGCCAATTAAGTGACCAAACAAGGAACTTGTAAACCTTCATTAATTTGCCCCTTTTTATATAAATGGAGGTTAGAGTCTTTCTTGTCACAGGCACAACAAGAGCACAAGCAAATACAGCATAATTCAATTTATGCTCCTTCTCAGAGCTGCAAGTTTCCTTCGTTTAGTCTTCATGAAAGTTGGGACCAGTCATGCAAGCAAGAGAGAAGTGGGACAAACAGAATTAATCCACTTTAAATAGTACTGGCTAAGTCCCAGATGCACCTTTTATCTGCTGACAACTACTAGGTTAGCAAAGAAAAAAAAAGTCTCTTCTACTCAGCTTTAAACTTAATGCCTTGAATCCCCTGAGGAAAGCCTTTCATTTTTTGCTTAGTATAGCAATTCAAACGGCCCATGTTTCAAGCGTGAAGTGTTCAGAAAACTTCCATGAGAACCAGAAGGACAACTCTGACTGCAACCACCCACCACTGTCTGCTACCTGGAGCCTGCCAGCACCTCAGTGTCGGCTTCATGAGTGACTCTAATGAGACCTGCACCCAGGAACTCTTGTGATTCTCACAGAGCAGGTGGCATCTCCACAGTCTTTGCCACTTGCGATGCAGACCAGTGCAGAATTACAAACAGGGCAAACTGATTTACAGGACAACTCAGAGGATGGCAGAAACCAGAGCAGCAAAAACCATTAGAGAAGGAAAATGCTGCAAAAGCAACTCTCTGCTGCCTCTTTCCACCCTTTCCAAAAAGCTGGCACTCACGCTATTGTATTCACTAGTCTCTAGCTTTTGAAGACACTGAGACTGACATTGTAAAATAAAAAATAAAAAAACCCCAAACAACTAAAAGAATGGGAACCCTGTGAAGTTTTGGTCTTACAAAACCCTCATCCCAAATGCAGCATGCAATTTCACATGGGAAGGGGCCTCTGGCTGGCACCACAGGGAAAATCATTGGTCTCATGATGTCCCAGCGCTGCAGCCCACAAATCCAAGGACGTGAGCTCAGATTTTGCAATCAGACGAATGTATGTGATAAAAAGACTACAAGAACGGGTGTGGTATGAGTCTTCATTAAAGGTTGTGTTTCCAGATACTAAATATTACAGCAAAATTCTCAAATTTTTCTCCCCCATGTTTAAGTTTTCTGTGTTAATATGGCCTCACTTATTGCATTATGTGAGTACTCAGCCCTTTTTTCCCTTCACTGCCCCACCTCCATTCCTAGAGGCCAGGAGAATTGCATCCATGGCATTTTAAGTTGGTCAGCTGAGAAACAGTGAGCACATGACACTTGCTGAGGGATGTGGAAGAAATCTGTGACACCAAACCCAATCTCACAACCCCCAAAAGACAAATCATCTCTGTTTTCCACAACTCCAGTGCTCCAGTTTAAGGAGAAACCCCACTGGAAAATGAACAAACATAAATTCTGAAAAAATTACAGAAAACTCATACCAGCTTATATCACACACCAGTCACCAAACCAAGCTATGCTAATCAAATGTGTCATTCGTTGTGACTCATTCTCCCATGTGATGACTTTTCCATCCCTTTCCCAAAATAAAGCCCAAGAACAGTGCACTACAGAAAGGTGGGCATGAGAGATGTAGATCTCTGCTCTCCAAAAAGCCACACTCTTAGGGAATGGAGCACCTTTCCGAGGCCACTCTGACATCTTGGATATCCACCTTGGTCAGCTCAGCCTAAGCTGACTAACAATTTGTACAATAAATTAAACCCACGTGGCAGTTTCTTAAATATCACCATGACTGAAAAATCTTCCAGGAATTGCCTGGTCATTATATTAATATGTATTTATCATGTCACCATTAATATGTATTTATCATGTCACCTGCTGAGTTGGTTCTTGCTGGATTTTTGAAACAAAGAGATCATTTACCACTCAAAACTAAAGAGGCAGCATTTGTAACCTCTGTCTCTAGTGAACAAAATCTCTGAGTTTTTAAATCAACCAGTACTGTGAAACTGAACAAATTAAATCAATATTTGTTTTAAATATAAACGTACACAACGAGATGAGATGATAATCTCATAACGCATTCCCAGTCTCATATTTGAATAACCCACAAAATTTCTCAATCTGTTTGGCATGCTTATTTATAGTCATTTATTTTGGGCTTAAGAGGACTTTATATCCAAATCATTACAGGGGCTCTGTCACTGCTACCTACATTTTCAGCCCAAAGAAAACAGTAAGACAGATTTTAACAATTATTATCTTCTCATGTCACGCTCCTCCTCCCCAGAATCCACTTTTTTGATATTTGCAATTCCTGGACATCTCTCACATAAACTTTGTACTGCACTTTCCTTTGTCTAGGGAGCACAGAACGGAAGGTACACTTCCAGCCCTGTGAGCTGAATTCAGCTCTTCACAATAACGGGATCAGCACAAGAAGATCATGTTAGCAAAGCTAAACACTGTATTTATCTGCCACCACTGGCATATGTCCCAGTGATTTCCCATCTCCCACTGACTTTACAAAGTCCAGGGTTTCACTATATAAGATTGTTGAAAAATCTCTGCTAAATTCCCTTCGCCAGCCCAGACATTTCACCACCTGGTAAAGAATAAGTAACAGGAGTATTGGCAGTCACATTTAATTGCTATTACAGACAACCTCACCTTCACAAGATATTTTGATGATTTTGGCTACACAATTTTCCAAACAGAGGCACGCTGTATGAAAATATGTCCAGATACATTACTTCAGTACAAAGCAGAGTTGGAAAGGTTCTATTGGGTCATCTAATTCATTCTTCAAGCCCTCTGTTACAGGACTGTCCTCTTCAATATATGTACCACATTTGTCCATATTTATACTAAACAGCTCAAGCAATGAGCTTTCATCAGTTTTCCTCTACTAAAGAAGTAGGTGCATGATTAATGTTTAAACACACAAGCTGCCTTTCCAAGTGAAAGGGAAGGAGTCCTTGAAATTAAGGGTAAGCTGGAGTTTGTGCAGAATATTCAGGCTTTACTCTATCAAGGCCAAGCTTCCTGTAGAGTATATTAAACTTGCCAATCACTACTATTTGAAAACAGACAAAAAGACCAGGAGCATGTATCAACTCTATAGAGTATGCCTGTGCAGCCAGTGGAAAGGAAAACTATGGATCAGGTAGCACCGAAGTTCCCAACAGGAGTGTGTAGTCCACGGTCAAATCAGCCTCACCACGTTTCCAGTAGCAGCAGTAGACAAGAATGCTAACTTGAAAGCAAGAACTGAACTGTAAACTTTCCTAAATTCCTTCAAATGTTTACTAGTAGCTTTCTCTGGTATCCCAGACAAGGGATGTGTAACTCCGTAACTCATCTTTATCCATTAACATATATGGAAGGGAAAAGGTGTCCTTCTCTTGTGACATTTTCCAAAGGGAAGACAGCATACCAGCTCAGAGGCATACTGTTTTATTTCTAATGTTCTAGAAATCTAGGCCATGTAATCCCACATGCTAAATGAAATACATGCTCACAAAATAAAGTCAGTACCAACTGAGGGAAGTTGAATTTCGCAGGAAAGCTCAGACTGTTCCCCCAAAAAACATTGGGTTCATTTTTACACCTCTGTATGTTACACATATACATATAAATAATGATCAACCACCCGTAAGTACAATATCAATGTTCACAAGCATAAGACAGAAATTAGAAGGTAAAACATTCACATTTCTTAAAGCAGCATTAACTCACTCACAGTATACAAACCGGTTTATATAAAAGTCACTGGAGCAATGTTATAAGGCAAGGTGACAGGATTAACAAAATAACCCAAAGTCCCACCTTGAAAAGCCTAAAAGCAGGTCTTTCCAAAATGTTGGGGCTTCACTTTGTGCATATAAAATGATATAAGCCTATGAAAGTCAGGCCAGATCTGGATGAATTTCACGGGATGTTATGTTCCTAACTCTATACTTACTTCACAGTGCTAGTCTCCTTCCTACATCCCTCAGTGAGACACTCTGCATTTCATTATGATCATACCTCCTCCCCCATGCCAAGTGTTGCCATTTTTAATTGTTTCTAAATTTGAAAGTGTAAGAGGGGAAGAAAGAAAATTAAGGAAATGCAGGTGGCAGTTACATGAGTGACATGCTGTAAGCAAAATCCAGCTGGTCTGGAGGCACCTCCATGAGCAGCAGCTTTGCATTCTTTACTTGCGCACATTTATACTGTCCTGCTTATTCAGATGGCTAGAAGAGCCTTTTCAGATTTCTCCTGTGTTTTTTTTCCACTTTCTGGTTCAGAGATTTTGTCCCAAATTTTTGTCAAGCCTGAGAGCAACGAGGTAGGTGGGGTGAAGTGAAAAATGACATTATTATCCTGTGACCTTAACCTTAGAACTTGCTGCCACAAAGGTGGTAGTAATCAGATTATTCACGGAGACAAGACTCACTTCACAGTCATTCAGTCAAACAACTGGACATGTGTATTAAAAACACAAGAAATACCTGGACATAGGCCCTGCAAGAGCGCTCCCTTTTCTGAAGCTGAGTCCATAAAGAGAGCAGATTAAAGACGGAATAGAAAAAACAAGTTAGTGACAGAACATGGGAAAAAAATTGAAGAAAATGCCTAAGAAAAAAACTCTCATTTGTCTCCTAAACAGGTTCTGAAAACCAACCAAACCAAAGGAGTGATTGTGTGTTAGGCAGCAGTGAAAGACTGGAAGGACTGGTTCCAGAAATATGGGTTAGTCCTTTTTCAGTGAAGTGCAGACTGGCAACTTTGCAAGAGCAGCTGTTAGATGGTAGAAGACACTGAAGTCTAGTAGTGATACTCAAGAGATGATGTTTTCATTGCAGCCTGGAGATCACACATGACATTTTCACGTCAAACAAGGCTGAAAAGAATGAGGCTGATGGTTATTTACCTAAGAGGAATGTGGGCTCTGCAGTCAAGACAGTGCTGATGGCACCGTGCAAGCTTCAGATGAGCAGGACCAATTCCAGAGAGCAAGATGTGTGCAGGATTGCATCCTGATACAGGATGGACCTGTATGGACCCATCCTGACAGACCTGCTCAGGTCTCTGTCTCAAGACAAAACCTCTAACTTCTCAGCTTCACTGCTGTGGGCTTGTGCAAAGCCAGTTCAGGCACGTCTAGTGTGATGACACACTGCAGTGAAGGAGAGAGCATTGCCCAGGGCTCCTGATAGTGTTAGGGCCACTGAAGAGGACATATCAATGAAATGGGAATTCATTTTAAGATTTCCAGTTGAGGGCATTCTCTCCTCTTTGGATTAAACTATTTCTCCAGGAATACATGATCCATTCCTTTTATGCCAAGTTGTGTTTTCCTTTGTAATTCCTGGGCCTAAATGCTTTATATGCTGAATAGTTTTTCCACAAAGAATCCCACCTCTTCCATAGGAGTAACATTTAGGACTCTACTTTGATGTGCACTTACATTCCTCCTGCCTGATAACTGCAATTTCATGTATCATGAATTCAAAGAGGGACCTCTTCAACTCCATGTGACTTTGCAGGCATT
Source organism: Acropternis orthonyx (assembly GCA_035583155.1). NCBI lineage: Eukaryota > Metazoa > Chordata > Aves > Passeriformes > Rhinocryptidae > Acropternis > Acropternis orthonyx. Next base: position 18,110,719 of record JAWWEU010000125.1, on the reverse strand, counting down.
CTGCAGCAGTGAGCTCGAACTGGTGAGCTCTGCATCATTGCAATGAAATCTTGCAAAATCAGGCTGCTCAAAGCCACTGGCTTGGCTGGGCTTGTTTTTGCTGATGTGCCTGGTTGGAAATTGCACATCAATAGAGATTCAGGGCAACTTGTACTCTCAACACACAGCAGTGCAGTCCCATTAGTACAGCTAAGAGCCAAATTTGTCCCCAAGAGTTTTGAGGTTCTGAAATAAACAAAATGCACCCAGGTATCATGTAATGCCTAATTTCAATTTCTAATTCATCAATTTGTAACAGTAGAAATCTTCCTCTGGGTAAATCTGGCCGGTGCTGAGACTTTACAAAAACAAATGGAGATCAAAGAAAGCCTTGCTGAAAATTACTGAGCTATCCACTCAGGGGTCTTACCAGTCCGCAATGGAACAATTATTACCTTAATTAAGCCTGATCCAGTGGAAAGCATAAAGCTTTTAGTGACAGGAAAGTGGCTCCTGAAAGATGATGGCTTTTAAAAACTCTGATTATGACAGTTAATTTCAATTCATTGTACATCAGCTTGTAAAAAAACCCCACCAGTACAAAACAGCACAGGTGATTACTTTCAGATCCCCAGCACACTTCCTTTAATGATTAAAAGAATATTTAATGGCTAGTGCTTACTTTATTTCTTCTTTCTGACTAAATAGCACTAAACAAAACTCTTTGCAAATTACTTTTTTCCTTTTTTTTTAAATACTCTTGCCCAGTGAAGGGGAAAATGAAGCAGTAACTCTGCTGCCTTTTGTTTGCCCAACACTACTTCCAAGTTGAATTCACGCATTCTTAAATGAATACGAGCAGTTGCTTTTCTAAAGAATTAAGTGGGGAATGAGAGCAAGTAAATTACTGAGCCTGTCATTTGGATCACTGACTCGCATCGCTGTTTTGCAGGACTCCACGTGGTCCAGAATTTTAATGTGGAGTGCAACTGATTTGTATGAGTTGCTTGTGCAAAGCTGATGGCAGGGGGAAGAAACCTGAAGTGGGGACTCCAGGAGTGACAGCTGAGCCAAGAAGGTCTGCCTTGTCCAGTCATGCCTTCCCCTCAGTAACTCATACCTGTCCCATTTCATGTAATTGAAACAAATATCATGAGGTGAGATGCAAAAAAATTAAAAATATGTGCTTGCAAAGCTGCAGTGACAAAATGTTGGGTGTGGCTGGGACACATTCAGAAGAGCAAACAGACTACAACCATGAGACCTGTTAGTAGGTGACATTAATTGCTGGTTTTACCTGACATTGTCAGATATCTCCATCATTTCAACAAAGAGCCATGGTAAGATTATACCAACTAATGTTATGCTGATGTAACAGTTAATAAAATTATTACCTGAATTGTTAAAAAATAGCTGGAAGCAGCACTAATTAAAAGCATTGGAAGAACCCAATTCACAGCACATGCAAAGCACATGAGATGCAGGACTTCAGTTCCCATGTGACTGAAATCTTAAACAATTCCAAAGCCCTTTGCATTTAAAAGAGCATCAGTCTACAATAATAACTTACAAGAAAAAAGACAATGTTACTTCTCTGAAAAGCATTTATCTTCATAAGACACAGAAGAAATTTCATGTTTAGCTGGGATAATTTATTCCCACTATAACCTTGGGACTAAGTTCTGTTCACGCTTATGTGAATGCCAGAACTGTCAGAGCCTGATATGCAGCTGGGAACAAAATTCTGTGTCTTCTTTTAACTGGGTGGCCAATATAACCACATATTCATAGTCATAGGGTTCAGCTGCACTTTGTTCTGATAACCAGGCCCAGACAAGTCACTGTCAGGATCCCAGATAAGTCCTATCCCACATGTTTACATGAGATTCAGTGATGAAAAGGGCCTTTGACTAAGGAAAACTTCAGCTTTAAATGTGGTCTTACAGACTCCACAGCTCATATTTCCTCCCACAGCTGGCAACTCCAAGCACCTTTACTGCTATGTAGCAATTCCACTTACTTCTGGAAATGACAAAAGGACTAATAATTCTTCTTAAACTGGGGCACAGAAACCACACTGCTGTCATGCAGTAAGGTGCTTCCGGGTTAAGTCACCGTTTATCACTAAAAAGGCCCTCTAATACTAAAAGCATCCTAAAGTGTAGATATGATGGTGTCTTACATGTCTTTTGTAAATGTATCTCCAGTGTAAATGAATCTTTCTGTCTGCTTCATATTCATACATAAAAGTGTTCATTTGACCTTCACATCAGCCTCCTGGCCCCTCCTGAGCCCCTCTGCTTTTACCTTATTTAAGCTGCGTGCAGCACTGTCCTTCCCGCCCGGAGTCAGGTTTCGGAGCTGCACATCCAGCAAGTTCACCAGCTGGACCATGGCGGACACAGAGTACGCAATGTCACCAGCGTACAAGTGGTTTTTGGTGTGCTCCGCGAGCTCCCGGGCGATGTTGGCAGCCATCTCCCCCGACTTCATCTGCAGTTGAGAAAGCAGAGGAAAAGGTTGTCCCTGGCTGTTAGTGCGATGTTATTCCAGGCCCTTCCAACCCCCCAGTGTTAAGCAAGTCAACTTCCCTCAAGAAGAAGAAAAGAGTCGAAGAAGAGGAGAAGAAATGAGGAAGAAGAATTTCCCAAGAAGTAAACTACAGCAAAGGTCCTTCATTTGATCATGAACACTATTTTGAGTATGGTTCTAAATGCAAGTGTTTTTTCCCTGCTATAGTCAACCATATTGGCTTCAATAATTTCTTTTCCTAGGGCAGTGTTTTCCATGAGATGCCCACACTAAGGAGGGCTTTAATTAGTTTGTCCCACTGCCTTACCTATGCCACTTGAGAGAAAAAAAACCATATATATATTGTCTCAAGGAAGAGCAGTTTCTGATTCGAGAAGATTATGTGATGATAAGTGAAGAGATGATGTTTTTATTATAACTCCTGCACAAAAATGTTCCTTGGAAAAGGAACAAAAATAGGTGACATAATCCAGCTCAAACCAGAGAAGAAAGTTCACAATTCCCACCTTATGGATTTAATAATCAGGTGCTAATTTATCACTTAGCATTTGCACACAGGAGAAGTGCTCCTTACCACACAGGCCACTACCTCTCTAATGGGGCAAGTGACTCTCAGCACATATAAAAGCATACTAACTCAGGAGCAAAAGGCTTAAGGCTTCAAGCAGAGGCCCACTGGAAGGGAAAACCCAGCAGGTTGTTCAGCTGAATCTTCTATTTTTAAAAGACTTTTATCAAGTAGTTGAGTCACAAAACTAACAAATCATCTGCAGTGAAATTCACTGTGTAATTATTTGGAAAACTCACTTTTTTCCTCTGTGGCTTTCCCCCTTTTCTTGCTCTGTTTTGCTCACCCTATCTGGTACACATATCCTCTTCTATGCTGTGGGGATTTGGAACAGGGCAGCTGGTCCCATCTCCTTTTTATGACCAGTCCAATAGAAAAATACTATTGCAAGTTGCTGGTCTTATTTTTATTATATACCAATCTGTGATCTGGAATGCATATCCATGTGAAATATGCCAGGGATAAGGAGAAATTACACAGGATGACACTTAAATGAAGTTCCCACTTCTCTGTCAAGCTCAATGACCAGCTCTGCTGGGTTCTTCATATGAATTTTCAATTGTCTTATCTTCCAAGAACTAGAAATCAGATATTTCTCTTGTTCCCTACATTTCTGGTGCTTATTATAAAAGCAAGATTCTAGGGAAAGATTATAGGCTGAGCTTCTACTTCTCTGTAAATCAATTAGCTGAGTTATAAATGAATAACTTACTTCCATCAATTTGACAGCAACAGCCCATCTGATTTAATGAAATCTAACTGAAGATGTTCATATGCTCATCTTCAGAGAATTAAAGCATATGATGATATAGAGAAGATAAATAAAGGAGATAATATGTTGTTCTTCCCATTAGAGGAAAGATAACATATATTCAAAAACTGAATTATTTCTTCCCTGTTACACAGAAGGCTAATGCCATAGAAACCAGATCCTATTCTTACAGCTGCCTGCTCTCCTAAGCAGCTGAAGAAAGCCACACATCAGCACAGAGGCTGAGTCTTGACCTCTTCAGTTGGCTCTCAGAACTTTAAAGAATGACTGCATCAAATCCCTTTCCATAAAGAAATCAATTTCAACGTTTTCCTGCAGTTCATTGCTGGAGCTTAGCATGTATCATGACACATTGTGTTTCTGTAAGCTTTGCAGAAAACTGCAGGAATTCAAGACTAAAACTGCAGGAATTCAAGACTATTTTATACAGATATATTAGGAAAAAACCCCAAAACATTACCCCAATATTTGATGCTCACATTTTCTCTTGGACCACACACCTGTGCAAACTGGCACACTCAGAGAAAACTGCTCAGCTGCTACAAAGGCAAACACAAACAAAGAGTTTTCTTTCCCTGCAGGTTGCTGTTGTTCCTATCTCTCTGCAAAAGTGGTGTGGGCTGATCACTAACAAACCCTTTTCCTTTTCTCTTGGACTGACCCTAAAAACTGCAAATCTGAGGAATTCTACTGTGAATAAATAAACAACACAAAAAATAGGAAACAGTGGAAGAAATGCCCAAGAAAAAAGGCAGCCAGGGTCAAAGCTCATATTCTGTGAACTCTGGGTACATAGAAGTATTTACCCAAACTTACTCAGAGACCCAGGTTTCCTGAAAACAGACATGCGCCATTCCCTTGGGACAATGCTTTTGGTTGAAAGGTAAGGAAGTTATTTCCTAGCACTGACAATTCCAAACCTATACATTGTCATACAGGAAATGCAGCTACAAGTCACTACAGCAATGCTGAGACTCTCTTTCCATTCTGGCTGTGCACATGAGAGGGGTGTCCAAAATGATGCCTGTGTGACATGCTAATTCTAATTTTCCCAATTCTTTTGAGCATTTTTCACTGAAATTGAAGTGTCTCCCATGTAATCCTGCCAAACTCAACTTAAATTATCAGTCCCAAATGCTGGCTGCATATTCCAGGGCTAAGATTTATACCTGGTCCCTTATAACAACAGGACTGAGCCCCCTTTTTCAGTTAATTCTACATAATGCTCAGCTAAGCTTACTGCTACCCAAGAGGATGTTTTGTTTACTTATTTCCCTTCTACAAAGCACTTCTCCACATCTTCCTCTTCATTATTGCTGCATGGAAAACAAGTTCTACGTGAGTTATTTTTTCCAAAGCATGTAATACTCTTTAATCCAAACATTAATGTAGTTATATAGAAACATGGGAACAACCCTTAGATGTTCTTCAGGGGTCAGGCTGTCATTGAGAGGCAAGCAATAAGTATGGAAAAAATGTGCAAGTAACTGACCTTTCTACTGGGAGGCTCAAGAACAATAAAGGGAAATAAAAATAATGTATGTCTCTAAGATTTGAGACTACTTTTTCAAATTTTCTATCTTGATTGTGAAAAAATTAAAATTTAAAAAACAAAAAGGATTTGGGGATAAAAGAAAACATTCCGTTCAAAGCAAATTGAGTTTCTGGGTTTTTTGGCCGATTTATTTTTTCTTTTACAAATTGACTAAATCTAGACTTGGAATGCTAATTCGAATGTGAGAAAAAGCGTTTCTTGCCAATAATGCCAACACAGAAAACATAGTTTTATAGTTCTGCCAAAAAATATTGGTCCCTCTTCCATTTGGGCATAATGGTAGGATTCAGGTCAGGGCTGACTTCTGACACTTCAAAGACTTCATGGCCTTTTTCTTTCCCTGGCAAAAATTTCAATATATATGTGTGCACTCACAGAAAAGAGTCAGAGCACATCTATCAGCATTTTCTGGTTTTTTAGAATCACAGAATCAATTAGGTTGGAAAAGTCCCACCAAACACCATCATGTCAATTAGACCATGGCACCAAGTACCACATCTAGTCTTTACTTAAACACCTCCAGGGATGGTGAGTCCACCACCTCCCTGGGCAGCCCATTCCAAAGTTTAATCACCCTTTCTGTGAAGAAATTTCTCCTAATGTTCACCCACAGTAAACCTCCACTGGCACACCTGAAGAGTACATCCTGTTCATGGCTGCCTGGGAGAAGAAGCTGATCTCCACCTGGCTACAACCTTCTTTCAGGTAGTTGTAGAGAGTGCTAAGATCTCCCCTTGAGCTTCCTTTTGTCCATACTAAATATGCCCAGCTCCCTGAGCTGCCCCTCATCAGACCTGTGCTCCAGACCCTTCACCAGCTTCATTGCCCTTCTCTGGACTTGCTCCAGCACCTCAATGTCTTTCTTTCTGAGCACTGGGGGAGTCCTGCTGGCCACACTATTGCTGATATAGGCCAGGATGCCACTGGCCTTCTTGGCCCCCTGGGCACACTGCTGGCTCATGTTCAGCTGCACCCCCAGGCCCTTTATTGCTGGGCTGCTTCCCAACCACTCTGTTCCCAGCCTGTGACTCGTCATGTGGTTATTGTGGCCAAAGTGCAGGATCCAGCACTTGGCCTTGTTGAACCTCATACCACTGGTCTCAATCCATTTATCCAGTCTGTCCAGATCCCTCTGCAGAGTCTTCCTATCCTTCAGGAAAATATATCCTTTAGTAATACACCAGCCATGGCATCTGCTCCATCTAGTACATAATGACACTCTGAAAACAGAATGTCAAAAGCAACTTGGATGGAGGATTTCATCATGGTGTCATCAAAACTGCAACTTCACCCTTGGGCCTAGACTTGATGATATGGTGATGTTCTACACAAAGCCTCACTTCCTCTGCAACAGATACCCAAGGAGACCTAGAAGACCTGAGGAAGGTACTATGAACCCTAAAGTTCCTCTGCTCTTTGTGAGCACAAGATCTAGGCTACTCAGGAGGACACAGGTGGCATGTGCTTTAGATTTACAGATTGAGTCTTTGTGTACCTTTGTGAAGGACACAAAACTTCCTGTTTTGCTATGAAAGAGGCCTCCTGTCTTTCAGAGGCTTGCAGCTGAGCATAGGTGTGGCTGTCCTCCCAGGCAGCACCCACAACTCAAAGCTGCAGCAAGGAAGAGATATTTTCAGGCAAGTCACACGCTGTGCTAAGGATGGTACTGATGAAAGCAAGAGGTAAAACAAACAGGCTGAGACTGAATGTATGACCTCATGATCAGGACGCTGCAATGTATCCAAAGCTGACCTTTTTACTTCCTGTTACTGCTTCACTCTAGAAACAGCCCAGGTAGCAGTGTATAATTCAATCGCACTGGCAAGTTTATTCTCCTGCTACGTTACGAGGGCATGGTAGGCACCAACAATAAAGTTAAAGTAAATGTCAGGAGGCCAATGAATTGCTGAAGCAACATTTGTTCTGACTTCCATGAAGCACAATAACTCTAATGGAAGCTAAGAAATGGCTGTAAAACCTAATACCATGATGCAAGCAGGCAAACACCCCAATCTACAGTCAGAGCACAGCAGGAGAAAGAAAAGAAGTAAGTAATAATCCTGACTTCACTACAGAGATATGAAAGCAAGCACAGCATTTCCTTATCATCCTCTCTGGCTTGGCTGAAATCCCTCCAGGGGACTCATCACCCTTATTCCTGAGCAGTTTTGACCCAGCAGGTGACAAAAGAGATTTTGGGGAGACAAAGCAGATTAGGAATGAAGACACACTGAGCAGGTATGAACCCTGGCTCCCAAAAAAATATTTCTACCTATTTTGTCAGCTGTGCTGCAACTGCAGCGGGATGGGTGGTCAGTGAGGACCCAGGAGAGCTGGGGATGCAGGAATGCTGAGCTGCAGGGTGTGAGCACCCCTACCCTCAGGGCATAGCTGGATTATTGTTTCCTTTAGCTGCCTCTATAGCAGCAAGAAGAGAAGCTGGCTTGGCTTAGAGGAGGAAGGCTCCTTTCTCATCTTTAGAGCAGTGCTGGAGCAAATGTCCAAGCTCGGAGAAGGGAAGTATGCCATCCACAGCAGGGTTGTGAGAAACCAGTTGTTGATTTATGGATAAATCAGTCTCCATCTCTTAAGTGCAGAGACGATTTTCAAGCCTCTTGCTTGGGCAGGTATAAACCAAGGGGCTATCGGTTGTCTTGTAAGTAATTTAAAACTGTGCTTACTGTAAGGATCCTACTGAACCTTAAAGGCCCATGTGCTGAAAGATGAGCAGGTGGGGAATTAGACTGGCCTGGCTGAAGAGAGAGCTTTGGCTGGAACCTTAGGAAAAAAAAGGAGAGCTTATGACCTCTGGAAAAAGGGGCAGGTAACTAAGGAGGACTACAAAGATGTCATGAGGGAGAAAATTACCAGGGCCAAAGCTCAGGTGGAACTTTATATGGCTACTGCCATAAAAGACAATAAAAATGTTTCTCTAAATACACAAAGGAGGGCTAAGAAGAATCTCCATCCTTTACCGGATATGGATGGAAACATAGTAACAAAGGATGAGGAAACAGTTGAGAAGTTAATGCCTTCATTACCCCTACCCCAGTCTTTAATAGCAAGACCAGTTGTCCTCAGGGTAGCCAGTACCCTAAGCTGGAAGACAGGTATGGGGAGCAGAAGGAAACCCCCACAATCCAGAAAAAGATGGTCACTGACCTGATACACCACTTAGACATACACAAGCCCTGGGCTGGATGAGACCCACCCCAGGGTACTGATGGAGCTGGCTCTTCTGAGCTTGCTGACACACTTTCCATCATTTATCAGCAGCCCTGGCTAACTTGGGGTATCCTAGTGGACTGGAAGTTGAAAATGTGATGCAACATCATGGAGCTGATCATCGTGTGTGCCCTCACGTGGCACACGCAGAATAATCAGAGGATCAGAACCAGCCAACATGGATTTGTGAAAGGCAGGTCCTGCCTGACCAAGCTGATCTCTTTCTGTGTCAAGGTGACCCACCTCGTGAATAAGGGAAAGGCTGTGGATGTAGTCTATCCAGAGTTCAGTAAAGCATTTGACACTGTCTCTCACAGCATTCTCCTGGAAAAACTCATGGATTGGACAGGTGCACTTCTCACTAGGTAAAAACTGGCTGGATGGTCAGGCCAAGAGAATGGAGTTAAATCCAGCTGGCAGACAGTCACTAGTTGAGCTCCCTAGGGCTCAGTTTTGGGCCTAGCCCTGCTTAGTATCTTTATTGATGACCTGGACGAGGGGAATGAGTGCACCCTCCATCAGTTTGCGGGGGGCCCTACGCTGGGCAGGAATTTTGATCTGATGGAGGCTAGAAAGGCTCTGCCAAGGGATCTGAACAAGCTGGATCAATGGGACATGGCCATCTGTATGAAGTTCAATAAGACCAAGTGCCAGGTCCTGCACTTGGGTCACAGAAACGCCACAGGGTGCTACAGGCTAGGGAAAGAGTGGCTGGGAAGCAGCTCAGTGGAAAAGGATCCAGGGTTGAGAGCAGGCTGAACATGAGCCATCAGTGTTCCCAGGTGGCCAAGAAGACCAAGGGCATTCTGGCCTGTATCAGCAATAGCGTGGCCAGCAGGACCAGAGCAGTGATTGTCCCCTATACTGGGCACTGGTGAAGCTGCACCTCAAGTGCTGTGTCAGTTCTGGGCCCCTCACTACAAGAAAGACATTGAGGTGCTGGAGTGAGTCCAGAGAAGGGCAATGAAGTTGATGAAGAAGCTGGAGCACAAGTCTGATGAGGGACAGCTCAGGGAGCTGAGGATGTTTAGCGTGGACAAACGGAGGTTCAGGAGGACCTTATCACTCTTTACAACTATGTGAAAGGAGGTTGTAGCAGGAGGGTGTCAGTCTCTTCTCCTTGGTAACAAATAACCAGACAAGAACAAACCACTTGTAATTGCACCAGGGAAGGTTTATATTGGATATTAGGAAAAATTTCTTCACTGAAAGGGTGGTCAAGCATTGGAACAGGCTGCCCAGCGAAGTGGCTGAGTCACCACCTCTGAAAAGATTTAAAAGACATGTAGATGTGGCACTTAGAAACATGGTTTAGTGCTGGGTGAATGGTTAGACTCAATGATCTTAGGAGTTCCTTTCCAACTTAAATGATTCAATGAATGCAAACCCTAACACAAACCCTTAGGTATGCCAGGCAGGGCTTTCCCCTCAAAAGTCACTCCTGGAAAGTCTTGATGCTTTGTAACAACTCTCCATAGAGACTGAATCACATAACCCAAGATGCCAGTGAATTCCCACTCAGGCAAAAAGATATCTAGGATAATTTGGTAGATTCCTCAAGCCTTTCCACCAACTGGTAGAAGGCTTCCAAAGCTGAACATAACTAAACTCCTTCAGGAAAGGAAAAACAAAATCCAGTCCCAACTGTAACCTGCTGGACATTTCTGAAAACCTGGCTGTTCAATTTTAGACAGCTATAAAAGCAAGTAACAAATTAAATGAGGCTCATTTGTTACGAAAATGATAGCTAGGGTTTCAAATAAAATAAGCCTAACCTTGATGGAGATTTCATCAGTGCAGGCTATTATTTCCCTCTGCTAATGGCTAACGACCTAGTCATCTTCACTGAGCAGCAAGAGGTCTCCCAGCTGCCTGGGTGAATTATGGCTGGAGTAAGTAAAATTGACCCCTCCAGGATAAGTACATAGGTCATAAAACAAGAGCTGCACAGCTGCTAATGCCAGCAAAGGCAGCCTTTATTAATCAGCTGGCTGGGTGTATGGCAGGAGAGATGCCCATCCTCCTGCACAGGACAGAATGACCACGGGCTCTGTAATGGCTGTGCCATATCACAGCAGCCCCATGCTGACTGACATCTTCCCTGCCTTTGGGGAGGGATGGGTATAAACACAGATGAAGTGAGATAGGGATGATCAGGGGCATATGTGCAATTCACAGGTTGTTGAGCCTCAGTTAAGACAGGGGGCAGGGAGGAGAATGTCGAAGAGTCTCATCTGGGGTGACCCCATCCCACTCACCAGTGAGTAGTGGCTCTTCAAGAGTGCAGTGCTGTCACTACTGGGGTTCTGCAGGGCTCCATCTTAGGCCCTGTTTTCTTCAACATCTTCATAAGTTACTTGGATGCAGGACTGGAAAGGATACTAAGCAAATTTGTGGATGACACAAAACTCAGAGGAGCTGTTGATGCCATTGAAGGCAGGGAGGCCCTTCAAAGAGACCTCGATGAATTAGGGGACTGGGCAAGCACCAACTACATGAATTTCAATAAGGGAAAGTGCCAGATTCTGCACCTGGATGGGGCAACTCTGGTTGTACAATACAGACTGGGGAATGAGAGGCTGGAGAGCAGTGCTGTGGAAAGTGACCTGGGGGTCCTGGTGGATAGCAAGTTGAACCTGAGTCAGCAGTGCCCTGGCAGCCAGGAGGGCCAACCCTGTCCTGGGGGGCATCAGGCACAGCATTGCCGGCCGGTCGAGGGAGGGGATTGTCCCGCTCTGCTCTGCACTGGGGCGGCCTCACCTTGAATACTGTGTGCAGTTTTGGGTGTCACAATATAAGAAAGATATTAAGTTCCTAGAGAGTGTCCAAAGAAGGGCAACAAAGATGGTGAAGGGTTTTGAGGGGAAGCCATATGAAGAGCAGCTGAGGTCACTTGGTCTGTTCAGCCTGGAGAAGAGAAGACTGGAGGGAGTCCTCACTGCAGGGAGAAGAGGAGGGGCAGACAATGATCTCTTCTGGTGGTGACCAGGGACAGGACCTGAGGGAATGCCTGAGTTGTGTCAGGGAAGGTTTAGGCTGGATATTAGAAAAACGTTCTTCATCCAGTGGGTGGTTGGGCACTGGAACAGGCTTTCCAGGGAAGTGGCCACAGCACCAAGCTTGACAGAGTTCAAGAAGCATTTGGATGATATTCTTGGGCACATGGTGTGACTCTTGGGGCTGTTCTGTGCAGGGTCAGGAGCTGAACTTGATGATCCTTGCGGGTCCCTTCCAACTCAGCATATTCTGTGATTCTGTTGCTATCGTGCAGCAGCACAGCTAACTTGCAATGCTGGGACTTGCTTGCTCTGGCTAAAGGAGTGAATAAATCCCCACAAATTGCTGTAATAAAGATTCAGCCCACAGACTCTGCGGCGTAAACACACATCTGGTCTCTGTTTGTAATGAAATCAGCTGAAAGCACCACTGTGCATTAATAACAAAAACGTTCAACATATTGCTACCAAATAAGCTCTGCTTGTCTTGAACTTCTATTGTCACATGTTAATGCACTTTTAACACTGATAAATGATGAAGTGCTAGAAAACATTCATCAAGGGACTTAAGAGTCAACAGATATGCATTACTGTGGCATTGTTTCTGATTCCATCAGTTCTTTTATAATTTGGGCAGAAGATAAAAACAGAAAGTCAGAGGCACAATGCAAACATTTCACATGGAGCCTGCCTTTCTTTGTTAAAGATTTCTTAACTACAGGGCTTAGCCTGTGCTTGCGTGACATGAAAAAATCCTGGAGGATGCACGAACGGAGTTTCCTTTTGCAACAAGTTGGTATTTTCCATATGTCCACCCATCTCCTCCTCCCTCTTCCTCCTTTTCTTGTCACAAACAAGAAATATCATTTTCTCTAGTTTAATTCCACTCTCTAGTTCCTCTCCTTTGCCTTCTCTCACCCTCTTTGCCTTAATTTCCATAAGACACTCACATTCTTGCTTTCTCCTTTCTATTCCTGGCTACTATGCATGGGTCATGTTGTATCTGCAACTGTTGATCCCTTTGAGTCCCTTGTGTGAAAAAAACAGGGTGTTGAGGAAGGTCACTCTGTAGACACAGAGTGTTCAACACATGGGAAGGGTTTTACCTTTTGAGTGATGTGATTGATCCAGGGTGAAGAGCAGTTGCTAAGATCAGGTCCTTGGGGTTCCCAGATACCGTCTGGCGCAAGACACCGGAAAGTTGCAACACCTGTAATATGAAAGCCACTGTGTTCAATGCTGTTGGTTGCATTTTGCCCCCAGCACACCATGTCATAGGCTTCATTTCACAATGACAGGCACATCATGCAAAACCTGGGAGCTTACTAGTGCTCAGGTTCTCGGTAGGACACGTCTGAGTCATCTCAGTGCCCTAGTCTCCCATCACCTTGGTGCTTAGGGACCCTAAGACATAAAAAACCCACGAGGTAGTGCAGGAATACTATTTCCAGTTTTCCAAGCAGAGATGACAGACAAATGACTTTGCCTTAGGCCAGGCAGGAAAGCTGCCAGGTACGAAGAAATCAAAACTTAGGTCTCAAACACTGAGTCAGCAACTTGAATGCTCTGCCCCACACGGCTGGTGACTCAGTATCAGAACCTGTGCCTTGACTTCCTTGCTGCTTTATGAAGATTTTGTGGCTCCAAATCATCATTACACCATTTGGGTGGATACAAACAAAAATGTGAATGCTGTGAATGCTAAGATGTAATGCTGGGCTTTACTGTCAACTCCCAATTGTCAAGAGGGACTTTAGAGGGAAGAGTTGTTTGGAAAGAGCTGCCCAATCCCTGCTGCAAAAGACAGCAAAGTGCCTCAGGCCCTTTTAGACAAAGAGAAATGCATCTAAAATGGTGCAGTTAAAGATCTTTAAGAAGCAAGAAAAACTTTACACATAAAGACTGAAGACTGCATCATACAAAGGGTTCTGCCCCTGCAGAACCTAACTCTTCAGCAGAGGTGTGAAATACAAGCTGGTCTGATGGTAGCTCTGATTAAAATCAGTGAGAGTTTGCTCATGCCCTCAAGGGGAGTTGGAAGAGACCCACTGCTAGTATACCACAGCATTTAAGAAGTTGCACGAAGCAACGAAATTAGAGATGCAAAAGGCTTATGGCCACCCCCAATCAGTCACTTGGGCTATTTTATTTTCCTTAGCTATTTTCATCCAGTCCTTAGCTCTTGTGCTTGGGAAAGGGCACCCTGTATTCAGCCTTCATTTTCCTTTTTCATCTTTTCTTTCCTTTTCACAGCTTTGGTTCAGAATATCCTTTCCCCTCTCTGGGAACCACATGGTACTTTTTGCATTAATTTTGCCAAGTAGGGCTGGGAAAGACAGCAAAAATGTTCTTTACCTATACTCACCACTGATGCCTTTCCATGCCCCTCATACTTTAACATATATTTTCTCAGTCTGCCCTCACCAAATTCAAGAGACAGTCAGTATTCATATACACAGGTGTGAATGCCTCTCTAGGAGGAGAGAATTAAGAGAGTCTTCTCTGCAAGCCAGATCCCTTCAGCCCTTATTTTCAGGCAATTTCCTCCACTTTTAAGATTTCTTCTTTGCAAGCTTTTGGGGCTGGACACCAAGACCATTATTTTTTAATGGAAAATAAGTATTTTTAGAAAACAGCATTTGTTAAAATACACCAAACCGAACCATATGCCAAAATCCATTCTTCATTTGATTGTGTTTTCAACTGAACAGAAAATTTCCAAAAGCAACATTTTTCAAGAGAACAGTTGGGAGAAGAGTAGAAGAAAGGAGCAAAATCCAACAAGAAATAAACCATTTTGAAAGATTTGGCTTTGCTTCCCTGCTGCTTTCCCAGCTGATTACACTGGATGCTGGCTGCAGTTTGAAAAATCACTCACACTGGTTCAGGAGACTCGAAACACAAGTTCTGTTGTTTTCCTCCCCCGTCCCCTCTCTACCCCAAGAAAAGCAAAGCGTTAGCCATCAACACATCAGTCAGCGAGTCCAGGGGCTACAAATACAAGCAAAACCAGGATAACAGGTGCATCATACATAACTTCTGGAGGCAGAGGATCTTCAAGCACATCAAGCACTACTCTACAAGGTCTTTAGTACTTGTACTCTCCTTTGGCCAGATGCTAAAAATCCTGCACAACGTGCTCAGCATCTTGAGGCTTCATCCCCAGCCAGCAGCTTGCCAAACCTTACCAAGGCAATGCAAACCTGACAGAAGGCATCAGTGTGATGCGCTGGTGAAAGCCACACACCTCACAATGTGCCATGGGCAAATGCAGACAGCTAGCTGTGTCCTCCTGTGCCCCCTTGACTCACCTATCGAGCCCATGGGACACGGCTGCTTCGCCACCTGTCCCTGCCGGGTCCGAGACCACATGATGTCACGGGCTTCCATGGGGTCGCAGCTCTCCGCACCGGCCGGTGGCAGCTGGGAGGAGGCAGGTGGGACGTGCGTGGTCATTTCGTCGGGGATGTCGGCCATGGGCGATGGTGTGCTGGTGCTCCTGTTCCTCCTGCCCGATGCTGAGGTGGCGGTGGGGCGGCCGGTTGTGCTGGTGGCCATCCGTGCCGTGGTGCTGGCAGCGGTGCTCCCTGTGCCCAGCGCCCCCGAGGTCGATACCCCTGAAACAAAGGCAAAGCTGGTTAAAGAGAGGAAGGACAAAGGGCTCAAGCCCAGGTCCTGAGGATGTGCTGTCTGATGACTCTGGTGTCCTGTGGGGTGTAGTCGGAGCTAGAGCTAAGGCAAGGCTTGCTGCACAGACACCTTTCAAAGAGAAGCTGGAGCAAACAGCAAGAGAAGCACACAGGGGGGAAATGACTGCTGGAGCACAATCGGTTTTCCAAAAGCACAAGCCTCTGATGAAAATAAAACAGCACTTTATGCCCTCACCATTTTTCTTCCTGGCATTTTAATGTAAAAATCTTATTTTCCATCTTTTAGGGAACATGTAGCACAGAAGTGCTTTTAATTTTTTAGTGTTGCTGAAGACCCAGCTGGTTTGGACAGAAAAACATTTTCCATGGTATAATAAAAAAAAACCCACCTCACACCACAAATCCATCCCCCAAACCAGCAGTGCACAGAGGGATGAACACAGGGCTGTTCTCTGGAGCAAGTCATTAATTTTCTCTGAGGTTCATGCCTTGCTGCTTCATCCTGAGAGCAGAGCCTGGCCCCTTGAGCTGCAGTCCATGTGACACATGCAAAGGTGCACATCAGCCCAGCCAAATCCTCCAGAGTTTAATGTTCAACAGGTTAATTCACTGAAAACCTGCAATGAGCAGTCAAGCAGCAAGAGGTGGGGAACCTGCTTTAGAATTGCATTAACCCATTGTACATCCTGCAATAGCCACGCTAAGTACAGTGTGTGGGGCATATTGAGGGATTCCCACCTTGTAATTACTTCCTATTTAGACGAAGGTGCTTGCACAGACTGGAGCTTCATATGGATTTGATTATGGCTTGACATGAAATATCAGGAGGAGAAACTGCAGCAGGCTACCTCCAACTGCTCCTCCATCACCCCTGTCATGCCATGCCACATACAGCCTGTGAGGGAGCCTGCTTCTCCCATCTCCTTTGCCTCTCTCAAAGATAAGCATGTTCCTGCTTCTCTCAATCTAACACTTTTACTCCAGATAAATGTCAGATATTCACACCTGCTCCCTCAATCCCCGCCTGGGGAAACACTGGGGCTGACTGTGAAATGTGGGTAAGGAAGCCATATGAATAGGCTTGTCTGAAACCATTCTCACTTTAATTCCCATCTTACTACCATCCCACCTCTTCCAGCATCCAAAAAGCCCTCAGTCACTGTTGTTTCATGTCCAGCAACAAGAATTCAAATTTCTACATGAAAGACACTCACGTGTGAACTCCAGCTTAGCCAGGAATTAATATTAAGAGTGAGAATCGCCCTGTCACCCCAAGGAGCAGCCTCTTAACTATCCTGCTGTGTGAGCAGGTTCAATCTGCAAGCTCCTGAAAGGATATCCTCTCTTCTATGTCCCATGCATTCAAGTCAGCCTATTTCAAGCATAGAGAGGTCTGCATTTGCTGTAAAATAGGAGTTTTTCCATTCTGAAAGTTTTTTCCCATTATTTAAGTAATTTAAGTCCATGGTGCTCTAAGAAACTCTCCTGCCACAGAATAATCAATAATATGGCAGTTGAAGCACATCCTTCAACCTAGGTTTAGGTACTTTTATTCCAAGTCTGAGACACCCTCTCCTCAAATGCTAAAACTCAGCATCATCATAAATAACATTTTCTGAGGAATAAGTATTTTCTGGGAAAACGTTCAACTTCAAAATCCCAGCTCTACTGTGCCTTGGAAAACAGGATTATCTTCTCCCCAAGCCTCCAAAAAGGCAAGCAGCAGCAAAACAGGCACTAAACCACCTGAGCACCAGGACACTGATTTGAAAACAGGTCTCCCAACCTCAGTGATCAGATTTTCCAGCCTTCCCCTGCCACCTCCCTTTCACTATGAGCCCTGAATTTGAATGAGTTCCAAAAAATACAATGTACAATCCTGTAGACCTTGACATATTTCATCTACTTTCTGCTCAAAACTGTGCTAGATCACCAAACAATGATTTCCATCTAACATTACAGCAAAGATTAAAATTTTTAGAGAACTTCAGCAAATATCTGCTTTTACTACAGCAGGTCTTTCCATGAGTATATGTTTTATTTCTTCGTAATATAGATTAGCCTGGTAGATAGCAACCTGCAGATTTTTTCCCATTTACTCAGGCAATAAGAAGTTATTTTCCTTTTGCAAAATTACCTATGCCATGCACTATAGGCACAGAGGCACTGAGTAGATATAGCAGATGCAGTTTCAAAGCCAAAACTAGCAAATCCCATTTAAAATAATTCTTACAGTCATTTGTGAGCATATAGAAACATATACTAAGCACCCAAGAGCTCTCCTTGATCCACATGTAGGAGAGCTGCATTTTTAAGCCTAGGTTTCATAGAAATCATTGAATATCCCATGGCATGTTGGTTTTGGAATAGCTCTGGCAAGTTTACTGTAGCAGTTAGGCATAAGGGATTTAATGGTATTTTCCTCTAGCCATAAAAAATTGAGCTGTTTTATCTTCCATAAACCCCTTAGCACCACTGTCAAAATCTCTTTGAGGGCTTGTTCTTCCAACTCTTTTCTTGTTCCACTGGGGATTTCTTACTGTTTTTAAAAGCAAACACATCCACCATTTACATAGGGCAAGTTATAAAAGAGCTGTCTCAGAGTGCCCTAGCAGAGTGAGACAGATGTGGTACCACTGAACTGAGTTCAAAGGTTTGATTGTCCAATAAGTCAATTTGGTAATGAGCTCCAGCAATCATGATCACCATGCTAACACCACCCAGTTTCACCAGCCCCAGGCAGCACCACTTGTCAATTTTGCTCACAGAACTCTGTGCTTCCATAGGAAGCAAAATAGTAAGAAGGAAAAGTACAGGAGATCAGGATCATTTACATATAAATGGATCGCAAATCCAAGCAAAACCATGAAGAGCCTGCAACCTGTGCAAAATTACCTAAATCCTACAGAACAGAAGAGAGATCAAACCTCCAGATTAACTCAGGCTGCCAATAAACTGTGAATTTTTAACTTGGGAGAAAGCAGCGTTGCAGCACTGCTTTAACAGAAAGATTCTTCACATAATGCTTCACAATACAATCTTTGCTCTAAGACAAGCACCTTTAAAAATCATCAACACTACTACAATTAGAAATGTATAATTTTTATTATTTTACTTGTACTGCTTGTTTTTACCATGCATTGCCATATCGAGACTTTTAAGGCAGCCTTTGGGTAAGACTCAGTTTCTACTCCTTTCAAATCCAAGACTTTGCAGACTTCGATTTCATGAAGCACAGCTCTGGGATAGGAATTTTCAGTGCTTCCAAGAAAGCAAATTACTGCTGTGGAAACATTTCTTCCCCAGAAACACCCCAAAGTGATACCTGACTTTTTTCTTCCCTACTCTATCTAGAAAGATGGCACTAATAGCAGAAGACTACATTTTGTCATTATTCATGTTGGAGCTACATCCATTAAAAAAAACCCAAAAAACAAAAAAAACCCCAAAAACCCAAAACATTTCCAGTGTCCAAAAGGGAGTAATTGCAACTCCCTGAGGAACCTCTCTATTCAGGGCACATTGACTAGCAAGAAAATAGAAAATTTTAGGGTTTTTTTCCTTCTTTCTCTTATTTCCCAAACTTTACATAGAACTTATACACCTGGAGGTGGAATTTTGCTTGGTGTAAGGAAAATCATGCTAGGAATTTGCTCATAGGGAAAAATCTTAAATAAATAATGGACTGTCATTTTCCACCCCCCCTCCATTTCTGTCTGTTCCGCTTTCCTAGAGAAGTGATATGACAAGCGCACTATACTGGCCTAAGACCAGCACTTTGTATTTGCCATCAGGAAAATCCAGCACACATAATCTTAACCTTCTGCTCTGCTCATCTCTTCTTGGGGCTCCCAGACATGGGGCACTGCATTCTGAAATTACTCTGACTAGTGTTTTCCTATCAGAAAATCAGGTTTGATTGCAAGAAAGGCTAATTGCTACCTTTTGCTAGAATTTTTTTTCAATTCTGGCACCTAAGGATCCAGCCTATGACCTGGTGCATTTAAAAACTGGAAATACTTTTTAAGAGATGTCATACACTTTCTGTGCCATGAATGAAGACAACTGGGGGCCCCTCAAGCAGAAATTGCAGACAAGATTTCCTGGGTGAGGCTCACTGGCTCACCCCTGGTAAAACAGATGACAGAAGACATCCATCAAGCTCTCCCCCTGGGGTTGCAATCCAAAGCTTTAGCCTGATGGCTATGTGCTACGAGCCAGCACTTGCTCATGTAACTGGGAGGAGAGGCTGCAGTCCAAGTTTCATGATCAAGGTCCAAGCAAACAATGATGACTCCACTCTCTATCGAGTTTTGCATTCCTGAGCCTGGCGCTCAAGCTGCCGTGATGGGGCGCCAGCAGCCAAGTGCCGCTGCCTGCTCCCTGTGCTGCACCCACAGCAGTGCTGGACCAGCTGAGGTACAACTAATCCAAGCAGTTCCAACAGCAGCAAGCCAAGTGTCCTCTTGAGCACGTCCAGGATGTGTGCACAGTTATTTACACGTGTTGCTGCCACACTAAGACAAATGGAGCATTGCAGGATTCGGAAAGGCTGCGAGAAGTACAAAACCTGAAGGTCTCTCCCTCCCTCCTTGCTAGTTTTGCCCTTTTCATATTTGGCAACCACATCCTTTGCTTACAGCATCGCTTTTATCATCTCTTCTTCTACTGAAAGACGGTGCAAGTTGTATTTACATAGCAAATAAGAAGGTTTAGGCAAGCCTTGAAAGAAGTAGCACAAAAAAGCACAAACCTAATACAATTGGAGGATTATATCACAGCTGTTTTTCTCTTCCCTGTCACATAAATGCATCTCATGGGAATTAATTTTCTACAGGCATTTTCAAACACATTTCAGAACGTTTTCTGAAACTCCCTAGAAAAAAAATTACTATTTGAAAGTAAATATATTCCAATTTTTTTTTGCCTTTCTTTTTACTTTTTGGGGTCTTTATTTTTAAAGAGCTCCATGTAAGGTGACAGAAAAGGATGACTGAACCCAAGATGCATCCAAGGCTGAGCCTTACACACCATCAACCCAATCACTGACACAGTGGTGGATTGCAAAGTTATACTGAGTCCATGCCACGAAAGACATCACCCTGCAAAACCTCATGTTTAATGTCTGCTGGAACACCAAAAGCCACATGCTGGTGCTACCCAGGAGCTGAGTATTCAACATGGCATGTTATCTTCAAGAACCCAACTGCACACAGCCCTGTACCCTGAAAAAGTCACATGAAATATGATACATAGACCTTTTTCTCCCTCTTCCCTAACACAAGGTAAGCAGGGAAAGCAGAGGCGGACGATGCTGCATCTGAGACAAGAAAGATCCATTCCCTTGTGGACTGCTGACAAATGGAGAAACCCAGGAGCTGGGGGCCAGAGAATCGACAAGGTGAGATTAGCCCCTAAATTATGTACAGCTCCTTCCACGTGTTTGAGAGAAACTATGATTTATTTTTACTGCAGGCGAAGGCCAAGTCGGCCTCACATCAAACATCTGAACAGTTCTCCCCCATGCTCACACATGCCATTATGTGAGAAAGCTGAGCCAAAATCGTGTGTGAACCTAAGTTCACACACTGCTTTTGGAGGAATTGGGATTGTGGTTTTTGTTGTTGGAGCTTTATTTACTGAGACTGACAAATGGCTTGCAAAACCCATGGATAGGAAGATTAGATATGTGATGGCCCCAGAGTATCAAACATGGCACATTATCTTCAAGAACACAACTGCACTCTGAAAAAGTCACAGGAAGTATGATACATAGATTTTTTTTTTTTCCTCCATCTCCCCTAACACAAGGTAAGAAGGGAAAGCAGAGGCAGAGGATGCTGCATCTGAGACAAGAAAGATCCATTCCCTTGCAGACTGCTGACAAACGGAGAAAGTTTGTGGATTATTTTTTTCCCTATCTCTTCTAGTAGGGGATCAGTTTTTGTGCCCAAGGCTACTCTGCCCACATATGACTGTTCTGCTTGGACAGATGCTGCAATGGATATGGACCATATGTTGAGTTCCTGTACTAGGGGGAAACCTACATCTGTGGTCCAAGGCATGGTGCAAACTCAGCTGTTTCAATGCGCTTCAAGCTGGAATCACTTAACATGTTGGGACTTTCCTCTGAATCTCAGTTTGAACATTTAACATAAACAACAAAGAATGAGAGCTGAAGTGTGCAAAATCATCACAAAAGGGTCAAGTTCACTCAATCTGCTCCAGCTCACCCTTTTTCACTGCACCACCACTCTCAGTGAGACAACTAATACATTCAAAGTAGCCACCACATGCACCAATTTTCAGCAGGCAAAAAATATGTCTACCAAAGCCCTTTAGACTCAAAATTCTGCATCTCTGACAATGATTAATGTTCATTACACGTGCTGGATTCCTACAGAAAGGTTGTTCTGTCAAAAACATTCTAGCTATTATTTCAAAATTTTGCATGAAAAAGTAAGAACCCAAACAGCAGCCTGACTGTATTTTTGTGTAATATCAACTTTTATGCTTCTCTGGGACTTTTGTGGGTGTGGGTGTGTGTGTCAACACTTAATACTTTTTCTGGCTCCAAACAGCTCTTAATGTCAGGTCCCCAATTTAGTTGTCATCTGAATAAAAGAAATACTTCTTTATTTTCTTCTTTTTTTTCTCTCTGACCCCATTCTTCTCCAAGCAATTACTGGATGCTGCTTAAAATATGTAACTTTGGAGGCATCAGACAATGTTTTAATTGTTCTTTTACAACATGTCAGCATATGTAACAATACCAGGTAATGAACAGGTACAGCACAGGAGCATCACCTGTTGTCTTCACCATGGTCCTATCAGAAGAAAGTTCCTAAAGTCTTAGCCTGGCTTCCTACCCAGGAACTCTGCCAAATCCACCTTTGTGAACCTCTTGTACCCTTTGGCAACCATCCACTGCCATATTTCTTGTTCCAGACTTTGCAACTCATTCTGAATGTTCAGGCAGAAACTTAACTGGACCACAGTGCACAAGACACAATAAATTTAGTGTATTTTGTAACATCATGCTATAATGGTTTTGGAAACGCGGATGAACTATGCCCGTAGGAGGCCTGGTAAACAGGAAAAGATTACAGAAGAGCTGATCTAATAGACAGTAGATCAGGATTTATTATAAATGGGCTAATCTAATAGTTTTTGGAGTTCAGTTAAAGAGCTATTTTTAGGCAATTTAGCTTCAATTCAGTCTAGTTCTCAAAAATATAGTCATACGTGGTTGCCGTTATTTTGAATTTCTGCATTTGAATGTATAAAATCTGATTTTTTTTTCCCAATCCTCATGTGGTTTCATACGGGGTGGGGGGAAGCATACAATCTCTTTTTAAGGACATACCAGCTGCATATTATTACTGAATGTATGGAGTGAACTTCTAACCTCCTAAACAATCTCTGTCCCCTGGCATGATTCACATCCATCAGAGCCATTGGTGCAGATCTTATGCACTGTCTTCTAACCTGAATCCTTCAAACTCTATTAAAGAGAAGCCTGGAAGGAATTCCCCAGTATCCCATTGTTAAAGAAATCACTTTTGATTTCATTAACAGGTGCTGTCAGTTTTTCATTCAGACCATATTAGAGCACAGACACGTGAGCGCTACACTTACAGCCTCAAGAGATTTACTGGAGACTGGGATTGCCAGGTTTTTTGTAGGTTTTTTTTCACCTTTCAGTTAATTAAACCACGTAAGTTCTATCCATGCAAGCTGAAACACACCTTTTAGTTTCTACGCAGAACAAGCACAAGTGCAGCTGATAGGAAGGAAAACAAATTCTCCCCGTCTGTTTGCCAATGCATGTAGCTTCATCTAATATGTGTTTCCTGCCTTTTGCCTACACTTCTGCATCTTTAATCGAACAACTTGCATGCATTCTGCAGAGGCAGTGCCAGATGGAGCCAGTCTCTCTCCAGCAGTTCTCCACCTATGCATTTGCAAAGAATGGAATCAAGTGCAGGAGTCATAAAGTGACTATTCACGCCCTAGCATTTTCTCATCTACCCAATCAATGCGACGAGTCCTTTTGAGAGCCAAAGGCAGTCAGCTTATACCACTAGCTGGAACATTTCTTCAGTTGCACACTACAAACACAACCTTAATAAGAGAAAACTATCATCTTCAAATAGTCTCTGTTCATCTGTGTGTGTAATATCTCCAATCTAGATGTTAGTCAGCAAGATGGCCAATTGCATTCAGATAAATGCCTTGGACTCTCTTAAACATTCCATAATCTGCCTGTGAAATGGCTGGATAGTTGCTTTCCAATTTGTGAAATGGTTCAAAAACTGTAAATAAAAAAGAAATTGGACAGCTTTCAAAAGGACAGATTAGACTTTTCAATTCTCAGTGATTCGGTGCTTCCAAGCTATACTCCTGTGATCTCCGTATTAATATTTAATACCTGATTGTGTTATCCTGTTATTTTGAGTAAGAGGGCACAGTACAACCGAGACCAAGGAGATAATCCACTGGAACTACAAGAAATCAGCTCCCTGGCCCTGCAGCATGCGTGTGTGTAAGAGGTGTTGGGGCAGAGCTGGCTGGAAAGCTGCCTGGCCCCAATTCCTCCTGTCCAGTTTGGCAGATTGAAATCACAAAAGACTGCTTTTTGCATTCACAGTTCATCTCCCTTTCCACCACATGCACTGTCCCTTAATCCCAGCTGCTCTGATGCTCAGGATTTGTGGTGCCTCCCACATTCATGTACTGGGCTTCCAAGTCGGTTCTGATGCCCAGTGTTTTAGGTGCACATACATTCTGTGAGTGGGCTGCTCAGCTGAAATCAAAGAGAGGAAAAGGAGTAAACCATAAAGTATCCAAGACAGAGTTAGGATTGCTTATGCCCTTCTTTCTCTAACCCATGTTAGGATTGACTTCATTAGCATGCAAGTCATACTGCATTTCCAGACATGAACTGGAGACCTGACAGCAGGGCCTGCGGTCTGTGCAGTAGACACTACATACTCCATACTTTAGAGTAACAGGCACTACAAACCTGCCAGCAAAAACTCACCTTTTGTCTTTCACCAAACCCATTTATTTTCTCCTCTTGCTACACACTAGTTATTTCAAACCCGTTTCAAAATCCCAAGTCCTTCTGCAAAGCCGCCAGACTTGCTGCCTCTCTGCAGGGCACTTGCTCCACTCAGTCCCTGAGTGCACTGGCACTCCAAAGTTACTTGTTCATTTACTCTTGTTCCTACAAGAAAACCAGTCTGAGCTATGAAGAGAAGCGACCACTGAAACCACCAGAAACACAGAAATGTTGAGAAAGGCTGTCTTTTCTCATCCTTTGAGCATGCCCTGGTGCACCTTGGTGTGGATGTGCTGTCAAGATCCCTCCTGAAAATCAGAGTGCAGGAACGGCTTCAGCCTCTTGGCCACATCTTGTTTTGGAGATCAGCTCAACCCTCTACCCAGACCTGCCAGCAGAATTTTGCTTTCTGCCCCTGGAGAGACAGACGGAAGGGAGGGAGGGAAGAAACAAGCCTATGCTAAATTGAAAAAAAATTTTCACATAAACCAATCCTAGCAAGCTGACAAAACTCCATTCTAAGAATATCAATATTCAGCTACTTTTAGAAATAAAGCAGTTTCTCTGAATAAAACATAAAATGCTGCTCAGCTCCCTTTCAAAGCTCTTTATTACTTATGTAGAAACATCAATATTTTGTAAAGCTCAATTCTAATAGCTGCATGTTGGCTCAGGGATCTGCCTAAACAATGCTTAACTACAGGACTGCGTTTAAATCTGTTTTATAGATACCTACACATTCTGTGAAGGGCTTTTACAATGAGAGTGCCATTAATACTATGAAAAACACATTTACTTCAGCAAAGCAGATTTATAACAAATAAACAAACTGCGCAATATACAGGGTGTTTTAAGGTGAAATGAACTGGGTAGCACTTTCAAGGAAGTCCCATTTTCACAACAGACTTCAGTACTTATGGACACAGGCAACTTAGTACACTATCAAGTCTATGCTAACGTCCTAATAAGCCTGGTGTGCAAGTAGCCCTCATCCATGTCCCAGAGGCTTTATTTATTTTATTGAGGGGGCCCCTGGGCTGCTGGTAGCAATGGTGAATATTCATTCAGATGCTTCAGCATCAAAAAGATCTCCAGCCCGAAGGCTCCGGGGCTGGAGGCACTGCCATGGTTAGTCATCTCAGTTGAAAAGTCACTGCAGACACCTGAGGGGCAGGAATGAACAGCATCCAAAAATCAGAAAAGGAGGTTTTTACTAAGCTGTTTGGCTCTGCACCACCAAGCGCTACCAGCTCTCACACAGTCAGCTTTGGCCAAGATGTAGTTTCAAACCCAAGGGGTTGATGACAGGATGACAATACGTAATACCGGGCTGGAAAAACTTAAAACATGAGTTGTAGCTTTACATCTATCAGCTTTCAGATTATTCTTGTTAATGAATAGTTCAGACCAGCACATTGCAAAATAAGCAGTTTTTTTCATGTAGAGCAGAGAAATATGCTCATTGACCTTTTAGGACTTAGAAATCGGCCCACAGAAGAGAAAGACATAAAAAACCTACAAGAACGTGAACTGTAGCGCTGAAAAGCAACTATTTTAGGTCAAAGCTGTATGCCTGCCTCCCGAAGTTTGGCATGTGGTTTTACATGCAGTCAGGTGCTAAAGTTAACATGACATGGGGAATTACGCTGTTCCAAACCAGAGGCACCAAATGCACAGAGGAATGTCCAGGTGCTACTGTGCCAGAATAGGGATTCTCCATAATGTATGCTTGTCCTGGAAGCCTAAACTGTACCTGATCCATTTGGGCTACCAAAAAAGGTACTGTGGACCCTCACAAGCATCAGCAGAATCTGAGGAAGCTGGAAATTGGTATAGAAAAGCAAGTAGGATGACACAGAAATGAAAAAAGTAAATTGTATCCTTTAGATATTTTTAAGCTGTGTAATCTCCTTGCCTTTGTATAATATAAACACCCATAAAATGAAGTACCTGATGTCACTGCAAAACATAAAATTTGATCCACTGAACAAAAGAATCATGTCTCTCATAAAGAGAAGATACACATATCCAACATGTGAAAAAAGAGGAGAGAGTGGAGAAAATGTGACCTGGTCCAATGCACATATCTTAAAATATATACCTGCTAAATAGCTACATTTGTTTTATAGATAAACACAGACATATAGACATGGCTAAATGTGAATGTATCTTCCTATGACTGCAAGATTCAAAAGCTTAACAGAAAAAGAGGAGGAAAGAAAAGAGTAGTCAAGGAGTATGTATCCAATTCAGCAGAAATGCTTATATACTTACAGATATCACCTTCAGTATACGATAAAACTACATGATAAAGAGCTGCTATATGCTTCGAGCACACAGCCTAAACCTCATTTTACAGCTCTCACAGGTAACATAAAATAAATGCACCAATCTACAGTGATTATTAATTTTCCCTCTCTACAGTGTCAAATATGTTCAAATGTTTTTGTTTTGTCAATTTTTTACAGCAGACCACTTAGTACATGGTGTTGAGACCTTTAATGTTATTAGCCTTGAGCCTTTCACATTCCATGCATGCATCAAGAAGTTTCATCAATTTGCAGGGAAGAAGTATATTAGTTTTTCTAGTCATTGCAGTGCTTTACAGGTACTAAAAAACTCAAAATCCCCAATATTTTACATTATCCAGCCAGAACTCTCATTTTATAATAATGCTAACCTAAAATCTAGCTCACTTATGTCATCAAAAGCAACTCTTCTTCCATTATCTTAAATATAAATGAGAAAAAGCATGCAGCAGAAGCAGACAGAATAATTTATAATGAGAGGAGATCTGTCATGCCAGGAATACTGAAAAAAACAGAGCATAACACTGAACTCATTTGGAATTGAAGAAAATAACAGACTTTCTAATATGGTGGTCAGGCTTGAGACAGGAAGGGAGGAAGAAGGTCATCTGTGAAAGACCTTTGTGGTCAGCATTAAGCAAGTCAAGGAACATTTAAACCTTCATATAAATATGAGACAAGTGTTTTTTTTTTTTTTCCAAGAGGCTAGAGCCTGACTGACCATAGATCAGTGACATGGAGTTTATTGGCACACCAACCCAGAGCTGCTCAGCAAAAGAGAAATTACAGAGTGTAAGTACTGCAGAGGCAAGCAGGTCTCCCCCTCTGTTCAGCTGCTGCAGAGATTGTTCCAAGGCAGAGAGAAATGTGACTTTGCTTGAAGAAAGAGAGATTTGATTTAGGAATCTGAGTCAGCCAGTCTATAGACAACAAAAGGTAGCATCAAAAGCCATTCAATTTGTTCAAGACCCCAGGTGCTCCTTGGAGGTGCATCACAACACTGATGACAACCTACAGGTTTGTGCAATGCCATTGCCTTCACTCCCTCAACATCTCCATGCCTGAGACTTGGCTGAAAATTGTGTCATCCAACAGCAAGCAACTTCTGACCTTATCTCCTGAAAAATGCAGTGTCTGTTACGGAAAATCTCTGTGGTACAAAAGAAACTGCAAGCATCTCAACTATTTGCATGGCTGTCCTTCAGGTGCTTAGTTGGTGCTAGGAAAGTTTTAAGCCTTTTCATGGATAACGAGAAAATCCAAAATTACAGAACGGATGCTAAGAACAGACTTGTGAGGAGAGGCAGGGGAAAACTCCACCCCAAGCAGCCAACCCAATGTCCTTATTTCCTTCTCCTTCTGCAGAGGACATAATTCATCACAGTCCACAACACACTCCTGGGAAGTGCTGAGACATGCCAAGGATTACAGTAAAGCAAGAGGTGGACAGGGAAGGCTTTGATCCTCTCATGTTATTGTACGAGGAAATTACTCACTAATGCAAAAGAATGAGCCCTTCTTTCAATCCAGGTTATTCCATGAGGAATCTCTTTCTGCAAAGTCTGAAGCTCAGACAAGGTATTGGACTGGAGGGACCGCTCTTCACATCTTCTGCGCCAAGCTCAGCATGTCCACAGTACATTTCTGAGTGCAACATACAACTCCCTAATCCTCTTGGCAGCAGTCACTCGTACAAGGTCAGTCCCTCTGGCCTACAAGATGCCTTTCCAAATTAAGCTGTTATTTTCCCTTATTAAAGTTCATATTTGAGCTAAAACAGCATCACTGATTCAGTTAAACCCTCACTGTCTGCAGCTCTTGTTCAGAGCAGAGCACACAGAAATCTCATAGAGACCAAGATGCCTGGTCAAACAGACTCCAGTGGGGCAACAGGTTGTAACTAAGGGAGATGATTTTAGCAACATGAATCATTTCAGGTCCAGGGACAGAAACATGAATTGTGCTTCTTGGCTAAGATTTTGTCTTCAATAATAGCAATTTGCATCCTGTACTGAAAACTCAAGAACATCTCCAAGATCAGCCTATAAGATAGTGGTATTTACCAGGGCATGCTGACCCAACACTTACTTCCCACAGATGGCTTTCAGCCACTGGCAGCTACTGTTTTGTGTGGGCACAGAGAAGTTTCTCCCCAAAAGCAGCTACTATTCACTGTCATTTACCACCACTGAGGGAAAGGGGTGGAAATAAGGAGAAAAATCAACTCTAGATCCAGCCAAGTTTTAAACATGAGCTCACTGGGTATCAAATCTCACTAAGCAAGTTAGGCTGAATATGTTTTAATAGAAAGGAAATTTTATGTGTGTGTAAAGAAAACCAAATAAAACACATAAGGAAGAAACAATCCAAGAGCAGATACTAGATTTCTTTTCTCTCTTGCACTCTGAACAAGCATTGTTCAAGGATGTTCAACAATCTGTTTTCCAGCTGAGGCGTGCAGAACTCCGATAGCAACATAACAGAAAATTATCTGTCCCTTTCTGTCAAGCTGAAGCAAGTCCACACTGTGGTGTCTGCCTAAATGAGAAACAAAACTATGGCAGAACTGGCTCAAGCCAGCCTGAAAGTATGTTGAATGAGATGAGGGACAGAGATGAGGAAAAAGGGAAAGCAGATGCAAAGGGTGTAAAATGAGAATGAAGTCAAACACATGGACCAAACTGACTTGTAAATTTCTTCCTCTACAATTAATATTAATTGTTGGGCCTTTCTAGGTTGCTTTTTCCTTTTTGATAGTTCCTAAATCTTAAACCCCAGCTTGACTGGATGAAAGCACTACAAGTTGAGTCAGTGTTCCTGAATATTTTTCTTTTGGAGACAATTTCTCTGCAGGGATCCTCCAAGTGGTGAATGCAGTGTTATATTTCCTTCATCAGCCAACAGAAACATTGCACCAGTGAGGCCAAGTCCTCGCAGGTGATAGGATCCCTGCTGGAATTTCAACCTAACATTCAGAAAATCCCCAATCTCTCTCTTACCCAGATTTCTCTCCCTGAACATCGAATAAAATCTCATTCATGTGGAACCTGCATTACAGCTCTCTGGGCACAGTGCTGGCTCACCTCCACTAAAAGGGGTCTTAAATCACTATTTTTAGCTCTTTTCCTCATCCCAGGTCAGTTCCGAATCTAATCCTCACTGTCTCACTTGTCATTGCCTACAAACCACTTCTACATCTGCCCCCTGGGTAACAAGCTGGCCCTTCCAGTTTTATTTCTCCATTGTCTTCCATTTGCTTTCCTTTCCCAGAAGAGCTTCTGTCAGCAGACATAACCCGACCTGGATCTTTTCTCAGCCTCATGCCTGCTACTCAGCTCTCTGTTCCCTTAAGTCCAAAACCAAAGATGCTCCCAACACCAGCAACTTTGAATACCTCCTTGACTTGACATCTGACGCTGCCCCACCCATATCCCTCAAAGTCCAGCAGGCACAACTTACAGTGTGGGATTGCATCTTCAGCTCTCACTTAAAATTTATTTTAGAGGATTATTTCAGCATGAAAAGTACCTTGGAGATACAGGATCTTACCACTTAGGGTTATCCTATTGGAGAAGGGAAAAATTAGAGTTGAGAGGAGTGGGAAATCACTCCCTGCTAGCCCTGCAGTGAGCATGCCCAGGGGATGTGACAGTGATGGAACAGCCCTGCAGCAGCTCCATGGCTTCACTGCAGCAGGAGCTCACCGCTACCATCACTCACCCACCAACTTATTCCCGTGCTGCCGCAGATGCTGGGCAGCCCTGGAAACTGGGGCTGCCCCACAAAGCCCCAAATTAGCTTCAGTGCTAATTTCTGGTTGAGCCAGGTCTCACATCTCAGCTGCTCGCAGACTACCCAGGAATGCTGAGGCTCAAGTGCTCTGTTAGAGCCGTGGGGTTTAATAAATAGCTTCTTAGGCGCACCTTATGCAGGAGGGGCACCTAGAGCACCCTTCTGCCCAGGGCTGCAGATCACCAACACTATCTCAGATTCTACTGACAAATCTATTCCTGTTCCAGGCAGGGGTCTAATGGACCTAAGGAAGCCCACCTGAGCACTGAGCACAAATTAAGCTCATAACATTCCAGGCATTTTCTGACATTTATCAACATCTTTTCTTCTGCAGAACCCAGCGCAGTAGGATACAGGGAGAGGTGAGAAAAAAACCTGATGCGCTACATCCCAGTGGTAATATTTGCTGAATTACCACTTTCTCCATCTTTGGAGAACCATAACCAGCATGGTAGTGCGAAAGTCTGACTGCAGGGAGGAAACTACATTCTTTTGCCCACACCCAGAACTGCTAGATGAACTAGCTGTGATTGTATGTATATATTTGTATATACCCTTCCTCCTCCTCCTCCACAAAAAAGTAAAAAACATTAGAGTTAGCTGCATCTGATCAAAAAGCACACGATAAAGGACATGACAGTAGATTTGCACTCAAAACACCTGTCTCATTATAACTGGTATTCTTTAAAAGTGATTCTTTTAAAATAGAAAAATGAAACAAAAATTGATACCCGTAAAATAATTTGTGATTTGACCTTCTCTAGGTATGCTCTATCAGAACTGCAGGCAAGGACCTGGTTTTGCCAACAACAGCCAAGCACACTAGGAAAAAAAAAGTAAATTATGAGACAGTCCTCTAATAAACCAACTTGAAGCCAAGGGCATCCTTCATAGGCCAGAATACATTTTATTGAACAAAACTTTTCAATTAATTGCTGACAATACAACAGCTGTGTCAGCAAAATTTCCCACACTGCTTGTCTCTCCCCACCACTCTGCCATGCAGCAAGATGGGAGCACAAAAAGCCCTGTTTAAACCTTCCTTGTTGCAGGGCAACCTCAGTTTTCTCTGTGAAATATTCATTCAGTCCCCACTGTCCTTGGTGGCCAAGGCTAGGCTATCTGCAGCAGGCGAGCAGCTGGCACGTGGCAATGGCATGAATGATGATAGGTAATGATTTTGCAAACACGACCCATCATTTGGGCAGTCAGTCGGAGATACACCTAAGGATTTGTCTTAATGTACTCATGCACAGAAGCTTCAGGATGCAGGATATTTATTCCAGGCCTACAATGTAGGAGGCAGCATGAGGTGTTGGGAAAGAATACACCATCACACACCCGACATATCACAGCATCCTCCAAGAGCTCTCACGTAAAGAAAGGCCCATTTTATTCCCAGGCTGATAGGCCAAGAATGGAAAGAGCTATGGAGAACTAGAAAAGTGGGACAGCTGCCCAAATGCTGTCCTGAGAACATCAACAAGTTGTGACAGAGATGCGCCAAGAGAGAGAAAGTCAAGTATGTGCTACCTGTGGAGCTCCTGCTCCATGGGTCAGCAAAGAAGCTTGTGAACCAGGCCCAAGTTTAGGTTCTTTTGTTGTTTGAAATTAGTCCCTTTGAAACATTACAGTCCTAACCAAATACAGAAAATTCCTTGGGCACTGAATATTTAGAAACCATTGTCCCACCAAGAACAAAATGGCAGGGGAGGGATGCAAGAGGTGCTCAGCAGGGACTGAGTCCTGTGCAGTCCATGCCCTTACGAGTGTGTCAAGTAGGTCTTTGCAGACTTCCCTTTCCCTTAATTTTTGCACTTCATTATTTTTCCCGTAGGAAAAAACAATGCAAACACAGTGGGTAAGGCATTTAGGTCAGGACCCAATGTTAGTCTCTGAATAAGTAACCTGATTAGTAAAAAACACTGAGAAAGCAGTATCTCCCACTGCCTTAAACAAATGCTGGCCTTTGGAGTATCAGGTTATTTAGGGGTCTCAGTCCAACTTTCATTTCCAAGTTTCATTTTCTCATATCACAGGCTCAGTACTGGCTCAGGAGTGCAATCTAATGAAACTGCACATGGGAGGCCAGATCTAACAAAAACCCTGAAAGAATAAGGCTTCTAATTTGCTCAACCAATTGGGAAATCCTGAGTGCACCTTGGCAAGCACTGACTGCTATATTTAACACCTCAAATACCTATAATTTGCAGTAAACCACAAACATCCTCTTCATGCATCTGCACGAATGCTCAATTTTGTAGTGTGCTTTTCCACGTCTCAGTCTGGAGGTGCTCCTCTCCCTTGGTGGCAGAGGGAACCCAATGAAGGGTTTAGCCCATCAAACTTTAAAGAGCTCAAGATAGCTTAAATCCCTCCCATGGTTTGCTACCTCTATATATGTCTCTTTGCATTTGCTGGACAGCAATAGAAGTAGGGATAGCCTTTATTACGGTCAGGTTAGATTAGTGCTCATGGTTAGAACAGTGTCTCAGGGCTAAACAACATCTGCTTCAGATTTGCTCTGAAACACCCAAAGAGAGCCTGTGCTGCCCTGTTTTTCCTTACTCTCTGGCAAAGAGCACTGTGCCAGCCTACATGTACCTTCTGCCTCCCACATCACTGTTCAAGTTCCCAACTGACTGCCTTTGGTGCTCAAAAATAAAAAAAAAAGGTCCTTTCTTATCAGCTTTTGAACAAGTTTCACTGCTGGAAATAGAATTTCTATCCATACATTTCTGAATACAGAGGATATACTCTACAAATCTTCAAAAAATACCATGTGAAATGGAGCACTAATGGGTTTTGTATCTGAACTGAGATTGATACTCTGAAGCATTTTGATTTGCCGTTTTAAAATGAAAACGGTAGTAACTATTAGTAATAATACAATACATAACTTAAGGACATGAGCTTCCACACACTAAATTTGTTAACCTGATAGTGCAGAGCATGGCAGTTCATAGTCCCTGGTTCAGTACAGCTTTTATACTCAGACTTATGCTTAAGAGCCTAAGACGGGCTGAAATTTCACAGCCAGAGACCCCAACTTTTAAACCCTCATACACCCATAAAATCCTCAGGAGATGAAAAAAAAGCCAGATCGGCACCAAAAGATGAGGCAGGATTTACACAGGGATCCAGCATCTCTCCCAAGCAGCGCTCACCTAGCAACAGAGATATGCCGACCCCAGG
Source organism: Acropternis orthonyx (assembly GCA_035583155.1). Lineage (NCBI taxonomy): Eukaryota > Metazoa > Chordata > Aves > Passeriformes > Rhinocryptidae > Acropternis > Acropternis orthonyx. Next base: position 18,077,082 of record JAWWEU010000125.1, on the reverse strand, counting down.
TCACATTACAGAGGATAAGAGCACATGAAATACATTTTGCTATATACTAGAGAGCAAACAAAATAATATATAAGGGATCAAATGTTGCAATAGCCTGACAGGTCCTGGTCTATCTCTGTGCCCATCAGCTCAGCCCCAACAAGGGCTGAATCAGACTTAATCTTTCACAAAAACTCCACCAAACACTGTTTCATTTGAAAAAGGCTTAAGGTGAGATTTACTTTATTTCATACAAGTTCTTGTCACAACCACTGTCAAGACACTTGCATGCATTAAAACATGACAGATACTAAATCATGAAGTATATTTCTTTTTAAATGAAACTAGCCATTTCTTTTAAAAGGACTTGTATCATCCTAAATTTTAATTCACCTCCTGTTTGTCTAAAATAGGCATCTTGTTCCTCTGCAGTCTCACTGTGCTACATCTCTTGAGGCTTTCATAATACTACACAAAGACAAGTTGATATTTTTATATACTTAATGAAAAATGGATCAAACTTTCTCAAACCTTGTTAGCTTCTTGTGTTTGTCCTCTCCCTGCATCAGGAGCACATCCTGGTGACAAAAAGCTAAGCAGTGCTGAAGGTTACAATGCCACAGACAAAGAACAATAGGAAGGAAATACGTAACAGAAATAAATTAGTCTCTTAGTGAACAAGGATCGTGTTTCTGAATAAATGCCCTCAAGAGGAAGGAAAATCTGTGATTAAAACGTAAGTTTTATAAAAGACAGCTAATTTGCTAAATTGCCTCAGAACAGACTGGGTTTTTTTCCTCAAGATTTCCATGGTGATACCAATGTTCCTCACATACAGCACTCCAAAAGCCAATAATATAATATCTGCTGCTTCTGCACCTCACTGAGACACCTGGCACACAGCATTTCATGACCTATGCTGGTCTTCCAGGTGCTGGAGGTGATGATCCAACTTTTTGGCTGTTTGATGAGAAGAGATCTGTGTCCAGTTCTTGCTATTTCCAGGTTTCTGATTTTTCTTTCAGCTGCCAACAAATTTTCAAACATATGATATGCCACAGATCTTGTGGTTTGGACTTCCTCCAGCACTTCACTAACATCTGCCAAATTCCTGTTAAATCCAACACTGGTTGATGAGCATTTTCCAATGGTGTGAAACTTAATGCAAGTAACTAGTGGAGGCTTGGGAGCAATTAAATTTTAATCAGAGGTAAGTTCAGTTTTCAGCATTGTGAGTTATCTCTGGTGTCTAAATAGCTAATATCTGTAATGATACTCTTCTCTTCTTGTAATCAGCAGTATCAAGCCACAGAAAGGGAGGAAAGTAACAGCTTAAGAAGTCCCCTTCCCAATGAAGCCGCTTACTGTATAGTAACCTACGCAGTCTTTCTCTCTGACATGCCATCTGCATCCCAAAGTACTCAGCTGTGTTTTCCAGGGAGGTCCAAGCATCTGCCCCTCTCCTGGCTGCCTCTTCTCAATCTCCTGCCCAAGATGGCCCCTCGTGCCCAGCTCTGCTAGCAGGGCTGCTTGTCTCACTGCTCTCCAATGTGTGTGAGGCCAAACGAGCAAGGATAATGCTTCCTTTGAAATCCTGTACAACGTTCTTTTGCCCTCCTTCCTCCATGCACCAGGTCATTTACTGTGAGCTGGCTTTTGCCTGGTTTCTTGGCTTCTTCCTCCAGCTGTGCCTGGAGCAGTGGGACACCCCCAGCATTGCTCCAAATCCCTCCTTCCCATGGGCTATGGATTTACAGATCTCCTGCCAAAGTTTGCCTAATCCACAGCCTTCCCCATCCTTGTAAACATGCAGGACAGCACGATGGTTTCTTGTAAAACAAATCAAGCCTTTCTAGCTCTCAGTGACAGATACAAGTTACAGTCCTTTTTACTATGCTGCCACAGTGGGTTCAAAGCTTTCCTACTGCTCTTCCAAGTTCAAAAATTCCCTGTTGCCAACCTGGAGACTATTTCTTTATGCACTCCAGCAAGACCAACATAGCAAGCAGAGCTCAGCACCTCCCAGGTTGTTCCTACTGGAAAACGTATGCCCCAAAACAGAGGTTGGTGGCTGAGGTCTGGGAACCAGAGAAGTAGAAGCATCCCTGCAAAAGCTGCTCTTTGGTACAAAATCTTTGTTAGAAGGTGGCCACGCAATCAGAGGCAGGCTTCAGGGAAGCACAAAATGCAGCAGCATGCTCCCTGGCCTCAGAAGGCTACACAGAAAGTGGAAGAGATAACAGAAACTGGGGATATTTTTTTATTTCTTTGTAAGTGAAAATATCCTAAACACCCTCAGCATGTGCAGCCTGGGGAAGTTAGATGAACAGCTGCCTGGAACTGAGCACTAATTCATCCATTTTGCTCTCTGTTAATGAATACAGACAATGGAAAATCAGTAGATGCAAAAACCCCACAATTTTTATGGATTTACAGACTGATTTTCTGTACCTCATCTAGTCATTTTTGTGCCTGTGCAAAGTGATGGCACAGTTGGTGTAAAGTACTACTAAATTATCATAGGGATATTTTTATCCTCCATTTTCACTGGTATGGCAAATGGGTACAGGTGTGAAAGGCAAAAGAAAATGTGCCTTTTAGCAGAGAAAGGGAATATTCAGCAGAATGAAAAACTAAATGAATTTGCTATCCCCACTGCTGTCCTCAGTTCAGATTACATGCATGGATATGTACTACTTTGTCTGCAGTAAACTGTATTTCCATCTCCACCATGGCCTCAAATTTTTCCCATTTAAAGTGGTAAGTGACCTCTTCGGAAAAAGGCAGAAGGAGCACCACTCCCAGTTGCAAACAATTCTGTGTTGGAACAGCCTCTTTCATATTTCTTACCCAGTAAGACACGGACTCACTATGCATTTCTCTTGGTACATTACAGACTGCAACTCAAATCCAGCTGGATTAGTGATGAACTGCACTGGGCTAAAGGGGAGATTGAACACAGAGTGATAAAACCGTGTTCTGACTTGCACAGCCTCTCCTGGATTCTAGTTATAAAATTTTTAACCAAAAAGCACTGTGTAGGGGAAGAGAAACATCTCCATAAAATGTCTGTTCAGCTATAAGGCAATCTTCTTTTTTTAGTTAATGGCAAGTTTTAGGGCCACAGTTACCAAAACAGGACAACTATTCCCATATGCACATGCAAAATCCCTTCGAAGCTGAATAGGTACAGAGCTCAAACATGCACCAAATCACAAGTCCTGCTAAGAGGAGGCAAGGGGAAATTTAATTTCCTACAAAACCAGCAAGAAAAATGCAGTCCAGCACAATGCCATTACAGTATGCACACTTGAATAAACCATCTCCCTTCAGAAATATACACGGAGACTCCCGCACTGGTTTGCAGACTTTTAAAGCATTGTGAATAATCTGCTCTGACCTCTGTGGGAACCAACTGGTACTGTTTCAGCCCCTGTGCCAAAAACTCAGGCTCTGGGGTTTGTATCACTGTCAGATTGGTCTTGCAGTGTAACTGCTGAATCTGCCTGATAGAGAAAGCAGCGACTCTCAGCCAAAAATTGGCTTGTCACCCTTTATCTTAGATATGGGCACTTGCTGCACTGAGTTACTACACACCTACACCAGCTAAACCTCAGCAATATTAAGCAGAGCCCAACAGACCCCACTACTGACCTTATTCAGTGTCATTTCTGCATGCACACACACAAAACCCATAAAGAAACAAGCAGCCCCCTGGAACCTGTAGGTCAAGAACAGACAAAATCTTCACTTTAAAAAGAAGAGAAATCCCACCACTCTTACAGGTGAAATTAGCTATATCTGTATCTGGTATTTAAATGCAGTGAATACCACAGTCTCCAAAAACCATGGCAACCTGAAAATGTGAGCAACACCTTTTCTTTCTTTCTGTCTTTCTTTCTTAAATAGTTCTTCACACAGCTGAGATTCCTGCTTTGTTTTTTAAGGTAACAGTGTAGTGCCTGGGAGGCTCCAACCTCGAAAGTAGCTGCTGACCCACGAATTATTTCAAGGCTTTGGGAGATTTTGCACCATGTTTCTTTGGGTTTTTTCACTCAACTGCATTTAATCAAAAACTGCAGCTATCCCTCCCTCCCTCACAGCCAGTATCTCCCTCTGTGGGCATTCACCCTTGGAAGTTTTTTCTACCTGAGAAGCAGTCACATCCAGCAATACGAGGTGTTTGGACAGAGACATTTCCACCCCCCCCCACCCCGCCCACAATGCTATATAAATTTCTTATCCTGATAATTTTTTACCTTTGTCCTCTTAAAGGAAAGGTGAAATACCATCAAACAAAAGTTGAGCAACAACCTGCATTAGGGCAAGAGCCAAGAGAGAATAGCAATTTATAGCGCTCTGCCTGAAACAAGGGTAGAGATTACTGCCATTTAAACCCACTTCCACCTTGCAATTTCCCCTATTTCCTGCTACTTTGCAGCCTGGTGTATTAAAAACAAAGACACCAGAGCTGAGGTCTGACTTGAAGAGAAGCCCATCTCCTTCTGCTTGGGAATTACATCATATTTCAAGGCAACGTACATCTTGCTTTAGACAAAATTAAGTCAAATAAAACCAATTTCCGCTTTGACATTATTTAAACATGGCCACAATCAAATAGAGTAGAAAGCCAAATGAAAAACCCAAACACTAAAGTGATTTCATAGATGAAGGCTGAAAAGCTCCACTGATCTGAACCTCCCCTGCTAAAGACGGATGTCCTGCAGTATATTATGGTCTGTGCACTGTAAAATTCTCTGACGTTTCAGCTATACTCTTCATTTTAAGTGGATCAAGTTCGCTACACTCCCTTCTGCAATAGCTTAAATCCCACTATGAGATTATCTTTTCCTGTAATACCACACTTTTCAGAATAGTAGCACACCAGCATTGTGAACAGACCCCAATAAAAGAAATTTAAGGACAAAAGAAGCATTGAGGAATACAGCCTCAATAACTACGCTATGGTTCATCCTTGCTTGCAGCTGTTGCTGTAACTGTGTGAAGTACCTTTGCCTTTTGAAAACTGCTGCATGAAAAACTCCCAGCTATCCAGTCAGTAGCAGCAGCTTCTTCAAAGATTTCTGATGAGCTGCATCTGTCTTTAATTGGACACAGAGAGAAAAATCTTAGTATCTTTGGACCTAGTAAAAGTTTCCTATATATTTTTTCTTTATTCTTCACCCATGTAGCTGCCCACAAAGGTTCTGCCTTATCTCCTTATGTTGCAATAGAGTGGCAGAAGAAATTTCTACTAAATCCTTACTGATCTAAAAGTGACTTGCAGTCCCTGACTCTGAAACCTCTCATCTAGCTCGATATCAGAAAAACGCTTCCTTTTCTACTCATCCCAGCAGCCCTGACAGAGCTTCAGGAAACAAAGCACACAAGCAGATGGATCCATGTCATTTAAATACAGGGATGCAGGTACTACAAACCTCTAAACATCAAATTAAATTGTAAGATGTGCTGCCTCCTTCCTGTCAGTCGGGCAAGGCAAGGCACGGGGAAGCAGTAGTTGCACTACCACCCTGAGGACACAAAGGGCAGAGCCAAGGCTGAATCTCAGTCCTGTCTGCAGATTGCACTGAATGTTTTATTCCTTTTTTTGCTTTTCCTTTCTATCTCTCCGTCCCGCCTTTTTTTTTTTGGGGGGCGTGTGTGTATGTGTGTGTGTGTGTGTGTGTGTGTGAGAACAAATGATAACGCTGTGAAAATCAGAGAAGGAAGACAAGATCAAAGAAGCAGGTAGCTAGATCATTATGTATCCCAGCTGGGACAAGAGTTGAAGCCTCCGGAGCTTTCTTGCCAAGTTATTTTAGAGTTATGCCAAGAGAGCTGTGCCCTCTGAAGCTTCCTGGCATAGGAAGTGTTGTGAGGCAAAGCAATGAGGTTTCTAGTGCTGCAGGAGGGATGTCAGGCTGAAGGAGCCATCAACTACACAGTCATCTAGTTAATTCAAGTGCAATTACAGTCAATGAAAGTTGTTCATTACTTACATCTCTTTGGTGTCAGAGTCCAAGAGATGCACGATTATAATACTGAGGCCCTCTGAGGTAGGGTGGGTGAGGATTTTGGGGCAGAAACTGGTTTTGCTACAGATCCAGATAACAACTTGGTGTCTGAGATGCTCACAGACCACTCTCTCCCTGATGCTGCACCACTCCAGGGATAGTCAGTGCCTCTGGGATGAGGCCCTACATGGACAATATGGCAGAGATTAGGCTGGAAGTGTGGATCAGAAAAACACCCTAGAAATACCACATCCCTGATGGGATCTGGCTAGAAAAAATACCCAGAACTGTAAATGCAGCATGGGGTCTTCATTAGGAGCCCCTTCTGCTCTGCCTTTTCTAGCAAGCCATGGGAGGATGCTTGAGTTTACTCCTTTCTGACATCTTCAAAACAGAGGGGTGCTAGGTGGTGGATCCATTTCAAAGGCTGCCACGTAGACAGAAGCTAAAGCTCAGTCTCTTTACAAGATGCAGTGTCCAAGCGCCCAGGATTGAAAGTCATGCATGCAACCTGATCTTACCTTGCACCAACCTCTAGCCCCCAGGGTAGTCAGGTCACAGGTCTATGACAAGTCTTTTTGGCCTGGGACTACCTGCTTGAAGGACTGCTGTTTCCAAGCATGTCAGCTGTAACTGTACATCTGTCCAAAGGCCACTTGGAGTCCCAAACAGCAGTGTCTGCAGCAAGGCAAAGCACTTCGCTATTTGGCTTGAACCCACTTGTTCTCTTTGAGTGCAAGCTACCAGAGAGGGACACTGCCATGCTGAGCTGCCAAGGTAGAAGGGACGAGCACTACGATCTCTTAAAGCATCTGAGAAATCATTTTGGATGGGAAGGTCACTTCAGAAGAGCAACCTTTGTGTTTGAAAATGCTCAAAGACACAGTTTGGGTGGATGGAACAATCTACCTTGCTTGGCATGCACCTCTTCTCCTCCATCCTCACTACTCATTGAACATGCTCGGTATTTTCCCAGCACCTCTTACACAACTGAATGCAATCTGTATTAATTAGCTGTTCAAACAGCTCTTTGTTTTCTCCTGTGTTGCCTTTCCTCCCACATTTTTCTTCTTTTCCTCTCCTGTTAAATTTTTGTAAGACTTGTAGCTTTGAGCCACATACAAATGGGGGTAAAATGCTCCGTGCTAACATGTTTTGCCTCCTTCTCATGCCAGTGTTCTCTTAAAACCCAAAACCACACCTCTGGGAGCATGTTTTCTGGATCTAATTTGTAATTGTCTGTGCAAAGAGAACAGAAGGAAGATGTTAATTTCACCAGCTACTGATTGCGAAAGTCAATACTCCTTCAGCATTTGTGCCATTTCTCATCTTGACAATTCTTTTGGAAAAAAATAAAATGTCAGAAAGTGCAAAATGTTTTACCCACGTGTGCAGGTTATCGACAATGGTTCTTAGAGAGCACAGCAAACAGAGAGTATTTTAAAATGTAATTCCATTCCTTTTCTGTGTGAAAAGGAGAGGGCATGTATATCTGTCATTACCTGCTGATTTCAGAAATATTTGCACATTAATTATACTGTGCCAGCAATAATTGACCAGCTCTACAACTGCCTTTTCTCTTTCCCCTCAAACACAGAGCTTCTGCAGAACCAGAAAGACCACTTCCCATTTCTCAGAGAAGTATGTGAAATAAACAGCCACAAGGTTAGGGGGTGCCACAGTTAAAAAATCACTTTGTACAGAAACTAGATGTATGTGTGAGTGTATGAAATGATTAATGGCATAACCAGTACAAGGAAACATAATAAAATCTGGTCTCCTGATGACAAACAATAGCTTCTAGGTCATGCCCAACTTTCACCATTGTTTGGAAGGAGCAAGCCTTTATTAAGACCACAGGAAGGTGAAGGACTGTGTGGGCAGAGCAAAGTCCAGAGATGTGGCTGGCCACATTGATCCCAACAGGACTATGCTGAGTAAGAGGGGTCCTGCTTTTAACTATTGGGACATTCTGTCATTCTGTTGGGAATCACAGGCTTTGTTGCTATAAAAGCTGTTTTAGGTCTTACTCTTGCGTTCACTTCCATTTGCCAGGGCAGTCGTGACAAAGAGAGACAGACTGACCCTGTGCTGAGCTGGCCCCCACTTCAGCACTGCTATCAGCTCCCAGCACTGCAGCTCAGCAGCAAGACTTAGTGTTGGTACCCCAGTTTCTCACAATATAAATACTTTTATGCAATTAATGTGTGCTCTGCATCTTCCACAAACACTGCAGCTGAACCAGAGACTTCAGGTAGTCTGAGCATTGCAAAACCATTGCAAAGGTGAGCCTACCCTGAGCGATGAGGGCACACTGCAGGAGCTCACTGCTCCATGGGGGCTCAAGAAGATCATGTCAGAGCTCATTACATATTTAGGATCTTAATTTCTCAGTGATTTCAAAGAACAGGTAAGCATCAAAAGAGAAACCAGGGGTCTCTGTGTATAGTCAGGTAAGAGTTTAAGGGTCTGCTGAGCACAAAGGGCCCTAAGTGCATGAAGTGAGCAGACAGGCACAGTGCAGCCTTGGTGCTACAGCAGAAACTTCAGTTCTCTCCCAGAAACCCTTTAACTTAAAGCAGAAAGCAGAGGAGAGTTGACACTGAAGCCCTGCATCCAAAAGTGGGGTCTCATGATTTCACTGTAAGCAAAAACTCTGTTCCTACTGAATGAGGCTCAACACCTGCCACTCTTGTCTCCAGCCTTTGTTCGCTCCAGTAATGAACACCTTTGTAAAAATAGCTGTAGATCAGAAAAGGAATTAACTTCCAAACAAAGGAGAAGCTTAATTAAGCATTGCACTAAACGAAAACAGAGGGGAAGTACAGGTTTAAAAAAAAAAAAAAGGGAAGAAGAAAGACAAGACAGCTGCACAGACTTAATTCCATTTTTTCCTTTTGTAGGTCATTTTACTCAATGTAATTTCCTTTCTGTATTTGCACAAATTTGTTACTGAGGCACTGCCCATTAACGGAGGCTTTTGGTTGCTTTCCATTCACTAGTACCTTTCTTAATGCTTTGCATTACAAGCCCTCCATCAAAAAATAATCAAAAAAGCAAAACAGATTTAAATTAGACTTTGGGAGTATGCCATTTCATATAATTCTCCCCAGAGAGCTTCAGCTAATTAAACAAATGATTGCAAAATACTCACAATGTCAACCCTGTCAGCTTATATGCGAAATATCGACACCAAGCCGTGTTTATTTAACCAAATACAATGTGGAGAAGCAATGTGCTTTGAAGATAAGCACAAACCTTAGGCCATATGGGGACACACACCTTTTAAAACCATGGGTAAATTATGGAGAGGCCAAGGACTTTGAATATCCCTGCTCATGGCCTTGGGAGCCAGCAGGCAGAGCTATGCCTATCTAAAAGGGACAGGAGCCGAAGATCTGAGTGGCCAGGCTGAGGAGACTTCAACAGATTCCAAAAATGGATTAGCACACTGAGCTGCTCCTGACATTTAGGTTGAGCTCTATATTACTGCCAAGAGGACAGGGTAGGAGTAGTTAATGATGATGAAGGAAATATCAGGATTTTTGCTGTTAAATTGCAGCAGCTCAGAGCAAAAGCTGGAAAGAGGCAAGCAGATAGAAATAGGTGCCTGGGGTAGGAAACCAGGAATATAAATGTTATGTGATTAGTCTGTGCATAGTTGCTGGAGGCAGTGAAAGTCTCAATTGTCCAAAGCTAAAAGATTTTAAATTTCTCTATACATTACATAAAAACATTCATTTAAAAAAAAAACACCACAACATTATTTTCCATCCCATCCTTTCCATCTTGTCTTGCCTTTCTCTACTCTAAAAGCTGTGCAGCTTGTCCAACAGCCCATCCTCTCTGCCCAAACCATGTCACCTATTTTTACCCTTTATTACTTCTGTTCCACCAACCTCATCTTCAGTTCCTGTTCCAGTAGCTCACCACTCTTTATTCTCTTCCCATTTTCTTCTTTACAACACATACCTCCAGTATGAAGTACCCACTGCCTGGCAGAGGCAGTTACTCCTTTCCCTCGCACCCCTCCATCCTGCTCTTGTCTCACACTGTATTTAACTTGCCCAGGTGACACTTCCTAGCCCAGGCACCTTAGCTTCTTAAAATGATTTTATGATCAGGTGCATGCAACAAGGTATAACATAAATTATTACAGCCTTGACTGGGAAAATGTAATATTAACTTCCCTAAAGCCTTGTTAAGGGTCATAGAACCCACTGTACAAGGTTTTAGAAAAAAGATCAGTGAGGAGGGAAGGTAGAGAGTGGAAGGAGAGGAAAGTGGCTCTGCTCCCCATGGCAGTGACAGAGGCTGAAGCTGATGTCAAAAACCACTAATGGGATTAGGGTGTTGGCAAGCCTTCGATGGGTTTCCCAGTCCTGCTTGAGGACTGCTGCCTGCTGAGGCTCTGGCAAACAGGACTGACCTCAGCTGGGTGGACTGCCCTCTCATCACTCCCTGATTTAGGAGATGAGATTAAGAGGGGGCAGGCCTCTCTATACCTGACCCAGGTAAAAATCCAGCTCCAGTTCACTGAATGTTTGAAAATGTGAGAGACAGTACTACACGGCAAAAGTTATCAATTCTCCAGTGCCACGACCATGATAATCCGGGATACTCCTGAGGACACTGTCCTGGCTGAATCAGCTAGGTGCAAGGCACAGCAGAACTTAGACAAGCTCCGACCCATCCAGTTCTCCTTCTTTGTGGATGCTTCATGCCTTGGCAGCAGTATTAATGAGAAAACAGTTTTGAAAGGGGAAACTCAGTTCAGAACATTCCTTTAGGAAGAATGCCAAGATCCTTCCTTGTTTATTCTACTTGTTGTGTAAACATTTTTATAATGTTCATCAATACAGTCTGTAGAATGTATTTCTTAAAACATGGACATCAGTATCTTGCTTGTGATTCTGGCCTCCATACACTGAAGCTAATGGATCATTTGCCATTTTACTTTGTGTATGGTGCTGGCTACTACTTCATTGTAGGCTCTTAGTGAATCAACATAAATGAACAAGAAGGTACCGAAATCATGTAATAGACATCAGCACTGGAAATGTTCAGGAAATAGGAATTAAGGATGAATGTTCTGTTTACATGATCAAGACACATAAAGGCATGAGAAAGCTGAGAAATTCTTCACTGAATGTGTCTGGTAAAAGCTTGGTTTGCTTCTGCCAGATTCTTTTTAGCAGCACTAGTTCCAGATTCTTACTGCTGAGCAATTTTAAAGTTCAGTGAACAAATTCTTTCAATTGTCTGATTTTCTCCCATTTTCTGTGTGAGTTCTTCTCAAATTCAAACTTACTCTTTGCTTCAAAATGTGAGCAACAATCTGCAGAGGCTCTAATCAAAATGGTGCATTAACTTCATTTTACCCCCACCCAACTTCTTCAACATACATAACCCAGCTTGCATAGTCATGATCACAAAATATTAACATAATGTACCTCTTCCTTAGCAACAGCTATAGCATCAGGGGAATGCAGCCTATAATAATGCAGCTTGATCTAGAAACACAATAAAATATAAATAAGCTTGTTACACTTCAGTGGCACACAGGATTCTACTGTGAAGCGCTTTCATGAATTTAGAAACCTCATCTTCTTTTTAGTCTCCAACACAGATTATTTAGAAGAAGATTTATGGGCATGCATTCCCTTTTATTCCAGAAAATGAAATGTAATTGTTTACTCAGTAACAGTACTATTTTGCTGCAGATTTACTACTAAATTTGTGGCCATAATACAGATACACACATACACGTCCGTGGAAAGCAATGCTCATAATAAGATAAAGATGAAACCAGGCCTCCAAGAAAATCTAAAGGGGAGACTGAGAGCACCCACAGTCGTGGTCAGTTTTTAATGAAGAAATCCCAAGCAATTTTCTCAAAAAATCAGCTGCAGTGAAACATACTTGCTACAAATCAGCATGCTTCATCTGGAGCCCTCTGTAAGACTTTCCCTGTACCTATTTGCAAAAAACCCAGCATTACCTCCTGGGTAATCGCAAAGCCTTCTCTTGCCTCAAGTGCAGCTGTTTCTCTCCATCCCTGAAGGCTCCTTGGCCAACAGCCCCATTCATACACGCCGGCCCTTTAACCCTTATAATTACATTTAATCAACCTTAATATCTCTTCTCAAAGGCAGTAAGATCTTTCAAATAAGGCTTCTTGTGAGTTTTCAAGGAGAATGAACTACATCAAGCCAATTTGAAGGCAATAACAAACCATTTGGAGCCAAAGGATAGCAGTCCTTACCTTCTGAGTAAACACTGCAGTCATCAAGCCAAATTTACTTGGCTGAAAGTCTTAAAGCATGAGGCCTCTTATGAGGAAGCCAAGTTACAATCTTAGCAAGGGGTTCCACAATCTTTATCAGTAAATCAGTATTTAATATGCATTTACTAAGGCTGGGATTTCCAAAGGCAGTTTTTAAAAGTGAGGTACATATTTCACAGGTATAAATTTCCCTCTGAATATATTATATCACATCACTAGGATTCCCTGTAACAAGCAACACACAAAGGAAAGAATCAAAATTCAAAAATCCACTTTAGAGGAACTAAGGACTGAAACAGGCTCTAAATCCAGACATTTTAGAAAGCATCAGATCACTCTGCTGAAAATCTCTCATTTCCAACAATTCCCAATTAAAATTATTCCAAAAGCCAAGTGTTGTTAAAAAACCTGCTTACTTACAGAAAATCTCACTGCACAACTGAAGAGCCATCAAATGAACACAAAACTCTTCAACTCAGTGCTGTCAACAGTACTATGTCTGAGCCTAACGTGATTTGCTTGTATGGGAAATCACCTGCCTGCCTTTCTAGACATGCATCACTGATGAACTTTCAACAAGAGCGTGTTAAACTTGCTCATAGACTCACAGTTCTTTAAGTGAGTCCCATAGTCTGAGTAGCCAAACCCCTGGCTGTGGCACCACTCCCCCATAAGCATTTGTTGATTCTCCAGATTCAACTGGCCCTTTCAAAACCCTTCCCTCTAATCTGGACAACTGATGAAAAAACTACCTGAAAAAACTATCATATAAAGAACAAAAAGAGTATTTCCCAGAAGAAGATTCTATAGATGTAATATGATATTCCACCACTGCAAATATTTTTGTATTCATGCCACTCAGAATCCACATCACAAGTCTAGGGAAGGTTAATATTTTGTTAAGTAAATATATCATTCATAATCTAGTCCCAAAATCACTGTGTACTGGCAACAGGAAACTCTATCAGACACTAAGAAGTCATCTACTATTATAAATGGTGTTAACTACATAATTTTTTATCCAGGTTTAGAACTGAGGAAGAATAAGACAAATCTTATCCCTGTAGTTGTGGCAGAATAAAACATGTTTTCTCACAAAGTAACAAAATACCAATAACATACTAGTAGTACTATATCAGAGACAGCTTCCTACCTGTCGTGCTAACAAACTGCCTTCCCAGATTTACAGTAGAGTTGCTCCCCGCCAGGGTTCTTAACCCCAAACAAGGCCATATACTAAAAAAATAATAAAAATTTATAAAGGGCATCTCATAAAGGATCCTATGCCAACTTCATCCTTTGAATTTGTACCTGTATATGAATATACATAAGCGCTCCACTAGACAACTGATGTCCCACTCCAACACAGCCACATGTTTCCAGAGGACTCCTCTAGAAACACATGATTGTCATATCCTTCCAGGTGATGATGACACACTCCACTTATGTCATGGAGCACTTCTATAAACAGGCCCCATATGACACAACAGGAGAGAAGATGCTGCATCCAGCAAAGGATGCAAACAGCACAATTGCAGCGGCTGACCAAGGCTTTCCAAGGGCTAAACTCTTTGTGACTGAGGGCTTCCGTGGGAAGTGTTACCCCACATTGTGCACCCGTTCAACATCTCTGGATGGGTAAAATGAAGGCCAGTTATGCCTCTCAATCAAAGCACTGCAGACCAGTTCTATTCTCTTTCACAGAGGTGTACAGCTTAGGAAATCATTCAACCTGAAATTTGATCTCTCATATGATTTATTGGTCATCTTCTCTCATTACACAAATATAAATATAACAGGCATTTTTCTGCAGCCCTGAAATGTTTCAGAATTAATACCAGATGACAAAATGGACCATGTACCAGGAAGGGAAAAGTTACAGTAAAAGCTCCTTCCCATTAATGGGGCCATTCATTCATATGCCCACTATTCCACAGGGAAGCTGGACATAAATTATGTATTTGACATCTAGTTATAGATGATTATATCTGACATAATGAAGTTATAATGGAAGGAGTTTGCACATTGTTTGGTTATTAAGTGCCCATTTCTTGTCCCTGCACCAGGTGCAATGGTGATAGGCCATACAAATCATCCAGAAGAAATGCCAAAATGGGCTCCCTTACTGATAAAGCACCACACATGTTTATTAATTTAACAGCTTGTCTTATGTCTCCCCCATCTGCTCATTTAAAACAGTTATTTGCCCTATAAATATTTCAAAAAGAGAAGTGTAGCCAAAAATTAGTCTGGCAGAAGAGGGGAAAAGAAGAATAGTTTGAGAAGGGTCTCATGCTGTATGCAGCACTGCACTCTTTTTTCCACATTGAACTGGTTCAACAGCTGTTTTTAAAGCCGGTAATAGGACATTCACTTTAGATTAGTGATGCTTGAGGGTGCACCACCATAGCTGACTCTACTTTCCAGCTGTTGCCACTGTCAGGTGGGTGAAAACTTCCACCACTGATGGCGAGTGGCAAAACTCAGTACAGCGGAAAATGAAATCCACTGTCAAAAGGATCTCCTGGGTGCATGTCTATGTCCATTTTGAGCTTATCGGGTCATACGGTAGCTTCAAACAGCCTACAAAGAATAGTATTTTGAGGCATCTTTAAATCACAGTTCATGCTGATCTCTGTAGTAGAATTCCTTTACGAGGTAGTAGCTCGCTGGTAAAAAAAACCTAGTTAAAAATTGCCTTTTCTGTCTTTTTTTTTCAGACGACTAGGAATAATGGAAAAGGTGTTAAATATCACTCAGACTGTTCCTCCCCTTCCCCCTCCTTCCCAAATCCTTAAATATTGTCAAGTGTAAATACTTTGAACAGTTTCCACCAGCATACAGGATTTAGCACTCCTCCTTGAGAGACTTCGTTAGCTCCAGCTTTCTGCTAGAGCAAATGCTGTTATCTTATAAATAAACAGCAATGCCCCGAGGTGCTCCTCTGCAGTGAAAACACACATTCCAAGGAAGTAAGAGCAACAGTTCAACACCATAGTAAAAACAAAAACTGTGAATGGCACGCAATTAACTCTTTCTGACTGGGAATAGCTACAGGAGGTAAAGTGGGACCTCGCTGGTGGTAAGCCTAGAGGCTGGGTCCAAGATTTCCAGGAGCTCTGGCTATTCTGGTTATGATACTAGTTATCACCACCCATAATACCTAGTGAGGAATTAATAAATGTGGAGCATGACCCATGCTCAAAGCAGCTGCCTGCTTCACGGAAATCAGCCTAGTCCAGAAGGGTGGACATTTTCGTACAGATCTGAGTCACAATGAGAGATCTGTAGAAAGCTCTGGGTAAAATTGAGAATAGCGTGGCATCCTTGTATCAGAGCTCACCCACGCCTCCACTGTCTTCATGACACTAATGAGCTTCATACCTGGCAATACATTCCTGTATCGGTATCTACCACACTGCCCAAAACCCAATACATCATAACTCTGAGCCATCTGAAGACTCGTATCCAGCCTGGAATGAGGCTGCCCATTACAAAAAAGTACAGAACTCAAATGAAAAGTTAACAAACAGTGAAGGAACTCAACAAACAAATCTGTATAGACCTCTTCAAAGTAGGGTCGCTGCAAATTCACAGTACATGTGAAGCTTGTAGTCACTGCAAAACCTTTCAATTGACCATCCAAGTATGGTGAACAGTCACCTCCCACCCAACTGGTGCAATACCAGTTATTTGCATGCCTCTTACACTTTCATTGCCTGACAAGCCATGTGGGATGACAGAATGTTGCTGGCTTACTGCAATGAGCACTCACACACCATGTTGGAGTGAGTGAGATGCTCAGGCAGCCACAAAGGGGAAACCCTGAGGGATGTCCTTCCTTGAAGAAAAGGCTGAGCAAAAGCAAAGAAGACGTCTCTGTACCCAACCAAGGAAGAGCAGGACAGTATGTAGCATCCCAGAACTGCATAGGGAAAAAGGGAATAAGAGTCCTGAGCACAGGGGACCTTGAATAGCATCCAGTGCATGATCCTTTTTGCTTAAAGGCATCAAATAAGCCTCTCCCTTGGATTCCTCCACCTGAAGGATGTTGGGAAAATAATATTGCCTTAAGGAGCTGCAAATATGTAGCTGTAACTAACTCCCAAGAGAAGGAGAAGAATAAGTGGAAGTGGGACCTCAGAGAGCAGCAGAGGGACACTGTAAAGGACTCTTGAGCTGAGAGAATGGCTTCCCCAGGCTGGAAATAAGGAGATGCCTGGCCACCATCAGCTCCGAGCAGGGACTCCTGAACAGCATCTCTCTCATAGCGCTGTTCCTGGGGAGGGAGAGGCAGGCAAGCTGGTGTCTCAGAGCCTGTCGAGCACAGGATACGTGACCCCATGTGTCAGCTTGAATTAAGACAAGGAGTGCCACTGGGCCTCTCTGCCCAGCACTCCTCTTTCTCTGGACCTGGGGAAGGAGGACTGGGGCTGTGCAATAAGCCCAGCTGTCAGATCTCCTACATCATCTGCAAAGCCATTGACCCTCTCTGGGACCTTTGGGAGGGGAAAAAAAAAAAGAGACCCAGAATGCACTTTTTGGTAACAAGATTTCACAGTTCAGGAACAATTCTCCCTCAGACATTGCACGTACAAAGGGGGAGAAAATGGCAGAATGGATCCAGTTTTGAAGAAAGAAAGCACAAAGAGACATGCCATTAAGACGGGGAAAAAAAGGGGCAAACCCAGCAAAATCTCTTTCTCTCTCCCTGACATGCTCTCTAAGGAGTAGGGCCAGATGCTGTGTTTATGGAGGATGAACCAAATAACTGAGGTTTACAGGAAACCCTCCCATAGTGCCTTAACTGGGGGCAAATAACCTCCCTGGCTAGAGAAATTTGTACAGAAGGTTGAGAACTTCCCATGCCTCCTTTATTTGCTATTTATTTATAGAACTGGGGACCAACACACAGTTCTGCTTATCAGCTAATGTTTCAGAAATGTTTCAGACTTCAAGCATATCAATCTCCAAGATAACTACTCTCTGAGCTTCAGCTTTGAACGAAATCTTTGCAAAACATTAGGTTAACAGAAGAGGAGAGTTTCTCAGTCTGCCTAGCTTTAAACATCAGGCATATATTTCATGTTTAATATGATTTCACATATACACTAAAATCTGCTTCTACACATCTTTTTAAATAGTTTTAGTGTGCATATTTGGTGAGTTCAATTCCTTTCTTTGCTGTGTGTTAGTACCTGGCAGAATTTGAATACAAATGCTAAACTTAATTTATTGTTATATATGATAATTCCATAAAATCCCTTTCTAAGCCAGAGTATCAGAGTCACTCTCATCTATGAAACTCCTTCATATTGTCAGTAACCAGTGATCCATTTTTAAACACAAGTTTAATCTTTAGTCTATGAGATCACAGCCTAAGGTCTCAGCTATCCCTGGAATTATTCTCTACAGAGAAGGTGTAAACACTTGCATAAAAATCATGTAATCACTTCCAGATTGTTGGACTGCAAGGAGGTGTAAAAATAATGGTTAACAGCGCTTCATATACGGAACTAATTTTAAAACAGCCTCAAATTAAAAAGGGGGTGGGGAATAAGAAGTGTCTTGATGAAAAATGCTGATTCAAGGCTTCATTTCTATTAAGTGATGTACAGTGTCATTACTGTGTGGCTGTACAGAGCAATGGCTCAGAGTAATTACCTGGTAATGCACGGTGACACTAATGTGCTAGTAAACTACTGGAGTTTATACTCTATCCACTGCCAGTGTCAGGACTCTGAAAGGCAGGTGAAAATTCCTTGCATGCATAAACAATGTGTGTAAATGTCACCAGTGATAAAATTTTTAAAAAGGAGAAGAGGCAGTTACAATTAAATCTGCCAGCTGAGAATTGTAACTGCATAGACCCACAGGAGCACTTAAAGCTGTATCTTTTTTTGATAATACAGGAAGGAAAGATGCATCTATACCCCAACCCAGACTCTATTTCCATTTATTACAATTAAAACTGTATGGTGGCTTCTTTTTTTTGCCACTCTAAGTGCAACATTGGCCTGCACCTGGTGTTCAGCTTAGTGTGAGAGGAAATGAAGAGCATCAAAGGAGCAGACAAAAGCATTAGTGGTTTATGCCAACTGTCATAATGCCACTCTGTTTTTAGAGTTTCAGCTACAGAAATTGTGGAGGAACAAGAGCTTCAGGACAAGTATTTTTGACTCCTTTGTGTAAAGCAGCTCTTGTAGTTATGGGATGAGGCTTGGAACATGACCTCAGCATGTCCTAAGGTGTCAGAAACCCCAGCAAAACAAAAACAAAACAAAAAAACCCCTCAAACAAACAAATAAAAAAAATTTACAAGCCTGACATACTGAGGAAAAAAAATTTAAAATATTATTACAATACTCTAATGGATTTTTGTGCTGAGGCTAGAAATGAGGCAGTAGGCAAATAACTAGAGCTACACGTCCTGCATCCCAGGACCAGAGGAAAGCCTTGCTCTTCCCGCAGCAGACAATACCAGTTACTATATTTTTAACAACCCCTAGTCACCAGCTACTAGATTGATGCCTCCAGAGCTGACTTCCTCCCTGGCCCTCTCCTATTAAGTTACACAAGGACATTCAAGTCATTTTACCAATGCACAGCAGCAGTGATATCAGTCCTTCCACCCAAAGCAGCTCCTTCTTTAAGATCTGTCAACCAGGGTGGTGGAGGACCTGGTGAAAGCAGTTAATGTAGCAGTTTATGTTGGACAAACTCCATTTTACCTTCTCTGCAAGCACTGCAACTCTTCTGCCTGACCCACTTTGTCCTGCTCCTGGTGGCATTGCTATTTATCTTGCTGAGGCAGCTATGCCCTTACGAACAGCAGATCACTGAAGATTTTTCTTACTCTTTAGTTCTTTTTTCTTGAAGAAAGCAAGGCACAGTTTCTTTGGCTGCTGCTGTTCCAGCATCCTTGAGCCTTCCATAGGCAGCTCTAGATGCCAAGGCAAGGATTTACACTGACCTATTCTAAGTAAGCTCTGATTCATCACATTAATGACAGACTAGAGCAAGAAGGTCTTGGAAGTCATAACTGTCTCTGCCTTACTGGAGTGCTTTGCTAAAAAAGCAAGGTAGTAAATTTCACCCCAGAACTGGAGGTTTTCAAGTGACTTAGAAGCTGCTGATCTCAGATACATGCGTCAAATCTCAGGGTAGCTCACTCAGAGCTGAATGGAGAATATGGATTGCCAGGATCTTGTATTCAACCAGTCTGACTCATGGCAGGACCAGATTGGGAGAGAGGACTGTGAATCTGGCATCCTCACATCCAAGCTCCACCACCGAGCCCATGATTCCACCTTGCAGAGATGCAGGAGGAACCACCATGGAATGATAGTGCTGAGGCTGCTTCTGTGCAGCAAGAGTCAACTCCTTAGCTTTTGTTATTGCATCATCTGCAAACACACATTCTCATGTACAAAGCGAAAAAACTCAGCAAACATTTAAGTTCAAGTTTAAGTTCATTTAAGATCAAGTGACAGAACCCAGCCACTTGGATGCTCGTGGAAAAGCTCATTCAAAACTAAAGGAGACTTTCATGCCAAGAGCACTAACACTATTCTATTTACCCCACAAAGTCCTTGGGGCATTTGGAGGAACAGTGTTTGCAGTTGTGGCTGCAATTCACCAACACAAAGGTTTTTCTGTCTCCCAGATTATTAGAGATGGATAATAAAGTGAGATTGAGAAAACAGCTTTCTTCATATTCTGTAATGAAAGTGTGTCAATCCAGATTAATCTTGCATTAACATGTTGCCTTTTTCAATTAAGAGCAATTAGAGAAACACATGCAGACACAAATATACACCAACAGTGTTGCGGCAGAATGGTGACAATCACTACAAAGGTCAATTTGGTACTCTTTCTGACACTGTAGCACCTTTTAGAGAGTGGGAGAAAGGAAAAAAACCCCAAAACTAAGCTATAGTGCATCTCCATGATATCACATTTAGGCTGTCCTTTTCCTCCCTTTTTCTTCTTCTACAACATTTCCTGTGTTTGATGTTCATACACACCTGTGGAATCGACCAAGAAATCCCTTCATATTTCTTTTTTATTTTAGCTTTGCTATTATCTATTCCAAGAAGAACAAACTGAGAATTTTGATATCCTACATGAATATTGACAATCTAACTAAAAGGAGCAAAGAGAAGGGTAAGAAGTCTGCACCAGCACATATGCTTGCTCTGGGGACAAGCTCACTTCCCCAGATCACAAGGGCAAACACTGGGGGCTCAGCACAGCACAGACAGGGGAGGATCCTCCAAAAGGGCAGAGAAATCAAGGGCTCACATTCATACTGCTTTATCTGTGCCATTCAAGAGAGGCACGTATCTTAGCAGGGCTATTCTGGATTTACTTCATACTTATTGGCTACTAGCATAAGTCGCAAGGGCATAAGCTCACCTAAAATTTGAGTCATGCTCTAACAGTGAAAATGTCTCCTCACTGAGTCTAGAAAAAACTTCAAGCAACAGCAATGAGGACTGAATCCAGGCCTGAATCACTGCACAACCCCTTCTGCACCCTCTACGCACCTGAGGGGGAGCTGATATCTCCCTTTTTATATTCTGCCATCAGCGCTCTGTGCCTTTTAACTGTCATTAGAAAGGAGAGGTGCAAGATACAGGCAGGACCTAAGGAATACCTGTCCCTACTGGAGTAAACTAGTGGGGAGAGCAAAATAGCTTGTGAAGTGATGGTATGTTCAAAGCTATGTAATGGGACACATGGGACACGGCCGTCTGTCATATGTCTCTCTTGCAGGAATTAATTTGCTCCCGAGAGTGTCCTTGGATGGAGGGTGATAACTTTACCATAGAGGCTCTATGAACAAGTGAGTGACATGTACCCACATCTGTGGCTGGTTTACAATGCACGTGAATGGAGACTGACTCACTGACTCACCCTTGGATGGCGGTCTCTCCAGATCTGAATCGAGGTGGATCGGTGGGGCAATGTAGGAAACCTGTCCATGGTGAGCCTGCCCTGTGGACAAATAAGTGGTTTAGTTCTGCTGTTTCCTGCAGAGATCTATCAGGGCTATAATCAAACGTACAGCATTTTTATGTCTTTTGCTTTTTCCTTGCAGACAGGGGTACTCTGCTGAACTTCAGTTATACCTGCTTTACCACTACCACATACACTTTGTACCATGTTCTCTTGAAAGGCCATATGCTATAGAAGGTGACTGATTTCACACAAACCCATTCAATCTGTTCATCTCACTCTAAGAGGGAAGGCAAGCATTTCTATGTCATAGCAATTTTTGAAGGAAGCATGGTATGAAGCACAATTCCACCTGCTTGTCCCACCTGCAGAAGATGCAGATATCATTTTTCAGGACT
Organism: Acropternis orthonyx; assembly: GCA_035583155.1. Classification (NCBI taxonomy): domain Eukaryota; kingdom Metazoa; phylum Chordata; class Aves; order Passeriformes; family Rhinocryptidae; genus Acropternis; species Acropternis orthonyx. The sequence continues at coordinate 18,055,444 of JAWWEU010000125.1, read as the reverse complement.
CAGCACTGCTTTCACCTCGGTGGAAGATTTTTGGTTCCCTATACCACCATGCAGTTTCACAGTTGCTAAAGACCCAGTTCTTCTCCAGCAATTTGGAGGCAACTATATCGAGAAACTTCTATTTATAATAAAAACATTTTGCTCCAATTCATCTATTTACTGTAACAATTTACAGGGTTGTTAATCTCTTTTTCTAAACATGGAAAGTTAATGACACATAGATTACGATAACAGTTAGGGTAACCTTCCCGTTTCAAGTAATATTCGCTCTGCAATAAAAGCAGTTGATTCCTCTTATGAGACACATTCCAAATAATTAATACAGCTCCCTGTTGACACTTGGTGTTGTTGCTCCAAGCAATTTCCAAGCTAGCATCACAGGCAGCAGAGCAGTGGTACAGTCTTCAGGCTTCTTTGTAATGACATCCAGGAATACCACAAGTACGGTATGCTGGTGCACATAATATGTTGAAAACATCTCTTCAGGGAGATAAAATATTCATGGGAAATGGGAGGGGGAAAAAAAAAAGGAAAAAAAGAAGTGTGTCTGACTGGACAGGTTATATTTACTGCTTTACACTGGGGGTGACTCAGATAATTTGCATTATTAGCCATTACAGCAACTGGACATAATTCAGGTTTAAAATCTACAGACACATCATAAATTCCGTATGTGCTTTTAAGTGCTTTAACATGGAAACTCTGCTTCAGGCAAACCCATAGCTAATAACGAGTTACTCTGCTTTCCTCTTCTTGTTTACATGTTAAAAATTCATTTGATGTCATTAGTGAGCACAAGTCATCATTTAATAGCTGCTTGGTTCTGCAGCAGAAACAGGCAGACGGTCTGCTCTCACTCCAAGCTGCTCAGTGTGCAGGATCAGTGCCCTTATAGCCATACAACAGTCTCCCCATTTGCTGCATCAAAGATACCACAGAAATGTTAAACAGTTGAGGTTGGCAAGGAACCCTGGAAATCACCTAATCCATCCCAAGGGCTACAAGAGCCAATTGCAAGTGTCCAATTTGATTTTTAGTATCTCCAAGGATGGTGACTCCACAATCTCTCTGGGCAATCTGTACCAGGGCTTGGCCACACTCATAAGAAAAGGGAAAAAAAAAAAAAAAGAAAAGCTTTTTTACTATCTGCCTCTAGGAAGAGCCAGGCCCTATCTTCTTAATTCCCCTTCATCACATAGTCATACACATCAGTTAGATAACCTGGATGATCTGGTCTAGGCTGGACAGTCCCAGCTCTCTCAGCCTGTCCCCACACAGAGATGCTTCAATCCCTTAATCACCATTGTGGCCCTTTGCTGGAATGGCTCCAGTAAGTCCCTGTTTCTCTTGCACTGGGTGACCCAGCACCGGACCCGACATTCCAGTACATCTCACCAGGACTGAGTAGGGGGGCAGGATCATGCTCCTCAACCTGCAGCCAATGCTCTCCCAGGAGCCTGGTGGTCTTTTCTGCCCCATGGCCACACGGCTAACACATGGGTTTTGGTTTGTTTTTTTTTTTATATTTTTATATTTATATTTTTTATATTTTCTGTTTTAATCACCTGGTTTTCTTGGGACCAAGTAATCCTAAAGCCAAAACAGAATGATTCTACAAGCTTAAAGGGCTAGGTTAGATTAAAGAAGACACATGTAAAGTGTATAAAAGACAACAAAACATCTGTGAGTTTGTTTAGACATTCATTACAAATCACTAATAACGGAAGCTTATTAATGTTTTATAAAAGCTTTTACCTTATATGGAGGAAGCAGTAGCATCAAATGCTCTCTACTGATAAATGAAACAAGTTACAGAAAGCTTTTATCTACTTGCTGCTGATGCAAAACACAGTACTTCCACAAAAATCAAACTTGACTTTGGTTAGACTGTACATTTCTGACAATGCTAATCAATTAAAATTTGGGTTTTAATATTCCTTCTATAAAAAAGCAATGCAAACAATCATTGTGATTCATTTTCTGGGAATGAATACCAGCTCAGGTGTTTTTCAGACTCATCAGAGTCCTCCCATTTGAGGAACAAAGGCTCTCTACTGCTGTAGAGTCCTCAATGATACATTCAGAATCAGAATACCTTATAAATCTTCTTACTAATCAACAGAATCACATTTTTGCTTTAGTTTTGCTGTTATTGGCAGCAGTGGCCTCAGAGAGTTGAGGCAAGGGAGCCAAGGGGAGGTGTCTGAATCAAGGCCTGGCAATGGGACTGGTACACAAGCAGAAGTTCTGCCACTGACTGTTAACAACCAAAATTTTACCTAATGGACCTATGAAAGGTTTTAAGACTGATAACACTGGTGCAGCTCGAGTTGATAACAAAGACTGGAAGAACAAGCTTTGCCAAGTGAGGCCAACTCCCAGTCCCCTTGGAGTGAGTTCTGCAGTTTCAGATGCTCACTGCAAGCCCCAGCTCTAGGAATGAGTGGCTCCTATCTCTCCCTCTTCCGTTCCAGCTGCTGCAGAAAAGCACTTGAAAAGGGGGTGTGAGAGCCTTAACAACAACAAACCCCACAAACAAACAAAAAAGGCAGAAACACTCAACACCAGTCTCTCCAGCCCTTCAGATGTTTTTTCTGCACTTTGGGTCTGAGGTGACAATGGTGCAGCGCCAGGAGGTGGGACCTGGCCTTCCTTACCATCTCTCCAGCTGCCATACTTTCATATCTACACACACACACACCTATTAATCCACAAACTTAGTTGATTGCTCTTCAACCTGAAGAGCTGCCCACATTTTAATCAATGTTGAACTGGTACCCATACTTACTACAGTGGAAATGCCTGGTGTCAGTTCCTGTCTGAATTGTGAAGGATTCTCCAAAGAAAATTGCATCTTATTTTTTAGTTATTAAGAAAAAAAATAAAAAAAAAAAAAGGTAGACTTCTAAGAAAATACCAAAGGTCAAGATGCTTCTATAGCTGATGGGAAAATGAGAAGTTGAGCATGCTTCCTATCATAACAGCTTGCATGGCCTTCTCCAGATCCCACCCTGCCTATAACCATCTGCTGTTTCTGCAGAGCTGGCACCCAGGTAAAAAGGTAAACAGCAATCAAACGTAACCATTAAATTAACATTTGATGAAGTTGCCAATTTTGTATGTGCTAGCTAAGGTTGTGCTGCATTTCCCTTACTCCTCTTGCTGGCGAGCTCCAGGCACTGACATGGCAAATGGTCATGGCTCCTTGTGAGTGGCAGGGATGGGGCATGGGGAGCAACAGGCAACAAGAAGTAATGCTGGCAGACAGCTGTGGATCAGTCCTGGTCTGTTTTTCTTGTATCATAACACAAGGACTCAGGTCTGTCCCACACTGTGTAAGTATCAAAACCATCTCAGGTGAGACACGGCAAACAGCAGGTGTGACACAAGTAGCCACAAACTGCCTGTATTCATGGCATGTGCTGTGACAACGTGAAAAAAGGCATGCTTGGTGGCAACAATTTTGGGAGCAAAACATGGATATGACCTTGAAAGTCTACCTGGTGACACGGCCTCCCTCAGGTAGAGGGGACAAGAAAGATGTGTCAGAATTAGAAAAAGTGCTTGACTGGCCATTATTTTCAGGTCTGACACATGTAAGATATAACACATTTTAAAAAGCCCATAACTTAGAAGAACAAAGATAATGTTTTGTGAAGACTAAAAGAAACATAATAGCTTGGCCCAAGGGATTTTATTTTTTTTTTACTATTTTTTTAAAAAAGCGATCTGGATGCCCATAGACAGAAAATAAACACCCACATATCTTCAAAAATCTGCCCCTAAGTGATTTAGTCATCTACAGATGCAACAATATAAAACTACAGGAAAAAAATCTGCAAATGCATCGACTAACCAAGGAAAGTAGCAACAAAGCAGTCTCTCCTATGTCTCCATTAAAACCATTTCCCCCTCAACCTTTTTGGAAACATACTCACTGTTCATAGCATCTAACAGGGCAGGCTTCCCTCCTGATCCTATGCCAAGTTTCCAACACTGGTGACATTTGATTTTTCTAGAGCACAACTCCTGTTGTGATGTACGCACATGGGAAACCTTTCTGCCTGGCCCTTGCTCAGTTTTTACCTGAGATTTTCCAGTGCACTGTCAAAGAGAAAACCTGAACAGAAAACATAAGACTGAAAGATTCAAACCCCTAAAAGCAAAGAAAAAGAACAGCAACATTTACTAGACTAAAAATAAGGCATTTTAAAATACCTGATGAGAGACCTCCTAAACACCTAATGACTTGTCTCCTAAAGCTCTGGCGCTGGCGATGCCATGAAGAAAACTAAAATAACCAGAATGGATGGTTCTCACTCTCCCCGACTGCTCCTTTGCTCAGTGCCTATGGTGGGTGTGGACAGTTGTGCAGCTGAATTGCAGTTCTGCCCCATGCCTGACCCAGTTTCAGCAGCAGCAATGAAAAGCCACCAGGAGACAAATTATTTTTAAACAAACATACTTCAAACTCTTTGTTTGCAAGGGGTGAGAGTCCCCTTTCTTAGCTGTCCTTATCCAGAGGCAATCACTGCAACGCATTTTTTTGCTGTCATGTCAGATTACTCAGATTTCCACCCATTTCCCAGCCTGTTTTAGCAATGCTTTTGTCTTCCACAGGTTCACCAGTTCTCAATATCCTTCTCAGACAACCTAGCTAGGATTTCAGCAGAGGATTTAATTTAATTTTGCGCTGGTATCTCTGGTGACCCATGTGTCTAAGTACTGCCTCTCCTACACACCTTGTTGTCTGCACCTCTGAATGCAGACACCTCCATGGATTTAATGTCTCATCTGTTAGCCCACTTGCTTGGATCACTAATGAATTAATACCCATAAAACTGCACCTTGATTCCTGAGACTTTGATTTCAGTTCTTCAGGTAATTTTGCTTTTTTTGTAACAATGGGGCAGGCACACATTAAGTATGACAAATATATTTTCTAAGGAAAAGTCTTGCAAACCATACTGACAATTTTACTAATATCTTTACAGATAAAGTATTCTTTGCATGCTGTGGCCTTTTTTCCCACGTAACTGAAAAAATCCATTTTTAAAAGCAGTCCAGCTTGTCTGTGATGATCTGATCTGTAAAATACAACCTTAACTTTTGGCCACATTTCTGTAATTCTCTAAATGTTAACAGGATCTTTAAAAAAATCTAATTTATTATCTAACAGAAGACTAACTCACTTAGTTGGATTGCAATTTCTAGGATCATCACTCTCATCCCTCTTTAATTTCCAAAATCAGTACATTTTTTTCTTGTCCTTTCTTTCTCTCCTTATGAGTGTTTTTGAATCCTGTAATATGTAGGCACATAAAAAACACATGGAAAGAGAAATTAAAAAGCTGGTGGGTTTGCTAACAAGCTCCTTTGACAAGACACTAAACAAATTTCATTCAGACCTATTACTCGGCATACATTCAGGCTTCTCCCAGCAGCACATTTTTCTGCCTTTCATCCATGACTATCTTTACAAAACATAGTTTCCTCACTGCCCACCCTTTTCCATTTTGCATTGAAAGCTTTCTTTTTAAAAAACCTTTTATAAAGGCCTTCTCCACCTCAGACATGTCAGAGTTAGCACTGATTCTGTCCACCGCTTCATTTATTCATGGCCTTTTAGGGAGTATCTCTCTTTCATCTGTACATCTCTCTTTCATCTTTCAATGCCCTTTTAACTCCTTAGGGTAGCAGCAACTCACCTGCTCCCTCTTCTTCCCTCCCTCCCAGAGTCATTTCCCTGTCCTTCTATCGAAGCCGTGGATGCTTCTGAATACAAGAAAACCCTTTTTTCCAACGGGAACTCTCCGACTACATTATCTCTGCTCTCTTGCCATTTTGCCTCCTGTATTTCATGCTGGGAACCATCGCAAGCTCAAAGCAACTGCAGCAGGAAAAGCAGGGTACCTGCAAGCGTGGCTGACACAGAGGGACAGCTCCTGGTCACGTCTGCCTGCTGAAAACCAAGGCTCCCGACACGGGCAGCCTCAATGGGCACTGACAGAGAGCCTTCCATTCACATTGAGGAAGGACTCCTGTGCAAAGACAGCAGAACTAGCAAATGTTTCCTCCCCCATACTGTTCAGAAGTAAAGTTATAATATTGTAACATTATATGTTGTTTAGCCACACATTTCTTCTGAAGCTGTCTAAAAGGTATATAATAGTGGTTTTTTCAAATGCCAATATTATGTCCTCATGTTTAAACCCTGAGTGCAGGAGATGCAGGGCTGTGGGGGCTTTTTTTGAAGAAGTCCTGATTTGATACATGCATTTTCCTTCTCTGTCTTTCAAAGAGAGGGGCCGACAGGAAAAGGCAAGAGGAACCAACTGGCACAGGAGAAGCAAGATGTGAGTTCTCACCTCCCTGTCCCAAACTTGTGGCTGAGTTCCCCAGAAATGGCCAAAGCAAACTTCAGCCTCAGTCAAGGGGGTTGCCAAATGCCAAGAAAACCTTGGAGCTGAGGAAGAAAACTCAATAAAGGATGCAGGGAAAGGGGTGAGCTGGGGAGACGTTTGGCTAAGTCCCTGTCACAAACGTATCTCATGTTTGCAAATCCAAAAGCAGCGCCTGGCAGCGTGCTTGCGTGAACAGAAAGTGTGATAAAATAGACTAGACTTTCCTGAGGAAGTACAATTCCTGTTTTCAATTTGTCAAAACAAGTAACAGTCCAAACCACGAGAGGATGGAAATCAAAATGACCCTTTTTGATGACCAAACTGTCCCTCTTGTGACAGCCATTACCTGGCAGGACTAGGCTAGGTTTGAGCTACAGGCCAAAATAAGGACAGCAATAATGCCAAGGGAATGGGTTAAAAACTGTCTGAGTATTACAGCAGCTGAAGCAATTGAAGGCTGATGTTTATTTTCCAAGGAGCAATTAGGACTCAGAAAATCACGTCCCAGCTAAAGTCAGAGGTGAATAAGCTTCTTAAGTCACACCAAAATTCCTCATTTTGATATGCAAACATTGTAATTTGTGACTTGTGTTTAGATGAACCTCATCCTTCTTAAAACATTAGCTTTAGCAGCACCTTGGCTCCAGTGGTCTGCATCCTCCAGTGCACACCCCAGTTTACCCTGTGGTAGGAGAGCCTGGTATCAGGGCTGGGAAGAAAGAACTAAAATACAAAGGAAATATTTCACCCATGCCATTTTCATTAAATAGTGTTAAAGACCTCCTATCTTACCCCCAAATGGCAGCACATGGAAGAAGGCCGTATCCAGGTCTCACTTTCCGCAATGCCCAAGGCACGGCCCTGACCCCCAGGGCTGCACTTTTGAGCTTTTCTCCCCAAAGGCTTTCCCAGAAGGCTAAAGAAACACGACACATTGTATTTTTCTTCCCCTTCCAGGCATGCTTGCTGTGTTATGAAATAGTTTACTAGTTACCTGCACTGAAAAATATGGGGGAGGAGGAGAAGGATTTTGGTGCAGAGGAAACTGGGATTTGGAGCAATGCAGTCCTCAGAACCCTGGAGCAGGTGACAAACGTTGGTAACCATAAAGCACCCAAAGCAGATTTAGCAACGCTGAATACAGCAAAACTCAGAGAGAGTTTCTTGGCCACCTCTCAGAGATTTAATCTGGTATGAAGAGTGCTGTGCCAGCTCCGGCTGTCCTTACTCTGCACTAGTCCCAAAAGTCAAACAGGATGTTTCCAACCTCCTCAGTGGGTCAAGCCCAGCCTGTTTTGCCTCAGGTGTGGCTGAAAAGACTTCGTATGGAGAAGATAGAAAGAGTTTTTTTGGGGAAATCTAGCCAAAGGCAACCATTCCATTCCCTGCAGAAGCAAAATTATTCCTCACACTGTTTCGAAAGGTATCTCCTTGGGGCTGTCCACCTCTCATTATCAGGCCCTGAGCAGTATCAGAAGATTCTGTTTCACTTTTCCCTTTGAGTGGAAGGAACCCTGCTGCCTCTCTGCCTGAGATGATTCTGCCTTATTTTTACCCTGTTGCTTGCTCTTTTTCCTCACCTCTGCTCCCTTAGGACCCGCTCCTTGCTGCTGTGCTCTCACTATCGCCCCATGTTTCTTGTCTCCCCATCTCTCTTAGATGCAGCTTTGTGTTACAGCTAATCCATTTCACAGCAGTCTTCTGTCCCCTGCAACATGGCCAGGCGTTCCCAGTCCCTCTCCTTGCAGCAAATCTGGCAATTAACACAAGCACAGAGTGAGCTAAAGATGATCTGATGGAAAATGACCCACTGAAAACAATAATTACTAGTTTTCCACTGGCTCAATGAGCAGAACCAATTCAGGCTGCTGTGGCAGCAGTGCCAGATCTGATGCAAAAGAAAGGGCAAGAATAAAAGAGCCGGGGGTGGGATGCGGACAGCTATCAGTTTAACTGTAACATGAAGCCTCACCCGGGAACAGTAGTGGCACTGTATTTGGACATCCCCTCCACCCCCACACCAGACTCCTTCCTTGCCCCAGGGAGACTCCCACCAATTGCAACCTTCCTTCAATGCCTTTCAGACAGCTTTTAATCCACCTGCCAGCATAATTTACAGAGCTACGCCTAACAACTCCAGGTCAAGGGTTTTTAAGAAAGCCCAACGCGTTACAGCACACTCACTCCTTGCAGGCGGAGACTGGGACACTGCCCTGTCATTCTGTTACTTATGCCACTCTTGTTCATGCAGAAAGGGGAGCAGTGGGCGAGAAGAAGAAACCAGGCAGTAGCACTTGCCATGCTGAGTTTAAATTTCAGTGGCAAAGCACCCAGAGGGGTTGTCAGAGAAATCAGCGGAGATGGTGGATTACAAGGTAGGAGACGTGTCCGAAGCAGACAGGTAGATCTGTGAGTCACCAGCCTGGAGATGGTAATTGAAGTGTCTCGTGGTTTCAAATATTGTGTGATGTGGTCCAAGAATTTGTCACTCTTGCTTTCCTTCATTTGTGACAGCCTATAGCAGATGTCCCCTCCAATTGTGTCTTTATTTTCCCTTTGGTCTCCATCCCCACATCGTACCTCTCCGGTACTGTTTATACCTCTGCTGGGATCCTCTCTCTTTCTCCTCCACCACCTCCCGAGCAGGCAAGATCCCAACTCCTCTCACTGGAAACTAATGACTGCAAGCCTGCAAGAAACGATTTCATCACACAGGCCTGCCTCTTTGGCTCCTGACATGCATCCTCTTGTCCAGCTTAATCAACTCCATCTTCCATCGCCGTGTGGCCAACATACTATTCAAACCTTAACTCCTATCTCCCATGGGTTCCTCGCTGTGACTACAGCCCAGAGAAAGACTGACAAACAATAAAGTATTAAAGCAGTCTTCTTCATTACAGGTATTCTTATCAACTGCTCTCATTAGGAAAGTGCAAAGAGATGAGCAATTTGTTTTCCGAGTGGGTCAGTGCACCCTAACTGTGTTAATCACTTCTTTTGATCTGCCACAGGAGCCTTGAGACAGGCAGTACAGCCTGCCTGGCTCTGCTTCCTGCCTGCTGCCAAGGTTCGGCTGTGGTGCAGCAGAACACAGAAAGAGGGGACAGACCCCATCTCAAAGTGAGTGATCAAGCAGCAAACAAGATTAACACTACATTATATGATAAAGAAATGAAACAAGGGTGGGTATTTTCTCCATGGCCTAAAGAAAGTAATCTAAGCCACCTCATCATCTTTTTCCTTTTCTTTTCTTCATTCTTTTCAACATAATATAAGGTATGTCTCAGCATGAAGGACATGACTGCCTGTAGAGAGATTTTGACAACTCCCCTCTGAGTGCTAAAATGCTGTCAGCTGAAAAACTGAGCTGTTTGGGCAAATTGATCCAACTCTGACAGACTTCCTCTCTGTTTTCATGTTTTCTCTCTCAATCAAAAGCCTCCTAAAGAATTCATGTTTTCAGTTCAATGTCAGAAAAGGGGGAGAAGAGCGGAGATCGCCTGCTTTTGCTGCACTGTTCATCACTAACGTAGCTGGAGGAGAAACCTGTGAGAGGAAGGTCTCAAAAGTCTCTCGCATCTCCCTATTGCACATGGATACAGGATCTGAATACAACAGTTTTCCTAATTCACATACAGCAACTACATAAGAACTTTCTGACTGTCAGCAAGGGCAGAGTCAATACATTTTGTGTGCAGACACTAAGGACATAGGAAGCAGAGCCCATAGGCCTGAGTTCATCTCCAATGCCAATAACAAGCAAGCTGCTGGATCAGCCATCCAAAGAAAGTCTTATTGAGATTTTTTTAAATAATCATTAGGAATCGTCTCCCCCTTCCTCAGCCCAAAGAAAATGAAATCAAAGCATTTTTAACCCTTGTCCCTAGCTGTGAATATAACTGTAACCTTTCTGCATCAGTGACAATTGTGAATACAATTTTTGATGGTCAAATCCTGGGAGCACTCTTAAGACTTTATAGCAAAGATTAAGCCTGCTGCTGTCACAGTCAGTAAAGGAGCACCTCTTTCTATTGTCTGGGATGGGAACTCCAGAAATCTCCAGTTCTTTAAAGTAAAGCAATGCCACGCAGCCCAAAAGTGCTTTGCAAAGACAATTTGGGCATGTACTGTATTAGCATTTTCTTCACCTTTGCATGTGACACAGTTTTATAACTCAGTGACCGCTGTCTTACTTGTTAGGTCATTCTCCACAGTTTTTCTAGCTAAGTGTCAATATATGGCAATATTTATTTTTTCTCTTTACCTACCTCCTGTTAAGTCAGCTGAAGAAACTCATACTCAATGTGGCCAATTTTGAGTTGTGGTTTTTTTGGTTGTTGTTTGGGTTTTTTTTTTAAAAAGCCAATGCAGCAAAATTTCTGGTTTATAGATTTTATGAGATTTGAAGTCTGTAGCTTATCAATTTTAGTTTTGAAGTCAACTATGGACTTTATTATAAACTTCACTGTGTCCCTTTTCACTGTTTCACAAAGTCAGGAACAACACAGGAGGTTTTACTATCTGTTTCCTTGATGCTGCCCTCCTACACTAACTTCTTTCTTCATGGTCAGGGAATGAGGAGTTTGCAAGGGGTCAGAAACTGCACAAGCTCACAGACTTCACAACAACAGTGCACAGAACACAGGTTCATACATTAAACATCTACAGAGCAGATGTTTCATACAAGGTCAAATATAATTTTTTAGCATCAGATATTCTGTAGTTGGAACCTAAATTCCTTAAGGCCCTTCAAGCATGTCTGAGGATTATTCTTATCTTAGTTTCCATGATGTTACTGTAGGCCGTTGGATGACAGTTTTGATTATAAGTCTGCACACTGCCTAGAACAATAAGAACCTGATTGGTATTTCTTGAATAATACAAATTAATTCTCGCCTGAGCCTCCTGCGCACTGTATGAATCATGTTGGATGTCTGCCCTGTGCAAGGGCAGCAGACAGGTCTGCTAGGGCTCTGCTCTGTCTGACAGCACTGGGGCAAGGGTCCCGAGGCACTGCCAAATTTCCTGATCCCAGTGATCTAGCTGAATACATGCAGGGGAAGAGGCATATTGCACTACATCACTTCTGATGTGTGTGTCTGGCCCTCAAAAAGATTACAGAGACATAGAGTGTGACTGAAAATGAGACCAAGGGGTCTTGAAAAGTACACCCAAAATGTGCTGTGTTTCAACTGAATTGAAAACTCTTTCAGCTTCTTCTGCTTCAGGCTCTTGCTCTTTGCAGTAAAATATGCTGCTATAAACTTAACAGACAGCTTTAGTTCACAGTATTTTCCTTTGCAACATACAGTATTCAAATTGTTCTTAGTGATATATTCCAACACCTCTGAAACACAATCACTCAATAACTCAGTGCAAGAGAAACATATTTTTCCCTTTAGTTGCCTTAGTTCCCTTTAGTTGCACAGATTTACATATTTATATATGCTAACCCTGACCACCATCTCGAGCTAAACTTTCTCTAGGAGGCAAAATCTTAACCTTGCATTTAGGTTTCTTAAATGATCTTTTGACTGAAGAACTGACACACTCAAGCTTCAATTCTCTGGCTGACTTGGCCTCTGTCAGTGACGTGAAGCTTTTCCTTCATCCTCTTATGACCCAAGCAAGGGAAGAAAAAACACCAGTATTTCTGACTAGGTATCTGACCTATGTGGAATTCACAACTTCTACAGAATTAACTTCACACCGAGCCACGGTAATGCCCACCTTGTCAAGGAGCCCAGGGTGGATACATGCTTATCTTACCTGGATCAGGCAAAGGAGAGAGAAACCCTGTTTAATACTTCTTGTGTAGGGTTTTATCTAATGGCATTCAGTGGCTTTGGTGTCGCTCAAAGGGAGGTATGATTTCTGGGTTGGCATCTCAATACTATCGGCCATTCCAGCTCTGATTGACATGATAGTTTCAAGTAACATTGGTTGAATGGCTTGATCACCACTACAGCAAGAGCTGTGTGTACACAAGCATCTGATAAAAGACTATTTCGCTTTCAGTAACTTGTATGACAAACAAGCCCGCTTGCTGCAGAGGGATTCTAAGGCTGCACAAGCTGCTTAAAAACCAGAAATGAAAGGAATCAAAAAAAGAAAATTTCCAGTGTGGAAGTATTTGTGACCCCACACATGGCAGTGACACCTTCAGAGCAGTATAAAGTCACCTTTTTAAATCTAGCTGTCAATCCTTAAGCAAACCAGGTGAACCCTCGGCAAATCTCAGCCAAAAGTCCACCTCCTTTCTCCAGCCCCTGAGGAAAGTGGCTGCACTGCTCTCTGTGCCTGTCTGCCGTCTCAAAGTGCATTTAAGCTCCTTGGCACAGGTGACTTCTTTGTGAGGGAGTTCAAGCTTTCATTGTCCTTGCCTCCAGGGATGACTTAATTAGAGACTGGGTTTCCTTCTCAAGTTACTGGATTTGAGGAATCCTGCTGTTGTTATTTCCAGGCAAATCAAACACAAGCAAAGAGGGACAGTAAACAGTGGGGGAAGAATGTGCCCCCCTTCTCCGCCCCCACCTCCATTAAAAAAAAAAAAAAAAAAAAGGAAGAAAGGGGAAAAAAAGATAACCTTGAAAAACCTACAAAAAGGACAAAAGCACCTTCACATTAGGTTGGAGACCTTGGCATCCAATCCTGTATCGCTGTGATCAGGTCCTCTGAAAGCTTTTCCTTTGCAAGATGCCAGACAAAAATCTCCAATTAGTTTCATACAGATCAGAGGCCAGATTGCAAACTGTCTGTTACTTGCCACAAAGGCACCTTTCTGCTCAGGATAAGCAGAGGTTTAGAAAACACTAGAAAATTTTATTAAGGTGTGAGAACAAAAGAAGTGAGCGATTGCAGCAAGAAGTGGAGGGCAACAAAGTATCTGCACTGTGGATTGAGGGCAAATTCCTGCACTTTCTGCTTTGTAAGATGGATGAGCAGGGCTGCAGGTTGTCCCCAGGTACCTCACTCAAGCTGATTACAAAGGTTACAAATGATCAGAACAAGCCTAGAGCAGCCGGGACAACTAAGGGAAAAACAACCTGAGAACAAGCCTCGGTTTGTCAGGTGCTTGAAACGACATTGCTCAAAAGTCAGAGCTGGGAAGACATTTCACCTTCAGCCTCGAGCATGTACAAATGAGGAGACACACCCAAATTCTGAGACTACATCCTAGGACATTTTAGCCAAAAGCAAATAAAATCCACAAGAAATAATAAATATTCCGGATTTAGGCTTTTCTTTGCCGTGCCTCAGTATTCAGGACCTGTACTTTAAAGCTTAGAAAAGCTTTCCACTTAGAAATGCAAGATGACTTTTATACTTTGAAACAGAACTGAAAATCCAGTGAGCACAGTGGCTGAGGCTCTGGAAAAGACATCATGAGCTCAGCAACAGTCACTAGCACTGATAGTCCTGAAGTTTAAGTTCAGAGGGCAAATTGCGGAGCCATCTTTGTGAAAATTTTTATATTTTGAGGGGCTTTTACAAAATGAAGAAGGAAAAACATGGTCCCAGAAGGCCAACCCCCTGGTGATCTGGTAATGAAGTCAGGCTGCTGGACTTTGCACTGGAGCAGATGAGTCCTCATGTACTCTGTCCTACCTGCTCTGCTGGGGATAACCTTGCACAAGGTCAATGATAAACTGGGAACAGGAACATCATTATACAGCCACAGTGCCTGGGCAGCTGAAATCTGCTCAGATTCGTGGCACCCTGAATCAGAACCGTACGCTTTAGGTATTCATGCTGTACCCAGGACACACACACTGAAACGCTGTGACAGCTTGAGGTGTTCAGTGGGAGAAATCATACTTGAAACAGCATGTCAGACTTTGATTAAACTGGCAATTAAGCAAGCAAGGAGCAACATACCCTGGGGTTGCAGAGGTGACAAGACAAAAGACCATTTCCTTTGTTCGTGCAAATGGCTGAAACTTTGCTGCCTTCAGCAGGGCTGCACCTTTCCCCATGTGAGCTGCAGACCCAGCCCTCTCCAGCCTTAGACAGGACCAGTGATACGAACTGCATTCACCTGGGAAGAAGCCCTTGTGCAGGGAGGCAAAACCTGACACTTCACAGTAATTTCTAACACAACACGGGGATTTGCAACACAGTGATGGGCCGCCAGTAGCACTGTTCATCTTCCATGTTGGCTTCCTCCCTTGAGTTGTCGGTGGACTCTTTTATGCGGGGTGCCGAGCAGGTACCTGGCATTACCCTCTGACCACCAGAAGCTGGCAAGGGTCTTCAACCCTGTTTATAAAGTTCAGCCCATTCAGAAGTTTTTCTGAACAAAATAATATTTCTAAGTGAACTGATGCATCTTACATTTTTGATGGGCATAGGACAAAGGAGAACTTTGCAATTCTATCATGATCGCCACAAGTCGATGATCATCTACGAAAATTTCATTGATCTCATGTATAACATCCTCCTATTCAGTAAGAGGCCTCCAAGATGAAGAAATTAGGGTCATTTGAGATTGGCAGTCCCGCTGCTCAAATTTTAACCAAGAAAATTGTCACAGACAAATTAATGCATTGGAAACATCAGAACTGATCAGTATGTACAGTACAACCAAAGGATACGCTGCTGACAGTGACTGTGTAGACAAACTTTGATGTCAGCAACCCCTTTTAGATCCGGTCCACATTCCTGTTCTGACCAGAGGTCCAGAATTCAATTTAAAATACTATGAATGCAGCACTACCACACACAGAAAAAAGCAGGTGGTAACTTTACTGTGGGATGCAATGAAATGAGAAAATATCATGACCATCTGAAGAAGATGTAGCTAGAAAACAGTGAGCATGCAAGCACTCAGGTGAGAGTACAGCTGGAGAAGAAGGACCCTACAATATCAAGTGGAAAAGCAAGCCTGTGCTCCCAGGATGGCAGGAAATTCAGAAAGAAATTCAGCCCAGCTCAAGACGATGCAGAGCCCGGATCCATTCCCATCTCTCAGGGTAATTTTTAACTAAAGTCCTCTGTGCTTAGCTCTGCAACAAACAACGGCCTCATAAAAGAGGCCATATTGAGAATTAACTGCTGGCCAGCTCTCTGTCGTTCCTTTACTCCTGGCATTTGACATTTTCATGCATGTTTCAGCTCCTCTTGCTGCTTTGTTGTTAGTGCGATGCACCCAACCATCAGAAAACCTGGCACATGATGCACTCCCTGCTAAATGCCAATCCCTCCATGCAAGCGTGAAGCTGAACCTCAGCCCTTGCATCTAGCAATACAGATGAAGCACAGAGCTTCATTTTAACAGATAAATAAACACTGGACAATCCTAGTTAACTTTGGGTATCAAATGCAGCTAGGGTGAAACACAGAGTTCTGCTTGCTGTGTGCAGTTAAGGTGTTGATTTTTCTACAGACAAATATATCACCACTCGGTATAGTCACAGTATGTATCTTAGCATGGAATTTATGAAGATAAAAGACTCCATCCCAGAACTGCAAAAAAGTAAATCACCCAATAATTTGCTTGGCATGCTTACTACTTTTTCCCCAAACCAAAATGCAGAATGTGTGATTGATCTTTCTACCCAGTAATCAGCAACCTTAATACTCTCCCTGCTCAGTTCAGCAATCACTGCCGAGACTTTGCAACCTTTGCCACCTGGAGATGAAAGTTATGACCTATGGAAAAAGGTGGAGCATGAAACCAATATAAAATAGCTATAGGGCCAGCTAGAAAGGCACGGAATATTCCTTGTTACATCCCCTCAAGGTAGATAAATCACAGTTTCTCTTCTTGGGCAAAAATGCAATGAATCCAAGGTACAGGGCTCAAATCAACAATACAAGCTTTACATTGCACCGGGAGGCTGGGGTACCATAATGTCAGTCCACTGAAAAAACCTGGTCAGAAAAACCTGCTCACTGAAGGAAATCATGATGTGTAAGGATCTATTTTTATTATGACTTGGAACAAAAGGCTGAAATTTATAAAGGATTGCGACTTTCAAACATCATTGACTCAAGGGTCATCAAATCTTTCACTCCCATAGAACTTTTTTTTTTCTTTGGGTAATACTAAAATGTTCCATGTTTAAATGTACAGTTTTCTACATCAAAGCCCCAGGGTGGTATAAAAACCCTTCAACCTTAATAGAGAAGGAGGCTGAGAGCAGCCGTGTCCCAGCTATTTGACTCCTCTCCAGCCTGGGAAAATCTGTCTCTGAATTTCCATCAGGCTGATGCTCTCTCCTCTTCAAAGCAGTGTCTGTACTTTGAAATATCAGAGGCTGGAAAATACTGCCTAACAAATCAAGACAGTCTAATGGTGTCAGAGTTAGAACCAAGACTTTGCTTCACTGCAAACACTGCCCATTTCCTCACAGTCTTGCTGCCCCACTTTGGTTTGGTCTAGGTCTCTTTCCTCTCCTGTTAAGCTTAATATTGAACAGCTGATGTCGTTCAACAGAGCCAAGAACCTTCACTGCTCTTCAAATGCCCAAGTAGTCTTGCCTAGAGGAGAAGATCCTGCGGGAGGGAAAACAGGTAAAGGGATAGAAAGATACCAGTTCCCTATATTATATTTGGAGTGATGTGCAAAATCAAATTAATTAGGTCTGCATAACATCTTGATGTCTGAGTAGAGTCAGGGAAGCCTATCAAATCCTTGTCTATATTAGAACATGTGTATTGCTTGGGACCAAAACCCTCTTCTGTAATGGTATTTAGGATGTCCCTGTCTTCCATGAGAATAAATGTGTATTTAGCTTGCAAAACCCTCTTTTTCAAATATATCTAACCAACATGCAAAAATCTATATATGCACACAGACACACACACATATACACACATTCGAAGTCTGCACGACTTACTGTCAAGAGTACTCCCTTCAGCAGTAGCCTCAGACATGTCTAAACTCAGTGTTTGACTTTATATACTAAAAGATGAAGCCTGTACACAAAACAGGCTCAAACCAACACCTCAGAGACCCAGGCATGGCTTCTACCAAGCCAGCAACCACCTCATGGGCCCTCCAGGTGCCCACACCTGAGAACCTCCTATGGAACTGAGGCAAGGTTTTTCAGAAGCAGAGCTGCTTCCTGGGGACATAGTCATTGACTTCAAGTAAGGTTTTTAATCTGATAAAATTCATAAACAGGGGTGACTTTGACCGTGAAGCACTGCCCATACAAAAAGCACCAGTGTTTTTCGACAGATAATGAAACAGGCTATATAAAAATCCACATAGGCAAGACAAATTTTTTCTTTAATGCTTTGAAATTGCCTGAAATACTCTGTTTTTTAATAATGGGAACCAGTTTTTAGACATTCAGTAAAACAATCTTTATGTTGTTAATAAACACATTTGTCTAATGAATACCTCTTGGTAAGCTTGTCTGTAATTCAGGAAACACAAGTGTAGCCAAGATAAAAATATGAACATACAAAAAGCTCAAATTGAAGAAAAAAAAATCAATTCAAAGTTAAATTACCCATCTTAAATTTCAGTATAAAGGCTACTAGAAATACTGAGTTCTTGAACTTCAATTAATTTTTAGCAATTAAGGCAGAAGAGAAAAAGATTCTTCAGAGTATCAGGGGGAAAAAAAAAAGCTGCAAAGAAGAGCTGGCATCAGTTTTCATAGGGATGTCACTATTGGTTAAACTCCCATTCACAGCTCTGTTGGGCTGGTTAACTCATGCTTGTCTTTGATTCCTTTGGGTTTCTTTTTTCCAGGCATCCGTGTGTGACTGCCTACTTGCATGTGGCATACATTTTCCAGCTTCACTTCTCAGGGATTAATTGGCAGAAGTGCTTGTCATGGTTAAATAATTTTATTTAATTTGCACTGTGTGAAGATATTTGGGCAAAAGGGAAAAATAATCAAAATTTAATTACTTTTCCCCCCCTTTAAAATGAGAAACAGTTGCATTCCTTGGAGACTCATCTGGGAATCGAATATTACTCAGTTTTATTGTTAAGCATGCAATAATTAAAAAATAAAAAATCGATCATCAATCTCTTGCAGTAGAAGAGTGACAAGCCCAGTATAGGTAAAACAGATTTCTAGAATCAAGGACTGGAATTTATAAAGATACTGAGGGGACAAGAGAACATCAACGTCACTTCAGGAAACATCCAAGGGACTTTCTTACATGTTTGTAAACAAACAAATAAATACTTTCACTAAATGGCTCAAAGATACCTCTTCATTTAGTCACGCCAGCTATGAGAAGTACCACCTTTAGTGACTGGCCAGTCTCTGCCATACAAGTTAAGGGACTCCATAAAACTTGTCAACCTCTCCTTTTTTCTAATTTTAAGTAAAAATATTTGTTTTCTGTGGATTCCAAGTGGAAAAAAAGGCTGCCTCAGGCCTCTTTCCCCTTGATATCATCTACCCTTACACATGTCCATCAGAAAATGCACTGGCTTCCTAAAAAGAAATACTCGGAAAGGGGCAGAGAGACAAATCAATGATTTTCTGGAGATACACTATTTTTGGCAGCTCTGTGGCCCTTTGCTAGGTCCATCTTCAAACTACTACTGGTTAAAGACCTCACCTGCAGCCAGTCACAAGCTGTGCATTTCCCCCGGCCTCTTGTTTGATATCACAGCCTCAGATATTTTTCAACATGACCCACACAATAACTAAAATGCAACCTCTGTGGTGGGATGCACCTACACAGGTGTGTGGGCATTCTTGGTCAGCCCTGGGCTACACAGTAGTAGATAACCTCCTAAAGCACTAGTGCCTCTGCTGCCTCAAAGAATCCTCACCTCCATGGAAAAGAAGGTGCAACAGGGTCCCCTAACCTTCTCCAGCAAGGAAATAGGTCACATCATGAAGTGACTTTGGAGGAATCAGGTTAGCACTATGATGCTAAACAGATCTCTGCAATTCATGCACAAAAGGAAGAACCCTATTTAAACATCATATCAGCACACTGTGGATAAACCTCAGGTATGCACAAGCCTGTGTCTGATGCTTATGCTCCAGTGCCCAACCACCCTCTGGGCGAAGACATTTTTGTTAATATCCAACCTAAACCTTCCCTGACACAACTTCAGGCCATTCCCTCAGGTCCTGTCACTGGTCAACCACAGAGAAGAGATCAGTGCCTGCCCTTCCTCTTCCCCTCACAAGGAAGTTGTAACTGCAGTGAGGTCTCCCCTCAGTCTTCTGTTCTCCAGGTTGAACAGACCAAGTGAAGGTTATTCCTTTGGCATATTAAAATCGGCTTTCAAATCAGAGTAAGAACATAGTCAGGTCACTGTAACAAAACCTTTATCTGGAGAGAACTTGCTTTTACAGCTCTGGATCTACTCACTAAAGAAAAGACATTTGCCACTGCTAAGTGTTAACCAGCTGTAAAAAGAAACTTTTCACATCATTTCCCCCACCCTAGAAGACTTCATAAGGAGGAAATTTAACAAAACAGAGCCATGGTTCAGCAAGGCAATGCACACTTTCGATGTGCAAATCAGGTTGCACAGAAATCTGCAGCACAAAACTCCCACTGACACTACCCTATACCAGCTGGCCCCAGAGACGTATTGTGGCTAATGCCAATCTTTTTCTTTGGTTACAGCTGGCGTACACACTGTCAACTACATTGTGGCAATGACTTCCAAAGGCGCCCAGGATCATTTTGGTCACTAATTACACTGTAAAGGGAAGAGAGAACTTCCCATGCCTTCCTTGATACATGTCCATTTTAAGGTTTCCTCTCTCCAATGAAAAGAGGGGTTAACATCCCTACTCTCACAATGCTCAAGTTAAGGAAGCCACAGCCTTGATAAGGCCTTTTTCAGGTGATTAATAGCCATAAAGAAATGCCTGAAGGTGAAGTTTATCCAAAGTACCACCAAAAATGGTGTTTGAAGGAAAAAATGTACTTCAATTTGAATTAAGCCATTTTTAGTCCAGAAAATTTACATTTGCATATTAAGAAAATGACAAGCTCTTTCCACCAGAATTTGCCAGTACATTTTGACACAAAAAAAAACCAGTGTAAAAATACTCAATACAATCAATGGCTATTTACCAAAATAGTTCTTGTATGCTTTATAGTTCTCTTCCTTGCATTCTCATCTTTTTTTAACTCAGTGTAAACACAGGCTCCTTTAAAAAGAAAATGAGAAACAAAAGGAAAAGAAAAAGACAAGACAAGAATCAAAACACCCATTTGGAATTAAATCTTTCAGTATCTTATGCAAAAACTGCCGGAATGAGTTTTTGCCCTTTCCAATGGACAGATGTTCTCATCAACAAGAAAATTAGAACTTGATGACAAACTCCAAGGTTTAAATGTCACTCCCTACCACTCTGGTTCAAATAAAAATCAAAACGGCATTAAGAGAGCAGTATACAAGCTCTGCAGACTGGTAATTTATTTTAATTAAAAAGCAGAATTTACACACACATTTAGTGGCACTCATCATAAAGTACACATCTGAAAGTAGAAGGTTTTCTTGGTTTTACTGCCCAGAAAACTCTGTTCTCATTGCTAGCGAATTATTTGCTCTCTTGGTCTATTCAGAAATTTCCCAGTGCTTCTAATATATAAAACAAGCTTCTAATATATAAAATAAAATAAAAATCTCAGACCTACCAGTAAGGCAGAACCCACAGAAGGCAACCTCCACAGAACTGTCTGAGCAAGGTCCAAAGAGCACAATTCAAGAAGCACATTTTTGCATTTTTTGATGTGATGCAAATAGGCACAAAAAGGACTCACTAATCAGGTGGTACAATCAAAACATTTATAACCTGAATATTATTTTACCTCTTTAAGTCCAAAAGAGAATATCCAACCAAGAAAAGGACTCTGTGAAATGATGCACTGATTGTCTGGGTGCCTTTCTGAAAGGTACACTTCAGTTAAAGTCAAGTCATTAGGCTCAGTAGAAGAGGAAGCGAATGAAATCCAATAGAATGCATTACAGAGGTCAGACTAAATGAGCTAATGGTCCCTTCTGGTCTTAAAAAATCTATTAATCTAATTTAATTCTCTGTTCTACTCTTCATACCAGAGTCAATTTAAACTCATTTATATGAAAAGAACACATTACAGCAGCCTTACACAACACACCGTGTTCTGACCACACAGTTTTAGGCTATCCAACAGCTTCATTTACTTCCCACCAAGCTCAGAAGGAGGCTTTGTTTACCCATGAAGACAGCTTATATTTACAAGCAAGGCACTAGGCACAGGCACCTCTCCCAACAGCATGCTGGATCAACGTTCACCTTAAACTATATGAATCAACCAGAAACTTGCCAGAGCACCTTCCAGCTTGGCTTGGTTTTTTGGGTGCTGGCGTTCTTCACTCAGCCTGGTGTACTTGCCATGGTGAAGAGCACAACACTTTTATCAATAAAATCTGTTTGTCACTCTCAGGATATATCTTGTGAATTACTTGTAACATGCTCAATATTGCACCAAGAAAATACTTGGCAGTCACTGTCCAGTGAGAAAACCAAGCACTTATGAGGAGAAGGCCAGAAATATTCACTGCTGTTAATCTCTCCAGTGTACACAATTATGCTCCCGTCAAACAAATATATTTTATTATCCGTCCTTTTAAAAAAAAAAGAAGAAAAAAAAATCCCCTCCTTTTCTCCTCCATGCAGCCTTCCCTCAGCATTTCCCTCCTCCTGGAGCCTCAATGTTCACCTTCACATCACCAGTCATTTGCTTAATTCAGCCATACAAGAGTGCAAAGCATCACATGAATGCAGGCTGATCACCCTTAGTGGAGCCACAGCATCCTTCTTGCATGCCTTGGATAGAAGGAATAATTTAATACAGAGGGGCAACTGAAGGCCAGTACATGGGGCTCACAAAAGCTTTTCTTTACATGGTATGTTGGAAAGATCTTCTGAGTGGGCCAAGGACTTCATCTCTGCTGGCATGTCTATACTTGATGTTGCCTTTATTTTTTTCTCTTTGCCTGCAGCATAGACAGCCCTTTCCTTGTCTCTGTCCTAAACATCAACAGATGAAAAAGAACTGCAGAGCTGCCTAATGTCTCATCTCTCCAGTGGCTGTGTTAATTTATTCCAGCTATTTGAGGGAAGCATGAATGGCACCACAGTAAGCCAGCTCAGACTACTGTAAAGGCGGATGATTTTCCCATCTTCTGTCGTGACCAAGTGTATAACTTTTATTTCAGCTCTGATGTTTCTTCACTTTTCCCCCCTCCCTGTTGAGCCTCGAGCAGGTGGTACTTTGTGAAAACACAGAACCAAGGTGCTACGTAACATGAAACACCCGATTTGCCTACTCAGTGCCAGTCTTTTTAAACTGAATCCCATATTTCAGTGAAACTTGCCTTAAGCCCTGTTTCCATTCAGCACATTTTAATCAAGCAAAAATCCTATTTACAGTGAAGAAATCGCGTTACAGCAAACAATCACTACATTGTTTCCTTGGACACATCTCTTTCACCTAAGCCTCTATCATCTGCTTTGCCCTTCTAGCATGAGGCACACCCTTAAAAAGGAGCCTGTTCAACATAAAGACGTAGGGCAGATACTGCGACTCAAATTCATACAGATATTCACTGACCGTTCCAGCTTACAATTTATATCTTCTCTTTGGATGCTTTAGACACAAATCAGGAGCTCAAAAAGCCTCTCACTGACAAAATGCAATTCCTTGCAGGGCAAACAGAAGTTCAGTGTGGGCTTGCTCCTGAAGCATCTAGCCCAAGCTCACACCAGCTTCAGAGCACTTATCTGAATAAAGGTTGAGCTAAGACTCTCCAGGAACTTTGAGATTTTGTTCCAGAAACTTTTTCATTATATCAACTTTTACTTGTGCACACCTGGTAGACTCACCTCCCACAGCCAAAATGCACTTCTAGAAAGTGTGCTTCAAAGAGCCTATTGTCTCTTTTTTTTCTGGAATCTACCGATATTTGCCTTTCAGGTTTATGACAGCATCACCAACTAGCATTTCACAGCCCCCTGTGGCTGGTCCCATTTCTCCCTGAATACGGAGCTCTTCAAACTAGCTACCAGGATTCTTTTTGTTCCTTCAACCTAAATTCCCTTTCTATCAGCAACCCAACAAATCCAACCCTACCATGAGAGTTCAGCTGGATTTCTGAGGATAACACTGGCCCTTCCATACCTCACATATACCTTGGGTGCTTTTGATCAGCACCATTATAAGTCTGGAAAGTTGACTTGCTGCCATATCTGAAGGGTGGGGAGCTGCTAAGGACATCACCACAACCACCTGAAGTAAAGTGAAGGCTCTGTAAAGCCTCCCCATAAAGGTTCAGTAACTTTGTAGCTTACTCCTAAAGAGCTTCTTACACCTCTTTAACCTGAGTATCAAGGCAGAAGGAAGGGCATCCAATGCATCATCTGCTTGCTTTGACTATAAAGCAGAATATGGCAGGGCATCCATTTCTGCTTTCTTGGTTAAAAAAAAAGAAAGATAAGCTGTCATAGCAGCACTGCAGAGTGCTGGTGGCATTGAAGAAGTTAATTAACAACACTGAACTAGACTTTAGGAGACGAGTCTTAGTAAGTGCTGCTAAAAATATTACAGCAGTCATTTCCAGAACAAACACAATCAGTGGCAGACGAGGGAGGAGAGCGATCCAGACCCATGAGCTACCACGACGGAGGTACTTTCAGTGGGGAGCAGGAATAAAGACTGCTCATTTCAAAACCCAGTGGCAAAAAACCAAATCCAGGATCCCACACTGCAAGCCAGGCTAGTGGCTCTGCAGCCAGGCCACAGCAGAACTGCAAGCAGCAGAAGGTGTTTGCACCACACAAGGCCAGCCTTGAGGTGCACAAATATAAGCTAAGCTGAGGGTAATGCTTGGAGAAAAAGCCTGGCAGCTCATAACCCTCTTCTGGGGTGGGAGGAGAGTAGCTGGCAGAGGGAACAGAGCTAAAATGGAACATCCTGGAGTCTTTTGCTGGGCTAAACACAGAACCCCGTGCAGACCCCCATTGCTGCACATAAGCCAGCTACGTCTGCTGATGCACCAATCACTGAAACCCATGTTTAAAAACCCAGCGCTCACAGACTGTCTCTAGTATGCAATGCAGTCTCTTTGTCCTGCAAAAGGTGGCCTCTGACATTTGCTGTATGTTAGCCCTCACTCCCTGCCACTGGCAAACAGCTCCAACCCAAAGTGCTGGCACATTCATGGCTTGGTTTGGTGCAAAGTATTTGCACTGCTGATAAGCCCATGGTTGATGTCAGCATGACCCGGTGGTCATAACTTAATGAAACTACAATTACTCACAACTCCAGGGTGATTCCTCGTACTGAAGAGTTTGCTGCAGAAGAGGGAAAGCCACTATCCTTCACTGGCAGTTAATGCTTTTTCCCCTGTGCAATCACCCCACTATCTGAACCCCATGCTTCCTGCCAGGAACAGCTGTCTCAGCCTTTCAGACATGTTCTTGGCAAGGTGCTTTCCCCCTCACAGCGTTTGACAGGATTATGAAGTGCTGAAGTCTCTGGGCTTCATTTTTTTCGAAGCTTGAAAGCGAAGTTTAGTTTAATTATTTTGTTTCTTCCTGCCCTTTCCTGGCTTCAACTGGCCTGGTTGCCCACCAGCCCCGTCCCCAGGCACTCCCATGTGAATCCCTGCCCACAGATATTGGCTGTGACTTCAAGGCATGCAGGTCTTCACTCCCATTTGGTTTGCAAAGTTAACAACTGATCTCCCAAGAGGGCACATCCAGGTTTAGCTCATGGATGGGTTAGGTCTACTGTACCATTTTCTCAGGCTGGCTCAAATAGGTGCCTCATAGCAGGAGGAGGGAACTGAGGAAGAGGAGGGCTGCTCCAGCTCCCTTTGGTAAGGTTATCTGCTGTTCCATGGTCCTACTGAGAGGAATACAGTTTTATTTAGGAAAAGGGAGCAACCACATATTTACTCGTACTGCAGAGACACTGAAGATACTCCCGCTGTGCTAACCAAACAGTATTAATATTTATGAAGGGCTCTGCAAAGGGAGCATTTTGAAGCTGAGGAATCTCGCACTTTTCAAGTATTTTTTTGTGAGAAGGTAGACAAAACAGCTCAAACTCCAGCTTTCTGAACAAAAAGCAGAAATCCCTAGTTTCAGAAAAGTCTCCTGTGAGATGATGCTTTTTTATAATTTTTTTTTTTTTACTCGAACACTGCTTTACCAAGAGGGCAAGTTTAAAACAGGATAAAAATGAAGAGATAGACCAGGCCTCAAATTGGGGTACTAATGCAATTCTGGACCCCAGCATACCCCAGGTTGAGGAAGTCTCCTCCTGTCCTTTTGAACTTAGAGTACTGTCTGACCAGCAAATGTAGACAGAGATGCCTTCTTTGTTATAAAAGATGTACTGCTTTTTTCACCTCCAAACTTAAGACATGTTTTTCTGTCTTAGATAACAAAAAGGGACTGAAATATTCATAGGTTAAATGGAACATGAATATGTAGGCAAATATTAGAGGATAAAAGCCAGGGCCCAAGTCACACTACGTGTTTAGCAGAAGGTCCTGAAAGCAAGCACTTGATCTCTCTGAAAACCTCCAGCAACACCATGCAACCAGCAGCTGTCACTGTAAGCAATGAAGACGAACAGGAGTGAGAGAGTTAGGGATGCTCCTAGATGGGAGGAAAGCAAATGGAAAATAAAAACACAGGAGAAGCTGCAATTAAACACTCAGCAGCTCCCTGAAAATGGCCCTTCTCCTCCAGGAGAAGCTGCTCATCAAAAAAAGGCTCAGCCGGCCTTTTAAAATGCAGCCCGGATTCAACATCAGTGATAGTAAGCGTGGCTTATCACAGTGAGATCTTGAAGCGATGGCAATTCATATCCTGTGCACAAGTGGGATTTAAGATTCCGCAGCCCTTTCCACGCATTCCCGCGCAAGGATGTAGGGTGATAGCGGCACAGGAAGCAGCTTTCAGATACCTATTAGCACGTGACAGATTTGAAACATTCAAGATCCTCTGCCCACTACCCACATTACTCAGCTGTCAAAAGGAAAGGCCTCAGATTTATGATGTGAAAATTACATTTTAACGAGGTGTCATATGTGTTTAAAGTTCTTATTCATCACCATACTGCCACATCTTTTACCCAAGACACAAATGCACTTAATTAGCATAATATAAGAACAGAGGGTTCACCTTATCTGCATTGTAAAACTCCTTTAGGAAGAAAAAACACAAAACAGCCCCAACATTCTTACTGAATAAAATGGTTGCAATCACGCGTCAAGAGAGCATCCCACAATACTTGACAAATGTGGGAGATAAAACTTTGACATACACCCTTCTGAGGCTTTTAAATTATCACAGATATTGATGGAATCTTTGTACCACATTTGGTTATCAGACTGTCAGTCCACAGTGTTAATACGCAATCTGTTGAAGCCACTTAAGCACAGTGAGGCTGTATTAGAAGTCCTGCCATTACACCACTGTCTTTCTTATGTATTGGGTGTATTTATTTATTAACTTCATACATCTATTAAACACCCCATATGGTAATGCTTGGGTCTCCTGGACATAATTTAGAACATCTTCTCATAAACAGGATGCCGATAATTCCCATGTCACTGGGAATGGCTGCCAAGACATTCAAGTCCCAGACAGGCACAGAAGGATCCTTAACCCGGTTCAAGTTCTTCCCTAGGCTTCATCACTGCCAAGCCATGGGACAGGCTCCAGTCCCCACTCTAAGCACCTAAACTCTCAGTCAGCATATCCCAAGCCTCCAGCAAGAGCTGCCACCACTGGAATGGGGCATCCCAGTCATTTAAAAGACAAAGCTGCTGGTTTCTCTGCTGCCCAGAAACTCCTACCTGGTATCCAGGCAGGAGCCAGGACAGCTCAGGGAGGTGCAGAGACAGAAAACCTGTGAGATGTGCATTTGTATGCAGCATGGCACTGGGATGCAGGATGGGAGCACTTTGCCTTTTTGGAGAGGAGAGTTTGTTGATATTTTCTTGAATTTATTTGCTCAGAATGTATCACAAGTGGGTGTTGATTTAAACAGGTAACTCTGGTGAATATTAAGACTGATTAGATTGCAGAAAATTTTCATATTGTCAATACAGCCTTCTGTTTCACTCTCTGCACATGTCTAGTATGACACATAAAAAAAAAATAACCTGAACACTGTTCTGGGTTTAACTTCTTGAACAATGCAATGAGATGCAGAGCTATTCTTACTATCACTTCCTATCAGCAAACTCAATAGCAGCTACAAAGAAATAACCCAAAAATTCAGGAACAGTTATTAAGACGCATCCTCCAAGAAGCTCATTTTAAGGCCAAAGAGCTCAAAGAAAAATACACTTCAAAGCCTTTTGGTATCTTCAAGTTCACTTCTTTAGGGTAGACATTAATGATCTGTTTCTTGGGACTTGGAGGCACTGAACAGGGTTTACTTTCAAAACTGGTTTTGGGATAAATGAAAAAACAACCCCAGACAAAAGGAAAAAATTGAGTGGGGTAAACCCTTAAAATGCAACTTTTCCCATTTCTTAGAATAATGAACAATTGGGTTTAATTCCATCAAGAGCCTTGAATTGCTTCTAGATCAGTTAAAGTCAACTTCAAAATACTTTGTGTTCCCTGGTACCTTCAGCTGCTACAGAAGCTGAGCACAGAAGCTCCAGGATTTGACACTCATTTATTCTGAGGAGTAAAATCCCATTTTTTTAAACAGTGGGTGAGAGATGCTCCACAACAGTGAAGATCTCAAATATGTTCCAAACCTACAAGCACAGATCTTTAATTAAAAATCACAGTAAACGTTTAGACACTGTGAACAGCAAGAGGATGTGATCTTTGCTTTTCCTATAAGCTACACAGCTCCTGCCTAATCCCATTTACTCTAGACATTTTGTGAAAAGACTGAAAAGTGAACTGGAGCCCCCAGAACCTGTTTTTTATTTTAGATATCTCTGAAATGTAAGATACCAGTGATTTCAAATATGTTTCAAATATGTTACTGACTATTTAAGTAATTAAATACATCACTTTTCTTGTTACGATCAATTTTTGGTTTTAAGAGCTCTTTTAAAACTTCAGACTTAATTGTTTTTTAACAACCCATATGTTCAACCCATCAATTTTACAATCTTTTATTTTCTAATTAAGCAGATATTGTTTACATATTTTGCGACTCAAACCGTAACCCTATGGAAAATGGCTGAATTGAACATTGCTCTAATACAGAAAAACACTGGTGATTTTTGAACAGAAGAAAGGAAACACATATCCACAATCCACTCTGTAAAAAACCAAATAAAAATATACCGGGTCTTCACTGCTTTCCCAGTGTTGTATTGGCTCTGGTTGTGCTCTTTGGTGGAGGAGCTGGGCTTAAGCCAACCATGTATTTAGTTTTACATGTAAAGCAATGCAGCATGAAATTTAGTGCTAGCCAGAAAATGGGTTGCACTGAACTTGGAAGACAAAGCAACATGCAGACCTGGTCTCCTGGCTCCTCTCTGCAAAAAAAAACCCTGGTGTCAAGCAAGTGTTTGCTCACCTGTTCAATTTAAAAATCAGTGCTTCTGTTTGACAGATTCATAAAATAACATTCACACTAATCAGGCTATGTGGGTAATGGTGCAGTAAACTCCCTTTGCAAAGTTATTCTTCTTCACTTTGAAGTGCCTTGGCCATTCAAGTTGTCTCATCAAAAAATTCAGTTGCTGTCAGAGCAGTCCTCTCAAAAGTCTTCTAAACTCATAAAACAGTGAGGTAATGGGATCATTATGGATTTCTGCCAAAAACGAAATCCCAGCAATTTTCAGAGAAGAGAAACACATGTAAAATCCAGCCTTGTGTCCATTACAAAGTGATCAAAAATTGCACAAAGGTAATGTCAGAGAAGGTCACCAGATTCCTTGACACCAGATTAAACCTCTCACGTCCACCATCTAAATCTAAAAACAGCTTCAGCTTTCTATCTGAGGCACTGCAGGATTTTATTCTCATCCAAACCAGAGTGACACAAGGACAAATCAAGCCCTTGCACCTCATGGACTTTCAAACCCCTGCAAGGTTTTCACTTGCTGTCTCATCTCACCAGCACAGACTGCAAAAAAAGGGAGAATTTCCTTTTTTTATAGAAAAGTACAAAATCTAGTTTTTTCACTGATTATGGTCGGTTTTTTTTAATTAAAGATGCTATTACTGACAACAGTCACCAAATGAAAAAGCAGCAGCAGAGAGTCCGTTATAATACCTGGAAATAATTCACTGAAAAGGAGATAAACTCTGTGAAATAGAAGGGATACAATTGATTTTCACTCCTTGCGGATAACCAGTAGCTCACAAATTGCTCTGCTTCACTTCACCACTCAGAAAGTACATGTTCATCATTAGGTTGGGAGAATGAGAAATATTATTTCATTTTTTGCTCATCTGAGATTTTGCAGACGTCAACATCATCAAAAATATCTCTACTCCTAGCTTAACAGTCACCTGGTTTTTCTTCATCTGCCTCTTCAAGATTTTTTTCTCCCCTTCCTTACATTTTTGTATAGAAATGAGAATTTCATTGCCATTTTACCACTTTTATTCCAACCCTCCCCAGATTTTCATACCCCCAGTTTCTTTCAGCATCTCTTGATCCATTTTTTCATATGGGTAACAGGCTGCACACAGCAAAAGGAAATTAAAAGCTCAGCAACAGAAACCTTTAGACTGCTCTTTTGCAATTTGAAGCCCTAAATCCACTTACTCACTTCCAAGTTTCTTACTTACAAAAATAAATGTTTTAGAAACAGCCATGTTATGAATCAAATACTTTACACTCCAAATTATATTAATTATGCTTTTTTTCTTACTTTTTCAGACTTTCTAAGTACACAGCTCAGCACAGGAACTACTTGAGAACTATGACTAAATCACCTGCAGAAGCAACCATTTGGAAATGGCTGAGCAAACGCTGTTTGGAAATTCTTGCACTGTCATACATGCTAGACCACAACCCAAGGCTAAGTCATGTTCCTAATAAAGTGACAATTTTATACCTGCAAAATGATGAAGAAGTTGATAAAGTTAAGGAATATAAGTAATTGCCAGCACAATTTCTAACAGGAAAAAAAGGTGGAAAAGCTGGGAAACCTCTGGGGGCCAGATGGTTTCCTGAGAGAAAGTATGGTAAGTCATAGTAAGTAATGAAATGCTTTAAAAAAAAAAAAGAGCAACTTTACAGAAAATAAACTAAGAATTTGTAGGATTTTAATGTTGATTCCCCTCCTGACTCTAGACACACTTCTGGGTGCATGCTCACATATGCAATTAGACTCAGCTTCTCTAAACAGACAAAACTCCCCCAGCTTAATGAAACAAAGTAATTTAAACCAGCACGCCCTTGTCCTCCAGCTGTTTGCAGTGACAGCATCTTTTACACTTTTTTTTGGCCAAAATTCCTGCAGAAGGGAAAGCAATTTGATGATGTACAAAAGAAAAATCAATTCAGGAGAAAAGACTGCTACCCCCTGTAATGTGAATAGCAGCATGGGCATTTGGAAACCCTTTCAGGCTAGTTATGTGTCACATACTCCTTTGTCCACCGTATTTCAACTAAGACAAAATATTCTGGACATATAAACACCTTAATAACCATCATAGGCTCTGTGGCGGGGCTTAATTTACAGAAACTCAGGCAGATCACTAAGACAGGAGTGTACCTCAATTTTACACCCTATTTGCAAGAAAAACAAAAAGCCCAATTCAGATTCTGGTTTGGTATTAAAACCCTTACCTGCTCTGCTGTCCAGGGGGCCAAAATCCAAGGAGTATTTTACAACGTGATAGTTGTTCCATACATAAAGGAGGTTGTCCCGGGGATTATAATCCACAGCAGCAATGTACTGGTAGGAGTTTGGAAAGGGCACATCCACCATGCTATCCTTGCTTTGGTCAGTGTTATATATGTAATCTATTTTATTCCCTGTGGCTTCATTGTCATCATCTTCATACACAGACTTCACCACATATAAAATCCCACAGATCATGAAGGCATTAGAAGCTGACCTCTTGTCATAGGCAGTATCCCACGTTCCTTCGATCCTTAATGTGTAAGGGTTTAACTGGCTAATTACTATTTTGCCATTATTTTGTTCTGTTGCATAGATTACCCACAGCCCGTTCTCATCCACAGCCAGGTCTATGTCAGACTTGCCTCCCCAGCGGTAGGGAGAGGTGTCGTGGTAGTTTGCGTTAGCTATGATAGCCTCCCCACTTTTTATCCTTGTCCGCAAGTCAAACTTGACGATGTTCCTGGTCCGTTCCTTGTTGAAGAACAGAGCCCCGTCGTACACCACGAACCCCGTGCCATCCACCCGGTGCGGGAGTTTGTAGGTCGTGGTTGGCCTCCCGGCAATGAAGTCGTCCTTGGAGGAGTACTCCGTCAGCGTGTCTGTCCGGTACGGCGTCCAGGGCATGTAGTAGATCTTGTCAGATGCCTGCAGAGGGTCCTTGCACCAGGCACCGGACTGGTGGTCAGACTCGAATAAGTGTTCGCTCTGGTACACTCCTTTCAGCAGCCCGGGGCAAAGAAAAACTGTTGTAGGGGAAAAGAATTTAAAAGAAAAACAAAGTTAATGGCGTTTCAGGGGTGGTTGGCCCAAGCACCTCAAAAGCTTCTAGTCCTGGAGTAGAGGACACTTGATATCAGAGGAAACCCAAGAGCAATGCCTTGTAGCTGGAGACTAGCCTTCCTGCCCATCATGTCTCTAGAACAAGATTTGCTCCATCAAACTGATTCCGCCTCCCCCCAGTTTTTTCTATCAACTGTGGCTCATTTTCTTACTGCTTTTCAAATCTGTTTTTACAGGTGTACTTACTTGGACCACTCGCCTTTGTAAACTCTGAAATGAGTATGTGCCCCCAAAGGATTTCTAGGTTTGTATTTCCAAATTATATTCTGCAGTGAATCTGTACCTACTAGGTGAAGGGCTAAACTCCGAGGGAATTGATCCACATATTTATTTGAACAGCCCACAGAAGAGTGGCCTAGAAATGGAAATAAAGAAAGAAATTCCCATCCTTACAGCCCAAGTGGTTATTAAATATTTAAAGGGTACCAGTAGCAAAGCAGAGGCGAATCCCTTAGCAACTCAGAGGAGTGTTTAAAGCAAAGGGAGTTGGGGGGGAACACCCATCTGTAGTATAACTAGAAATGAGACTTTCAAAGCTGCTACAGGACACATGAAACATGCAGTCCACACAATTAAAAACGAATGACATATGGATGCTGAAAGGAAAAGACAAGGAAGGAAGAAAGGAAAGAAGGAAGGAAAAGAATATAGTTCGCTGGAGAGGAACCCAAGGTCTAGATTTTAATCAGTTAAAAAATGTCCTGTTAAATATAGTAGTAATTCAAACTTAAAAACATATACCTTCTATTGTTACATGAGAGGAGCACAGAGGAGCAGTTTGACTAACTGGGATGCTTTGCTGCTCAGACTTCGGTGGGGCTGAGAGGGGCCAGGGCATGCCCAACACCTGGGAGGAGGCTCAGCCGCTGCCTGGCTGACCTTGGCAC
Organism: Acropternis orthonyx; assembly: GCA_035583155.1. Classification (NCBI taxonomy): domain Eukaryota; kingdom Metazoa; phylum Chordata; class Aves; order Passeriformes; family Rhinocryptidae; genus Acropternis; species Acropternis orthonyx. Next base: position 18,022,526 of record JAWWEU010000125.1, on the reverse strand, counting down.
CATCGGAACGCCAACACCAAGAGGCCAGCTGGCTGAATGGGGAGGCAAAAGGAGGGATGCTGCAGAGCAAACTGGCTCATTTGGCCCTGGTCATTCCCGTTAGCACCCTCCTGACTTGGAGGTGCATGTGCAGCTTTGGGGGGAGAATATATGTTGGTTATTTGTAATGCTGATCTCCATGAGCGTGAGCGGTACAATAACCATGATGATAGGATGGGCAGCAGGGAGACATGAAGAGGTATCCCACCACGCACTTCTGGTAGCATGGGGCTGGCAAGATGGGATCCCACATTCACACTTCCTGCTGGGAGCGTCATTAATTATTTTTGTAAATGCAGAAATTGGTAATGTTGTCTGGAGAGCAAGACGGGAGGAAAATCAGATTTAATAACCAGTACAAAATTGTATAGATCCATTGGAGTCTAAGTAACCACACAGAGTTGCTGATAAAGGGGTGCCATTTCCAAGAGGCTTTTATGCCATAATTAGATATACTTTGCACATACGCATATATGCACACTTTCCAAATTCTTTGGGGTAGACGAGTGAGTTATCTAAGCCTTTGAATAGAAATTTAATGAAAAAAAAGTGGCAGTGGTAAAAACATTTCAGCAAAAATGAGTTATCCGGTGAAGTTGAGCAGCAGAGATACTAAATAAACTTTAACAAAAAGGTAGTGAGAATTAATGACAAAGTATTTCAACTAAAACGTTAAACTGTTAAATAACTTAGCCTATACATAAGTAATATATATATAATTTGAAAGGTATTTAATTACCTTTTTGTTCCACTTCTATTGTAGAGAGAGAGGTAAAGAGAGAAAGGAGAAAAGAGAATAGATTAATGGTACTGTATTGGCCAGGTATTTTTCTTTACCTCTTTCATATGAAAAGGAAGCTTCATTAAGTTACTTTATTATGTGAACATTTTATATATATATCTCTCAATATAAACCTTTCCTCTGATATACACTGGATAATATGCAGGCAAGCTGAACAAAATACAGATAAATTTTAACTTTAGAAAAATATTTAAGAAAAAAAAAAGCCCAACACTTGGGACATAATGAACCCCCTGAACTATTTGAGATACCTTGTCAGCAGCAACGTTGGACTAGTTTCATAGAGCAAAATGAAATACCCATAAACCGAAATATGACTGATACAGATTTATCTATAGGATAAAAATTCCAGAGAGAAACTACAGAATATATACATCTTCATATATTTCGCCAAAGTCCTGTAAAACAGAGATCCCTACTTAAAGCAGGAGAATATTCGCTTGTGACATGAAAAGAGAGTCAAATGAAGCATGTTGATGGATATTCGTAGAGTCCTGTCCTATGTCCTTGGAGAAACAAATTTTAATAAGACTTGGGAAAAAACCACATTTGAAATACTGTAATATTTATGTGATTCGTAAGATCCCACAGATTTACAGTGTTAACAAGTAAAAAATATTTAAGCACTATTTAAAAAGCCCAACCCCAGAATTTGGTGGATATTTTAATGTGAATTATTCACTATGCCTCATAATGCTCTTGAAGAGGCTGTGTCCCTTTGGACAAAGCAGGCAGAATAAATAAATGCAGTGCACTTATTAATTGCTAAATGCTCAGTACTAGTTTCTGTACCAAATAACCTCCTGCAAGAAGCTTTTCGGGGCCTTAACCAAAAGCTTCCTGCAGTTTTGGCACAGCCCTCATCCCCTTCCAGCACGGTGGGGACCCAAACAGCTTTCTGCAACGCCAGCCCTGGGGTTTGCTGGTTCCACAGGACCTCTTCCCTGCAGGCGTAGGAGAAGACAGGCCCCATAATATATCAGAGGGAGAAGTGAGAACTTGCCAGCAAACCAGTATGGTTTGACAGCTAAGAGATCTCTGTTCAGAGAAGCAAGGCAGGAATGTGAAAGTATGCACACGTGATTTGTCTTTGCTTGCCCAGAGTTCACTCCAGCCCCTTCCAGACCGAGATATTTGCCGAATGACTGTCCTCTGGTGCTGGGATAGCAAATCCCTTTGGATTCAAAAGTCTCATTCATTTGGATGGGAAACTGCAGGCTCAATGGAAGAATGATTCCAGGGCAGGGCTGCAAATGCACTGGCTAGACATGTGGATCTACACTTCCCCATGCAGAGAGGATAACAGCTGCAGCCAAATGCAGCTCCCGTGACGAGTTTTTCCAGACTTCAACAGCCTTTTTTACCTGGGCTTTGATTCAGGCTCCTCTCTACTTCGTAACAAGTTAAGGTTAAAGGCAAATGTTTTCAACATGTGGCTGTCAGGGCTCTAGGGAGCAGAAACTTGCATTTGAGTGCAAGCACCTGATTTTGCAAGGGAAATAGTCAGCAAGATTAAAAGACTCCAGACTTAGCCATTCAAGAAACCTGCACAGCAATTGTACTTCCCTCCCCAGGCTCTGGCTGGTCACAGTTAAATAAGGTATTCAGAAAAACATTAAATGTCCCTGGCAAAAGCAAGGCAACATGACAGATCCTCAAATGTATGGCTTCATGCTGATTCTTCTGGCTGATGGTATACAGTACCTCTGGCAGCATAGAAGGCAGTAATTTACATTTCCAAATGAGTAAAAGACTCTGTAATGCGCTCGAACAACAGTGTGATATTGTAAAGCAGGAAGAGAGAAGCTTCTAGAGGAGATAATATATTTGCAATCAGCTGATCTGGGTAACCCTGAAGTGTTGATTACCCTTATGCTGAATAGCTCACATGTGTTAGTGGTCAGTGCCATATCCAGCTCTCTTGTAATTCCAAACACAGATGTGTTTTGGTGACCTTCTGCATGGTGTTTCCATTGTATGTATTCCAAATACATATTTTCCCTCTGCTGATTTAAGATTTCATGCTTTTGAATTTCAATAATTACTCAGCCTATATTGTGGTGCCATATTCTTCAAAGAGTTTGCAGGAGAGGCTTGGAGGATTTACTTCACTGAGCAATACTACAAGGAAGGGTCTAGAGTCTTATTATCCCTTCAGTTATGCAACATACTACTGCAAAACTGTCTTCATAAAGTACTCGTAGAATTTTTTTTAATTTTGCCCAATTAGACAATTTTACGTCTCTGTAATGCCTGTGCCAGTCCACAGAATTTAAGCACTGCTTATAGCATAGCGGGTACCTTACCTTCCTACAGGGATCTACAGAAAAAGCAGGCATACACAGCTTTTGCTATTAAAGTGAGATCTTCCATTCCTGCTATTTCTGCATTGCAGGAGAAACAAGGGTATTTCACCTTGAATTCCTATGCTGGTTGCAGGCCAGTGCCACTGACTTCAACAGCGCCAGAGGCCAGAAGGAAATCAAAGAACCACTTGCCAGGTCTGAAGGGAGTTACAAACAAGACTTTCCACATACACTGATTTTCTCATGTTTATTCAGATGGAAGTAAAACTGAAGACAATGTGCGACCATGGGCCACCACAGCCTTTCCCCAGGCGATCAGGCAAACTCCTGCCACCCATTCAGACAAATCACACAAAAACTTTAATTAAATGTTCCTAGTACGGTTGGGTTGAGGCTCTGAAAACATACTCTGGCACAATTAACACTTGAACAACATTAACTGCTCATTTTCTTACCACCACATTGAATTGCACTCAAATATTTAAGGCACAAGCACACAGTGGCAGAACCGTATACCGGGCTGTCCCCCTGGCACTGCTTCAAACCCACACAACAGCAGCACAAAACTCCTGGGAAGAAAATTATGTGAGTAGGGGCACATTAACAGGCAATTACAAAAGTAAGCAAAAGTTGTGCCCTGTGCTTCGCTAGCTGGTTGGTTTGGGGTTTTTTCCAGGACAGATGTTTAACAGCAGAATAAGTGACACCCACTGTCCTTCACAGATCAGACTGATTTAATACACTTAGACTAATAATTAATGGACTCAGTGTTAAGCACACTGTAATGTCAAAATAGAAGGACTAGAAACCCCAAGTTTGTGAGGCTGACCTTTGCAGCACAAGAAGCAGCGTATCAGTCACGCTGAGGGCGTTTCATGCCAGGCACGGCTGACTGCTGCATCTTGCACCCTACCAACCAACGTGACCAGATGTGTAGGCAGGTGAAGCTGAAAAGCAGACATCGCACTGGGAAACCAATTAGGGAGAAACAAGTACAGAAGGCAAAGCACTGGCCTTGTGCCCGGCCCTGACACATGACCCACGGTGCAAGGTGTTGACCATCGCATAGGTGACTCACCACTTGGCTCTGAGCCCGAGACTCGAGCACTGCAGCTCTCTCTATCAAACCAGGTCTCAAAGATGCCTTGCACCAGGGTTCACCACATGAGGATGGCCTGGGATTTGCAGCCTTCTCTTTCTTTCTCTAATCTCTAAACCACTACCTCCTTGGCCAGCCTTGTGCAAACAGCAAAGCATGCAAAATTCCTTCAACCTTTGACTTGAGGGCTTCCCTATAGCACCCACAGAAGGCCCTACATTTCCCCCTAACAAACAGCCCTATCTGGGGTTTTAGGTTGAACAGGAACATGCTTGAGAAGCTGCAAAACTAGCAAGGCACCCCAAAGCATACCTACGTAGACCCTGCTCACGTATGAATGCACTCTTCTTTTTCAAAGACTTGGCTGGATCCTAGAGTCACAGTGTTCCCCTACTAAAACGTTGAAGTAAAAAAGAGACATGTTCAAAATTCTGGGCATCAAAGCACACCCTGGTAACAGACTTCCTTTTACCTATCAAATAGAAAGCAGAAGTCTAGGCAACTAGCAATATACAGGTGAGAGTGGCATCAGATTAACAACACGCCCAGCATGGCAGATCACTGACCACAGGAGCCTGTAGTCAGTGATGGAGGAACTATGTCCTCTAGTTTGTATGAAAATCCGCTGCTGAGTAGGATGTAATTCCAGTCACAAGAACAGTAACAGGGTCCAGTAACAGGCGGTCCTGAGCAGTTTCTGTTCCCAACATCCAAAATTTAAGAAAGTGGTGGAGATCCCTGAGGAAATGCAGCAGTTGACAGATCACAGGCAACATGAGAGTAGTGAACAGACATTGCAGGAGGGTTGTCAGGTTCTCACTAATCCCTCTGTTTCCTCAAATCAGCACCCGGTCAGCAAGGCTGAAGCGGACCACACCTGTATGCATTGCAAACCCACGGTGCTCTGCTGTTGGGAAGCACAGGTGGTAGGTGGACAGATCCCAGTGGGGAAACACAGTTGGAGAAAAGCTGAACTCTGAAGCAGCAGATCTAAAATAAATATATCTAAACCCAGGGAATGAAAATTATAGAATCATAAAATGGTTTTCGCTGGAAGGGACCTTAAAGATCATCTAGTTCCAACCACCCAGTCATGGGCAGGCACACCTTCTACTAGATCAGGTTGCTCAAAGCCTCATAAAAATATGAAAATACCTTTCTTAAAAAAAATAATTTGTACTTCAAATACACGCAAACCCCCATATACAGTTTACCAGAAGAAAAGCTAAAAGAGCTAGCTCAGCATTTATATGACATGTTCTGGCAACCTAAAGTTCAAAATGCTGCAGAAGTACCTGTCTCTGCTTCTTTTTCTTCTCCCCACACACAATTAAAATGACAAAAGAAACCACATAGCCAAATTCAGCACTCACTCTGTGCAGCACAGACACAAAACAAAATACATGCCACCATTTCTCTCATCTACCCACTCCTTCTAGTCAAGCCCAGGGTCCCACTGCAGTGCAGGTGGGTGGCCACCTCACCCCAAATGCCTTAAAAATGGGAACACACCACATTCACTGCAGCAAGCCCTAGCCAGCAGAGGGTCAGATAATATTGTGCCTCTAGGCAAAAGAAAGCAAACAGCAATACAACGGTCTTTGGTTTCAGTCCCTTCATTGCAGCTATCCTCTCTACAGAAGACATAGTGACCAGCCTTTGTCCCCATCCTCCACATCAAGCTTTCCCCAAGTCACAAGTTAGCTCCAGACTTGTTAGTCCCAGTGAAACACTCATTTTCTGAGCTTTTAATGTGAAAAGTTTGAACTTGGAGAAGGGGAAGACCTCTTGGGTCTTGGCTCAGGAGCAAGCACAGAGAATGGAAGAATTCAGTTTTCTAAATCTACTTTGCAAATATGTACTGTTGCTGTCTTTTCATTTTTTTGCCACCAAATCCTCCCTTACTACAGTTTTTAATTTTTTTTTTTTCCCTCAACATGACAGGTTTTCTAGAATACATTTAAATGGGGAACAGACCCCATTAACATTTGACTTTGAAGTCCAAGGGCAACCTGACACTTGAATGTAAAGCACTCAGACTTTCATTCTCCAGCCAGAGGAATGAAGACATTATTCTTATCAATTATATCACCACAAATTATCTTTCTCATGGCTGACAATTTCTGTTACAAAAGAACGTTCAAGCTTGAGCCTCTCTGTTGGAGTTCTCCACCAATCCAAAACTATTCTACAAGATAAGCTTTAAAGTTTGTTTAGGTTTAAGCTATTGCAATGGCGGGACTCAGTTTGTAACAGTATTTATCTTCCCAAGAAAACTCAAGGTTTCAGTAAACAGAGTACTTCCCTCTTCTTGACTGTATGTGACTCTGTGTGCACATTATACTCCATAATATAACACTGGGAAAAAATTGTCTTGATTTATTGCACAGGAGAAACGCCTGCCTTTTACAGCAAATGAAGTGCTAATCCTTTATTTAATAAAAAGGAGGAATCATCTCACTTGCTCAGCATCCATATTACATTGTTCACATAATACCCAAGCATCAGCAAACAAAGGTGCTCTACAAGTACTTTGCGTTACAATGGCTTCATGTAACACACTTCCAAAATTATCACCTCCTAATGAATTTTGCTGTGAAGTACAGAGATGGGAAATGTCAATAATCTACACTTTCATGAACCACAACCTTAATTAGATCCTTAAATATGGTATCTATAGATCTGCAGAAATCAAAGCTGTAATTTTTTGTAAGTGGATTTTTTTTCTTCTTAGATTTCCATTCATTTGATAAATTTGTGAAACCTTTCAAAACCATTAATTTGGGCTTCCTTAAAATGTCAGTGCTTTCAGTCTGCTTTTTAATAGATAATAACTAAATTTAATAGATGTTCACTAAAATAAAACTAAGGATTATTAATGTTAAAACACCAGTCAGTGTAGCTTAAAGTCATCAGGACCCAGGAAACCACTAACATACATTAAGTCTTGATCACTAGAGGTTTCTGTAATATCAAAAAAGTTATGGTTTCCTGCAAAATTGCCTAGTGTATTATAGATCAAACTTCAAGCTATTTTGGGAGAATGCCATCTTTTTGTTAAGACATTCACATAATGGATGACAGGCTTCAGAGGCCAGAGCCCTCATATGGACTCTCCCTCAAACCCAAGCAATAACAAATGCTTGTCCATAGCACTACCCCCAGGAGGTAAATTTTCTATGAGCTTAAATGATATTACCTCATTTCCTGATTTTAGGTACCAAACCACACAAAGAACTATACCTTTAAATATTTTTTGAGGGAAAACAAAAAAATCACTCCTGCAGAAACTAAATGAAACTCGGAGATTCTGAGTTTGGGGATTAAACAGATGCCTGCTGTGTGCCTGGCCCTGCAAGAGCAGCAAACAGCAAGCTGGTCCTCAATGATTTTGTAAACATTTGGATTTCCCAAAATTCAGTGAATAATTTCTATTCTTTCTTTGCCTCTCTCCTCTCATTATTATTCCAGGTGGCAGTCACAGTGACTGGCTTCTCTGAAGAAGCAGACACTTAATCAGCTTCAGCAGATACTGAATGTGATTGCACTGCACTTCTAAATGTATTATTCCAAGAGATAAATATTTTTTTCTCAAGTAAAGATAATTCACTTAAGATATAATGAGTCCTGAAATATACTGCACTGAAAAGACAAGAAGCAGCAAGAATTGTTATATTCAAAGTTCATCTTCAGAAGAAATATCTGATTTTTTAATGTGCATAAATCTCCTCTGTAGATGAGATTTTATGTTTAGATCACCATTCCAAAGATAAAATGGCCTGAAAAACTCATTCATTCCTGAATTTGGGAAACGAAAAAACTAGTCAAAGTGTTTGTCAGGACCACTACTCACCACACTCAAAACTAGAAAAATGAGCCAGACAGACTTTGGTTATGACCCTATGGCAAGTAGCACATCCCTCTGTTGACACAAGTTTATACAAAAAACAGCAGTAACTTCTTAATTATTCTCAACTCTCAACTTGTTATGCACCAGAATTTTCCTTTTAAATTCCTCAATTAAAAAAAAGCAGCAAGATGAGTGAGCATGAGAGGGGAAAAAAAGGACAGTACAAGTACTGTGCGAAATTCAATTATGGCTACAGGTCATTCAGCCAAACTTTCCTTGGCAGTTGGCCTCTTATTGTTTCCAGCACAACAGCAGATGAGTGAGCTGCCATTAAATTACAGCAGAATCAGCCACCTGGACATGATTCTTCCATTAAAAAAAAAAAAAAGGAAAAAAAGGGGGGGGGCGGGGGGGAGTTAAAAAAGTGAAAGCACAAATGCAGAAAAGGAGGTAAGCACTGTGGCACTGTGGAGCTGACCCTCTGCAGCACTTGCTCTGCAGCTGGGCTCTGCTGCACCCAGCAGCCTTCTGCAACATAGCCCTGCAGATAGGAGGACTGAGATGTGGTGATCCAGTCTCCCCAACAGACACATACATTAAACCTCATGCAGGCCGTGGGTTCCTTTATAAAATGGGAGAGGGGCATTACCGAGCATTACTTGTGGCTCCAAGTCTAAAAAGGAAAAAAATAAAGATAGCTGAGCTTTTCCCAAGAACATCTATTTTAACTGTGTCTCTGAAAAAGGTCTGGGTGCAAACTGAGTACCAGGATGCTTCTCCCCTCCATCAAGAGAGGCATCTGTGCATGTAGAGGTAGACCAACAGGTGCTAGTAGCAGGGTTTGATCCTGCAGGGCTGCTGGGTGGGGTTTTTCAGGGAAGGAACATAGACCTAATTTACAGTGCTGCCAGCTCAGCCCAGGAGTGCTCAGGGACAGGGTACAGAAAGACAAACAGACAGAATGGTTAAAACACCCACAACAAAACAGCTGTTTGGAAAAGAAATAACCATGCTTGGTAAAATCGAACCCCAAAGAGCTCTCGTAAGCAAATCTGACTCTAGGCCTTACTTACTCCCCTTGCTCACTCAGCTCATCTCTAACTGGGTCAGATAGATAGACCTGGATAACCACCCTACTTGTTCCTCCTTCTGGGATGTCAAATGCACAGAAAGATAACATGGCAACTGGGCAAATGTAACTGATTAAGAATAATTACTATTTGCATAGCTCTTTATATCTTTCTTGCTGGATGAATTGTAAACCCACTTTACCTGACCTTAAAAGGAACAAAATCCTGAAGTTCATTAAAGACTTGTCCTCATCCGGGCAAGAGATACATCTGGGATGTCAAGAGCCTGACAGAGCCATCAAGGCAAACATTAGATGTCTAGCCTTAAGCAATAGGTGGGAAGGGAAAAATATCTTAGATGGGGGAGCACTGAATTAAAGCTCTGTGTCTTTTGGTCCGATTTCTCTCCAAAGAGGAATAAACTGTTTGTCATTCTGCCAGCTATGAGACTAGCTATAAAATAATAGATTCCACAGGCCCAAATGAGGCTAATCATGATTGCCAAGGCATGTCTGAGCTGTGAGAAGTGAGTGAAATCTGATGCTCTTCGGAGAAAACATTTATTGAAAAGCTCTTTGCTCTGCAATAAGCCTTGGCAGTTATCTCATATCTTGGAGTATCTACCATATTTCTCATTTGATTGCAAGGCATATTGCTGACACCAGCTGCTATGGCTGAGTTTCCTTTAATAACGCTTCGGTAGGTAAAACACCACTTCTCTTTAGCTATTGAGAGAACGGTCAGGAAGGATTTTGTATCAATTGCCTCTGTCAATAGTACTTATTCTTAAGTGTCTCAAACTGGATTCTGTAGTAAAATGCCCATCAAAATCAGACAAGGATTTCCACAAAGCCAAACAACAAAGGGACACGTTTATTTTCTCCTCTCTGAACACCTACAAAGTAACTGGAGAGGTGGGATTTTACAGCAACCACTTTGGAGAGCAAGTGAAGAGCAGGGGAAGGAAACACTGGTCTTCAAACTGATCCTTTGGAACAGATCTTACAATCTGGTGTAAATTTTAACAACATCTGCTATTTAAAAAGAGAAGACCAAAAAAAAAAAATCAAGGCATGCCTTCTAGCATTTTTAGGTTTAAGTAATTAACACAAGTGTGCTGTATGTGTATGTGTGCACATATGTGCACTCATATGCAGAGGAGTGACTTCCAACTTTTTAAGATTTAAATAATTAACCCAAGCGTGTGTCACACGCACATACGCTCACATGTGTAACGCAGAGGTACTGGCACAGCTCATACTTCAAGGCTCATTCCTAAAACACTCTAAATAAATTATTCTGACACTCACACCCATCTACAAACTGCTAAGGGAAGTACTGCAGGAAACTCCTAAGGAGTCTTCATTTCATCCTCTCTTTTGCTTCAGCTCTCAGTACTCTGAGTCAAAATCTCAGCTGAGAGGCAGATGTTCCAGAGGAGATCATGCCCTGACAAACTGTGAAAGGCTCCCATGCCTTTTCCCCAGTTCATGCTCCAGATGTGCTGGGGGGAAGGGTGAGACTGTGTGCATGCCTGTGCAGGGCAAGACAGACGGGCATAGCTGCCGAGCTGCCGCCTTGGGAGGTACGGACCAGAAGGTGACATTAAACGTGCTGGTTCATCTGAATGCTCGGGTGCCCCCACCTCAAAGCCTAGCTGAGTAAACCACTCTCTGCTGTGCACAAGCATCCTCCCCACCTGTTTCCCTCATCTCCCTGCCACTCCAAGCAACCATTAATCACTGCCTACCAACCAGCACAGAAAACCCTTCTGTATTTGCAGAGCTGACCGAGGAGCAGGGATGAAGCCGGGAGTCCCTGCAGTGCTCCCAGCAAGGCTGCAGCAAGCCAGCCTGCCACCAGCTGCGGCTGCCGCACAAGCGGGCCCTGGGAGGGCTGGCGCTGGGGTGTATTTACTTAACGAAGCACGCAGGTAAATGCATTAAAGGAGTAGCTTGCAGCAAAATGTGTGCTCTGAGCCCAAGTGTGAATAGAGAACACTTTATGGGTTTCAGGATTTGGCTCCCCACTGCTTGAATCCAGGACTAAGAAGGATGACACTGTATTTTATACTTACTTTTAATGAATAAGCACTGATATAAAGCAGGAACCTAGCTGGAATGAACTGTCATTTTAAAGGAATACATCTGAGACCTTTAACTTGCACAGGTATATTCAGTGAAGTAAAAATATTATTCTGCTTGGGAGAGCCACAAATTACAGCAATAAAATATATGCGGTGAATATGTAGAAATTTGGTACTATTTGCGATAAACTGAATATTGAGCACTGCTAAGACCTATCATTTCATGAAAAGGAGACTATTTTATTTCTAATTTAAAGCATAAGTATTTATGAAGGTTCAGGGTAGTCCTCTGTGTGCTTTTGCAATGGCTTAACTTCTAATATATTATATATTCAAAAATTAGGATCCTTGAGCTCTTGCACATTATTTACTGGTGCAGATTATTGGAGTGGTCAGTGTGTGGTGCCCTCTCTCTATTTCATTGCCAATGCAGCTATTTCCACATGGCGTCAATAGATTAAAAAAAACCCAACAACTTGCTAGACGAAAAAAAATGTGACAATGAAACACACTCATTTTGCTATGAGGTAATTCAATAAATCTGTCTACTTTGTAAGGCTTACTTTTTATGTAAAACAACACTTACTTATCTTGCTAGATTTGAAATGAAAAAAGAATTAAGGGTGAGGTTCAGTTTTCAGTCCAAATTTTAGTAATCTGAAAATAGGAAATAGTGTTAAAAGGGACCCTGAGAGACCTAGGGGACAGAGCCAGATGCCAAGGCTATGCCAGCTTCACATAAAAATGCTCTCTTTCTCAATCTCTCTCCCTCAATCTATTTTGGATAATTCAGATGATGCAAACCCTCAAGAATCAAATGATCACATCACCAGAGGTTCACAGATGGACATCGATGGGGCCATACTGATATGGTGGCACAGAGGACTTGGCACTTTCCTGTCATTGCATCCAATTCTCTTCTGCATTCAGGAGGCCTTGTCTGAACAGATCTGATGGGAGTTTGCCATGGCCTGGACCCATGAATAGCTGCACAAGTTGAGGTGTCACAAGTAGATTTGGACTGGCAACATAAGGGAGAGTTGTTCCGAGCTCGATGGGCCCATGATGCCTCAGGTCATCAAGGCAGAGATGCTACCTATAGATGGGCACGAGACCGAGGGGTGGATTTAACCATGGACACTATTTCCCAGGTTATCCATGACTGTGACACATGTGCTGCAATTAA